>CM040922.1:30530364-31217864 GCA_023029165.1 Gobiocypris rarus | reverse complement strand
GGGGGGCAGCTGACCGGGTTGTCAGCAGACAAGGTTCCTATGACCCCACTTTGCAGCCGACACAGAGAAGAGCTCAAACTGTATTGTGAGGAAGACCAGGAGCTGGTGTGTCTGGTGTGCGGGATCTCTCAGGACCACCGAGCTCATACACTGGTGTGCGTGCAAGATGCTCAGAAGAGATATCGGGTAAGAATCAAAGACAATTTGTCTCTTATTTTATAACTTCTTCAGCGCAGAGATCAAAAAAAGAAAGAAAACGGTCATTGTTTTTGTGTTGAACAGGCTTCTCTAACCACTTCTGCAACTGCCCTTCAAAAAGAGCTCAACACTGCTCTGGAGTGTGAGAGAGAGACTGAAAAGGAGGTGAAGAAACTCAAGGTAAGAAGAAACTAACACCTGCACTCTCCTTAGAAAGCATTGGTAATGATTCCTAAACCTAACCTGATTCAGTGTTATTTATTATGAGATACTAGTAGCCTTAAGTTTTTATTAGTTTTTTAAATTTTATAGTTTTCCATTTTAATTTTAGTTAACGTGTTTGTAATTTTGTTAATTGTTTTGGCCAATTTGACATTTTTCGGTTTTTATTTGGTTATTTTAGTATATTAAGTTGAATGAAAAATAGAATTTCTGACTAAGTTTAAGTTTTTTTATATTTTATTTCATTCTAGTTAACATTATTATTAGTTTTTTAATTATGATTTTAGTTTTAGTTAACCAAAATAACCCTGGACCTCATCTAAATTATTGACACTTTCCAGTTAGTAGTAAGTCAAAAACATGAATTCAAAATTACTTTCTTAAATTGATAGTTCTCACAAATGACAAGTCTGCCATCATTAACTCACATTCATGTCATTCCAAACAAAAAACTTCTGAGGATACGGTATTTCAACTGTTTTTGTCCATATTTGCCATCAAAACAACATTGTACCCCATTGACTTTGTGGACCAAGAACACTTCTTTTGTGTTGTGCAGAATCAAGGCATGCATACACACTTGAAAATAGTTATTTATTGGCATTGGTTGCATGTAGAACCGTTAATATCATGGAACCTTTCCACTGCACAAAAGGTTCCTTATAGTGGAAAATAGTTGCTCAGATACAATGTTCTTCACACTATGGAAAAAAATGAAAGATTGAAAGATTGTTGAGGAACCAAAAATGGTTCTACAATGACATCACTGCAAAAAAAAAAAAAAAGCTTTTGGAACCTTTATTTGAAAAGTACAGTTTTGGAACGAGGGTGAACCAAATAGTTTACAGTAGTCACGACTTGCGTCAACTGTTTGATTAAGAAAGAAATTCAGGTTTTGTGTGAACTATCCCTTTAAGACCTACCAAAAATTATGAGGCAAAATGGAAGAAAAACTATTCTGGCTCCATTGTGCTTTTCACTATCCAGTCAATTTCAAAATAGTCAATACAATTTCCAATAAATTCTCTTAAATATTCTGTTTCATGCAAGCTTTAATGTCAAGGGAAACCCTTACCTCAAATAGTACTGCTTTTGAACCCAGGAGCACACTGCAGATCTGAAGCAGAGAATCGAGGCACAGTTCAGCGAGCTCCATCAGTTCCTGTACCAGGAAGAGAAACTCCTGCAGGTCAAGCTGAAGACAGAGGAACGGCGGGAGCTGATAAGGCTGGACGAGCACAAGGCCCTGCTCAGTGTGGAGATATCACGTCTGCGCAGGGCTATGAACGATATCGAGGACAAACTCAGCGAACAGGATCCTTACACGCTACTCAGGGTGAGTGCACAGTCAATCACACGTACAGATATTTGCAGCACTACACATTTATTTCCAATGGGAGGTGGTGATGATTAGAATTAAAATTGGAGTGTCAGAATGTTGGGAATGGCTGTGCAGGCAGTAAAGCTTGTGATCTGCCGCCAGATACAGTTGGAAAAATCAGTGGAGTAAGAATCACCTGCTGTCAGAGATTAGCTGTACGAACCTTTAAAAGATAGACAGAATTGCATTATAAATTATTAACTGATTTTTGAGATCAATTTTTTAAATCGTTTTATATAAATATTTTACATAAAAATAAATATTATAAAGTTATTTTTTGTATATTTATGAGTAAGTATATATATACTAACACTACATATTAATGAATTATTTAATCATTTCATTATATATTATATAATGTAATTACAATATTGCAACTATAACTATATTGATTAAATTATACATATTATGAAATAATAAAATTGTATATATATATATATATATATATATATATATATATATATATATATATATATATATATATATATATATATATATATATATATATATATATATATATATATATATATATATATATATATATAATGTACACACTGTATAGTTTTATATAAATATAAATATGACATACAAATAAATATAATAATTATGTTAAACCAAATATTATATAATATTAATTCTTTTATAACAAATTATTATATTAAACATTTACATTTTATTCTAACCTATTTAAATAACATTTACATTACTTTTTTTATAGAATTGCATTATAAATTATTAACTGATTTTTGAGATCAATTTTTTAAATCGTTTTATATAAATATTTTACATAAAAATAAATATTATAAAGTTATTTTTTGTATATTTATGAGTAAGTATATATATACTAACACTACATATTAATGAATTATTTAATCATTTCATTATATATTATATAATGTAATTACAATATTGCAACTATAACTATATTGATTAAATTATACATATTATGAAATAATAAAATTGTATATATATATATATATATATATATATATATATATATATATATATATATATATATATATATATATATATATATATATATATATATATATATATATATATATATATATATATATATATATATATATATATATATATATATATAATGTACACACTGTATAGTTTTTATATAAATATAAATATGACATACAAATAAATATAATAATTATGTTAAACCAAATATTATATAATATTAATTCTTTTATAACAAATTATTATATTAAACATTTACATTTTATTCTAACCTATTTAAATAACATTTACATTACTTTTTTTTTTTATACATATAATACTAAATATTAGCAGATAAAATATTATAGATGCACCGATACTAAATTTCTCAGCCTTTAGATTTTTCGTATGAAAAAAGAAACCTCTCCCAAAAAATGCTGCAAACTACCGGTATAAGACAACCCTCATTTGATACATAATAATATTGGTTGCAATTAACAACAAATATATTATATTACACTGCTATTTTCAGATATAATAGGCTAATTACACCCAAATAAAAATACTCAATTGCAAATATAAAGTATTTTTCATAAGCACTTGTATTCATGACAAATGTATTCAAGCAGGCTACATATATAATTAACAGTAAGAAAGCTCCTCTGTAGTGTTTCTTTATTGCCAACTAGCAAACTGTGAACATCGGATGACTTTCATGAGGTAGGCTAAATACAATTTAAGTGACCTATTGTTTACAAGCTGTTTTATTGACGTCTTTCCGCGGTTGAAACACTGATTGGGTGATTACATGAGTCATAATACGATTTCAGTAAATTATACTGTATCTTTCAACATACCTTTTGATATTCATTGATGTTTTTCAATATATAACTTGCATACATGGATGTCAGTTTTACATACTTTTTAAAACATAAACATCTTTAAGACATTGTTTAAACGTCTATTTGACATAAAACGTCCTATAGACGTATTGCAAATGGGCAAACTCTCTAAAGTCTTGATGTAAACACGCACAGCAAATAGATGTCTCTGAGATGCACGTGTGTTATCGGAGCTGCTGTCGGACACGTCTTTTTCTGCACTCTTTTGATTGACAATGGCCCTGATCATCGGCTGTTTTTAAACAATGGGCTGATGGCCGACAGTGAAAATAATCAGTAAAATATTATTTATCATATCCTAATTGATCATGCCAATGTTTAACTTTTAACAAAAGCTCTGTGGGATTTCTCTTGGGTCGGGTCAACACAGGAAGCAATCTAATGATCTCACCCTTGCAATAGGAAGATAATGTAATTAGTGCAGCACAAGGGGATTTTCCAGAGTCTCGGATGAAGACAGGAGGTGTAGCTTAGTTTTAAACACTGATCTCATGTGGAAAACTTCTGCCCCTGCCTCTCGAACTGAGCCAATTTCATCAATCTCCCTTTTCCTGTCTTTTTTCAGAGTATAAAGGGCCTGCTTCAAAGGTGAGTGGCCTCTATGGATCTGTTACATTTAATGTGTTCACTAATATTTTCATGAGGAAGTGCTTGAATTGTTTTTGCGTCTGGGCTTTTGTTGTTTCAAGCAGGCAGCCGCTAAAGTTCGAGCGGCAGGCACTGACACCGCCCAGCTTGTGTGAGGGCCGCTTCGCCGGGCCCCTGCAGTACAGAGTGTGGAAGTCACTAAAGGGAAGCATCTATCCAGGTTTGAGAATGATCCTAAATAATGCATATTTCATTTATTTTTCACATAGGTATGTGTATTATTATTATACATCAAGGACACCTAAAATAACACTCAAGGACCACAATAAAACAATTACATTAAGGCCCTGCGTGACTAAAGGCTCAGGACCCCATAAAATTTGTTCAAGTTCGAGGAAGTGTGAGTGCAGAAGATGATCTTAAAATACAGTAGCAGTGTAGATACACTGTCAAAAAAAAAAAAGTACAACATTTTACCTTTTAAGGTACAAGTGGTCATTACTGGGGTGGTACCCTTAAGGGTACATTTTTGTACCTCTAAATCAGAGGTAGACAAGTTCAGTCATTGAGATTTGATATCCTCCAGAGTTTAGCTCCAACCCATCTAAGCCACCATAGTATAAAAGGTGTGGCTCCCAGCATGCATTGCAGCATTAAGTATGTCACCATTGTTGAGATTCATATGCTGATTCTTGATATCTGTGTGCGTCTAAAATTTACTATTAAAAGTCTTCTGAAGCAAAGTGGCATGTTTGTGTAAGAAAATATTCCATATTTAAAACGTTATTGACTAAAATAACTAACTTCCGGCGGTCGACAAGTCAACTTGCGCTAAAAGAAGACAAAAAAAAAGACTTTTATGACTTAGCCATCAAGTCAATGCCATTATAAAGCTTGGAATAGCCAGGACATTTTTTTATATAAATCTGATTGTATTAATCTAAAAAAAGAATGTCATATACACCTAGGATGGCTTGAGGGTGAGTAAATCATGGGCTAATTTTCATTTTTGGGTGAAGTAACCCTTTAAGAAGATTTGATGTAAATTACTCTTTAATCTCAGTAATCTGAGAGGATAGATGGAGTAAAAGTAGAGGTAGGTTTGGAGGATGGGTAAAGTTGGGAGCCATTGGCATAGCAGTTGAATTAAATATGAAATGTATAATTTGAATTGAATAACAAATAAAGAGGACCCAAAACTGAGCCCTGTGGAACACCAGTATTGACTTATTAAGGCTTAAGTTAAGGGGGTACCAATGATTTCAGTAGACTACAATCTAGGATCAGTAAATGCAGTTACGACTTATCGGATTACATTTAACCAATCACTATATCATGGACTAACATTTATCTCCTACATTGCTCTAGTTCCTCAGCCATTACATTTAACTCCATAACGGCCAACCCATGGCTCAGTCTTACATCTTCGCTCACATGTGTGCGCTACCAGACCTTCAACAACGCGGTGCAGGACAACCCACAGCGCTTCAACGCCGCCCTGTCTCTCATGGGCAGTCAAGGGTTCACTAAAGGCCGCCACTACTGGGAGGTGGAGGTGTACAGCAGCACCGTGTGGACCGTAGGAGTTGCTCGTGAATCCGTCACAAGAAAAGGCGTCATCAATACCATGCCTGCCAACGGCTTCTGGACGCTCTCACTGTCGTATGGTGTTCAATACATGGCCGGGACGTCTCCACCAACATTACTGGCCTCGGAGGAGCCACTGGCAAGGATCGGTGTGTATCTGGACTACAAAAGAGGCCTGGTGTCCTTCTACAATGCTGAGAGCATGACGCACCTCTACACCTTCAAGGACACATTCACTGAGACCCTCTACCCTTATTTTAATCTGGGCTTCCTGGATAAAGTGCATGAAAATGAGCCTCTTAAGGTGTTCCTACCTAAAATCTGAATTTTAGGTTTTAATATTCATACATGTTCATATTTCATAATTTTAATATTTCTTTTTTATACACTAGGCTGGACCTGGATATTTAATTATTATTATTTTTAGTTTGAGAATAGCAATTTCCACACAAAAAAAACCCAACTATACCGTCTTAATGTTACAGCGGGTTAGCGGACGCACATGGAAAATGAAACCAAATCTTTAAAAAAATGGTTAGACCCCATGGCTTATGACCCTTTCTCACTTTAATGCTGCAGTAAGTGATTTTATTTTGGTCTACCAAGCATAAGATACACTCTTAAAAATAATGGTTATTTGGCAGGGTGTATGGTTCCATGAAGAACCTTTAATATCCAAAGAACCTTTCCATTGCACAAAAGGTTCTTTGTAGTGCAGAAAGGTTCTTTAAATATAAAATGGTTTGAAAAAAAATGGCTCTTAAAGAACCTATCACAAAACGGTTCTTCAGGGAACCAAAAATGGTTCTTCTATGGCATCACTGTAAAAAAAACTTTGTATATACACGTTTCTATGATATTCCTAGATTTTATAAACAAAGGGGTAAGTGAAGATTTGGCTGGTCAGGATAATACACCATTGTGGTACCAAAAAGCATTTTCTGTCAGGACCACTCATTGTCAAAGATTGACTATTCTTTTGGATTGGTGGTATGGTTCTGTTCTGGGCAAGAACTCCCTGCGCATCCATGCAGCCTAGCACGGATAAGAGCATGGAGAGCAGCGATAACCCCCCTTAGGGTAAACAGAACCAACATGATGTATTGCAGATATCATTAATGTTGATATTAAATCAGGAATTTAGTCTGATTCAAAGGGAATTAGAATACCAAATCCTGACTGACAAGAGGAAGAGCTGGGGATGGAGGAGGGTAAATGAGCTCTGGAGAAATGCGATAGCTGCTGATAGCACTGAGGGAGCTTATATATGTATGTGGTGATAGACGTCGTATTCCTATAGGTAGACATGATCAGCTGACAGTCAGCTGATGTGAGCTTGACCTACCATGACTGACGCTACACTGGATTTTTCATCGAGGGCCATTACATTTTTTTTCCAATCAACATCATCAAAATGGTTTCAGTATATTATAGTAGGTATTATTATAGTATTATAATAGTAAATTATGAAGGACCTTAAAGGTGCACTATGTAACTTTTCCGTCCACTAGAGGGCGCCTGTTCAAAACAAAGGCGTAGTTTGATGACGTTAAGCTTGAGCGCAGAATCTTGGGACATGTTGTTTTCACCTCACAGCCGGTGGAAAAGAATCGGGACAGGACTTGGGCAGAAATAATGTTCATGGATGCGATTATTAACTTTACTGTAGTATGAAGCAGAGCAGGGGCAAGTGCTGAGGGAGCTAAGTAAGGCCGCAGGAGAGATTGCTCAACAAACACACTGCTCGCGAGTAGCGGTACGTTTATTATGACGGGACACAGTTGCAGGCGCAATCTCCGCTTTTCCGGTCATGAGTATGAGGTAACGCAGCTCAGTTTATTATATTAGATACATTTAAGTGTGTTTACAACGATGTTATGACGTTACTCTCGTTCGCTCTGTGGCTGCTGTGACACTTGTTCACACTCCAGTGAGAGTAAAGCTTTTCTGCTAAATAAAAACGAGGGAACGAGGGTAACGCAGATATGATCCAATTGACAGGCGACTCCCTCACATGCTATGCTCACACGTCCCGGTTCATTGGTAAAAATAGCGATTTTCTCACAATTTCTAAATAGTTGGAAACATTTGAGATATTGTAAGAACTCAACTGAACAAAATATATAACACTGGCCTGGTGGATTTTGGATATTTGACTGCAAAAATCCTACATAGTGTACCTTTAAAAGCATGAAAATGGACGTATAGCTATTTCCCCCATCTGCTGCCTTTGATGTCACAGCTCAAAGATAAACAGCAAAATAAGAGTCATTTGATGTTAGTGCCATCAGTTCAATTATGCTTATATCAGCATAAAACTAGACTTCTATGCACGAAGCACGGTCCTTATACAAAGCCTGCTGAAAAAAATAAACCATACACGTGAATAAAACAAGAAAGTGGTAGGGTAATGTACTCGTTATAGTCTAAGATCTATAAGCCTAATGATTTTATACATTTTTAATAAAAACATGTACAATCTCTTGAAGAATAAACAAAAAAAAAATGTTTTGTTTAATTTTACTGTCTGTTAAACACAAATTCTTTCCCGCTTCATGACTTCATATGATCAATGCAATTGCCATTACTAACCACGAGGTGGTGTTATTGTACTGTTGTTGTTACGCCAGGGGTGTCCAAACTGCCTGGAAGTTTCTAGTAAGACCTTGAATGGCTGGTTTAATTGGGGTTAGAGCTAAATTTTGCAGGACAATGGCCCTCCAGAAATAGGATTGGACACCCCTGTGACTGCGTAAGCGAACACGGAAAGGGAAAGGCGTAGTATCCACGGCGACATGTGGTCTAGTTTTCTTTGGACCAGCAATTAAACATAATTAGGCCTACACCAAAGTTCTTGATTTCCACCTTTAAAATTATTAGACACAATTACTTTATCAACATGCGGCATGAGTCATGAAGTCATTTAGACTTACAATGAAAAACTGATCTGGATTTATTTTTCCCTGTAGGGTCCTAGTTTGACAACTCAAGTCTTAGCTATGAATGTGGTAATAAAATACCCTATAATTAAAGGGTGAAAAACTGGGTGACATACCTGGGTATGTTTAAGAGTAAGCGGATAACCTCAACTTTTGGTTCCAAAGATGAAGGTAACTTTCAGGGTATGTAAGTAGCCATAGCAACTCACTCTGTCATAACCTGCACTTATTATAAAGATTGAAAGAATGATTCCACAACCACCAAATAGGTGATGCGCACTAAGTAGGTATTGTAAATCGCCATTAAACAAAATAAGAAGGAAGTAAAATGCTTTTTCTTAGCATCTATTTCCATTGTGAATCATCGATTCGTTGCTCTGTTGAGAGTGTCCTGTGTGTTAATCAAATAGGCCTACTCTTGAGTTCTCAGAACTTACTCACGGACATGTTTTTGGAACCATCATACCCAAGTAAGTAAGGTTTGGGTTACTCAACTGAGAGTTCAGGGTATATGTGATGGTAAGTTAACCTTGCTTTTGGAATATCCTCCTGCTGTGCTAAAATATAGGAATCTAAAGTTAGCCTAGTTCTGTAAGTATCACTGCGCATTACACATAGAACTGCTGGGAAAAAGAAACTTTGTGAATAAAACAAGAAAGTGATAGGGTAATGTGCACTCTAATTATAGTCTAAAATCTATAAGCCTAATGATTTGATAATTTCTTTTAATACAAACATGTACGATCTCTGGAAGAAAAAACTAAAACAGAATGTTTTGCTTAATTTTACTGTCTTGTATACAAAATCTTTCCCGCTTCATTACTTCATATGATCAGTGCAATTGCCATTACTAACCACAAGGAAGTGTAATTGTACTGTTGTTGCGTTACGCCAGGGGTGTCCCAACTGCATGAAAGTTTCTAGTAAAACCTTGATTAGCTTGTTTCGGTGTTTAATTGGGGTTAGAGGTGAATTTCACAGGACAATGGAACTTCAGAAACAGGATTGGACACCCCTGTGACTGCGTAAGCCAACACGGAAAGGGAAAGGCGTAGAATCCATGCCAACATGTGGTCTAGTTTTCTGGGAGCAGCAATTAAACATAATTAGGCCTACACCAAAGCTTTTTATTTACACCTTTAAAATTATTAGACACAATTACTTTATCAACATGTGGCATGAGTCATGAAGTAATTTAGACTTACAATGAAAAACTGATCTTGCTTTATTTTGCCCTGTGGGGGCCTACTTGGACAACTCTAGTCTTAGCTATGAATGTGGTAGTAAAATACCCTATAATTAAAGGGTGAAAAATGGTATGACATACGTGGGTATGTTTAAGAGTAAGTATGCAGATAACCTCAACTTTCGGTTCCAAAGATGGAGGTAACTTTCAGGGTATATACTGTAAGTAGCCATAGCAACCCACTCTCTGAACATAACCTGGGGGTATTCCAGAAAGCAGGTTATGTGACATACCTGGCAAGTAAGCGGATAACCTCAACTTTCGGTTACAAAAATGAATGTAACTTTCAGGGTATGTAAGTAGCCATAGCAACTCTGTTCTGCCCCCCTCCTCTTCCCTTTTGATATAGTAATCTCATGGGAGAGGTGGGTATTTGTCAATTCTCCTGATAATCTTCTTTCATCTTTATCCCAATTATTGCTGTTGGATCTATATTTTCAGTCAAACTTGTGTGTAAAGTGTTATTTTACTTATCTGTGTGATTATTTTTGTCATTCTTTTTTAATTATATTTGTATCTATATATATGGAAGTGAGCACATGGTGATTAAATGTACAACACATTTATTTTATAGAAAGGAAAAGGGCAATCTCACTCAAAGAGGCTGCTTAGTTCTTTGTCAAACAGGTATGTTTCCTATGCTGTGAAATTTCTCATGTTCAGGTTTTTCATTGCCACCCCTTTTGATATTGTAATCTCATGGGAGAGAAAGGAAAAGATCTCACTCAAAGAGGCTGCTTATTTCTTTGTTAAACCAAGATTAAAAGATCCAGTGAACTGTCGTCTATTGTCCCGTGTCCACATTAATAAACAACGCAGAAGAGTCATTCCTAACGGGTGTCGCTGGGGAAACCCTTCCGCTCTTCTGTATTGTTGGGTCTGGCATATCGCATCTTCCTCTTCACAATACCCCATAGATTTTCTATAGGGTTAAGGTCAGGCGAGTTTGCTGGCCAATTAAGAACAGGGATACCATGGTCCTTAAACCAGGAACTGGTTGCTTTGGCACTGTGTGCAGCTGCCAAGTCATGTTGGAAAATGAAATCTGCATCTCCATAAAGTTGGTCAGCAGCAGGAAACATGAAGTGCTCTAAAACCTCCTGGTATACGACTGCGTTGACCTTGGACCTCAGAAAACACAGTGGACAAACACCAGCAGATGACATGGCACCCCAAACCATCACTGACTGTGGTAACTTTACACTGGACCTCAAGCAACGTGGATTGTGTGCTTCTCCTCTCTTCCTCCCAACTCTGGGACCCTGATTTCCAAAGGAAATGCAAAATTGACTTTCATCAGAGAACATAACTTTGGACCACTCAGCAGCAGTCCAGTCCTTTTTGTCTTTAGCCCGAGCGAGATGCTTCTGACGCTGTCTGTTGTTCAAGAGTGGCTTGACACAAGGAATGTGACAGCTGAAACCCATGTCTTGCATACGTCTGTGCGTAGTGTTTCTTGAAGCACTGACTCTAGCTGCAGTCCACTCTTTGTGAATCTCCCCTACATTTTTGAATGGGTTTTGTTTGTAACCAGCATCTTCCATCGGAAGGATAGCATTTCATGTTGTAATGCAGAATAAAATTATAAAAAATAAAATTATTCATAATTCAAAATGGTCATTAATTTATTTTTTTATTATGTATTACATGTCCCATAAAAAGAACAAATACATTTGAGGCCATGCAATATTTAGCATGAGATGGTCGGACCTTTTTTTTGTTTTTTACCGTCTATTTTTTTAAGCTGACCAGGTGAAAAGTGTATAAAACCCCCTATAAAACTAGCCAACAGACCAGCCTGACCAGGCTAGGGAGACCAGAAAAGGTTAACAAACCATAAAGATAAACAAATTAAGCTTATTTTTAGCTAGTTTGGCTCACTGCAGACTACACAAATGCTGTAGTCTAGTTTAAAAAGATCATGGTTTCTGATAAAGGTTGTTCTTAACGAGCAATAAGTCAATAAGTTAAGTCAAAAGAGCAATAAAAAAAAAACGTCATCTCAAATTATGTTTATTAGTCACATTAACATTTTGTCTTACAGTTCATTGCTTCAGATGGACAATTTCATATGCCAGGCACAAAGGCGCAATATGTCATTTTTGCCACAAGAGGTCGCTTATTCAAAACAAAGGCGTAGCTTGATGACACCTTGATTTATTTCTTGGAAACATTTGGGATAATTTCAGTACACAAGTCAACAAAATATATAACATTGTTCTAGTGGTTTTGGGATATTTTAATCCAAAATTCATACATATTGTGCCTTTAAGTCTAAGGGAAGGCTCTCAAGCCAAAACATGTTGGTATTCCCTTCACCACAAGTGTTGCTGGATGAGCTGGATCCCTCTTCATTGTTGCTTTGTTACTTTATCCCATGCACATTGTGAGTGGGTACAGTTGCACCAGATCAATACTATTTCTACTAATATAATTTAAATTGACCAGTATGAATAATTACATACAACTCTCACGTAATAGTGCTAGAATTGCTTTTTACAAAAAAAATATAATCTTTGTAATTATCATTGAATGATATTTTATACATTTCCAAACTCAATTACCACCAACCTAGATTTGTGGCAATAAAGAATTATGATTATTTTTTTATATAATAAAAGAATCATCTAAAAGTATTTTAGATGCTTTAGCCTTTGAGGAATGGAAGAGATCTCTGGGAGGCAAAAGTGCATCAGGGATCCAAAAATCCAATTCTTTTCCCTCCTCCTTGACTTGCAGTCAACAAAGCCTTTCATACTGATAATATCTGCCAGTCTGATGTTCCATTTCCTAGAGTTTTTAATGGATCCTTTGAAGTATGACAGGGCAAAAGTCCCTATATTAAGTCATATCCCTACATTATGCTTGTCACCTCTGCTTTTTATAGCTGAAAGGCTACATACGGGTTTGGCACCATTAGGACTTTCTCTTTGCAGTCTGGAGGGGAGGGAAACAAGGGGCCCCGGATGGAATCAATAATAAAAGGTGCACAGGAGGTATACCAGAGGCCCCTGGCTGCTATGGTTTCCAAGCTCTTCTGTCATGAAGAACTCACTTACTAGTGTGCAGGGTGTCCTGGAACTTGGTGCTTGTGTACCGAACATGGAATCCTTTCTTGTTGATGGTGTCGTCTGAGTGAAACTTGAGGACAATGGCATCACCAGCTGAGTAGATCTCCTCAGGCGGCTATAAAGGATCAAACTGATAAACATCTGGTGCAAAATTTAGATGTATGTGCTTATGTTGGTTTAATAAAAACCTTAAGCTTACCCCTGACCCACAGTAGCGTCCCAGCCTGGGTGCTTTGACATCAGCGCCATCAAAGAGCTCCATGTAATCATAACCACAGTCAGCTTCCTCCTCAATCTCAAAGGTATGGAAGATGAGCTCCACCCCATAGCCCTTCTCTGCTGAGATCACCCACTGGCAGTCTGAAGCTCCGGGATAGTTGTTGTCACCAAACTGAGCGTGGGAATACAGATCCTTGGTCTTTATCTCCGCCTTCAGACTACCGCCACACTCTGAGAACAAGGGCAATCATCGGTGACAAAAATCAAACGTTGATGGAGAACCTCTGGATTATTCAGAGAAAGAAATACCTGCTGAATGAGAGGCTTTAAAACCCCTTTTCTGTACCGAGTTATCCGAGAAGAACCGCAGGAACATGGTGTTACCACTAGAAACAACCGGTGATGGCTTTTTGCTTCCACAAAAGCGGCCAAAACTGGTCGCTCTGCCATTTTGGCCATCATATATCTCCAAGTGGTCATATCCACACTCCTGATGAGCCTCCATGTTAATCTCTTCAAAAGCCTATCGGAGAGAATACAATTTGGATTAATCGCCACACAAACTGAGCTGGTGGAATGGTTTACTAGTGTATACAGTATCTTTAACCACTCATTTTGTCGAATGATGCAAGTACAAGTTTAATGCGGTGGCCTGGGGTGGTGGATAGGGTCCATGTGCAGGCCTTCTTGCTGGGGTATTTATCAGGCCAGTTTGGACTTGTGATGATTCCGGACACACTGGTAATGGCTTGATCACAGCCCACTAAAACACAAAACCAGGGCATAGATGATTGTTGCGAATCATCAAATAGAGAATGGATGCATACAAATATTTTTCTATTAGCTTAATTAAATTATATCTTAGTTTCATATTCATAAGAAAATTGCTCCGTGGTCCAGTTCTGAGGCTCACGTGCCCACTGTTGATGCTTTCAGCTGTGGACAGGGGTCAGCATGGGCACCCTGACTTGTCTGCTGCTGTGCAGCCCCATAAGCCACAACCTGCAATGCACTGTGTATTCTGACTCCTTTCAATCAGAACCAGAATTCACTTCTTGAGCAATTTGAGTTACAGTAGCTCGCCTGTTTGGTCAGACCACACAGGCCAGCCTTTGCTGCCTACGTTCAACAATGAGACTTGGCTGCCCATGACCCTGTCGCCGGTAAAACACTGTTCCTTCTTTCCTCCCTACTTTTCCCTACTAGACCAGGAAAACCCGAAAAGAGCTGCAGTTTTGGAGATGCTCTGACCCAGTCATCTACCCATCACAATTTGGCACTTGTCAAATTCCCTCAAATCCTTACGCTTGAGCAGCTTACACATCTGGAAAGGCACCATCAATGCTGAAAGGTTTATCCAAGTTCCAGAACAACATATGCTCCCATCCAGACATCATCTCTTTCAGAGAAGACCTTGCATTTCCCAACATGACAATGCCAGACCATATACTGCATCAATTACAACATCATGGCTGCTTAGAAGAAGGATCCGGAAATGGCCAGCCTGCAGTCCAGATCTTTCACCCATAGAAAACATTCATCATAAAAAGGAAGATGCGACAAAGAACACATAAGACAGTTAAGGAACTAGAAGCCTGTATTAGACAAGAAATGGGACAACATTCCTATTCCTAAACTTGAGCAACTTGTTTCCAGACTCTTATAAAAAGAAGAGGGGATGCCAAACAGTGGTAAACATGGCCTTGTCCCAACTTTCTTGAGATGCTATGAAATTTAAAATCAACTTATTTTTCTCTTCAAATGATACATTTTCTCAGTTTAAACATTTGAAATGTCATCTATGTTGAATTCTGAATAAAATACTGAAATTTGAAATTTTACCACATCATTGCATTCTGTTTTTATTCACAATTTGTACAGTGTCCCAACTTTTTTGAAATCGGGTTTGTATAATTATTTTTTTATATTTGTTTTTATATTTATATATCAAAAATAAAATTGATATACAGTATATTTTTATTTTTTTAAAACCCCCAAAAAAACATTTTATTAAGAGGTCATCGTAACTTAAAAGAGTTTACAAAAAGCAAAGGGAGGTGTTTTTTGTGAACTCCAGTTGGCCTTGAAGCAATTACAAAATGGCGCTTTGCAAAAAAACATTCATCTCTGCGATAAGTATAAGTTCAAAAAGAATACAGAGAGCTGAAGCACTTAATTTTGTCATATTTATGCCAAATTAATACCATAAGTTTATTTCACAGATCACTAATGTTTTCTAATACAAGAATGATTGGTAACGTGAGGTAAAGCCAAACCTTCTTTGCAGTCGTGTTTATTGGTGTGTAACACAAAGCCGCTGCGACACTGACAGCTGTAGCTCCCAAATGTGTTAACACACTCATGCTGGCAACCTCCATTCTCCCTAGAACACTCATCCATATCTGCCAGAAAAAAAGAGGAACTCCATTATTCTGTAGTCTGTTGATTGACACAATACGCCCAGTTACATAAATAACAGCGAAAGAAGAGTCAACGACATTCATGAAGGCTATTAAAGGAAAACCTGACAGTTTTGTACTTTGCCACAGACTTTCACTGTAAGTACATTACTGTAAGTGTAAGCATTTACACAGTGAAGGACATTACTTTCTGAAGGAGTTTGTACTGAAACAAGAATGTTTCTTTAAAAGAGTCCAAAACTGTCAGAAAAGAAAAGTCAAGACAGTCCTAAACGTTTTTTAAACTGTTCATTAGCTGATTAACGTTGCAGAAGACAAATGCAAATCATCAATCCTCATGCTCACCAGAAAAGAACTGAGCTTTGAAGCCTCTCTTGGACACAGTGTTGTCTGATTTGAACTCAACACGCATGCTGTTGAGCTGGGACGTGATCGCCTCTGGTTTCTCTGTGCCACAGAACTTCCCATGAAGCTTTGCGTCAGTGGACAAACCACTGTGTACCTCAACATAATCATATTTACAAACCTGTAAACAGACAGACAACAACCAATTAGGGATGTATCGATACCACTTTTTCCAGAATCAGTCTGATACCTTTACTTTATTTTTAGTACTTGCCGATACCAAGTACCGATACCTGTTAAATTTTTTAAAATGTTCTAATAAATTTGGAAACCCAAAGAATATGAATAAAATTTGTAGGCTTAGCGAATTTCCTTGCCTGTTCAAATGTATTGTAGGAGCTACTGTTACTTTCACTGTTCATATTATTGCTTATCATATTTTATCCTTAATTCAACAGCACAGTGAATATTTAGAGCTGATCCACAATGTACTATAAACAAGGACACACACACAGTATTGCCATGCACAGACAGCGCGGCAGAATCGAGTACTCTTTCATGCTTAAACAATAACACAGAATTATGCCAATTGGCTTTTTTCTTTATCCTCATAAGAACAGTCTTAAATGAGTAAAATAATATCTTAAATGAACTTAAAGAGTTCTGAGAAAATGATATTATTATTATTAATGCTAAATCAAAAAACAAAGGTAACAGAAAATTATAGCTGTAATAAGGATTATTTAATACATTTAATTACATTTAATTAATTCAGAGCAGATTGTTTGATAACTTCAATCAGTTTCTGTATATTGATTGATGGTAATTATGACATTTATTATAATGGGTTTATGTGAAGATTTTAAGTTCACTTTGTTAATTTTTTTAAAGCCTAATAAATGTTGAAATGGATAGCTTTCAATTGAAAACTATAATGTTGAATGTCTATCATTTATGTTTAAAAAAAATCTGTTTCATAAAGACATCAGTAGCAATACTGGCCTTCATTCATAAAAAGATGCCATTACAAAAAATATTTAAAAAAAAATACTGTCTTTAAGTTGTTTCCATATTCATTTGGAGAGTAAATTTGAAGAAATGTATGTTATTAATCGCAATTAATTACAGAAAATAAATGTGATTAATTAGTTGTTTTTTTTAATTAATTGACAGCACTAATGAATGGTTTATGAGCAGTACGATAAACTGAAGCACAACTAAAACAATGTTCTTCCGCAAAATGCATGCAGTTTTTTTAACCACTTGTTACATTGTGTACCTTTTAACGTACAGCTTATTTCATTGTCATTTTGGTCAAATGATGATTTGCTCTTGGAAAGCCTGGTACAAGTCACATTATTTCCAGCCTTGTCAACTTACATCGTTCCCCTCAATCTCAAAAGTGTCGAAAAGCAGCGTGATGCGGTACTGACGGTGCAATGAGCTGCCACACGCAGTTCTTGTTGGGCGGGTATTCCAGCGGCCATCCTGGACTAGTGAAGGAGCCGTTGAGTTTGGAGATGAATCCTCCGCAGGCTGCTGCTGGGATCAGATCAGAGAAGTCATTATTATGTTGGCTTAATTGGTTTAGAATATTTTGACTAGCTAAACAAGCATGCCTTTGAAGGCTTTCGGAAGAAATTTTAATTATTAATCTTTACCGTCACCAGAAACATCAAAGCTGGTCAACGATCTAAAGCAAACATCAATAAACCAATTGTATGAAAACACATTATTGCTTTAAGATGCAAATAGTCCATGCAACCAAAAATTGCTACACATTCTTAAACATGAATAAACCGTTGAAAAAGTCTGCTTGGTATAATGCATGGGGCAGCATCAAACATGGGCCTTTTATTAGTCTATAGATATTCCTAGAATTAGAGAAGAGTATTTTCTGTGATCTTTACAATGAAAACCATTCTCACAAAAGAGCTGCTAATAGAGAGAGGAGATTGATAAATCTCTATCTGTGATTTCTGTGTGTCCTTGCTGTGTTTCTTTTATGAGATACTGAAGTACTTTGTGGAAAATCAGTAGTCCTCCTAAGATGATTATGGTACATGCACCAGAAAAAAATGAGACATGGATTGACCAATATTCCATTTTGGACAAGGTTTCTGCATCATATAGAATAAAGCATCATGCATCCTAACATTTTCAGTATAATAAACATAACTGCAAACCAGGGTTATTGTCCCCCTGTGGTGAAAAACAAGGTTTTAATGTTGTTTATGTGGTGTTTCATATGTGCTATGTGCAAATTCATAAGTCAAAACCATTGCTGAGTGTTCTCCTTAAAACTGCAGTGAATCAAACACGGTTTAAAATAGCTGGTGTTTCTGACGTCACAAACTACCTTATAACTCTGAGGTGGTGAGTGGAGGCGGAGCTAATTCACATATTAATAGAACCGTATAATGAGGTAAGAGTAGAGTTAACATTCAAACTATTGTAAGGCATGAAGAAAAAAAAATGTCATTTTGGTGATCAAAAATTTGGTTGAAAAAAATAAGTTTGAAGGCATAAAATGATTGACTACAGGTGGACTTCAACTAAATCTCAAACCAAAACATTTTAGGGTGTACTCACACTCCTACGGTTGCCTTGTACCATGCCCGAGCATGATTGCCACCTCCCCACTCCCCGCTGGCCTGCGCGAACACTTGCACGTAACGTACCGGGCCGGAGCACGCTTACGTCATTCACTTTTTGTCTTGAAGAACACAGGAAGTAAAGCGCTTTTGCTAATAGACTTAGATTTATCATTTATGCGATTTTATCTTGACTGCACTGCACGTATCAGAAGATTATTACAGAGGTAGCTGACTTTGATGGAGGAATTTACAGCTTTTCTCGCAAACTACAATTCATGTTCATCAATAAGGTGTGATAACCTTAACCTAACCGTTATAAACCTAAATATACTTGATTTAATCGAAAAGTGTACCCAAATAGTAATAGGTCAGTGTTTGCTGTCATAATGATGACAGTAGTGCACAGCTGTTGCGTGCTCCGCAGCTGTTAGCGCTTACACTGCATGCGAACCGCGCTCTGGCCCACCTCTTCCAAGCGGGCCAGGGCCAGCCAAACGAACCGGGCACGGAACAGATCGCTCACACTTGTCAAACGAACCGGGCTTTGGGGGTCAAACACACTCAGGCACGTTTCAGAGTGCCTATAGTGTGAGTAGCCTACACCCTTAGTTGTACTTGAAATAAAAAAGTTAACTAAAATAAAATAAAAACTAAACTTTTGTTATTTCAGATAGTTGCAATGGCAACACATCTCATTTTCATTTAGTTTAACTTGATGTACTTAAATAACACAAATGTACAGACACATTTTTTAAATAATAATATTTAAAAAATGTATTAAAAATAAATTTATTTCATACTAAGAATACTACAAATCCATTAATATATTTACTGACATATCACTTTAGACTTACTGATATAAACATTATAATTCAACTTTATTTGGAGTACTTCTTTACAATTGCACAATGCATATTTCTTATAATAATACTTATATCTCAGCCAAATATTGTCATATCCTAACAAACCATCAACCATAAAAACATCAATGGAAAGCTTATTTATTCACCTTTTAGATTATCTAAACATCTCGATTTCAAAAAATACCCTTATGACTGGCTTTGTGTATATATAATCTTTAGTATTATATTCAGCATTACTCAGCATTACTTCTGGATAACTAAAGTGCATTATTTACTTAATTAGTTGCTCCAGTTTAGCAGACATTAAAGGGATAGTTCACCATAAGTGAAAATTCTGACATCAGGGTGAGTGAATGATAGAATTTTCAATTTTGGGTGAACTATCCCTTTAAGTATATACATTGAGTATAACAAAAGTACAATTGCAGGGTATTTATATTAAGTACATAAATATGTAAATGTACTTATCATTTGCATAAAATAAATGTATTTCAAATACATTTTGGTAGATTTGTTTTCACTATGTTAATTCAAAACTACTGCCATCCAAGATGATTCTTTTAAAGGTGCCCTAGAATGGAAAACTGTATTTACCTTGGCATAGTTGAATAATAAAAGTTCAGTACAAGGAACTAACATACCATGAGCCTCAACACCATTGTTTCCTCCTTCATAGGTAAATCTTGTGCTTGAAAAAGACCACTGAAAAACAGGCGAATCCCAACATAACACCGACTGTGACATAACCATCGAGATAATTCATATTTATGCCTCCCCATATTTGCATATAACCAGACCATGTTCAAGGCCAGGCAGTATTAACGTGGACCGAATCATCAGAAGTTCAGCAGGTATTGTGAAGATGAGGACAATATAGTGAAGACAGCAGATCATGGATATAAATGTAATGTTCCAGGCTGTGCAGGGGATGTGAGGACTTTTCATACCCTTCACACAGAACACAACTGTCAACAGGCATGGCTGATGTTTATCTATAACAGGATACAGCACCAAATTAATTCAAAGTTGTTAGTTTGCTCTGACTAGTGTCAATTTCGTTAACTAAAAATATGTCTAAAAATGTTCAATGACGACCTTTTTTTTGTCCATGACTGACAAGATGAGATGACACAAACGTCCTTAAACGATTATTGTGACTATATAAACATGCAATAGCTTTGAAGAAAAAAGACGAGACTAAAATGTAAAAACTTGAACAAAAAGCACTCTTTGGTTTTGTCGGTGGGGAAAAAAAGAGGAGTGCAGCAATTTGTTCTCGCGGTTGCCAGATTTCAGTATTTTAAATCCCCCATTCAGAGCTTTTCTGTTAAAAGAAATCGTATACTATCCGGTGTTTTACTGAAACATGCAATCTGGCAACCATGTGCATGCGAGCTCTCTCTCTCTCGCGCGTGTGTGTGATGATCTGAAAACACCAATAAACAAGTAAGCTGCATTTCATCATCTCCATTTGAGATGTTCTGCTTAAAGTGTCATTCAGTCGGTCTGTGTTCTGTCATGATTTACGAGATGCGTGTGCTGTTTGCGATTGTGTTAGCTGAAGAACTGCACTTGTGTGAGCTGCTGAAATAAGGGAATCAGTGCAGAGCTCAACATTTATAATCATGACCCTTCCAAATAAGGCAAGAACAGACCGTTTCATTCTAGGGACATGGTTGTAAATGGACCTGTAAAAACGTATCTGGAAAATTTTAACCCTTAAATAACCCACACACACTATGTAGATATCAGAGAACAATTGAAAATATTTAACTCATTCTAGGGCACCTTTAATAGAGACAATTGTTTGATATTAATGGAGTAATTTTGTGATTGTACTTAAAGCTGCAGTCTGTAGTTTTTCCTCTTTGTCCCTCTCTGTTTGAAATCTGCAACTGCAGTTATTTGCGGAATAATCAACTCTATTTAAGCTGTCTCGGCACCGCACAGCGCGTATGAATACAATGTTTTGAGGAAGATGTCAATGCGCGTCTGTCATGAGAAGGGCTATCAGTCACAGATTCTACTGTTTGAATGTATGACCAACATAAGAATGTCATCTGAACAAGTAAGCAGCTAACATCCACTTGTGCTGACCAACTAGGCCTACTTGGGAAAAGCATTGCAATAAATGCTTTTGATCGATCAGCGTGCTCCTGATCGATTGCTCCAGTCTACCTACTGCTGCTACTGCATGCGCCAGTGTTTGTAGCTCTGTATAGCTGCGCTTGAATCTCTATTTGATATATTTTCTTTGTTATCTATACTGCTAAAAATAACTTACTCATCACCATATATTGTTTAATATAGCCTATCAAGTTAAATTTGACATCACTAGCTTTTAATCTAAATCACTACCACGTGTTAGCTTTTCGCTAGCCTGGTAGCTTTCCATCCCGCACCCGGTCTCCTGTTTTCTGAGTTCATTAGACAACTGTGGTGAGTTGGATTATTAAATAGACTCCATCAAACAAAGTAAGTGGAGTAAGTTGTGTGGTAAGTTTTGGATTCATCAACAAATACGGTAAGCCATGTCTTCTTCTCCTGTCATTGTCACTTGCACTGCATGCTACATGTTTAGCATATCTATCTCCGTTGGCGAACAGGGCTTCACATGTGTTAAATGTAAGGAATTAATCAGGCTGACGGAGAAGATTTCAGATTTAGAGACACGCATCCAGACTTTATGTGAGAGTAGTGAGAATGGTACAGCTTTAGATACTCTTTTGGATGCGACTAGCTTAGTGAACACTCATTGTTTGGTTCCGGCTGAGCCCCGCAGCAGGGCAATTGGGTGACTGTGAGACAGCATAGTCGGATCTAAAAACCACTCTTCCGCTCCGATTAGAACATCAAACAGGTTCTCCCCACTCAGTGATGCACCCACTGAGGATCCTGTTGAAAGTGCCCTAGTTATTGGCGATTCTATTACACGGAACGTGAAAATAGAGACACCAGCCACCATAGTCACATGTTTACCGGGAGCCAGAGCGCCTGACATCAAAGCAAATTTAAAAGTGCTGGCTAAAGCTAATCGTGAAATTCTCTAAGATTATTATTCACGCCGGCACTAATGATGTTCGACTGGCCAGTCGGAGATCACCAAAATTAACATTAAAGAGGTGTATAAACTCGCAAGTACGATGTCACCGGCAGTCTGTTTATCTGGCCCTCCCTGTTAAAAGGAGTGATGAAATAGTTAGCAGATTATCATCACTCAATGGCTGGTTGTCTAAGTGGTGTCCGCAAAATAACATAGGGTTCATAGACAATTGGAAAAGTTTTTGGGGCAGACCCGACCTGTTGAAGATAGACGGCATTCATCCTACCCGGCTGGTGCTGCTCTTCTCTCTAGTAATTTGGCACATAGTCTTAGAGCTAAACCTTGACTCACTGGGGCCCAGGTCAGGAAGCAGACAAACTGGCTAAACTAACCGCCTGCTAGCTGTCTCACGTCACCAGAGTCAGCTAAATCCCAGCACATAGAGACGCTTTCACCTAGATATTATCACATAGAGACTGTGTCTGTTCCCGAATCAGTAAATACAAAAACCATCAAAACCATTCAACAGTAAAAATTTAATTGATGTCCAACAAATAAACAACAGATATAATACGGATGAACAATTGATAAATCTCGGTTGCTGAATATTCGATCCCTTTCACAAAAACGCTTATTGTTAATGATATGATTATAGATCATAACCTAGATGTGCTGTGTTTGACAGAAACCTGGCTAAAACCTGACGACTACATTACTTTAAATGAGTCCACTCCCAAGATTATTGTTATAAACACGAGCCGCCTGAAAGGAAAAGGGGAGGTGTTGCTGTAATTTATAATGATAACTTCAGTATTACTCAGAAGTCTAGTTTCAAATATAATTCCTTTGAAGTTTTGGTGCTTTATGTAACATTGTGTAGTGTAAATGATAAATCCCGCTTGACATTTGTGTTGGCTACTGTATACAGGCCACCAGGGCACAATACAGACTTTATCAAAGAATTTGCTGGTTTTCTATCAGAGTTAGTACTGGCTGCAGATAAAGTACTAATTGTTGGTGATTTTAATATCCATGTTGACAATGAAAAAGACGCATTGGGATTGGCATTTAAAGACATTATAAACTCTATTGGAGTTAGACAACACGATCTGGACCCACTCATCGCCTTAATCATACTTTAGATCTAATACTGTCACATGGACTAAATGTTGATACCATTAAAATCCTGCAGCAGAGCGATGACATCTCAGATCATTACCTAATATCATGTATACTTAATATAGCTAAGGCTGCAAAGCCATCCTCGCTTCAAATATGGCAGGACTATAACCGCTGACTAAAGATTGCTTTATACATAATCTTCCTCATCAGTTCCATCTCCTCAGAATTACAGATAGCCAAGAGGAACTTGATGTTGCAACAGAAACTACTGACTCTCTCTTTACTAGCACTTTAGACATAGTTGCTCCTCGGCGCTAAAGAAGATTAAAGCAAATAATCCAACGCCGTGGTACAACGAGCACACTCGGGCCCTTAAAACAGCAGCCAGAAAAATGGAGCGCAGCTGGAAGAAAACAAAACTGGAGGTTTTTCGCAATTTGTGGAAAGAGAGCATGATTGCATACAGAAAGGCCATAAAACTGCTAGATCTGCTTATTTCTCAACTCTTTTAGAAGAAAACAAACACAACCCTAGGTATTTATTCGATACAGTGGCTAAATTAACAAAGGATAAAGCTTCAACTTCTGACGCTTTGTAAACAACACAGCAGTAATGACTTTATGAACTTCTTTACTAGTAAGATTGATAACATTAGGAATAAAATTATAACCATGCAGCCGCCTACTACAGTATCACTTCAGACAGAACATTGTAGTCTCACTGAGGAAAAATTACACTCATTCACTGCTATAGGAGGAGAAGAATTGGCTAAACTTGTCAAATCATCAAAATCAACAACATGTATGCTTGACCCTATACCAACTAGGCTATTAAAAGAGATGCTTCCAGAGGTCATAGATCCTCTGCTTAATATTATTAATTCATCCTTGACATTAGGATATGTTCCAAAAACTTTTAAGTTGGCTGTAATTAAACCACTTATTAAAAACCGCAACTTGATCCTAAAGAATTAGTCAATTACAGACCAATCTCGAATCTACCGCTTCTATCAAAAATATTAGAAAAGGCAGTGTCTTCACAATTATGTTCCTTTTTAGAAAGAAATTGTATATGTGAGGATTTCCAGTCAGGATTTAGACCGTATCATAGTACTGAGACTGCTCTAATTAGAGTTACAAATGATTTACTCTTATCATCTGATCGTGGTTGTATCTCTCTATTAGTGTTACTCGATCTTAGCGCTGCATTCGATACTATCGATCACAATATTCTTTTGAATAGACTCGAAAATTATGTTGGCATTAGTGGAACTGCATTGGCATGGTTTAAATCTTACTTATCTGACCGCTTATCAGTTTGTAGCAGTAAATGAAGAGATGTCACACCGATCACAAGTTCAGTATGGAGTACCGCAAGGCTCAGTGTTAGGACCGCTTTTTTCACCCTGTATATGCTACCACTGGGAGATATCATTAGGAAGCATGGCGTTAGTTTTCATTGTTATGCTGATGATACTCAGCTCTATATTTCTTCACACCCTGACGAAACTTACCAATTCACAAGATTAACGGAATGCATAGCTGATATTAAAAATTGGATGAATAGTAATTTCCTGCAACTTAATTCAGATAAAACTGAATTTTTAATTATTGGACAGAAAAGCTCCACAAAGAGTGCCCTAGAATACTGTCTAACCTCGATGGCTGCTCTGTCAAGTCCTCGCTGCCAGTGAGGAACCTGGGTGTGCTCTTTGATACCAATCTTTCATTTGAAAGCCACGTTTCTAGCATCTGTAAAACTGCATTCTACCATCTTAAAAATATATCTAAATTACGCTACATGCTTTCAATGCAAAATGCTGAACAACTAGTACATGCTCATGAGCTCAAGGCTAGATTATTGTAATGCTCTACTGGGTGGTTGCCCTGCTCGCCTAATAAATAAACTCCAGCTGGTCCAAAACGCAGCAGCTCGAGTTCTTACTAGAACCAGGAAGTACGATCATATTAGTCCAGTTCTGTCAACACTGCACTGGCTCCCTATTAAACATCGCATAAATTTTAAAATCTTGCTTATTACTTATAAAGCAATAAATGGTTTAGCTCCCCAGTACTTAAGCGAGCTCTTAACGCAATATACTCCATCACGCCAATTGCGGTCTCTAAACTCTGGCCAGTTGAAAATACCTAGAATATCTAAATCAACTGCAGGCGGTCGATCCTTTCCTATTTAGCACCTAAACTCTGGAACAGTCTTCCTAGCATTGTTCGGGAAGCAGACACACTCTGTCAGTTTAAATCTAGACTAAAAACACATCTCTTTACTATGGCATACACATAGAACATTTTTAACTTTCTTTATTCAAATCAAATGACTGATTATTAGGCTGCATTAACTAGGTCAGCCGGAACCGAACACTTCCCATAACACCTGATGTACTCTTACATCATAAAAAGAGTGGCATCCACACTAATGTTAGTCTCTCTGTTTATCCCGAGGTTTACTGCAGTCGGCCGGATCCAGGCCGTGTCCGGATCGGATGGTGGACCTGCATCTGGACATGACCAGCTCATCCTGGAGTGTCTGCTGAGACCGTGTCCATTAGTGTCTCCTCTGAATTCGCCTCACCGAACGTGATCCTCAATTAACCCGCCTCCGCGCAATAACTCCGATCTTTCAAGTATTCATATTCTGTGTAATCGACGCGCCATCCTAAATGAGCCCGCCTCGCAAGGCCATACCCAAAATTTCGAATATTCCTATCTAATATGATTTAAGACCTGCAAGGTTGCCAGAGTAATAATTATACACTGTTAATAATAGGCCAGAGGAGAACTGGCACTCGACTGAGTCTGGTTTCTCCTGTTGTTTATTTTTCTCCATCATGCCCTGATGGAGTTTTGGTTCTTGCCACTGTCGCCTTTGGCTTGGCTTGCTCAGTTGGGGACACTCAAATTATGATCCAAGTTACTCAACTAAATATACAAATAGAATTTATTAATTTGGTCATATATAATTCTATAAACTATCCAAATTAAACTAGCCAAATCAAATTTTGTTGCAATGTTGTCCTGTTTAACACTGTGAAGCTGCTTTGAAACAATCGTCATTGTAAAAGCGCTATATAAATAAAGTTGATTGATTGATTGATTGAAATCATGATGATATAATCTAACGATTGCTTATCATATCACGTCAAACCGTGCAAATTATACTTTGTTTTTAAATTGTTAATATTAATAACATCAGCATTGCGTGACTACACTTAATGTGTATTAGGACTAATGTTACCTGTAGTTCAGTTTCCATTTCTGTGCAGTCTCATTTCTAATCGGCATCAACAAATTAATGTGTAGTAGATGTGAACTGCTCCCTTTCATAGCTAGCACAAAATAATGGATATTTACCATAATGCACCTTGTTTGCATAATGCAAAAAAGAAAGGCAAGACAAAGAAAACTCTGTAACTTTTACTGTATGAATTAAGCGAAGTGTGCTACTTTTACATAATAACCATTGAAATGTCGGACCTGTCCAGCAGAATAAAACTCTCTCTGCATCCGTTTTGAACCCCTTCAAAGCACGGAGTTAACGCCGCCTTTCAAAAGCCCTTTTTATCCTAGTTTTGGCTCGGTTGAAGTCTCTCTTTTTTTCTGTAGCCATTCCAAAAGTCTGAAGTCTTTTGCATTTTACAACGGGCGAATCTCCAGATGTCACTGTCACTGATTGAGGTTTCAACCTTTCTGGATACGCTATCAAATTGATAAGTTTAATTATATCACTGTGTGGGGCGGCAGTGGCTCAGTGGTTCATGTAGATTGTCTACAAACCGGATGGTTGGTGGTTCGATCCCCGGTTCCACCTGACCAAGTGTCGAGGTGTCCATGAGCAACACACCTAACCCCAGCTCCTCCCGACGAGCTAGATGGCGCCATGCATGGCTGACACCGCCGTTGGTGTGTGAATGAGAGAGTTAATGGGTGAATATGAGGCAATATGTAAAGCGTTTTGGATGGCCATGGGTCTGTTAAAAGCGCTATATAAATGCAGTCCATTTACTGTGAGAAAAGACTAAATCTCCACCTCCAACATCATCACACGCGATATAGCCTACTACCTGGGACTTCTTATTGATGTGTACAGATGTGGAGCAATGACGCAAAGATATGCTCGAATCTCCCGCGGAAATCCACAAGTACCACTGGAATTAAAAACATACAATGGTGCTTTCCATGCAAAAGTCACTTCCACAATGCTAGGGTGTTGTGGGTGGTTGCAAGGTTATTTTTATATGGTTGCTAAGGTGTTCATTCCCTATAAAATATCTATTTTCTTGGGATAATTTTTTTTTTTCTGTTTCAGGAATAAGTCTAATCACTTTAAAATGTAACAGCACATCTGTCTACAACAAGCCACATGATCTTTCCTATTCATGTCTCACGTCACTCAGGTCACCCCACTTAGACACAGTAAGACACGTTCTAATTTTCCAGTACAATTACATTAACAATGACTGCAATTAAAATCTGACAAACTGATATGATGAGAAGTAGAAAAAAACTCAAAGCCTGACTGGAGAGCAGTGAATGAAAAAGTCTCTTTTTACCTGGAACATAATTACCACAGCTCTCATAATTACTCATTTCTGTCAGGACCACTATTGTAAAAATATGATTTATTGACTATTAGCATATAGTTTGGATTGGCGGTATGGCTCTGTTCTGGGCAAGAACTCCCTGCGCATCCATGCAGCCTAGCACGGATAAGAGCATGGAGAGCAGCGATAACCCCCTTTAGGGTAAACAGAACCAACATGATGTATTGCAGATATCATTAATGTTGAAATTAAATGCACAATATAATTCAGGAATTTAGTCTGATTCAAAGGGAATTAGAATACCAAATCCTGACTGACGAGATGAGGAGCTGGGGATGGAGGAGGGTAAATGAGCTCTGGAGAAATGCGATAGCTGCTGATAGCAGTGAGGGAGCTTATATATGTATGCTGTGATAGATGTCGTATTTCCTATAGGTAGACTTGATCAGCTGACAGTCAGTTAATGCGAGCTTGACTAATGTGACCTGCCAGAACTGACGTTACGCTGAAAAAAAAAAAATCACCCCCTCACAGTTGTCATGAAGGGCAAAATTAGCTGTATAGACTAAAACATTAATTTGTACCAGGCGTCATGATAAAGTTTCCACTCTGTTCTTTTCACAAGACTTGGAAATGCAACACAAGTCGTTTGTAATACTTTTATACTGTTTTAGCCAGTTTTTGCATTAAATATCCATGACTGTACTTTTATATTGTTGAGAAAATGGATAGATTAAAGACCCAATGAAGTGCCTTAAATCGCAGCGTTATTCAATGTGTTGACATAATTTCCACTGAAACAGGAAGATAGGCCGGGACATATCGAACAGGTCCTCCCCTTTTAAAATAACCAATAGCTTTTTGCTTATATCACAGTTGTTGTTACAACACAGTTGTTGAGCTCAGTAAAGCCGCAGTTTCCTCCTAATCTCTGTTTCTCCTACTAATCTCCTCTGTATCGCTTTAAAATATAGCATTCAATGCAAAATTCAAATGGGTCCGATATGTTTTCTGGTGTGCCAACTCTAGTATGTAATCCACTCTGTGCTATTGTGTCTCTGGACGGAGCAGACTGTGTACGCGCTGCTGCTGATGAACCTGAATCATTCCCTATCTCCTATATAGTGCACTATGTGCCATTCACCATGTAGAAAATAGTAAATGCGTGAACAAGTGACCGATTTTAGCCACAGCTTCAACGTCTATTTATAATGTAGGGGACGGGATGCTTTAGATTCTACAGAGCATTTGATTGGACATCTAATCTGATGAGAAGCTGAAGTAAAGAGTGATGTCATCAAAATCACTGATCAATGGCGGAAGACAGAGACTAAGTTTTCAAATATATCTTATAAATGCAAATTTTGTTGTTGTTTTGTATCAATGAGGCTAACATATTCATACTAAAAGCCAAAAACTTTTGATTTCATTTTGATTTTGATTTCATTGGGACTTTAAGGGTAGGAGTAGGGTAAGGTGTTCAAAAATATCTATAGCCACGTTTCCACCACGGAACTTTACCCAGGAACAAGGGACTTTGGGGTGGTACTCGACCGCAGGAACCGGGTCTAAAAAAGTTCCAGGTAAAAATGTTCCTCTCAAAACGGCCCTGCTTATGAGGGGTCTAAATAAAGTTCCAGGTGAAAACTTTCAGGAACTTTATTTCAGGAACAGGAACGTTCGCGAGGGACTTTGGATTGAGTTCACGTATTTTATTCCAAAGTCTGTTGTGGTGCGTGCAGTTAGAGTTGTTTGGAGTTTAAAAAATACGACCGATGATGAAGTTCTGGTATTATTACGTTTATTTGCGGAGGACGAAATCCAGTGGGCTCTGGAAAGTTGTGCACAGGCGGACTAATCGTCACGGTACTTCAGACACGATGGAAACGGAGACAGCAGCAGGTCTGGGGGAAAAAATAGTTCCTGGGACAAATTGTTCCGGGTAATTTTGGTGGAAACAGGGCTTATGAAAGTATAAATATTCATAAAATTATTTCTACTTTTACAAATGCATGCAAAGAATTAAATGGGCATCAGATCAAGACACAAGGCAAACAACTGAAAGCAATGGAGTACCCTGTCGTCAAAAGCGATGCCAATGAGTCCTGACCAAGCATTTATGCGTGATGATGAATGAAAGTGTTTTGAGCTTTACGCAAGCAGGTATTGGTATCACCTGCGCAGCTGCGCGGTCCGGGCGAGCTCATAACCAGGGTCACAGGCACAGTAGTAGCTGCCCAAGGTGTTGACACAGCGCTGTTCACAGTGACCATTATCAGGCTTGGAGCATTCGTCAATCTCTGCATTACAAGCAAAGGTCAAGGTCAGAAGGTCACAAAACTTGGCAAAGAGGTCAATATGCAATTTAGATGTGTCACCTTTAAAGAAATTAGCTGCAAACCCAGCTTTGTTCACAGAACCGTCAGATACAAACTTCATCCACAGCTGGCTGGAGCTGCTTTTGATATCGTCTGGCTTTTCGTAGCCGCAGAAGCGGCCCAGTAGAGGACTGCTCTCAGAATCGCCATCTCGCACTTCCAGATAGTCATATGCACAGTTGTCATGTTTCTCAATCTGAGTGTGAAAACAGAAAAGCTCATGAGGAAAGAAATGTTACTTTGTGACATCTCTCTGTCAGAACAGTCAAAAAGGAACAACACAAGAATGTGTCAGACTGTCATAGTGCTAATAAGCACTTGTGATGCCATGACAACAAGCTCAAGCCGCAGTAAAGAACAGATATTTTGTGAAATTATGTTGCATTTTCTACTCATCAATGACTTTAAATGATTGGAAATGCCATAAAATGTTAAAGTTCTCTCTGCACTTTCCCCCACCACAACACTTGTGAAAAAGTGTTTCATTGTACTGAATGTGCTTGTAGTGTACTTCTTAAAAATCTTAAAAGTATATTTTTACAGAACTGTAGGCTACTTGCAGGTAATATAATATGGACACACTTTACAATAACAATGAGCAATACATTTGTTTCAGTATTTATTAATCTTTGCTAATGTTTGTTAATAAAAATGTTGTTAGTTAACAAAGCATTAACTAAATGTTAACAAAGACAACTTTTAATTCTAATAATACTGTATATTAGTAAATGTTAAAATTAACATTAACTAAGATTAATAAATGCTGCAGAAAAATTGTTCATTCTTAGTTCATGTAAACTAAAGTAATGTTAACTTATGTTAACTAGTGTTAACATAAGTTGATGATCACTCTTAAGGACACTTGTTAAAAATGCACTTTGTAAAAATGTCAAATGAAAAGTACATTAAGTATATTTTAAATAATTATATTTGTTAACTAAAGTACTTTTACTAAATTTTAACAATAGTGTGTAAATCGATATTACATGTAAAATGTATATATCTGAAATATACTAAATTGCAACTTTATCATTACAAATACTGTATATTTAAATACATGACAAGTTTTTGTAGAAATCACATTAAATTATATAGTACATTTACTTTAACATATTATTTAAAAAACAATAGATATTATTTTAAGATATGATATTACATATAAAGATGTACTTTAGCAATTTCATGCATAACCCTTTTAATTAAGTTGAACTCTATAATGAACAAATTTTTAAAAAATTAAATGTAAGTTTTTTTTTAATTAGGTTTGGTTCAAAATGACCCAAGGGAAGGATGAGGATGAAGGTATATAATTTCCATAATAAGTATTCTTTTTTAAAGTATACGCTAAAATGCGTTTAATAACTTTAACTTTAATTTCATACCATTCTTAATCCGTAGGGTTTAATATGGAGTTGACACACCCTTTGCAGCTATAACAGCTTTAACTCTTCTAGGAAGGCTTTCCACAAGGTTAAATGTGTTTATGATAATTTTTGACCATTCTTCTAGAAGCGCATTCGTGAGGTCAGGCACTGATTTTGGATGAGAAGGCCTGGCTCGCAGTCTCCGCTCTAATTCATCCCAACGGTGTTCTATCAGGTTGAGGTCAGGACTACGTGCAGGCCAGTCAAGTTCCTCCACACAAATCTCCCTCATCCAGGTCTTTATGGATCTTGCTTTGTGCACTGGTGCGCAGTCATGTTGGAACAGCAAGGGGCCATCCCCAAATTGTTCCCACAAAGTTGGAAGCATGAAATTGTCCTAAATGTCTTGGTATACTGAAGCATTAATAGTTCCTTTCACTGGAACTAAGTGGCCAAGCCCAAACCCTGAAAACAACCCCACACCATAATCCCCCCTCCACCAAACTTTACACTTGGCACAATGCAGTCAGGCAAGTACAGATTTCCTGGCAACCACCAAAAACAGACTCATCCATGATTGTCAGATAGAGAAGCGTGATTCGTCACTCCAGAGAACACGTCTCCACAGCTCTAGAGTCCAGTCGTTCAGAGTCCAGTCGTTCATAGATATAGATACTCTAAGGTTAGGACCAACCGAGCAAAAAACTCATTAATTCCAATGGCAATAACCCAATCAAATAAGGTATGGGGAGGGGTATGACTGGAGATCATATGTGAAGTATTTAAATTATTTTATTTTATTATATTTTTTGTATTTATGATATTGTGTATGTGGGTAATGTCGGTGTTGTGGTTTATGTGTCACTATGTCTGTACTGCATAACAAATTGCCTCTCTGAGGACATTAAAAGGTTTTCTTAGTCTTAGTCTAAGTTGTGGCTTGCTTTACACCACTGCATCCTACGCTTTTCACTTGGTGATGTAAGGCTTGGATGCAGCTGCTCGGCCATGGAAACCCATTCCATGAAGCTCTCTACGCACTGTTCTTGAGCTAATCTGAAGGCTCCACCAAGTTTGGAAATCTGTATCTATTGACTCTGCAGAAAGTTGGCGACTTCGGCGCACCTGACCCTGCTCTGTGATTTTACATGTCGCTAAGCCATGCCCAAAAACCGCCACGGGCCAAACGTGGTTTAGCAACAAGGTGCGGAAGGTCTGTCAAGCTTCCTTGAAAGGAAGAAACGTTTATAATTCCTTGTGAAAATGAGTGCGACGCGAGTGAAGATTTGGGAAAAGAACCGAGATTGTCCATGTCCAGTGGGATAAAATGGACTAACGTTAGGCCTATTGTTAAAATTCACAAAAATCGAAAAATCGGGTGAACAGATCGCAAAACAGAATAAAAAAGCTGACAAATCTTAAATTGGGCTCAGCCTACCTCTCTCATTCGGCATGAATCCATATTTTCATGATGTAACATTTAACTGTGAATTTATTTCCTTTGAAAACAAAGCTTTGTGCTTCACTCCTGTGGCAATATTCACATAAAACAGCAGTCACATACAAAACACTGGGTTAATAACGAAATTATAGTTTTAAATAGAAATAGATAGTATTTATGTAAAGAGATATATTAAAATAAAAAGTGCACATACTCCTCTTAAGTGGAAGGAAGCTACTTTTTTCTCCTTACGTGCAACCTAGCACAGATGAGTCCTTATTTGGGTTAGTAAAATAACGATATTATAGTTTTTAAAGGCCCACTAAAGTGCTTTGTAATGCGCTGCATTATTCAATGTGTTGACATAATTTCCCTGAAACGGCTATAGCTGTTAGCAGCTCCTCCCCTTTTTTGAAACAGCCAATAGCGTTTCGTTAATACGTACCACAGTTTGACTAGAGAGCCTTTCTGTTTGGTAAAGCCAGTTTCCTCTAACCGTTTATCATCATAATCTCCTCCATATCGATTTGAAGTACAGCATTCTGTGCACAATTCAAATGGGTCTGATATGTTTTGTTGTCTGCGCTGACTCGCGCATACGATCCGCGCTGCACTGTCGTGTATCTAGTCTAACTTTAGACCAGAGCCGTTGGTGTGTGTGTGTGTAAATGCTAGTGCATGAAACTAATGTGAAACCAAACTTTATTCGCCTCGACTGAATGCATATTTACACTGAATCGTTTTCTTTCCCAACTATAGCGTGCTATGTGCTTTTCACCATGTAGAAATTAGTAAATGTTTGAACAACTGACCAATTTCAGCCACAGCTTCAGCGTCCATTTATAATGTAGGGGGTCGGCGCTTCAGATTCTGGAGAGCATTTGATTGGACAGAAGATTTGATGAGTAGGTGAAGTCTGCGATGATGTCATCAAAATCTGTGATTAGTTTTAACGGAAGTGAGAGACTGTAAGTTTTGAACGCTTATATCTCCTGAATGCAAATTTTGACATTATTTTGGAACGTACCATCTTATTCATAACCTTAATGCTAACATAGTCAAACTAAAAGCTAAAAAACTTCAATTTTAATTTCAGTGGGCCTTTAAGTAGAAAATAGTATTTATGTAAAGAGATAGCAAAATAAAGATATAGTCAATTCTATCTTTTTATATAAAAAAAACAAAAAAAAAACAATATCATCGACAATCGCGATTTTTTACTGTAAACATCATCAACTGCCAATTTAGGGGACATTGCCCAACCCCAACCCTGTGGAATTGTTTCCCTTCCCCAAACCTAAAACCCAAGAGGAGAAATGCTGGGCGTGGAACAAGCAGTGTGTGAGGTCCTATTCACAACTTAATGTTGACAGGATTAAAAAAAACACCTTTGCTCCAATGAACTGGGGGAAAAAATTATTTTGATGATGATGCAAATTATTACATATGATACAGTAGCCTATAAAAACGATTGTCTTGTAGCTTTATTCAATTATTTATTAGTTTTGTTTTGTATTTAGACAATTTTTTTGCAAATTAAGACCATCATGAGGATTGTTGCAGTGGCTGTGTTAATTATGAAATGTATAAAACACATCATGTTTGAGAGAGTGATTTTTTGTAATAAGGCTGTATTTCAGTAATTCAGCTCAGCATCTCTGGCTCTTGCCAGGTTTAAAGCGCAGATTAGACCCACGACGTGTGAGCAGTAGCCTGGCGCGCTAAAAATATAAGCGGGAGAATGTTATCATTGCAAAGTGGTCAGGCTAATGTCTTGTGTTAATTCCACAAGGCTTATAGATAAAATGTTTAATTGATCATTATAATTATTAGATTATTTTCTAATTTCACTTATCCTGCTGTGCATGAACATACGAATGAGGCGGCTGCTGCTTGCACTGGGACCTACAGGCTTTAGCTTCAATTTTAATGAAATTATACTCTAATCGGTTGCATATTATGTCGTGGATATATCCCTCGAATGCATAATGCGATCTCTTTTGTCTTGCTCTCTCATGTATTTCACCTGTTAGCCAAAATTACTAATTACCTCCTTGGGAATGTCTGACACCAGCGCATTCATAACTTTAGTAGACGTGCCAGGAGCGAAAGCTTGTAGCAACAGTCACTAAGGAGTTCTGGGCTTACAGTAGCAAAGGGCGAATTGCTTCCCTTTTGTCATAATACCACTTACAGTTGACTTTGGAATATATTTAGTAGTGAAGAAATTTCACAAGTGGACACAAATGCACAGGCGGCAACCTATCACGGTACCACGCTTGAATTCCCTGAGCTCCTGAGAGCGAACCATTCTTTCACAAATGTGTGAAGGAACAGTCTGCATGCCTAAGTGCTTGATTTTATACACATTTTGCTATGGAAGTGATTCAATGATTTGGAGGGGTGTTCCAATACTTTTGGCAATATAGTGAATAAATAAACACACATGTATATATTTAAGCGAAATGTGTTATATTTATATTATAAAATATTTATATAATTAATAAATGATATACATATATACATATACATATATACATATATATATATATATATATATATATATATATATATATATATATATATATATATACTCAACGAAAGGATTATTAGGAACACTTGTTCAATTTCTCATTAATGCAATTATCTAATCAACCAATCACATGGCAGTTGCTTCAATGCATTTAGGGTGTGGTCCTGGTCAAGACAATCTCCTAATCTCCAAACCGAATGTCAGAATGGGAAAGAAAGGTGATTTAAGAAATTTTGAGTGTGCCATTGTTGTTGGTGCCAGACAGGCCGGTCTGAGTATTTCACAATCTGCTCAGTTACTGAGATTTTCATTCACAACCATTTCTAGGATTTACAAAGAATGGTATGAAAAGGAAAAACATCCAGTATGCGCAGTCCTGTAGGCGAAAATGCCTTGTTGATGCTAGAGATCAGAGGAGAATGGGCCGACTGATTCAAGCTGATAGAAGAGCAACTTTGACTGAAATAACCACTCGTTACAACCGAGGTGTGCAGCAAAGCATTTGTGAAGCCATAACACGCACAACCTTGAGGCGGATGGGCTACAACAGCAGAAGACCCCACCGGGTACCACTCATCTCCACTACAAATAGGAAAAAGAGGCTACAATTTGCACAAGCTCACCAAAATTGGACAGTTGAAGACTGGAAAAAAGTCTGATGTGTCTCGATTTCTGTTGAGACATTCAGATGGTAGAGTCAGAATTTGCCGTAAACAGAATGAGAACATGGATCCATCATGCCTTGTTACCACTGTGCAGGCATGTGGTGGTGGTGTAATGGTGTGGGGAATGTTTTCTTGCCACACTTTAGGCCCCTTAGTGCCAGTTGGGCATTGATTAAATGCCACAGCCTACCTGAGCATTGTTTCTGACCATGTCCTTCCCTTTATGACCACCATGTACCCATCCTCTGATGGCTACTTCCAGCAGGATAATGCACCATGTCACAAAGCTCGAATCATTTCAGATTGGTTTCTTGAACATGACAATGAGTTCACTGTACTAAAATGGCCCCACAGTCACCAGATCTCAACCCAATAGAGCATCTTTGGGATGTGGTGGAACAGGAGCTTCGTGCCCTGGATGTGCATCCCACAAATCTCCATTAACTGCAAGATGCTATCCTATCAGTATGGGCCAACATTTCTAAAGAATGCTTTCAGCACCTTGTTGAATCAATGCCACGAAGAATTAAGGCAGTTCTGAAGGCGAAAGGGGGTCAAACACAGTATTAGTATGCTGTTCCTAATAATCCTTTAGGTGAGTGTATATATATATACACACAAACACATGCAAATATTTCTTAAATATACATAATATATACATAATAATTATACATAGTATACACACATATATTATGCAAAAACAAACTTTTATTTTGTGCGATTAATCGCTGCACTAAAAATAAAATAATATAATATATAATATAATATAATATAATATAATATAGACAGGGCTGATATATCAGAAATAGTATAGGGACAAGTGGTGCACAAATTACAGCGTTTCCTGAGAAGGACCCACCTTGATATATATATATATTTTTTGGTTTCAGAGACTCCACAGTGCTGTCTGAGGCTAGTAATAAAATACCGCAGGACAATAATAAACAAAAAAAAAAGACTCATGAACCCTACCTCAAATGACTGGAAGATGAGGCCCACGTGAAACTCCTGGGGTGCGATGATTTTCCATGTGCAAACTTTATTAGGCCGATAGTCGTCAGGATAATTGGGTGACTCGATCTGTCCACTGTCTCTTCTCACTTCACCTCCGCAAATAGCTGAAACCATGGACAGGACATCACACATTAACACTACATCTGTTCAGATGGGCGGATGAGCCTCTCAGCTGATGATCAGTGCACTTATACCTTCATAAACAGCAGAGAAGCCTTTCCCCACCCAATTACTGCTGCTGCGGAATTCAATCCACAGTCGACTGTCAGAGGAGACGATGGCCTCGGGTAGTTGGTCTCCACAAAAACGGCCTGAAGCAAAAGAACAAATTGATCAAAAAGTGATGGAGCTCAACTTACTTCCAGAACGTCATGGACAGGGTTGGAATATTAAATTTTTTAGTGTTTCTTTCCAATAAACAATGCATAAATGATCGTATTAAAAATGAAAACCTTTCAAAAGTGCTTTTCTCCAGTATCCATCACGGATCTCCACATGGTCATACCAGCACAAGTGACTTCTGTACAGATCCATTGAGGTAAAATTAAGAATGATCTAACAAAGAGAAAGTACCAAAAGAGTGAAGAAGGTTATTTATTCTACCGTTGACAGAGCTGAGGTCGGTAAGATTCTTGAAATGTATTTAAATGTTTTTTTACCAAGGCTGCATTTACTTGAACAATAAAGAAAAAATATGTAATTTCATTGTTATATGATCCTTCAGAATGCTGATTTTGAAATAAACTTTTTTTGTATCCCTTAAATGTCTTTAGTGACCATGGACATCACTCACTACCCTCCACCTCATTCATTTTTAAAGTTAGACATCAACCTTCTTAGTACTAAAAATGGCCCCACTTTATATTAGGTGGCCTTAACTACTATGTATTTACATCAAAAATAAGTACAACATACGTATTCTGTTCATATTGTATTGCACAACACATTTGCTCATACTGAGGTGATGTAAGTTTAAGGGAAGGGTTAGGTGTAAGGGAAGTGTCAACAGTGTGTGTAATTATAAATGTAATTACAGAAACGAATTACAGATGTAATTCTAAATTTAGCTAATTTAAAAAAAAAAAGTACAATGTAAAAACATGTTGACAATAAGTGCATTGTATCAAATGATTAATTAAAATGTTAGCACATAAGAGTTCAGGCCACCTAATATAAAGTGGGTCCAAAAGTCTGTTTTTCCATTCATTTTTGTAAAAATTGTATTGGGTCACTAATGACCCGAGGCGTGTAAGTGTGTATGTGTATTTTTTCAACAATAATTGAATCTTTAATGACGGAATAAGTGCAATTCACATTGATTCCACAAGATGGCAATGCTGATACACAATGAAGTGAACATACTGCAGAAAGAAAGCAAAATAATAGTAAGTATAATCTGCAAAACTTGAAATGGCTCAGCGATTAAATGCAGAGCAATACTGAACACAATCAAATATTAGTGTCACTGTCACTTGATGGTGGATCTGGTGAAGAAGCTGTCAGGAATCAAAATATTGATTTTGAAATGGTTGAAAATGAGTTTTTAAAATATGCTTGCGATTGTGAATATGAACCAGATGCTGAATGTACTGGGAAAAGAGCTCTGACGAGGACAGTGATGGTGGTATAAAACATCTTCTCAAACTTAACCCTTCCAAGCTCCAAATTATTTTATTCTTCTGTAATTGTTACTCTAATATCAGGAGAGTTTTATATTATCACGACAGGTAGAGATCCATCCGCATTAGATATAGATCCGGGTCGCTAAAGACCCGAATATGTAATTGTCATAGGTTTGTGCAGGCAGGAAGACAAAGACGGGGAGATACAGCTCCAAACGGGGTTTAATCTCTAATAAACTAAAGACAGGCAAAAGCACAACACATCTATCATAACGGTGACCGGACAAAGACGAACAAGAAGAAGAAGACCAGGTAACCAAGGAAGCAGACAAGTGGCGGGAAACTAAGACAAAAAGAAGTAGTATTAGAAGTTAAGCCTTTATTTGTCCCGCAATGGGGAAATTGCATTTAGCAACAGCAGGTCAGAAACATGTGACAGGATCAAAAAAACTGAAAGACCTAACAAACAGACAGAGATTACTGTGTTAGTTTTAAGTAAAGTATATATATATATTACTGACCCCAAACTTTTGAACAGTGGTATATATTATAAGTTTAGATATAAATGTTTTTCAAAAGCTGTTTGAAAACAAGTATAATATTTTATTAATATTTTTATTTAATTTTTTGTGTGAAATGTAAAACTGAAAAATTAGTTATGAAACATCCATCAAAATTTCTATATATTCTATGTGAAGTTCTACCTTTTCCCCAGGCGTGACCGATATCCTCCATATACAGTGAATATATGCGGCATATCCGTTAGGGAACCCAGGGGAGGAGAAGTTTCCAGTGCTGTCCTGAAGGCTCTCGCCACATCCTGTGCATAAACCAGAGGCGAAACCACATTGAGAGAAACTCACAGATGCTTGACCTTGAAACCGTAGGAGTTTTGCAGATGGTAAGGTCAGTTTTTAGGATCATGATTTTATTTTGAAGTAAGAAATCACCATAATTCCAGCTAAGATTAAAAAAAGATGACTGAAACTGCAAATGTTTAGATATAGGGGATAACTATACAGCTGTTTCATTGTCCCACTGTAAATGGAAAACTGATGCCAGTCACAAATGTATCAGTCAAGAACATGTCAATCTTTGGAAGCAATTGCAGAAGGAAAGGGTGTCTGGGATGTGAAGGCCCACTTACTTGGACACTTATATAATTTTCTTGCTTGAGCGATGTCCCCTTTGCTCAGTCTCGTCCGCTGTCCGATGGGAGGTCGGACTCCTTCAACCTCATACCTTGGCAGCATGGTATCAAGATAGATGCCTCTATTTTTCAGTCATAAAAACAACAGCTCCCCAATTAGTCTCAAATGGATACTCAGAAACCTTTTAGAGGATCTAAGATACAGCAGCAGGGAGAATGCACTTAAAAATTTTTTTAAAAACACTAATTGTTCCAACGCAAGTATTTGTGATGCCTTAAAATGTTACTTTTAATCAACTTGAAATGTGAAGTTGTACTGAGTGACAACTTGGATATTTGTGTTGACTAAACTTAAAATTTTAAGGCAACACAAACACTTTTTAAAGTTAAAACAAATTTGTTTTTGCAGTGTGCATCTAAAATTCAAATCATATATTAAGATATTAAGCTACATGCTATGAACCTGACCAGGAACCCAAAGATTTCCTACATGGATTATTTCCTGCACTGAAGAGCAGAACGGAGTGAAAATGGATGCCAAGGATGCTTTGTTTCTGCTCGATTTATATAGATAAAGTTCTGTTGTGAAACTCTAGATGGCAGAGGCTGATAGGTCCTTAACTCAATCAGCTTGAAATCACATCGTTCTCTATAGGGCACATCTGATCGGTTCCTGCTCTATCAGTAGCCAATGAGCTCGCCGCTCAACATTCAAATACTTGGAATACTATATCCATGAAAGGGTGCTTAGGTAGGTGGTACATGTCAAATTAACGTAGTTTCCATTGCGCATCTTTGTGCCATGTGTTCCCCAGGTAAGGGCGACACACGCACCTGGCCATCCACCTGATGTAAAAGAAAATGTGATTCATCAGACCAGGCCAACTTCTTCCATTGCTCTGTGGTTCAGTCCACTTGTTAAGTTGTGACTTAAGGAACGCCGTTTCTGGGTCCAAGCCTCAACTTGTTTCACTTGAGAATGCCATAGACAGCCATCTATGAGCACTATTTATTCATATTAATGGCTCAGTGGTTCATGTAGATCGTCTACAAACCGGAAGGATGGTGGTTCAATCCCCGGTTCCACCTGACCAATTGTCGAGGTGTCCATGAGCAAGACACCTAACCCCAGCTGCTCCCGTTGAGCTGGATGGCGCCTTGCATGGCTGACACCGCCGTCGGTGAATGAATGAATGGGTGAATGTGAGGCAATATGTAAAGCGCTTCGGATGGCCATGGGTCTGTTAAAAGCGCTATATAAATGCAGTCCATTTACCATTTACCATATTAAACATCAAATATTTTAAAATGTTAAACATTTTAAATATTTAAAGTCTACACAACAGTCTCTGTGCTCACAGTGTCACAGACTGTTCCTTCCTTGGACCACTTTTGATAGATACTGACCACTGCAGACCGGGAACACCCCACAAGAGCAGCAGTTTTGAGTGTCTTAGGTGTCCAAATACCACTGTAGGTTGTCACATGACCCTTCATAAATCATTCTAATATGCGGATTTAGTGCTAAAGAAACATTTTTAATTATATTTAAGTGTCTTAGGTGTCCAAATACGTTTTGGGGACACTTATTTTATGACATCAAAGATCCAACTTGCCTTCCAACCAATGTCAATATTCCTAAATTAAAATATCTGCCTATGACCCATATTTGACTGATATCTGCCCACTTCATATAGTCTTTCTCTCTGATGTTTTGAGAACAGAATGACTGCTCTTCACTCTCGTCCTGTTCCCATAATGGCAGCACTCTGAATGGCCAGCATGAGGACGCAGAGCGATCAGCGTTTAAAGCACTGCTTCCCTAGACTCCGACTCCCTGGAGCCCACCCTGCATGCCAGAGCACAACAGCACGCCAGCTAGTCAATTGTCCAGGACAAAAAAGCCTGAAAGGGCTTTATTTGGTTTGGCCTAATTCCAGGATCCCCTGACAGCGAAATACTGGAGGTAAAACCGCACAATGTGAATATTTCTAGTTGAGAGGCCATAGGACAGGGGCCACTTTGCAAAACACTAAAAATGACAATCAGAGAAAAACCATGCCAGACTCCTAGATTCAGACCAATTTGCTAGCAAATCACTCAGACTAACTTGTGAATAACCAATTTATTAAAAAGAACCAACTACAAAAACAAATCACACAGCATTGACTCACAAGCACAACTTTTTTACTCCACGCAAAGAGCAATATATAGCTCAGCAAACTAGAAAAACACATTATACAGAACAGTACAGAGTTATGTGACTTTTACAGAAGCTGACCATGAAATCCTTGAATATGCATTTTTGCAGGTTAAAACTACACCAGGATTAGGCTGGCCACAGATTTTGGGCCCAATTTGCAACCCCACTGATATGGGGATGGAGGCGTTTCAATGGTAAATGGACTGCATTTATATAGCGCTTTCAACAGACCCATGGCCAAACAAAACGCTTTACATATTGCCTCACTTTCACCCATTCACTCACTCATTCATACACCGACGGCGGTGTCAGCCATGCAAGGCGCCATCTAGCACAACGGGAGCAGCTGGGGTTAGGTGTGTTGCTCATGGACACCTTGACACTTGGTCAGGTGGAACGGGGATCGAACCACCAACCTTCCGGTTTGCAGACAACCTACATGAACCATTGAGCCACTGCCGATTCAAGGCTTCTCACAGCCGACTTTTTGCCAAAAAAAATCCTTAATTGTGTGGTGTCATTGGGATTATTTTACTGCTCCCCATCAAGCCCACACAATCCCAAATCTTGATCGGACTGCCTCTGACATGATACCACAATGGCCAATGAGAGCGAGCAAGCTTTACCAACCGGATGCTGTGTGCTTCAATAGCTGAAATTTGGCAGCCACACAAGTGGAGTACTGAGAAAAAAGATCATTCTTTTTTTCTCCTTTGTTTTTCTTTCCATAAAACAAAACGCACGTCATGAGAACCAGCTGACGACGTCGATCGTTTCTCAATTTGATTTTCTTTTCAAGACTCGCAAGTCTCCATAACATCTCGTCTCACTGGGAAAATGTTACAATCAATAGGTGTGTCCAGACAAATCTTCTAGTGGGTGTAATTGGAGGATTATAATGCAAAAAATCTGTTAAAACTACCCTTATGTCTGAGGTCTCCCACAGTTTTAAAATCAGTTAAGATTAGAAAATCGTCTAGTGTGTCCTAGGCTCACTGTTTCCCAACTCTGTGCAAATTTTCAAAATGGCTAATTCAGAGAAGCTTTGTAAGACCCAAAAGAACCGACCAAAGAACACTCCACCAAACGTATAACTGCACTTCAGCCTTGGCTCCCTGTCTGGATTCCTTCCTCTTGTCCTAAACAACAGGCCCGCTCAAAGCAGCTGGCTGCATCTCCATCCTCAAGCCACTAACAACAGGTTAGTCAGCAGTCTGTGAGAGTGCCAAGCCCTTGAGTCCTGCACTGCCTCATCAGCTCAACTCTTGTCTTAAAACCAAGAGACTGCAATGATGTTCCTGTCATTTATAAATAGGGCCAGATTTACTAAACATGGCAAATTAGCATGAGAGTGCAATTCTAAAAATGCGCAATTCCAAAAAAGCGCAGATGGGAATGGAAAGTTCTGCGTGATCTACTGACAAAAATTAAAGAACACAGACGCGATGGGTCTTTTTCATAATGACCAATGCAATTTACCAATTAGCATCTGGTTGTTGGGCAGGAAATAATGGCTCAAACACCACTAAATTGACGATCGCAAACCTTGCATGATTCTTTTAAATACTCTCCTGTGTCTGAAAGAGAAACTCCTACTAATACATATGCAAAAACCCTGTATACACCTTCCCAGCACAAATTTTTCACAGCATGTCTTTAGTAAATCCTGACAGTAGTTTTTTTAACACCAAAAGAGGGTTTGTGCTGGCACAAGCTGTTAGTAAATCTGGCCCTTAGTGCAGACCTTAATATTTAAAAAAAAATAACTTTTGGGCTTCTGCAAGAATCATCAGGTTCATTCTGTTTGAGCTTCTGCAAGAACAAATGAGGTTCATTCTCATGTTACGCAGCACATTTGAGTTTCTACAAGAACCAATGAGGTTCATTCTCATGGTACGCAGCACATTTGAGTTTCTACAAGAACCAATGAGGTTCATTCTCATGTCACGCAGTACGTTTGAGCTTCTGCAAGAACCATTGAGGTTCATTCTCATGGTACGCAGCACATTTGAGTTTCTACAAGAGCCAATGAGGTTCATTCTCATATCACGCAGTACGTTTGAGCTTCTGCAAGAACCATGAGGTTCATTCTCATATCACGCAGTACGTTTGAGCTTCTGCAAGAACCATGAGGTTCATTCTCATGTCACGCAGTACGTTTGGGCTTCTACAAGAGCTAATGAGGTTAATTTTTGCGTTACGCAGTATGTTTGACCTTCTACAAGAGCTAATGAGGTTAATTTTTGCGTTACGCAGTATGTTTGACCTTCTACAAGAGCTAATGAGGTTCATTCTCATTTTACGCAGCACGTTTGCGCTTCTGCAAGAACAAATGAGGTTCATTCTCATGGTACGCAGCACATTTGAGCTTTCTGCAAGAACCATGAGGTCCATTCTTATGTTACGCAGTACGTTTGAGCTTCTGCAAGAACCAATGAGGTTCATTCTCATGTTACGCAGCATGTTTGACCTTCTACAAGAGCTAATGAGGTTCATTCTCATGTTACGCAGCACGTTTGAGCTTCTGCAAGAACCAATGAGGTTCATTCTCATGTTACGCAGCACGTTTGAGCTTCTGCAAGAACCAATGAGGTTAATTTTCGCGTTACGCAGTATGTTTGACCTTCTACACGAGCTAATGAGGTTCATTCTCATGTTACGCAGCACGTTTGAGCTTCTGTAAGAGCCAATGAGGTTCATTCTCATGGTACGCAGCACATTTGAGTTTCTACAAAGCCAATGAGGTTCATTCTCATGGTACGCAGTACGTTTGGGCTTCTACAAGAGCTAATGAGGTTAATTTTTGCGTTATGCAGTATGTTTGACCTTCTACAAGAGCTAATGAGGTTCATTCTCATGGTACGCAGCACGTTTGCGCTTCTGCAAGAACAAATGAGGTTCATTCTCATGGTACGCAGCACATTTGAGCTTTCTGCAAGAACCATGAGGTTCATTCTCATGTTACCCAGTACATTTGAGCTTTCTGCAAGAACCAATGAGGTTCATTCTCATGGTATGCAGCACATTTGAGCTTTCTGCAAGAACCATGAGGTCCATTCTTATGTTACGCAGCACGTTTGAGCTTCTGCAAGAACAAATGATGTTCATTCTCATGGTAACGCAGCACATTTGAGCTTCTGCAAGAACCAATGAGGTTCATTCTCATGTTACGCAGTATGTTTGACCTTCTACAAGAGCTAATGAGGTTCATTCTCATGTCACACAGCATGTTTGAGCTTCTGCAAGAACCAATGAGGTTCATTCTCATGTTACGCAGCATGTTTGAGCTTCTGCAAGATCCAATGAGGTTCATTCTCATGTTATGCAGCATGTTTGAGCTTTTGCAAGATCCAATGAGGTTCATTCTCATGTTGCACAGCACTTTGAGCTTCTGCAAGAACCAATGAGGTTAATTTTTGCATTACGCAGTATGTTTGACCTTCTACGAGCTAATGAGGTTCATTCTCATGTTACGCAGCACGTTTGAGCTTCTGTAAGAGCCAATGAGGTTCATTCTCATGGTACGCAGTACGTTTGGGCTTCTACAAGAGCTAATGAGGTTAATTTTGCGTTACGCAGTATGTTTGACCTTCTACAAGAGCTAATGAGGTTAATTTTGCGTTACGCAGTATGTTTGACCTTCTACAAGAGCTAATGAGGTTCATTCTCATTTTACGTAGCACTTTGCACTTCTGCAAGAACCAGTGAGGTTCATTCTCATGACGCAGCACATTTGAGCTTTCTGCAAGAACCATGAGGTTCATTCTCATGGTTACGCAGCACATTTGAGCTTTCTGCAAGAACCATGAGGTTCATTCTCATGGTACGCAGCACATTTGAGCTTTCTGCAAGAACCAAATGAGGTTCATTCTCATGTTACGCAGCACATTTGAGCTTCTGCAAGAACCAATGAGGTTCATTCTCATGTTACGCAGCATGTTTGACCTTCTACACGAGCTAATGATGTTCATTCTCATGTTACGCAGCACGTTTGAGCTTCTGCAAGAACCAATGAGGTTCATTCTCATGTTACGCAGCATGTTTGAGCTTCTGCAAGATCCAATGAGGTTCATTCTCATGTTGCACAGCACTTTTGAGCTTCTGCAAGAACCAATGAGGTTAATTTTCGCGTTACGCAGTATGTTTGACCTTCTACACGAGCTAATGAGGTTCAGTCTCGTGTTACGCAGCGCGTTTGAGCTTCCGCAAGAACCAATGAGGTTCAGTTTTGTGTTACGCAGTACCAATTTACAAACTTATTTTAAAGTGTTACCATATAATTTGTTAGAGAATAAATAATGGTTGTTGATTCTCCAATCAACAGACAGAATATAATTAAAGTGTAAAGTGGGTGGCTGCATAATCAGACTGAAGTGATGTTTAGAAGAAATTGTTAGAATTTGTATTTATATATTATCCAGTTATCTCTAAAATAATAATAGCTAGTTGTGTACAAGTACATTAAATGCTTATGAGTCCAAACCTGGAAAAGGTGTTTCTGGCATAATGCATGATACTGTCAAAGTCGTAAACCTCCCCGAGCGAATCCACATCATCTGGCTCCATCTTTATGAAATTGTACTCCTGACCTGTAACATACAACATAGGCTCCATCACACAAAAACTTCTACTGAATCCCATGCAATTACAGATTATTATGGATTTTATACACAGGTCCTTCTCAAAAAATTAGCATATTGTGATAAAAGTTCATTATTTTCCATAATGTAATGATAAAATTAAACTTTCATATATTTTAGATTCATTGCACACCAACTGAAATATTTCAGGTCTTTTATTGTTTTAATACTGATGATTTTGGCATACAGCTCATGAAAACCTAAAATTCCTATCTCAAAAATATTAGCATATTTGACCAATAAAAGAAAAGTGTTTTTAATACAAAAAAAGTCAACCTTCAAATAATTATGTTCAGTTATGCACTCAATACTTGGTCGGGAATCCTTTTGCAGAAATGACTGCTTCAATGCGGAGTGGCAATGCGGAGTGGCATCAGCCTGTGGCACTGCTGAGGTGTTATGGAGGCCCAGGATGCTTCGATAGCGGCCTTAAGCTCATCCAGAGTGTTGGGTCTTGCGTCTCTCAACTTTCTCTTCACAATATCCAACAGATTCTCTATGGGGTTCAGGTCAGGAGAGTTGGCAGGCCAATTGAGCACAGTAATACCATGGTCAGTAAACCATTTACCAGTGGTTTTGGCACTGTGAGCAGGTGCCAGGTCATGCTGAAAAACGAAATCTTCATCTCCATAAAGCTTTTCAGCAGATGGAAGCATGAAGTGCTCCAAAATCTCCTGATAGCTAGCTGCATTGACCCTGCCCTTGATAAAACACAGTGGACCAACACCAGCAGCTGACATGGCACCCCAGACCATCACTGACTGTGGGTACTTGACACTGGACTTCAGGCATTTTGGCATTTCCTTCTCCCCAGTCTTCCTCCAGACTCTGGCACCTTTATTTCCGAATGACATGCAAAATTTAAACGACAGTCCAGTGCTGCTTCTCTGTAGCCCAGGTCAGGCGCTTCTGCCACTGTTTCTGGTTCAAAAGTGGCTTGACCTGGGTAATGCGGCACCTGTAGCCCATTTCCTGCACACGCCTGTGCACGGTGGCTCTGGATGTTTCTACTCCAGACTCATTCCACTGCTTCCGCAGGTCCCCCAAGGTCTGGAATCAGTCCTTCTCCACAATCTTCCTCAGGGTCCGGTAACCTCTTCTCTTTGTGCAGCGTTTTTTGCCACACTTTTTCCTTCCCACAGACTTCCCACTGAGGTGCCTTGATACAGCACTCTGGGAACAGCCTATTCGTTCAGAAATTTATTTCTGTGTCTTATGCTCTCGCTTGAGGGTGTCAATGATGGCCTTCTGGACAGCAGTCAGGTCGGCAGTCTTACCCATGATTGCGGTTTTGAGTAATGAACCAGGCTGGGAGTTTTTAAAAGCCTCAGGAATCTTTTGCAGGTGTTTAGAGTTAATTAGTTGATTCAGATGATTAGGTTAATAGCTCGTTTAGAGAACCTTTTCATTAAATGCTAATTTTTTGAGATTTTGGGTTTTCATGAGCTGTATGACAAAATCATCAGTATTAAAACAATAAAAAACCTAAAATATTTCAGTTGGTGTGGAATGAATCTAAAATATATGAAATTTTAATTTTATCATTACATTATGAAAAGTAATGAACTTTTAATCACAAAATGCTAATGTTTTTAGAAGGACCTGTATAGTATAATGCGTAAAAAGTAGCATCTACAAGCATACAGAAGTATGACAAGTTATTCCACTTAACCACAGGCTTAGATACCAGTAGTTCTTGTACCTGGCTGGATGTTTTCTCGAAATATATCAACATGTGCATCCCGGTCGGGTCGTGTGTGCTCGTGCCAGAATCCAATGACATGTCCAAGTTCATGCACCACAATGCCAAACTTGTCACAGTTTTTCCCAATAGATATGGCCTGTGGACCTCCACCCCTCCGCCCGACAAAAGAGCAGCACCTTCAAAGAACCCAACCTGGCATTAGAAAACACTTTCGAACTTATTTAGCAGATGCATTTGGTAAGCAGAGTCAAATTAATGTTTGTATCTTTACTCTCTTCTCTTTTGCAGAGAACATTATTTCTTTAAGAACTGTTAAAGACTACTACTGTTTAAAAGCAAATTAATAATTTTATTTAGGAAGGGCACATCTGTTTTGGTAATGGATATGATGTTGATATGTTTGGTCTTGGCAGAATAGATCTGCTACACTGCTACTGCTGTTGGTTATTGCTGCTGAAGAGCAAGTAAGATATGCTGCTGCTGTACAACATAGCATACATGAATTACCCGTAGCAGATCTATACAGGTGGAGCTGGGGAAGGTGGAGGCTTTCTGAAAGCGTGCTGCAACTGCTATAGCAAATGCTGACCAGTGCTTGAAGGTTGAGCAGTGAGCTCATTGGCTAATGATATAGATGGAACCAATCAGATGTGCCCTATAGAGAATCATGTGATTGCAAGCAGATTGAGTTTAAGACATATCAGTCTGCACCATCTAGAGTTTCATGCCTTTTATTTCAATATTTTTATTTCAAGTAAATCTGTTATTTTGAATTTTCTATTAATCAAAAAATCCTGAAAAAAATGTTTCATGTTTTCCACCAGTGATGGGTAAGTTACTTCTAAAAAAGTAATTATTTACTAGCTACTAATTACATCTGCAACAGTGTAATTAGATTACTACTAATTACTCTCTCTAAAACGTATTACATTACTTTACTAATTACTTTCTATATCTCATATCAGCCTCAACCAGTCAAAAAAAAAAAAATCTAAGGATAGACATGAAACTGCTCCAATCAATAGTCTATACAGTATTTAATGCAATTACATCATAATTAACTGTGTGGCTAGCAGGACAAGGCAGACGGACCATGAGATACGAGACAGATCCTCCCTGTTCTCACGGTCCCTTGGCCCCGTCCTGCTGGCCACAAAACTTAAATTAAATAATTAAATTAAATAAAGAAATAAATGAGAGTAATCCCTTACTTTACTTTTTTAATGGAAAAGTAATTCAATTACTGTGTTTAATTACTTAGTAACGCATTGCACCCAATACTGGTTTCGATAAACAAAGCAACATTAAGCAACAATTGTTAAATAAAGAAAAATGTTTCTTGTAAATCAGCATATTAGAATGATTTCTGACGGATAATGTGACACTGAAGACTGGAGTAATGATGCTGAAAATTCAGCTTTGATCACAGGAATAAATGGCATTTTAAAATATTAAATAAATAAAAAATATAATATACAAAACCGATTCCAAAAAACAAATTGTGATTAAAAACAGAATGCAATGATGTGGAAGTTTCAAATTTCAATATTTTATTCAGAATACAACACATATCAAATGTTTAAACTGAGAAAATGTATCATTTTAAGAGAAAAATAAGTTGATTTTAAATTTCATGGCATCAACACCTCAACATCAACATCTCAAAAAAGTTGGGACAAGGCCATGTTTACCACTGTGTGGCATCCCCTCTCCTTTTAATAACAGTCTGCAAACGTCTGGGGACTGAGGAGACAAGTTGCTCAGGTTTAGGAATAGGAATGTTGTCCCATTCTTGTCTAATACAGGCTTCTAGTTGCTCAACTGTCTTATGTCTTCTTTGTCGCATCTTCCTCTTTAATATGCGCAAAATGTTTTCCATTGGTGAAAGATCTGGACTGCAGGCTGGCCATTTCTCTGCAGCCATGATGTTGTAATTAATGCATATGTGGTCTGGCATTGTTATGTTGGAAAATGCAAGGTCTTCCCTGAAAGAAACGACATCTGGATAGGAGCATGTTGTTCTAGAACGTATATACCTTTCAGTATTGATGGTGCCTTTCCAGATGTGTAAGGATGCTCATGCCACACGCACTCATGCAACCCCATACCATCAGAGATGCAGGCTTCTGAACTGAGCGCTGATAACAACTTGGGTTGTCCTTGTCTTCTTTAGTCCAGATGACATGGCATCCCAGTTTTCCAAAAACAACTTTTCCACAGTCCATTTTAAATGAGCCTTGGCCAAGATCATGGCTTCTGGATCATGTTTAGATATGGCTTTTTTTTTTACCTGTAGAGTTTTAGCTGGCAATGGCGAATGGCACGGTGGATTGTGTTCAACAGTGTTTTCTGGAAGGATTCCTGAGCCCATGTTGTGATTTCCATTACATTATCATTCCTGCAAGCAGTGCCGTCTAAGGGCCCGAAGAGCACAGGCATCCATTATGGTTTTCCAGCCTGGACCCTTACGCAAAAAGATTGTTCCAGATTCTCTGAATCTTTAGATGATAGTATGCACTGTAGATGATGATAACTTCAAACTCTTTGCAATTTTTCTCTGAGAAACTCCTTTCTGATATTGCTCCACTATTTTTCACAGCAGCATTGGGGGAATTGGTGATCATCTGCCCATCTTGACTTCTGAGAGACACTGCCACTCTGAAAGGTTCTTTTTATACCCAATCATGTTGCCAATTGACCTAATAAGTTGCAAATTGGCCCTCAAGCTGTTCCTTATACGCTCACCTAAAGGATTATTAGGAACACCATACTAATACTGTGTTTGAACCCTTTGCCTTCAGAACTGCTTTAATTCTATGTGGCATTGATTCAACAAGGTACTGAAAGCATTCTTTAGAAATGTTGGCCCATATTGATAGGATAGCATCTCGCAGTTGATGGAGATTTGCGGGATGCACATCCAGGGCACGAAGCTCCCATTCCACCACATCCCAAAGTTGCTCTATTGGGTTGAGATCTGGTGACTGTGGGGGCCATTTTAGTACAGTGAACTCATTGTCATGTTCAAGAAACCAATTTGAAATGATTCGAGCTTTGTGACATGGTGCATTATCCTGCTGGAAGTAGCCATCAGAGGATGGGTACATGGTGGTCATAAAGGGATGGACATGGTCAGAAACAATGCTCAGGTAGGCGCGGCATTTAAATGATTCCCAATTGGCACTAAGGGGCCTAAAGTGTGCCAAGAAAACATCCCCACACCATTACACCACCACCACCAGCCTGCGGTAACAAGGCATGATGGATCCATGTTCTCATTCTGTTTACGCCAAATTCTGACTCTACCATCTGAATGTCTCAACAGAAATCGAGACTCATCAGACCAGGCAAAATTTTTCCAGTCTTCCACTGTTCAATTTTGGTGAGCTTGTGCAAATTGTAGCCTCTTTTTCCTATTTGTAGTGGTACACTGCAAAAAATGCTCTTCTTACTTAGTATATTTTTCTTGTTACCAGTCCAAATATCTACAAATTCTTAAATTAAGATTCATTTACTAGATGAGTAAAATGACATACAATATTTTTTCTTGTTTTCTGGGGAAAAATATCAAAATGAAGTCAGTTTTTGCTTAAAACAAGCAAAATTATCTACCAAAGACAATCCTGGTCAAGACAATTTCCTGAACTCCAGGAGTGAGAAAATAATCTTATTTCTGTTTGGGACAAGAGCAAGAAACTAGATTTCAATCAAAAACAAGATTATTTTTCTCACTCCTGAAGTTCAGGAAATTGTCTTGCCCAGGACCACACCCTAAATGCATTGAAGCAGCTGCCATTTGATTGGTTGATTAGATAAATGCATAATTGAGAAATTGAACAATTGATCCTAATAATCCTTTAGGTGAGTGTATGCACATTTAACTTTTCCGGCCTCTTATTGCTATCTGTCCCAACTTTTTGGAATGTGTAGCTCTCGTGAAATCCAAAATGAGCCAATATTTGAGCCGACATTTCAAAATCTCTCACTTTCAACATTTGATATGTTTCTATTGTGAATAAAATATAAGTTCATGAGATTTGTATATCAAATTTGTATTCACAATTTGTACAGTGTCCTAACTTTTTTGGAATCGGTTTTGTAATAGATAATACTATTTCACAATAAAGTCAATTAAAAAAATATATTTTCAATATAAACTTTTGAATGATAGTGTACTCAGATAAGTGGTGTCTGTCTGAACAAATGAGGTAGAGCAGAAGATGACAACCAAGTTTATCCTTCAGCCTTTTGAAGTTCAACAAAGTTTTGCTCAATTCAACAGACACATAATGAGCTAAATGCAGCAAACTCTAAAGACGTTCAGACCTTGAGGTTAGGATCTGCCTCTGTGGAGAAAATAAGGCTTTGTGCTGACTGAATCCAAAGCAAGGATGTTTTTGTCACATGCAGCATGGCTGGAACTGCGGTTTAGTCATATGGCTGTTAGAGCCATGAAAACTTCAGCAAGGTCCATATTTTTAGTCGTGGTCAAAATTGTTGGTACCCCTGGTAAATATGATCAAATATGGCTGTAAAAAAATTAATCTGCATTGTTTATCCTTTTGATCTTATATTCAAATCTTTATCTTTCATTGAAGTAAAAGAATTGAAAATGGGGGGTAAATCACGTTATGAAATAAATGCTTTTCTCCAAAACACGTTGGCCACAATTGTTGGCACCCTTTTATTAAATACTTTTTGCAACCTCCTTTTCCCAAGATAACAGCTCTGAGTCTTCTTCTATGATGCCTGGTGAGTTTGGAGAAACCTGACAATAGATCAGAGACCATTTAGAGACCAAAAGTATTTAATAAAGGGTGCCAACAATTGTGGCCAACGTGTTTTGGAGAAAAGCATTTATTACATAATGTGATTTACCCCCCACTTTAACTTCAATGAAATGTTACATTTTTGTGAATTTTTTTAATAAAAGATCAAAAGGATAAACAATGCAGATTTATTTCTTACAGCCATATTTGATCATATTTATCAGGGTTTTTTCATCATATTTATCAACAATTTTGACCACAACTGTATATATATATATATATATATATATATATATATATATATTTTTTTTTTTTTTTACTATATTTTCAGTCAGATAAGTGCAGCCTTGATGAGTATAAGAGACTTCTTTGAAAACCATTAAAACATCTTATTTATACAAGTGCTGTCAAAATTAGTGTGTTAACGCATGATCAATGCATTCATTTTTCAGTTTAATGCATCTGTTTTCAATCATCCATGGCTAGCGTTACCTTACATGATCATGCTCTTATTCATGCAAATCCTTTTAACCCACTTAAGTGTAACAAGACAAAAGAGAATGCACTGACTGTGAATATCCTGACAGACACACAAACACACACAAAAGATGCACCCCAGTATCAACTTATCTTGTGCTTGGACAAAAATAACACACAAAATTGCCTGTTTTGTTGAGTATTATCATAAGAGCAGTCTTAAATAAGATAAATAACGTCTTAAATAAAGTTGTGAGAAAATGAGATGCATGTGGCAGCGCGTCAGATCCGCATCATGTTCGGCAGCGGCTGATCTTAAAGAGACAGTAGCCTAATTAAGCTGTTGCTGTGATGTCATTAATGTTAATCAAAGAACAAAGGTAACGGAGCAAATTGTTGCTTTAATAAGGATTCATCTATTTAATTTATAATTTATGCAGTTAAGAAAGGTGTTTGATAACGTTCTTCAATTTCTGTGTCTAATGGGTATAAAGGTCACAGGTAAATATGACATTTATTATAATGGGTTTATGTAAAGATAAATGTTGATAATTTATAGCTTTCAATTCATCATATTTATCAACAATTTTGACCACAACTGTATATATATATATATATATATATATATATATATATATATATATATATTTTTTTTTTTTTTTACTATACTGTCTTTAAGTTGTTTCTACATTAATTTGGAGATTACTGTGAAATTATTACACTATAAAAATATTGAAAACTCAATGTTTTTACTCAGGAAAAATGTGGGATTAATTAGTACATTTTTCGATTGACAGCACTAATTTATACTTATGAGTATGTATGTGTGGTCACTCTGAAAGTAACAGCCATGTTTTTAATCAAAATTGACCCCATTTCTTAATGCACACTCCGGATCTCATTGTAAACGATTGCACATTATTCTAAACAAACAATCGCTTGGTCTCTGTTCTTTTTCTGCTATTGTCTCTTAGGCTGTACAGGCAATTGAATTATGATAGCCAAGCTATTTAGACATTGATTTTGCACATTCACACAAGTCTAGCTATATATAGTGTCTAGTTAGACAATAGTGTCTTTGTGTGTGTGTTGAATATCCTGTAAAATGGTTTGTGGAAGGCAATTCAGTGACTACACTGCAGCTCTACCTGCTGGGGGACAAATTTGTTCTAAAAGAAAGTGAGTTTGAGCACTTGGTCCTATAGAAAGCCAATTGAAGGAAACTGTTCAAATGATTAGAGCTTTTGAATGCTGGCAGGGAGGTGAGTTTCTGTGCATCGGGGACTGAGGGAGAACCTGGAATAATCAATAAGGTGAGCAACAGTACTCTCTCCACAAATACACTGAGAACGTGAACTTACCCACATGGCCGGATGGTAAAGACGATGTAGCTCTCCTCCGTGCTTCTTTCCATGAAAGTCACGCAAGTGTGTTTCTCCCAGTGGCGCATGGCTTGCTTGAAAATGGCTCGCTGGCTTCCTAAAAGGTGTTTGATTTAAATCAGTAAAGGACAGGGGTCATCTTGAGCGGCAACTTACTAATGAACATTTACAAAGGATGATAAGACTTTAACAAAATACTGCAAAAACAATTTAGGATTAGTGTTAAGCTTACGGCGAAAGAGCTTTTGTGTAAGGTTAAGAGCAATTGGAAAGACTACGTTACATTTGAACATAAGGATAGCATGCAAAAAAACACATATTGTGCAGGAGAATATAAATGGAAAAACAAAACATAGGGCCTTACCACTAAAGTTGCCACTTATAATATAGGGTATTATGCCATCCGGCCAAACTCTCTCAGGTCTGGCTGTGGCCGCTCTCCTTCTGCGTTGAAGGTTTTGATTGGCCAAAACTGGGTTGTCCTTTGCACCGCTATTAGCTGAGGATCTGTTGGCTAGGGCAAAGACAATGCTTCAAACGAAAACTACTTTACTCAGAATGTTTCATAAAGTTTGTAAAGACCTGATTGCAAAGAATAAAGTATTTTGCATTTATTTAATAATCAGTGCTGGCTAGAACAATTATAAATGACATGAGGAAAACTGTAGTCTAGTACTCTATCTGATTATACATTTTAGGTTACATTTGGATTACTTTTAGATTACTTTCGACCTAAAGAAAATGCATACCATACTTTGTTATTAACATGAAATCACATTACGTCAAGGTTTCCAAAACAAGGTTTTGTAGGAACTGCAGGGTGATTATGAGTTGATGAAAAGATAATTAATTCAATCTTAACCATGTAAAAATTAATAATCTAAATAAAATTGGTCAGCACTAAAAAAGAATTTTATTTATATTAATAAATTAAATATTATTTTAAATATTTTTTTATAAAATAATTTTGATATAATATATTTTTAATATAAACTTTTAACATAAATATTATGTAAATATTTTATTTACCTGAATGGCAATTGACCATCAGGGAACCATGTAAAAAAAAAAAAATTCAGTTTAACAAGGAAAAAATTATGAACGCAGTTAATGCAGCATCTGTTTTTCTATAATGCATTCTATTTCCGCACAGAAATATGCGCACCAGAATCAAGTTCTCTATTGCGCTTGAACAAACAATAGCACATGGAATAATGCCAAAATGCCAGTTTTGTTGAGTATTATCATAAGAGCACTGTTAAATAAGTTAAATAATGTCTTAAATGAACTTAAAGAGTTGTGAAAAAATGAGATGTGTGTGGCAGCATGTCAGATCTGTGCCATGTTCAGCAGTGGCATAAAGGGACAGTAGCCTAATAAACCAGTTGCTGTGATGTCAGTCAATAATGATTCAACAAAAAATTATTCAATATTTTATGTTTTCCTGAATGGCAATTTACTTTTCTTTTTTTTTTTACTTTTTTCTTTTTTATTCCAGAGGTACATAAAGTAAATACTTTAAGTCAAATGGGTTTGGCTGACAGAAAAACAAATTTGAGAATCCCTGCATTACAGAAGAACTCTTCAGCCTCTTTCAGCCACCACCAGGGTTTTTGACCATTTTAGCCCATAGGATATTGTGTTTTATGAATATCTGAGCATGCAATATATCAAAAGTAAGAGCTGGCCCTATTCTTTTAAACGAATAAACAAAAACAAGAAGTTTTATGCATTACTTTTTATCGCCGCTTGAATATGGGTAAGTTTCATTAAAAAATAAAAAAAGCTGAGAAAATCACGTTTTTGTGAAAGACTTGGATTTTTAACATTATAGGGTGGTTGTGCGCACACACTGCCAACGGTGCCCTTAAATGAATTTCTTATAGGAACAGAAAACAAATAAATAAATAATTGAATAAATAAATAAAATAACAGCTTTTTAAATGAGCTGTTATTAGGAGGAGGGAAACACGTCATTCTAGAGAACATTTTATTATACAAAATATGAAGATGAATCATATGTAATGTTGGTCTGTTTGTCCGTGAAATATATATATATAAACTAATATCTTTTAAAAATATACGTTTTTTTGTCAACTTTTCAGAGAGCTACAGTACAAGAACTAAAAGCAATAAAACCTTATTTTGGCATGGCTTTCATTTCCACTAATTATTTTTACCCTTTATATTCTGTAAAGACATCATAATAACTCTGCATGAGTGGTTTTCCTGAATGGCAATTTACTTTTCTTTTTTTTTTTACTTTTTTCTTTTTTATTCCAGAGGTACATAAAGTAAATACTTTAAGTCAAATGGGTTTGGCTGACAGAAAAACAAATTTGAGAATCCCTGCATTACAGAAGAACTCTTTCTAGCCACCACCAGGGTTTATGACCATTTTAGCCCATAGGATATTGTGTTTTATGAATATTTGAGCATGCAATATATCAAAAGTAAGAGCTGGCCCTATTCTTTTAAACGAATAAACAAAAACAAGAAGTTTTATGCATTACTTTTTATCACCGCTTGAATATGGGTAAGTTTCATTAAAAAATTAAAAAAGCTGAGAAAATCACGTTTTTGTGAAAGACTACATCCAGATCAGTTTCAGAGCGATGATCAAACACAGATGGAGTAGATTGAGTTCATCAACACCTCTAATGCTTGCACAGTCCTGTAGCTCGTCAAGGGGCCACATTTCATTCAGTAACATTAGATAGTTTTGATTGATCCTTTGGTGCTCACGAAACATGGAAAATTATGTGTTTGTAGGCGTTTTCTCACAGAGTAATGGAAAATTTCTGTGTTTGGCGGGAAAGACTTATACACAAGGTCCCAATTTTAACGATCTGAACACTAGGTCTGAAATGCTTGGTGCAAGGTTGGTGTAATCCATTTTTGAAGTTTTGAGGCGTAATATGCATGACCAATCATCTCCCATTCCTTTAAAAGCCAGTTCGCACCATGATGGATTGCTGTTACAAGGCAGATTTGCAAGCAGAAACACTTCTCCACAGAGGAATCCTTTTATTTTAATATTTAAAAATGTCTGTGTGCTACTATCGTCCTGTGTGTAATAATCAGAGTGTACATCGTTGTACCCTCCTATGAAACACATTTCTTACAGCACCCTTTAAGCCTTTAAAGTACAGTCGTTTTCAGTTGCCTCAAAATAGCAACACGCCAACAATGCACCTGAACACACTTTATACAGTGTAGTAAATTAGCCCAAAAGGAAATGTGAATAATTCATTATAACTTTTTATTATAACTAATTCATAATTATAATTCATTATAAATATTTAGATCAGCTGTAAGAATAAACTTGACGTAGCAGAATGAATACCATAATCTAACCTGTTTGTCCAGCGAACATTCAGTGAACATTCTAAGAAATAATAATTTATAGGGTATGGGAAATAACTTTCTAGCTATACTGTATTAGTCAAAGCATGTAGCCAAAATCTGCATGATTAGTGCCTTAAATCATCCAAAGTTTTCCAGGTTTCTTTTTATCTTTTTTTCTGTTTTCCAGAATCACTGAATACGATGAAGACATCGTATTTTACAGCTATACATCATATGTAAACATGTAATTAATAAATCTTATGATTATGAGCATTTTAAAATGTAATATTTAATTACAAGTGCTTTATTTTTGGAATCTGATTAATTAATTCACTCAGTTCACTCTAAAACCCAGCACTGAATATAAACTGAACAAAATTATAAACGCAACACTTTTGTTTATATGATGATGCTGTCTAATCAGCATCTTGATATGCCACATCTGTGAGGTGGATGGATTATCTCTGCAAAGGAGAAGTGCTCACTAACACAGATTTAGACCGATTAGTGAACAATGTTTGAGAGAAATAGGCCTTTTGTGTACATAGAAAAAGTCTTAGACCTTTGAGTTCAGCTCATGAAAAATGGAAAAAAAAAGTGTTGCGTTTATAATTTTGTTCAGTGTAATTGCATGGTAGCAGCAGTCTGTGCTTGGCAACCGTACTCACCTGAATCAGGTGTGGGGAACTTAGAAGAGTCATTCTCTGTAGCAGCCATATAGTTCGCCTTAAGCAAGCGCAAGTCCTCCTCGTCTAAGGCTATGTCTCCTAGAAAAGCAGCTAGACAAAGATAATGAGAATCACGAGCTGAATTTCTCACGGTCAAGTAGCATGCATGCAACCCTATATAAGCCTGAATGAGGAGAAAACATCACCATAATGAGAAGAAGCATTCAGCCCAGCTTCATGTCCTTGTTAGTGGTTCACAGATCCCCAGAAACTAAATATTTGCTCTGGGATCACTCCTGCAACTTACACGGATAGCAGAAGTGCTCTGGGATCACTCCTGCACTCCACTGATAATCGTACCTCTGATTTTTAATGGGCTAGCTCTCATAAAAGCTGGTCAGATTATGAAAACGAACCACACACCAACTCCAACTTCCAGAAAAGGACTCCAATGACTTTGCTTCAGAGCTTTGATAATTAACGCTACACTATGCAGGCAGAAGCCTTTGTTTATAGTGCAGTGAATTGAGGAATTTGTAAGTGACTTCACAAATCTAAATGAACAAGGATTGTGCGTTATACCTTTTCTAAGGACCTATTAGCTGCCTTTCAGCAGACACTTTATATTTTGCAGGGACTTACAGCATGGTAATTACATGGACGGTCCCTCTGTATTGGCGATAACAGAGCAAGTTTGTGATTCTAGTATCTCTCCCTTGTCTGGACAATGCCATTTGGGATTTAAAATAAATGCTATTTATTTTAATTTTCTATTAACTTTCTATTGTCAAATGCTCACAAGGGTATGTCAGAAACACACAAAGTTCACATGAAATGTTATGTATGCGCACATATGCAGCAATTAAGTACAGAAATCCTGTGTGGTGTGTATATTAGATCTGTTTAACATTACTAAAGTGAGAGCAGTGTAATATACAGTACCTACAGCTGTATCTGCTGTTAATGAATCAAACAACAAAAGATAATCAGAAAATCACTCACTGCTCTCACTGAATGAACTTTAGTAGCTTTATTAAGAACACATTTCTTACTTTAATGCTGTTGTTAATTCTCTGGCGTGGAGATAAACATGGCCGACTGTGTGCAGCTCTCTGAGTGCAGGGTCTACGCTAATATGGCAGTGTCCATCAACACTCATGGGCGGGGCCTGTGAAATGTGACATCACATTCCCAAGAATCTGCAAATGGCCTGTTCTGAGACACTGCTTATGATTTATGGGGATTATAAAAAAGGAGTGGGTGGATTTTTACCGTTATAGGGTGGTTGTGCGCACACACTGCCAACACACATTTATGTTCAAACACCATGTATATGTGAATTTTGCAAAATAGGTGCCCTTAAATGAATTTCTTATAGGAACAGAAAACAAATAAATAAATAATTGAATAAATAAATAAAATAAACAGCTTTTTAAATTAGCTGTTATTAGGAGGAGGGAAACACGTCATTCTAGAGAACATTTTATTATACAAAATATGAAGATGAATCATATGTAACGTTGGTCTGTTTGTCCGTGAAATATATATTTAAACTAATATCTTTTAAAAATATAAGTTTTTTTGTTAACTTTTCAGAGAGCTACAGTATAAGAACTAAAAGCAATAAAACCTTATTTTGGCATGGCTTTCATTTCCACTAATTATTTTTACCCTTTATATTCTGTAAAGACATCATAATAACTCTGCATGAGTGGCTGTGAACAGTCATCATTTTGAACTAGCAGCAGAATTCATATTATTATGGACTGTGTAGCAGCAGGGAGCACTTTTATTATTTTACCCTGGTGATTTCAGGCTGGCTGGACATCTTATTAAGCCTGAAACATTTGCTAAACAAACCAAACAATATAGCAGTATGTTTTTGCATCACTTGAATATTTCACCCAAAGCTGTCAAATCTATGAACATATAAAAACATACATTCACACCCTCATACCACACTGTTCTCCAAGAGTCAAAAGAAGAAAGAAGCATGTCACAACATACCAATTTTGAGGTAAAGCAGTTCCCAATTAAAGGTTAAATTTAAATCTGCAGTCTAAACAGCTTGACAGATAACTGTCCATGTGTCACTATTAGCATCCATCTTCTCTGCGGTTCTGCTCGAAACTGAAAGTGTACACACAGACACAAAAGCAATCAAAGTTTCACCCTTATTGAAATAATCAATACATTGCCAGGTCTCATCTAACCTTTTCACTTTCAGTTCTCAATCCAAACCATTTCATTTCAACAAAATGGATTCAAAGACCAGACAAAGTCCTGGCAAACATACTTCAGATTTAAAAGAATAGTTCACCCGAAAAATGAAATGTATCCCATAATTGACTCACCCTCAAGACATCCTTGGTATATATGTATATTAAAGTTGTACCCAGAAAAGTTTTACTGGAGTAGATGCCATTTACAGCCCGCCTTGTTTAAACGTCTGGTTGGGACAGACAAAATTATGGAAGACAATATTTATGGTGGCAATAGTGTAGGGGTAAGGCACATGGAAGAAATTTTTGACACAAATTTTCGCTCTACTCCTTTTACCATAATAATAATAACAATTAATAATAAAGTGTTTTTTTTGGTTGGGGTAGGTGAACACACATATTTGCTGAATTCGAGTATGGTAAAAGTGAGTGGGTCCAATTGCACTGGTCTTAAAACTTTTTAAGACCAATTGATATTGGACATACAATGGTTCTGACAACTATGCATCCATCCATCATAAAAGTATCCATATGGCTCCAGTGGGTTCATAAAGTTCATAAAATTAAAATATCCATAAAAATATCCATATTTAAAACGTAAACTATAAACTATAATCATATAGGCTTTTCTGGCAACGGTCATACGCGTGTTCCATACACTGTAAAAATTAATTAAATAAATAAATAAATATACGTAGTGTCCGTGACGTCACCCATAGAATTCTGAAGAGTAAAGCAGGGTCGAGCTGGCCATTGCCATCTTGGCAGCTCGTCATTGAATCTTTGGATAACTGACAATGGGCAAAGAGGCGGGACGTGGGCAGAGCTTAGGTGACGTGATTACTTACAGACAGCAGACAATCCGCTATCCATCTGTCACTCAAAGTGACCACGCCCTAATTATGCAGAACTTTAAGGCTTTATTTAATGTAAATGAATGAGTTATAAAAAAAAATGTATAATCACCTAGTTGTCATGAAGGGCAAAATAAACTATATAGACCAAAACCACAATTTGTACCAGGCTGTATAAATGTTTTTTTCAGCTGGAAAGTTTAAACATTTAACAGATTCTGCTCACTTTTGGAGCCTGTCTCGGCCAGTCGATGAATTGCAGTTTAAGTCACTTCCGTATTGGCTTCAAGAGGAACTGGAGGTTGCCGCTAGCGTGTTCACTGGAAAATAATGCTCTTCTTATTTAGTATTTCCAGTCCAAATATCTAAAAATTCTTAAATCAAGATGCATTCACTAGATAAGCAAAATACCATAAGATATTTTTTCCTGTTTTCTAAACAAAGTGAGTTTTTGCTTAAAACAAGTAAGATGATCTGCCAATGGGGTAAGAAAAATAATCTTATTTCTGTTTGGGATAGAAACAAGAAACAATATTTCAATCAGAAACAAGATTATTTTTCTTACCCCATTGGAGATTATGTTCCTTGTTTTAAGCAAAAAAATGCATCTTGATTTAAGACTTTTTAGATATTTGGACTGGAAACAAGACAAAAAATACTAAGTAAGAAGAAATGGCGTAGCTTCTCTTTTTGTCTTATATCGAAATTATTCTTGTTTTTTACTTCAAATCTGTGCCTGGGATTCTGTTTTGCTCTATTCTCTGTGCTTCAGCATTCTTCAGTTTTCACCTAAGCTTAAGCTACTACATCAACTTCAATGGCAGCAGCGACACAGCATTTGTTCAGTTCTTCTCTTCGTTAGCATCAAATTAACGGTCTCAATTTAATGCTGGTTGGGCCAAGCCAAATTCCTGACAGGTTTCAATGGCCTGAAGCCCACTACATGCTGTGAGGGTAATGAACAGTTGTCGGAAATGCTGCGCAGCCCCAATCAGAAACATTAATGATTTATATTTAACTTATTTACATTTATTTTCTCAGTCACTTTGGTACATTTTTGTTGAAAATTTGAAATTAAAATTCTCAAAATTTCCTGTTCGGTCTTTAAATCATTATGTCACTTGTGCACATGAAGCAGTTTCTCATTTCTTTGAACAAGTTGCAAATGCTTTGGTACATCCATCTAAATGATTTTGTACAATTCTCTGCTGTTTTCTACATTATCAGTTGCTTATGTCATGTTGATCAAAATTTATTATAATGGGTCTCTGTTGGATAGTCTCAAACCCCACAATATTTAGGCATTACTTCACAGCACAAGTCTTTACATGCAAAATGGTTCAACAAGTTGTCAAATATGTCAAGCATATTTCTATACATTTCCATTAGACTTTTTTTCTAAAGATATTTTAGATTTGTAGTGATGTGGAAACTCCCACAAACTCCCACATACACACGTACCAAAGTGACTGAGAAAATTATTCTTTTTTTAAAGCACATCTCTGCTTTCTGCGTTTGTAATTTTGATTGCTGATCAAGAAATATTTAAAGGGTACATAACACACAGTTTCTGCCAGTTAATCTTCTTGAATACCTATTGCATCCTTAAAGGGGTACTTCAGCGCTGGGAAGATGAATCTGTATTTAAACTGGGTCATTAATGTAGGAGAAATGTGAAATTATTATTGAGTTTGGTGCCTTCTAGACTGAGAAAATACAGAACATTTATTTTTGTCTCATGGGGATGAAAGACAACAATTCCCAGAATGCACTTCACTGCCCTACTCTAGGCACGGCTACTGGATTACTGGATCACTTGCCCACCGTGTTTATTTTCATAAAATCAGTTCAGTTAGAGACACTACAATTAAAAACTGAACGCAGCAGGATCGGATTACATTCATCACATGAGCTGAGGTAATCACGGGATTCGCTGCATACATTCACAGCACGTGTTCAGTCTGGTGCATTTTCATTTAATGTATTTGGAAGCTTAACTTTCATTGGAATTCATTTTAAAAGTTGAAACACTCACTTTGCTCTCCACCGCTCCGTTTACATGAATCTCCGCAGCTCCCCGAGCCGAGTGCTGTGAGTGCGATGTTGAAAACATGCGGAAATAGCGCCTCCTGCTGGCTGTAGTCTTTAGCCTCTGGCCAAAAAATCCTCAGATGATGCAAAATGACGATATTTGCGTCATCGAAGGAATTTTTCCAGAAATAAAATACATAGTTATCTCGTCTCAGGGTCATATGAGGGGGGAAAGTACGATAATTCGAATATAGGCTACTCCCGGGTCTCTACTGATACAAAGCTTCATGCTAATCACTGAAGTAACCCTTTAATACCTCTAAAGAGTCTTTAGTTTTATCAGATTTATAAACGAAAGATACACTACCGATTACTTCCAAAACAGCCAAGCTTGTGGAGGAGTGCAGTGGGTGAGGCTAAAGAGTAACGAGAGCACACACACACACACACACACACACACATCATCGCATTATGCCTGGATAACTTTCAATTCACTATACATTCGTGTTGTTTACATTATATGCACTTATGCACAGATCGTCAACAATTGCTGACTGCAGTTTCGACCCATGACTGGGAACAAGCAAACACACTTGCAGAACTCGGTTACTGCTCTGGAAAAACAAACTGCATCCACTGTTCCCTTAATGCTGGGTTATTTGGGAATCTGAACAAGGTTATCTTTCCGTGGTCTAAAAACATAATGACAACGCTGCCGATGACTTCAGAATCTAACAAAGCTTGATGATGGACGCGCTCTTGCTCTCACTCAGGTTGACGTGTGCACGCACTCATCCGAGAGAAGTGCCCATACAAGGAATTCCACCCTGTATGACCTCACACAGGGCCATACTTGAAACAAAACGTATACGAATCCTGAAGGAGTGTATTTGGCACAGAAATACTCCATCATACGTCCAACTCGTTCTTTTCCATTTTGGCCATGTTTAGCATGAGAATCAAACTCTTTCAGAATGCATGGAATAGCAAGAATAAACCCGACTCTTAAACATGACGCAATCGGTCACGAGACACACGAGAGCCAATGGCATTTTACAATCAAAGCTGACGTAATGACGCCATTGGTCTTGAGATATATGACAGCCAATGCTGTCAAAGGGTCCGACGGCAATTTTTTCAAATGTGTTCTTCGGCGGATGGACTCAACGCTGATCATCAATTTTGGGGATTTTCTTCACACAGATCAATCGTTTGGCCTCTGAACACTTGGAATATTTGTACTTTTTGAATAAATTGTGCCTGCAGTCGTATAACTTCCTGTTATATCCTGTTTGTTTTTTTATAATACACAAATGAGTAGGTTTAGGGAAGGGATTGGGTTACGTGTTCAAAACGTGTCTGAATACCGTGAATAAAAAAAAGGAATTAAATGTAAATAAAAGTATCCTGGCTGATTAAATCGAGAATCACACTCCATGCCATAATGGCAAAATTATAGTTTCAGTCATAGTCCAATATATAGTTTTATCATGACGATAACCATGCCCAACGCGTCTGTATCCTGTATGGAATCAGCGATGGAACTGTGGAACTGCCACAGATTTTGAGTCAAGGGTTTGTGTTCATTGCACAGAATTATGTGAGACCAGGTTGCACAATTGTCAGTTAATGATTTTATCAGCAGGTGTGAATCGCATACGCTTGTTCATGTGGAAGTGGAAAACATGTCGATTTAATAAAGCATAGTAAAAAGTAATAATGAATTTCCACTCAAGCAATAATAAATGATAAACAGTGATTACATAGCCTAGCTATTTTTCTTTGAAAACATTTTGCTTCAATTTGCAGAGCACTGTTTGACCATAATGACATGTAAACAAAAATAGTATTAAATTATTTTATAATAACCCAGCCCCAGACAACATTAATCTGCTGTCAATTTTAGTAGCCAGCTATCTATTGCAATTAAGTTTTCCCCATTGAGAAAACAAACACAAATGGGTGCTTTTGTCTTTGTTAGACGTAGCGTTTAAACTTTTACAGGTCATCAAATCTTGCTGGGTATAAGCTTCTCATACTGTAAATTAGGCAACATTTTAGTTTTACACACTCTACTCAAGGATGCTGATTTGATTTTGGAGTTGGGATAGGGGGAGGCGTCAAACACCAGGATCCCATTCACTTGTCCCAGATCTCATGCTGTCATGCAGTACACAGCTAAACAAAACAAAGCAACACAAACAACACAGCAAAACAACACAAAACAACGCAAGATTAAACTAAACAAAACATAAAGCCAAACTAAATATAAAACAAAGCCATACAACAGCAAACAAAATAACTTACTAAAACAAAATAATCAACTTTAATCAAAACCATATTAAACAAAATAACATATTAAACAAAATAACATCAGCAACAAAACAAAACAAAACAAAACTCTTTTAGTTTAGAAAAATTATGTAGATTATTATATATTACCAGCTTTGCATGGGTCCTTGTAGTCAACTTTATCAATATCTCCAGGGTTTGTGTGATAGTTTAAATCCACTTTCACTGCGATCGTTAATAAAAGCCGAAGACTGAACATAAGCAAACATGCCCACGGGGAATTCATGTCGGGAATGAGTGCGGGTGGACCTGGAGCCGGCGGAGAGCTGCGAGCTGCGGTGGGAGTTTGGAAAGACTCGGTAAAATGGGAACTCCCGGGAAGGAGGCTTTGCTCTCTTCAATGCCTTTATTCTAGTCCAGTGATTCGCTCAAATACCCGGGCCTCGTGCCAACATCAAGCTTAACATCACAGATCGGAGGTCAGTGCACTCAAAGTGTCCTGAGCCCGGTCTGTGTGGAAAACGCGAACGCGCACGCTCGTGCATTTTTCTGAAGAGCAGAAGCAAATCCGATGCTATTTTAACAAATTATATTTCGTTTATTGTCCTTAAAGTGTCAACATCCTGTATTTCTTTGAAATTGCAATCATAACATTTTCACAGCCTTGTGATATCCAGACTCTCAATGCATTCAGTGTGCATAGAGTCCTTCCACGAAACCAGTAGAATTTGAGTCCTTCTGACCTTTTAAGTGTATTTTATCTATTGGGTCACCAGAATAAATTTTAGATGAAATTAAAAAAAAGTCCATACATTTTGCCATTACCATAAATATCTATCTTAGCTTTTTAGCTGGTAATGTTTTTTTTTCTAAGCAAATATATGATTATTCATTAAAATCACATTATTTAGTTCCGTACCTCAGTAACCCCTCAACCCCGTTACACACATCATTCTCCCCCCATAAAAATAATGAACTGATCCTTATGTGACATCAACAACTGGAAGTGACATCATAGAAGTCTTCTGAACAACATTGTGTGCAGCAGACACATGTAAGTTACCACCTTCTCTTAAAATTATAACTTATTTATATTGTGATATTGTGGTTGTCAAGCTTAACGACTCATCCCCGTTACATCAAATAAAGATAGAAAACTATTACTTGTGAAAATTAACTTTGTTATTTCAACAATATACATGATTTCCTCACATCATGCGTGCCATGTGCTCTCCTGTTATTCACTACATGTAGAGCAGTGGCCATTTTGAGCAAAAAATCACAACCCCGTTACTTCTTCGATCATAACAGGGTTGTGAGATTGTGATGGGGTTGTGTTTTTAACACTTTGGTTATGAAGTTATCCAGAAAATTTAAATGAATTATTATATTTGATCATAAGTCTTTTACCACATTATGTTGAATGTCGTAATGTCAATGTTAAAGCTGCGTGTGTGTGCATATGTGTGTTCTGCCTAGATTTTCACATCTCAGTGTTAAGTAAATTGCTCTGAAAGAATGTTTGATTTAATGATTTAAACATCTACAGACATCAATGAATCTGAGATGGTACCGAAAACAGCAGCAGAAAGGCAAAGGCAGTATCGTGCACGCCTAAATGATGATCTTGAAAAAAGGGAGAAATACCTGAGGAATGAACACCAGAGATGGAGAAAAAATGTAGAGACAGGGAAAAAGAAAGGAATCAATGAGAAGAGGGACAGACAACAGCGGTTGAAGCGTAGAAAGTGGAGAGAAGCTTACAAAATAAGCAAGGAGAGGAGAGAAGCACTGAAGAACTTAACCACTCCTCCACAAAGTCCAGATCATGCCCCAAGACAGTATCCACAGCCAGAATCTTCAAGGTAGAGCAATGAGCGGTTACGAGTGTTAGAAAATTACTAGGCTGAGTAATAGAAAGAGTTAGAAAATTAAACGTATAGTTAAAGGTGCAGTGTTTAAATTTTAGCGGCATCTTGTGGTGAGGTTGTGAATAGCAACAGCACCCCGCTCACCCCTCCCTTTCACACAGAAACGTATACACACATTCTCACACACACACATACGTTCACACAAACTAGGGATGTGACAGTGAGGACATTTTCCCATCGGTTACTCGATGTGTGACAATACCGGTATCACCGACTGGGCTTTTAAATCGCTAACTCTATATAACTAGAAGTAATGCACACGGCAGCTCTGGCAATAATAACTGAGCGGAGCAAAGCGAGTGGTTTCAATGAATTCATGTGAAAGTTAAGCTTCCATAATATGCATAAACTAAAAATGCGCCAGTACACACACCGTGAATGACAGTTCGTCCTTAAATTTGCGCTCTGTGTGCACACATTTTAGTTTCGGTTTTGGATAAGCGCCAATTCGGGAACGGGTTGTTTGAATTGTGGGATTATTAGCCCATTAATCTTAATGAAAAAACCCTTATGAGCAAAATTACACCGAGGACCGAGACGCCGCCCGGCATGGCGCAGCCGGGCCCCACCCTGGAGCCAGGCCTGGGGTTGGGGCTCGAGCACCTGGTGGCCGGGCCTCCCCATGGGGCTCGGCCGGCTTAGCCCGTAGAAATGACGTGGGCCGCCCTCCTGTGGGCTCACCACCTGCAGAAGGGAGCGTAAGGGGCCGGTGCATAGTGGATCGGGCGACAGTCAAAGGCGAGGCCCCGGCGACCCGATCTCTGGACACGGAATCTGGCTTTAGGACGTGGAATGTCACCTCGTTGGCGGGGAAGGAGCCGGAGCTTGTGCGGGAGGTCGAGAGGTACCGACTAGAGATAGTCGGGCTCACCTCCACGCACAGCTTGGGCTCTGGAACCACACTTCTGGAGAGAGGCTGGACTCTCTACCACTCTGGAGTTGCCCATGGTGAGAGGCGGAGAGCTGGAGTGGGTTTGCTTATAGCCCCCCAGCTCAGCTGCCATGTGTTGGAGTTCACCCCAGAGAACGAGAGGGTCGCTTCCCTGCGCTTCGAGTCAGGGATAGGTCTCTCACTGTCGTGTGTGCCCACGGGCCAAACGGCAGTGCGGAGTACCTGGCCCTCTTGGAGTCTCTGGGAGGGTGCTGGAAAGTGCTCCGACTGGAGACTCCATCGCTCAACTGGGGACTTCAACGCCCACGTAGGCAGTGACAGTGACACCTGGAGGGGTGTGATTGGGAGGAACGGCCCCCAGATCTGAACCCGAGTGGTGTTCTGTTATTGGATTTCTGTTTTAGCCACGGTTTGTCCATAACGAACACCATGTTCAAGCATAAGGGTGTCCATCAGTGCATCGTGGCACCAGGACACCCTAGACCGGAGGTCGATGATCGACTTTGTGGTCGTGTCATCAGACCTTCGCCATATGTCTTGGACACTCGGGTGAAGAGAGCGGAGCTGTCAACTGATCACCACCTGGTGGTGAGTTGGATCCGATGGAGGAGGAGGCTGGACAGACTCGGCAGACCCAAACGTGCTGTGAGGGTCTGTTGGGAACGCTTGGCCGAGCCCCTGTCAGAGACATCTTCAACTCCCACCTCCGCAGAACTTCGACCGGATCCCGAGGAGTCTGGAGATATTGAGTCCGAGTGGACCATGTTCTCCACCTCCATTGTCGATGCGGCTGTTCGGAGCTATGGCCGTAAGGTCTCCGGTGCCTGTCAAGGCGGCAATCCCGAACCCGGTGGTGGACACCGGAAGTAAGGGATGCCATCAAGCTGAAGAAGGAGTCCTATCGGGCCTGGCTGGCTTGTGGGACTCCTGAGGCATCTGACGGGTACCGGCAGGCCAAGCGGGCTGCAGCCCGGTAGTCGTGGAGGCAAAAATCAGGCCTGGGAGGAGTTCGGTGAGGCCATGGAGAAAGACTATCGGTTGGCCTCGAAGAGATTCTGGCAAACCATTCGACGCCTCAGGAGGGAGAAGCAGTGCCCTACCAACACTGTTTACAGTCGAGATGGGCACCTGTTGACCTCAACTGGGGATATCATCGGCGGTGGAAGGAATACTTTGAGGATCTCCTCAATCCCACCGACATGTCTTCCATTGAGGAAGCAGTGGCTGGGGACTCGAAGTGGACTCGCCATCACCCGGGCTGAAGTCATCGAGGTGGTTAAAAGCTCCTCGGTGGCAAGGCACCGGGGTGGATGAGATCCGCCTGAGTACCTCAAGTCTCTGGATGTTGTGGGGCTGTCTTGGCTGACACGCCTCTGCAACATCGCATGGCGGTTGGGGACAGTACCTCTGGACTGGCAGACCGGGTAGTGGTCCCTCTTTTCAAGAAGGGGACCGGAGAGTGTGTTCCAACTATAGGGGATCACACTTCTCAGCCTCCCGGGAAAGTCTTTGCCAGGGTACTGGAGAGGAGAATTCGGCCGATAGTGGAACCTCGGATTCAGGAGGAACAGTGTGGTTTCGGCCCGGTCTTGGAACACTGGACCAGCTCTATACCCTTTTCAGGGTGCTGGAGGGTTCATGGGAGTTTGCCCAACCAGTCCACATGTGTTTTGTGGATTTGGAGAAGGCATTCGACCGTGTTCCTCGTGGCATCCTGTGGAGGGTGCTCTGCCCTAACACACACAGCAACAACGTCTCTCTCACACACACACACACACACACACACACACACGTTCTCTCTCTCTCTCTCTCTCTCACACACACACACACACAAACACACACACACGTTCTCTCTCTCTCTCTCTCTCTCTCTCTCACACACAAACACACACACACTCTCTCTCTCTCTCTCTCTCTCTCTCTCTCACACACAAACACACACACACACGTTCTCTCTCTCTCTCTCTCTCTCTCTCTCTCACACACCAAACCAGGCTCTCTCTCTCTCTCTCTCTCTCTCTCTCTCACACACACAAACACACACACACAAATACACATTCTCGTTCTCTCTCTCACACACACACACACACACACACACACACACACACCATGGTTCTCAGTCGAAAAGGGTGGATTGCCCACTTCAGGTTGGTGGAGAGTTCCTGCCCCAAGTGGAGGAGTTCAGGTATCTTGGGATTTGTCCTTGGTCATGAAGTAGCTGTGGCTGCGACCAGTCAAGCGACAAGATATTCAGGATGAGGATACAAATGAGCTTTTCAACAATACATTTTTGTTGAACTCAATCGGAAATGTTCAGAGCAATCCTAACAATACTGATTTTAGTTAAAATTCTGAAGTTAAGATGCATCTTTGATAAAAAAATGATGAGGTTCCTGTCACAAAAGGGCTCATTTCAGGCTTTAGTACAGCAAAACTATGACATTTTATGCAACTTTTATATTTGCAATTACTGAATTAGTGTGAAGGACATTTGATTAATAGGAAAATGTTGATTTAATTACAAATACATTTTAAAATCGCATTCAGAGAACTCCCATAGTGTCCATAACGGGGTTGAGGATTAATATCTGCCCATATCTTGAAAAAGTAACCAATAATAATAGGGATTTGATGCCTGAGATGGGAAAATATATTTTTCTGCAAGTTAAGCATGTCATTATGTTGTGGGGTGTTCAGAAAATTAATACATTTTGGTAAAAAATCTAAAAATGTGTACGTCCAAATCGTACCGGTTTCGTGGAATGACTCATAGGCTAACCACCCTATCTGCCCTAGGATATGTCACATACGCACATCGAGAAGCAGGCTCTGACTGTATATAGAAAAAGAACCAGGTGATCAGCCCAATCAGAAATGGGTTCTGCGTGTGAATCATTTTGCTCTAATTTGTAAACAATTAAGCTAACTCACCTTTTATTTAACCAGTAATAAACGCTCTCTATAACGGAGCTGCCAAATTTCTGCCAATGTAAAAAGTAGCCCATCAGAAATGGCAAAATTGTGAAATTTCAGAATATATATATATATATATATATATATATATATATATATATATATATATATATATATATATATATATATATATATATATATATATATATATATATATATAAATTTCAGAATATATATAACTGCACTGTATTAAGGAGAGGATGCCGGGGCCATGTATTGCGAGATTTTGGGCAACAACCTCCTTCCCTCAGTTAGAGCATTGAAGATGGGTCGAGGCTGGGTCTTCCAACATGACAATGAGCCCAAAGCACACAGCCAGGATAACCAAAGAGTGGCTCTGTAAGAAGCATATCAAGGGTTCTGGCGTGGCCTAGCCAGTCTCCAGACCTAAAGCCAATAGAGAATCTTTGGAGGGAGCTCAAACTCCGTGTTTTTCAGCGACAGGCCAGAAACCTGACTGATCTAGAGAAGATCTGTGTGGAGGAGCCAAAATCCCTCCTGCAGTGTCTGCAAACCTGGTGAAAAACTATAGGAAACGTTTGACCTCTGTTATTGCAAACAAAGGCTACTGTATCAAATATTATCATTGATTTTCTCAGGTGTTCAAATACTTATTTGCAGGTGTATCATACAAATAAATAGTTAAAAATCATACATTGTGATTTCTGGATTTTTTTAGATTATGTCTCTCACAGTGGACATGCACCTACGATGACAATTTCAGACCCTCCATGATTTCTAAGTGGGAGAACTTGCAAAATAGCAGGGTGTTCAAATACTTATTTTCCTCACTGTATATATATCAATTGTATTTAACCTGTTAAGTTATTTATTAGTATAGGTATATAGATTTAAAGGTACAATGATGTAAGATTTTTGTAATAAAATACCCCAAAACCAGTGTGATATTTCATGCAGCTGTGTATTAGCCTGCATTATACCAAAAGTTTGTAAGTTAAATTTGTAAATCCAGAGAAATTCCTATTTTAAATAATCCTCTCTTGTCATTGTCTACTAGCTTCGCCTTTATTATTTTAAAAAGGTGACCTCTATAGCAAAAACTTGAAGAAAACACGAAAAAAAAAAAAAAGTAAAGAAGTCAGCAACAGGCTTTTTTGCATGTAAAATGTTGGTAACTTAAGGGGGGGAGCTTACAATTAGTGTTTGGGTTGAACCTATCTTCAAAATATGAAAAGAAAGGCCTCCAGACTTTAAAGTCCCTGTTGACAGAGCCTTGCATGGAATGTCTCAGTTTCTCTAACTTTAAATATGCCAGGACACTTTCTACGCAAGGCAAGGCAAGTTTATTTATATAGCACATTTCATACACAAAGTGCTTTACATAAGAAATAAGAATACCATGTGTAAGAATCAAAAATAAAAACAAGAATAATTAAAACAGTTGTAAAGAGAATAAAAAAATAAAAACTACCCATTTAATATGTGTTGGTGGTTTATTTTACTTCCATTTTAGAAGTATAAGTCCGAGCCAACAAAGAAGAGAAAGCCAGTGCATCCGACTGACCTGGTGGTAGTGAGAGGTTCTCAAATGCCACACCTAATATTGCTATTATGGGATCTGGTTTTATCTCCTTTCCACACATAGGAAAACGTCTCAAACACAGCAGACCAGAATGGTCCTAGAACTGGGCGTGTCCAAAACATATGACCCTAAGTGGCCTCATATCTGTGACATCTAGAAAGTTCAGTCTATTTCTGGGAATATTCTTGCCAGTTTACTTCTAGAAAAGTGTAGCCTATGGATTATCTTAAATTGCAGAAAGTTATCTTAAATTGCTTAAAGTGTGACCTAAATTGAGCCCATATTTTTAGAGAGCTAGTCACCAATGGGTTGCTTGTCAAATACTTCCTGTTGAGTGGTAGTGGGGCACAGAGCATTGAGAATAGAGAGACTGGACCACAAGATGCCTGTTCCATCTCCAACCAAACTGGTTGTCCTCCTGATTCAAATGTTCTGCCCAATAGATAACTTTATCAATATTACATGACCAATAATAATACAAAAAGTTGGGCAATGCCAGTCCCCCTTCATCCTTCTGTCTTTCAAAAAAAACAAAAGCCTGATTCTTGGAATGCTTTTATTCCATGTGAAGGAAGATAAAAGTTTATCTAACTCCTTAAAGAAACATTTTGAAATAAAAACAAAAACCTTGGTAAAACAGACATCTTAATTGTGTTTATTCTACCTGCCAGTGAAATAGGTAATAAGGACCATCAGTTTAATTTATTTTTTTATTTTTTTCATCAATACAGTGAAATTACATTTAAATAGCTTTGTATGTACTTGTCACTGAAATTAAATACTTAAAGGAATCATGAGTTGTTTTGAATGGGAATTTCTTGAGATCTAACTGCTTTGCCTCATTATTAATTGGGAATAATATACTTTTATTAAAATATATCTTATATCCTGATATTCCCTCAAAACTTTTTATAAGTTCCATCGCTTTAGGTATTGACATATCTGGGTTGGATATATATTATGAGGTCATCTGCATACAACCAAATCTTGTGCATGCTCCCACCTCTATTTATACCTAGCAAATCTGCCTCCTTCCTTCAAGCTATAGCTAGGAGTTCTATCGCTATGTTAAATAAGAGTGGTGACAGGGGGCAGCCCTGTCTTGTACCCTTATTGCAGACAACAAAATTCTGATATTATCCTATTAGTTCTTATACAAGCAGTTGGATGTGCATAGAGTATACTGATCCAAGTTCAAAAACTAGATCCAAAACCAAAATGTTTCAGAGCTGTAAATAAATACATGTATTCTATGCAGTCAAAGGCTTTATGTGCGTCTAACAACAACAGATCATCTGGTAGCCGTGGGCTGCCTTGTGAATAAAGTATATTGAATAGTCTTTACAGATTACTTGAGCACTGCCGTCCAGGTACGAACCCTGTCTTGTCTTGATGAATAATAGATTGCATGTCAAGATTCAACCTCATTGCTAAAACCTTAGCCTATAATCATTTGAGAGCAACTTTATAAGGCGATGTGAATCACATATTAGGCAATCTTTACATTTTTTGTGTACAACTTTAATAACAGCCTGTGACATTGTTGGTGGTAAAAAGAAATGTTGCTCAATTATTTCCTTAAATATGTCTTTCAAAATAGGGGGTAGTTTTCCTGAAAACTTCTTATAGAATTCAATTATAAACCCATCGGGCCAGGTGCTTTTCCACTTTTCATTTGTTGCTTGTTCAATCTCCACTGTTGATATGGATTGTTCAAGATTGCCTTTATTTTGTTCAATGGTGGTAGGTATTTCTAATTTGGCAAAATAACTTGCTGTGTTCGCCTTGGCACATGGCTCTGATGTATACAATTCCTCATATAAAATTTTTAACTGCTTGTGAATATTAAACTGGTCTGTGGTTACTCCATTTGCTGTCTGAATTTCATTTATGTAATTAGCTTCAGTTGTCTGTCTCAGGTGGTGTGAAAGTAACTTGCTAGCCGTACTCACCATACTCAAATTCTTGCTGTTTAGATATAAAATGCAATTCCTCCTCTGCCTCTGTAATCAGGTTATCTAATTTTGACTGTAATAATTCTCTCTCATTATATAGAATAGCAGTGGGGGTTTGTTTATCCTTGAGATAATCTGATTGATCCTCTCCATTCTTTTTTTCCTCATAGCTACACTGTATGAAATTATTTGGTCTCTTAAAAAGGCCTTCATTTTCTCCCAGAGGTTGCAGTGTGTCATACCTGGTGTGCAGTTTGTTTCAAAGAAGTAATCTATCTGTCTAGTTAAGAAATCAACAAACTTCTGATCTGTCAATAATCTGGAGTTGAATCTCCACATAACCTGGGGTGAAATGTTATTAGGAAAGCAGAGAGTCATCAACACAGGGCTATGGTCAGTAAATGACTATACCTGTGTATTCACATGATCTAAGTAGTGGTAACATTCTCTTGTCTATAAAGATGAAATCAATCCTTGAATAAATCCGATGTGCTGCAGAAGAAAAAAAAAGAATATTGCCTTGATGTTGGATTCTTATATTTCCATGTGCCATCACACCATAAGTTTGAATAAACTCATTGACGCATTGAACTGATTTACTAAGTGGCCCAGATGATGCTTTTTTTCGGCCTAGAACTGAGTGAAGTGTACAATTTAAATCACCTCCTAAAATAAGCTGGTGACTGTCAATATCTCGAAGACGTGTAGAGAGGTCTTTAAATGTACATTGTCCCAATTAGGTGCATATACAGTATGTTTAGAGCAGCACTTGCTGGTTGAAGTTTTCCTTGGGCAATAACATAATGGCCCCCTTTATCAGCTATCACCTTTGATACCTCAAATGATACATCTCTATGAATGAGAAAAAGAAAAAAAAAACTTGAGATGGGTTAATAAAGAAGGCTGATAATACTAACAGTTAGCTATGGGGAAACTCCTTTTCTCTGAAATTTTGAAATTTTTTTTTAAACACATCACAGTGCAGAGCTCTGCACCTATCTGCGTGAACCAATTGTGGCGCATTATGCTGAATAGAGCACAGAGCACGGGAAAAGGGCAGGGCACCTGCCTATGTAAGGATAGGCATTGGATTCAGGTTAATTCAACTGAAGTTATGATCGCTAGTCATGAGGCACAATACCATGGATGTCTATGCAATATTCGTTCCCCTTATTCTCAGTGAACCAAGGTTACGTCAGTAACCAAGTATTGTTCCCTTTCAAAAATGGTTCACTCATATTCCATCATGTTCCGTTCTAGATGCTATGGGGCCCGGACTATGGGTCAGGGCCCGCAGAGGAGGTACTCGTGGGCTGGGATCACTTGGAGGAGGCCATCTGGTGAATGTGGATGGCGAGAACCAGCTGGCCGCAGCACAGATGTTGCAGATGGATACACCACTGGACTATGCCCAAAAAGAGGCCATGCCTTTTATGGCGTGATCTCTGACGCCGATGGGGCATTGAAGGCCCATCGAAACCACTATCCAGCAGGATAATCTTTGCTTCGTGACCGGGAGCCCTTTGGTACGACGTCAAGAAGGCTTCCGAAGCTCATTGTCCAGCATAATTCTAGGCCCTGCCGTTTATGGTTGGGCAAGCACTTCGATAACTGGTGGGTGCTGTCGAGGCTCAGTCACTGGCTGCTGAGTCAGCATGGCTTTTTCTTGCATTTGAGGGTGCTTAAAACTAGCACCCCTGTAGAACATTGCTCCGCGAAGCCACTCACCGCGGGGCCGAAGAGACTAGACCAGGGAATCAAGGAAAGCAGTTTTGTTTGCGTCCTTTATCTCCGTTAGATTGAGCCACAAGTAGCGCTCAAGTACCACTAGGCTGGCCAAAGCTTGGGCAGTGGTTTTCGTGGTGCACAGAGCAAGGTTGGTGGCGCTGCGTGAGTCACGAAAGGTGGCTGGGTCTGGTCAGACTCATCCATAGACAGGGTGAGTTTGGCCTGAAACACCTGGAGAACCACCATGGTGCAGAGAACAGAGGCAGCTTGACCAGCAGATGCATAGGCTCGGCGGCGAGAGCCGAAGTGTCCCTGCATGGTTTGGATGAGTGGACCACTTTGGCTTATCTATTTTGTAGAAACACCTGCTATTAACCTGACTTTTAATTCATCAATTGGTGTTAGAAATAGCTCATATGAAAAGCTAAAACCCTCCCAATTGACGTTTAATGCACTGAAATCACTGAGTTTCACTGAAAAAATATTTATCATTTAATCAAGACCGAAAGGTCAAATTTTGGCAAGACAAAAGTTTTGTCGCCTATACAGAAATTGAACAAATTTACTGCAAATACAAAAATATGTCAGCAAATTAAGTAGTGGTGCTGTGAGATCCAAATTTAATATCTTGTATGACTTCAATGAGCTTGAAGGACTGCATCCATGCGGTTTGGCAAGGACTCATACAATTTATTGATGAAGTCAGTCATCAGGAATAGCAAAGAAAGCAGTCTTGCATGCCTCCCAGAGTTCATCAATATTCTTTGGTTTCGTCTTCCATGTTTCCTCCTTCATCCTATACCCCACATATGCTCAATGATGTTCATGTCTGGTGACTGGGCTGGCCAATCCTGGAGCATCTTGATCTTCTTCGCCTTGAGGAACTTTGATGTGGAGATGGAAGAAATTGATGGAGCACCCTCCTGCTGCAGAATTTGGCCTCTTTTATGGTTGGGAATATAAGAGCTATAAGATTTCTTGGTATTTTAGACTATTGAAGTTGCCTTCCACGCTGCAGATCTCTCGCACACCCCCATACTGGATGTAACCCAAGACCATGATTTTTCCGCCACCAAACTTCACTGTTTTCTGGGTGAATCTCGGATCCATGCGGGCTCCAGTAGTTCTCCTGCAATATTTGTGGCGACTGTGGTGTAATTCAACAGAAGATTCATCTGAAAAATCCACCTTCTGCCACTTTTCCAGCGTCCATCCTTTTAGCAGGCTGTGGGCTTTGGCAAATGCCACACGGTTTTCCAATTGTCTTTTGTTTAGTGCTGGCTTCTGGGCACTGATTCGACTATGGAGGCCATTTCGAGACAGAATCCGACAAACTGTTCTGGTTGACACAGGGACTTCAGGTGACCAGGTCTCGTGGAGCTCTGCTGCAGTGGAAAATGGGCTGGCCAACAAACAGTCCTCTCGAGCAGTTGTCTTGCGGGGTCTGCCTGACCTGGGCTTGTCAAAAACGTCTCCAGTCTCTTCAAATCTTTTTTTATCCTTATTTTTGTACTTGACGCTGAGACACATTGAAGGTGACTGCCCCTTCAGCCTCTTGATAATCAAAGCTTTAGTCTCTGGGTGAATCTTAGGCATGTTTGCAGAGGTCTAGTTGCAGTTGATGTGAAGGTCTAGTGTACTGGGGTTCTTTTTATACACACCTGAGATCTAATTGATCCATTATTAGTCACAGGTGAAACTCATATGACAAGGCGACAACACTTATATCTTTGCAAAAATTGACTCAATGGGCTTTCCAAGCTGTGAATATTAGAATATTTCATTTTGCACTGAAACATTATTACAAAAGCTGTTGGGATTAAAATGAGCCATTTCTTGTAAAAAAATCTTGATAAGAAATATATTTCAGTGGCACTTCAGGTCAATTTGTACACAAGCGACAAGACTTTTGTCAGGGGCTGTATATGTGTATATATATATATATATATATATATATATATATATATATATATATATATATATATATATATATATATATATATATATATATATATATATATATATATATATATATATATATATATATATATATATATATATATATATATATATATATATATATATCTTATTCTAATTTAATAGGCCTAGATCAAATTTAAGAATATAAACTGAAAGCTGAACCATAGCCTATATTTAATAATATTATGGAAAAATGCCCTTTATAAAATGTTAAAATATCAAAGACATGCAGATTTAAATATTTTTTACTGTTTTAAAAAAAAATCCAAACAAGCAAATTTTTTACTCGGACAAGTGAATGACAGAATTACACATCCGAAGGACAAGCATGTAAACAGTCTTAATGTTGAGCCCTGTGAGGCAAAAAAAATTAAAAAAGACAGGCAGGCAGGTAAAAGTGGTACGGTCTGCAGCCGAACCACTCTACAAAAAGGCAGGTAAAAAGTCACTGTGCTAGGTGGCCAAAAAAGTTAATTTCTTGTTTCAATTTCAATTGCTCTGCACTGTGGCTGTAATGCAGCACTAATTTTCTCTCCAAAATATTGAAACCTTTTTTGAAAACGCAGTTTCTCTACCATATAGTGTCTAGCGATTTAATACGAGTGAACCGTTTTCGAAAGGGAACTAAAGCACACTCACATCAGCTAGCCCACTCAATTGTGAGTCGTTATTAGGCTACTACTGTCAGGACTCCGGTGTGATCTATTACACTAATTGTTTGTTACCTTTTGTTTCCACGTGTACACTCTCTGTCTCCTCCCTCCTCGTTATCCCTGATTGTTTTCCACTGTTGTCTCGTGTTTGTCTCTCTATTTAATGTCCTGATGTTTTGTTCTCATTGCGCGTTCGTTGTTTTCTTCTGGGTGGTTGCTGCCGTGTGTCGTCCGGCTCGTGTTGGGTTTTTTGATCATGTTTTGTTATTCACCTTTTTTGATTTTTGCCTCCAGGACTCTGATGAGACTGTGTTAGCCTCGGTCCGTTCTCCTCTCACCTGTTTTTGCTGGATCTCTCTGTGGGTCTCTCTCTCCCTCGCCCGTGGATTCCTCCTTGGATCTTTTTGGACTTTTCTGCTGTCAGCGTGTCTCGCCGTTAGACAGGAGCTGGCATCTTCGTTCTCTCTCGGTACTGTGAATCCTGTGAACTTTTGTCTTTTTCTCTATGTTGCTCATCGGTATGTCTTGCCTTTAGACTGGATCCGGTTGAGCGTGCATTGTGTTCCAAAGAGCACCGCATATCTGAGTTTTCTACTGCTGCCTTGAGACCCAAGGAGGACTATCTGAGTTTTCTACTGCTGCCCTGAGACCCAAGGAGGACTGTATCTGAGTTTTCTACTGTCTGCTCTCTTCTTCAAAATAAACTTGTTAACTTGCATCAGATTCCTCAGTCTCGTTCCTCACAGGACGAACGCGCCAATGAATGGAGTCTGCAAGTCAGGCAAGCGGAGAGTCTGTTCAGGCAGCCTTGGCCCAGCAGGGGGGCGAGATTGGACCAGCACTCCTCATTACTCACAGAGGCTTCCCATGATTTTCAACTACTATCGGGTCGACTAACTGAGATCCACAACAGGTTGGAACAGGTGGCACAGGTGGTTGGAGGAGGAGAGGGTTCTACTTCCTCAGCTGGGAGTCCGAGCGGATCCGAACGTGAGCCCCAGGCAGTTAATCCTCCCAATTATGGCGGTGGACGCCAAGACCTGCAGAGCTTTTCTGTCACAGTGCTCCCTAGTCTTCGCGCTCCAGCCTCGGAGGTATGCTGCTGAAGTATCGAAGGTAGCATATCTCCTTACTCTTCTAACGGGCAGAGCGCGAGACTGGGGAATGGCAGTCTGGGAGGCACAGGATCCTTGTTGTTCATCATTTGAGTCTCTTCGTTCTGAGATGATCAAGCTTTTCGACCGGTCAGTGCAAGGTGATTTAGCTGCGGCCGAATTGACCCATCTCACCCAGGATAAATCTTCTGTCACAGATTATGCTATTGAGTTTGGACCCTCGCCGTGTCCAGCGGGTGGAATGATGCTGCCCAGAGAGCCCAGTTCTTGAAGGTCTCAACGAGAACATACAAGATGAGATTGCGTCTCATGATCTTCCTGTCTCCTGGAAGCAGTTATCGATCTGGCTCTCCAGTCGAGGCCCGTCACAGGCAGAGGAGGGTTCGTCGCTCATTTCAACATCTTTTCTTCGACCCTTCACTGCGTGCGGTGACAACACCTCTACACCATCTTCCTCCTCGGAGAACCTATGCAACTGGGTCGGCTCAGGCTTACCGCTGAGGAGAGACAACATCGACTCGTCAACAGCCTTTGTCTTTACTGCGGTAGACCGGGGCATAGGGCTCTAAACTGCCCGGTAAAGGGGTCCGCCGCGGTAGCTCCGGGAGTATCGGTGGGCGTTTCTCAGATCAGCTCCTCTCTCGGATCTCATACCTTGCTGGCTGTCTCCATCTACTTCGATAATCATGTGTTTCACTCACAGGCTCTGCTGGATTCCGGTGCGGCGAGTTTCATGGACGCGTCTTTAGCTGAGTCTTGGGGCATTCCTGCTGTGCCCTTACTGATAAATTATCTGCTTTGACGTTAAAGGGTCAACACATGGCAGAGATCAGCCACTGCACTCCCTCTGTAAGTCTTTTCGTTTCTGGCAATCATCGTGAGGATGTTAGATTTTTTTTGTTATGTTCTTCCCAGTCACCCATTATTTTAGGCGACTGGTTGACTAGACATAACCCTCACGTTGATTGGCAGAATAGTGTTGTCTTGTCATGGTCACCGTCTTGTCATGTTTCGTGTCTTGGTCCTGCTCCTCCTGGTCCTGTTTGTCCTGTTTTACAGGTTCCTGCGGTCGATATCTCAGGGGTTCCGACGGAGTATTCCGATCTACATCGGGTGTTCAGTAAGGCTCGAGCTACGTCCCTGCCTCCTCACCGGTCGTATGATTGTGCTATCGATCTCCTCTCAGGTACTTTTCCGCCTAAGGGTCGTGTTTTTTCCCTTTCTGGTCCTGAAAGAGAGGCTATGGATAAATACATTAACGAAGCTCTTGCCGCCGGTCTCATTCGCCGCTCCACCTCCCCCGCCGGGGCAGGTTTTTTCTTTGTTAAGAAGAAAGACGGCTCCCTCCGTCCATGTATTGATTACAGAGGGTTAAACGACATTACTGTTAAAAATAAGTACCCCTTACCATTAATGTCGACTGCCTTTGAATTATTACAGGAGCTTGTGTCTTCACCAAGTTAGATTTGCAACGCTTATCACTTGGTTCGCATAAGGGAGGCGATGAGTGGAAGACAGCGTTTAATACCCCTTCGGGACACTGGGAATATTCCGTTTTACCGTTCGGTCTTGCGACGCACCAGCTGTCTTCAGACTATGGTAAATGAGGTGTTGGGGACATGATTAACAAGTTTGTCTTTGTGTATCTAGATGACATTCTCATCTTCTCCCCCTCTATGCAGATACACACCCAGCAGGTTCGCCTAGTCTTACAACGGTTATTGGAAAATCAGTTATTTGTAAAGGCGGAGAAGTCACGAGTTCCACAAGGAGTCGGTTTCGTTCTTGGGTTTTGTTATCGCGCGGGAAATTCGTCCCGATCCGCTAAGATCAGAGCGATCGCCGATTGGCCAGTACCCGACACGTAAGGATTTACAGCGATTTCTGGGTTTCGCCAATTTCTACCGGCGTTTTATCCGAAATTTCGGTCAGATCGCTAGACCCTTACTACTCTTACTTCCACTAAAGTAGGTTTCTGTTGGAATAACGAAGCTCAGAAAGCCTTTGATGAATTAAGGTCCCGTTTCATCTCTGCTCCTGTTCTTTCTTTTCCTGATCCGGCTTACCAATTTATAGTGGAGGTAGATGCATCTGATGTCGGGGTAGGCGCCGTTTTGTCTCAGCGGTCACCCATTGACGGGAAAGTGCATCCGTGCGCTTTTTTTTTCTCACCGGTTAAACCCAGCAGGCGTAATTCGACATAGGTAACCGGGAGCTGCTGGCGGTAAGACTCGCCTTGGGTGAATGGCGCCACTGGTTAGAGGGAGCCTCGGAGCCCTTTCTGGTCTGGACGGACCACAAGAATTTAGAATACATCCGTTCAGCCAGGAGATTAACATCCAGACAGGCTCGCTGGGCACTCTTCTTTGATCGTTTTAACTTCACCCTCTCGTACCGGCCGGGTTCTAAGAATGTTAAACCTGACGCTCTCTCCCGTCTGTTCGGTGGCACAGAGTCTGAGCGGTCCGAGACCATTATCCCAGAGGGGAGGGTGGTTGGGGCTCGTCTGGGGCATCGAACAGCGGGTGAGAGAGGCCGGTCGAGGTGAAGGTTCCTGATGGGTGTCCGGTGGGCCGTCTGTGGGTTCCCGAGGCGGTGCGCTCCGATGTCGTCCGGTGGTGTCATGAGTCCAGGTTTGTCGGCCATCCCGGGGTTCGGAGAACGTTGGCAACCGTCCGTCAACGTTTTTGGTGGCCTTCCATGGGTCCGGACATCAGACAGTTTGTGTTAGCCTGTCAGGTTTGCGCTTGTAATAAGGCCTCTCATCAATTACCCGTTGGTCTGCTTAAACCTTTGCCCGTTCCCTCCCGCCCCTGGTCTCACATAGCCCTTGATTTTGTCACTGGCTTACGGCGTCTGATGGTAACATGGTTATATTGACTGTGGTGGATCGCTTCTCTAAAGCAGTTCATTTCATTCCCCTGCCCAAACTTCCTTCTGCAAAGGAGATGGCTCAGGTTCTGATTAACCATGTTTTTCGTTTACACGGTCTTCCGACGTGGTTTCAGATAGGGGTCCTCAGTTCATCTCACGTTTCTGGCAGGAGTTTTGTAGACAGATCGGGCGCTACTGCCAGCTTGTCTTCTGGGTATCACCCGCAGACCAATGGACAATGTGAACGGGCTAATCAGGATCTCGGTCGTACGCTCCGCTGTCTGTCGTCCCGCTATCCGAACTCCTGGTGCCAACAGCTACCCTGGGTCGAGTATTCTCACAACTCACTTCCCGTTTCCTCTACTAATCTGTCCCCGTTTGAATCATCTATTGGTTTTCAACCGCCCCTGTTCCCATCACAAGAACCTGATGCAGCGGTACCGTCTGCTCTAGCTTTTGTCCGAAGGTGCAGGCGCACCTGGAGGAGAGCTAGAACACTCTTATTACAAAATTCCAGACGAACCAAAGCTGCGGCTGACGCCACCGACCTTCTCCCGTTACATTTGTGGACAAAGGTTTGGCTTTCTTCCAAGGATCTGCCTCTCCGCGAGTCATCTCGTAAGCTGGCTCCGCGATTCATTGGGCCATTCAGTATTGTCAAGATCGTCAGTCCAGTGGCAGTTAAGCTTAAGTTATCTCCTTCTCTTGGTCGGGTTCACCCTGTTTTTCATGTATCCAGGGTTAAACCAGTGATATTTGCCGCATTAATTCCCCGTCTCTGCCCCTAAGCCCCTGCCCACAACTAGTTGATGGTGCTCCTGCCTATTCGGTCAGAAGGTTACTAGATGTTCGCCGCAGGGGCAGAGGTTATCAGTATCTCGTGGACTGGGAGGATACGGTCCGGAGGAGAGGTGTTGGGTACCGGCTCGGGACATTCTGGACCCCGGTTTGATCAGGGATCTCCGTCGTCGCCAAGGTGAGCTCCTTCCGGGTCCGTCCATTGACGGCCCTGGGGGGGGAGGTACTGTCAGGACTCCGGTGTGATCTATTACACTAATTGTTTGTTACCTTTTGTTTCCACGTGTACACTCTCTGTCTCCTCCCTCCTCGTTATCCCTGATTGTTTTCCACTGTTGTCTCGTGTTTGTCTCTCTATTTAATGTCCTGATGTTTTGTTCTCATTGCGCGTTCGTTGTTTTCTTCTGGGTGGTTGCTGCCGTGTGTCGTCCGGCTCGTGTTGGGTTTTTGATCATGTTTTGTTATTCACCTTTTTGATTTTTGCCTCCAGGACTCTGATGAGACTGTGTTAGCCTCGGTCCGTTCTCCTCTCACCTGTTTTTGCTGGATCTCTCTGTGGGTCTCTCTCTCCCTCGCCCGTGGATTCCTCCTTGGATCTTTTTGGACTTTTCTGCTGTCAGCGTGTCTCGCCGTTAGACAGGAGCTGGCATCTTCGTTCTCTCTCGGTACTGTGAATCCTGTGAACTTTTGTCTTTTTCTCTATGTTGCTCATCGGTATGTCTTGCCTTTAGACTGGATCCGGTTGAGCGTGCATTGTGTTCCAAAGAGCACCGCATATCTGAGTTTTCTACTGCTGCCTTGAGACCCAAGGAGGACTATCTGAGTTTTCTACTGCTGCCCTGAGACCCAAGGAGGACTGTATCTGAGTTTTCTACTGTCTGCTCTCTTCTTCAAAATAAACTTGTTAACTTGCATCAGATTCCTCAGTCTCGTTCCTCACAACTACAGCCTTCCGTTTGCTAGCTAGCTTTGCCTTTGTCGCATAAATGCATATTACCTGGTTGTGATCATTTACAAACCAGTTAAGTCTCCTCTTTTAAATTTCCTAAAATTATGATATCACAGAGCCGCCTTGATGGAGAGCTGAGGAACACCACCAACACCTGCCTCTGCAGTGAATTTTACACCGGATAGTTTTACAAACTTTCATCTGAGACAACTGGTTGCTAATCCGCTGTTACTGGTGAATGGGGCCGAAACTACTAACTCCCTCCCCGGCCTTCATCCTCCCTTCCCACCGACAACTGGTGATTGGGCCAGACCGATTACCTGTCCCAGCCTTCATCCTCCAATCCTGGTGAGTGACAGTACAGGGGCAGACATGAATGCCCACTAATAAGTGTAAATGGGAGTGGTTTCAGGGCTGACAGCAGACATGCCCCATTTGAGAGCAGAGCTGCTTATATTTTTTAAAGATTTTGATGACTTATTTTATTTACTTACTTTATGTTTTTTTTATCATTCACTCTGTGTGACTCAGAACACATTTAAAAATGCTGTACACAGTCTTTAAATAAATAACAATTCACACTGCTATCATATGCAGTTTTTTCTTTCAACATCTTTATTATAATAACAGTCCACATTAATTTACAGAATAACACCAGCAATACACATGTAACGGAAGTAGGAGAGTTATGTTGCGTTCTCACCAGATGAGAATGAAGCGATAAGCGCGAGTGATTTAGGCTACATATGTTAAGTCAATGCAAAGATGCGAATGACATTCTGCATCCATTTCACAATGGAGGAGTGAAAAAAGTGCAGGCAAGACGGACAGTCCTGTCTTCTCGTAGTGGATCGGTATCAGACACCTGCGAGATCAACGGAGGATATCGCGGGATTCACACTCATGCACTGTGTTGCTGATAAACTGGATGTAATTTGCTTTTATATGAAAATAAATAGTATGAACAAGACACTCAACATTTTTGTTATTTATTTCCATTCGAAAGGCGTGTTTATCAATATTTTTGTACTTTAATTTTTGTACTTTTATAAATATGACAACTCCCACAGAGAGGTCGCACTGTCGCACAGTTTGGGAATATTCACACATAATTTATAGACATAAAAACATGATATCAGAGTTTTAAAATCAAACTTTTTTAAAAAAGAACCATATGTCACGGTTGTTTAAACCAATGAGCATTAAGCTGTGTCGTCAGTAAGTTGTTTCCCATCATTCTTTTGCTTAGCGCAGTCGGTGGAGAGCAACTGCGCTCGACTGCAGAATCCGACACATCCGCCTGTCGCTCGCGAGAGTTTTTTGACATACGTCAGCATGACATCAGAGCAAGGCGGACCGCCCTCGGACACATTTCTAACCGGCATGCATCTCGCGCTGATCACCGGTGATCGGTTCTGCGCAGAATTTGCTCATCTCACACAAGCCTAATGTCATGCGCGAATGAAGCAAATTTCACACGCGAATGAAGCGAGTAAACAAAAAATGTTTAAGCGTCCAGCTCCGCGCGAATAGCACGATTTATTCCCTTCATTCCCGTCTGGTGGGAACGCACCATATCTGTGTGTGTAAACTCGGAGCGGGTCAAGTGGGACCACTAACATTTGGTGCTGTGAGGTTTAGGGGACGAGTGTAACGGACGTAGGCCAAGAGCTGTGCATGTAAACCTCACTCCCATGGCATCAAGAGGCGTGCTAACAGCTGCGGTCTTTAGTGCCTCCCACGCCGCAGCAACCAATCCCGCAGATTATGGGTTTCAAAAGTTTTTAAAAGTTCATAATAACAATTACAGACATTTTTGTAAAAACTCATAGATCAAAGATTGTTATTTACAGAGCCAGAACATGTTTGAAGATCAAGCTGGTTTAACTACATATTGGCAAACCTGGTGTAGATGTATGATGACTGGCCCTGACAAGAGTTTCTGATGCAAAGAATCTTGACAGCAACATGTCTGTCTGTCAGTTCACTTTGAAGGGCCCTGTGTAGCAGTTATTGTTTTAGCACTTCTGTTTGGAACAGAGGCAATAACACTATGAAGTGAATCATAAATGGGGAGCAAGAACTGAGCTGACAGATACAAATTATGTTTAAGCAACCACACATGAAAATACCTCACAATGTATGTAAAAACATAATTTCATTTTTTTCTTTTTTCTTTGTGCTTCTGTATTTAGCATTGCATGTCTCTTCTAGAGGGCACAAAGTAGACTACCTCCCACATATCCACATATAATCATGCAATACAAAAAGGTTTGTTGCACTTCTGTTTACATCACACATTTCTACACTTCACACATTTCAAAGCAGAGTTCTGAAACAATTAAGGTCAAATGTTTTCATGTAATTAATTACTGACAAAACATATCAGAAGGCCTAAATAAGAATAAAAGTGAATTAAGTCACATGTTAAAAATACATAAATGTAAGATTTAAAAATGATTTCAATAAATACATTTTTAATTAAAGCAATTAAAACAAAGCATCTGTGATCTGATGTACATAGATGCCAAGTATTGTATTTACAACATTCGAAAATGGGTACAATTTAATGCATGAGCACAGAATCTTTTGGGTTGCTCTTTTGAATTCCCAGGTATGTGTGATACATCCTGTTGTTGTTGTTGTTTTCTGAGTGCCATTTGTCATGCTGCAAGCCCAGATGTGCTGAATTTGCATCAAAAGTTTTAGGCTCTGTGGATTTTATTTAATCGTCCATGGATGCAACACACAAATTTAATATGAAAAAATCTCCACTAACCCACTAAATGAGACCCTATGCTCTCGGATATTCTATACTAAATTTGGTTGAGTCCTGATACTATACAGTGCATTCAGAAAGTATTCACAATGCTTCACTTTTTCCACATTTTATGTTACAGCCTTATTTGAAAATGTATTAAATTCATTTTTTTTTTACCCAAAATTCTACAAACACAATGACAATGTGAAAGAAGTTTGTAAGTATTCACAGCCTTTGTCATGACACTTAAAATTGATCTTAGGTGCATTCTGTTTCTACTGATCATCCTTGAGATGTTTCTTCAACTTGATTGGAGTCCACCTGTGGTAAATTCAATTGATTGGACACACCTGTCTATATAAGGCCCCACAGTTAACAGTGTATGTCAGAGCACAAACCAAGCCATGAAGTCAAGAAATTGTCTGTAGACCTCCGAGACTGGATTATATCGAGGCACAGATCTGGAGAAGGGTACAGAAAAATGTCTCAATGAGCACAGTGGCCTCCATCATCCATATATGGAAGAAGTTTGGAACCACCAGGGCTTCTTAGAGCTGGCCACCCAGCCAAACTGAGCAATCGGGGGAGAAGGGCCTTAGTCAGAGAGGTGACCAAGAACCTCATGGTAACTCTGACAGAGCTCCAGCCTTCATCAGTGGAGAGAGGAGTCCCTTCCAGAAGAACAACCATCTCTGCAGCCCTCCACCTATCAGGCCTGTATGGTAGAGTGGCCAGAGGGGACATGACAGACTGCCTGGAGTTTGCCAAAAAGCACCTGAAGGACGGTGAATACTTTCCGGATGCACTGTATTTAAAACCTGAAGGGTTGTGGCCTTTATAAGCTCATCATCCTATGACACCATTATGCCATTGACAGCCAAAAGAAGCTGTTTATTCTGAAATAATTTGTGCAAGTAACACACAACATTTTTCAAAAGTTTGATCTGATTATCTATGAAGCAAAGATGGCATCATCATGGGTCATTCACGGCTTGAATATGCCACCCGAACAACTTGAGCCATTGAGGTGAATGGCAATGCTACAGATTTCACCTGGAATATATAACTCCTCAATTGCACCATTCACTCCATCCAGGCTCCTATAACTCTGCGGGAGGCTGTAATTCCATTCATGTCCTCAAGGAGAATTCCCTGAATACCATGAGCCGGCATTACAGCGAAGCAGCAATCTTTCGGCCTGCTGGTCACACCTTGGTTCCTGTTGCTTACTTTGTTGGGGGGCGGGAGAGCAAAGTGCGTGTGACGCATCTCCGACACAACAGAGCTGCAGGAGCTGCAGGAGCTGCAGGCCATAGCGGCCTGGAAGCCTCTACGGAAGTTCTCATTGAAGAAGCCGTAAATTATTGGGTTAACACCACTGTTGAAGAATGCCAGCCAGTGAGCTACAGGAAACAGATAGCTGCTCAAGAAGTCAATCTGTTGACGGTCCAGATCCTGATAATCCGTAAGAAGCATCAAAGTCCAAAGCGGCAGCCAGGACACCATGAACAGAACAGCAACCATGATGAGCATCTTGATGACTTTCATCCTCCTCCTGGACCGAGCTCGATTCTCACGTAGGTTGTTGGAGAGTTTGGCAGCGATGCAGCCATACATGATACTTATGAGTCCCAGCGGGGCCAGATACACATGGACGAAGATTACTGTGGTGTAAACTCGCCGCATGTCGGCTCTCGGCCAGTCCTCGAAACACACAAACAGTGGGTACATCTGGTTGTCCTGGACCATGTAGATGTCATCCAGGTGAATGACCGTCAGAGTTGCAGCAGAAGGAAAGATGATGGCAAAAGCGAGCAGCCAAATGAATATGATGGCGAAGAGCGCAGTGACCGGCCTCAGGCGGTGATGGAAAGGGTAAACAATCCCGGTAAACCTGTCAATAGACAAGCATTTGTGTAAGAAAAATATCCATACTTAAAACTTTACAAACTATAATCTCTAACTGCCGTACGTGCGTTCACAAGAGAGTAACATTTCAGTGTATGACGATTGAAATTGGGTGTTCTCTAGCAATTGAAAAAAAACATGAATATACTTTTTAACCTAAATTGCTACGATTATGAAAGCGCAAAGGCTGCGATTTTAACAAAATAAATATATGCCCAGTGTGATCAAAAGTAAAAGCTGCTCCGTCTGAAAAACTGCAAGTTTGAGACGCTATTAACGTGGAGTTTTCCCCCCACAGTGGATGCATAAGAGGCTCACAATTGATATCACAGATAAAAAGCACAGATTTATATTATAATATTTTTTTTGTTTTTTACAATAAATCCTGAGACCTTTCAAATGATTTTAGTCATAGTCTGTCTGCATATTAATAGGTAAACCAGCATTCTTTTGTAAAATGAGTTTTTTGTAAAATATAAAATATTAATTAATAGTAATAAGAATATTATATTGTTATATTTAATAAATGCTTTTACATTTTTAATAATGAAAATGTTATTGTAAGAGTAAATTTTAGTTTTTTTGGCGCACAAAAAGTATTCTCGTCGCTTCATAACATTAAGGTTGAACCACTGTAGTCACATGGACTATTTTTTAACGATGTCTTTAAAGTGGTTATGATTTCAGTCTATGTGGGTTCAGAAAGCTCAGTCTTTCATCAAAAAATATCTTAATTTGTGTTCTGAAGATGAACGAAGGTCTTAACAGCTATTTCTATTCCTATTTTTGTTTTGGGAGTCCCCAACAAAGTCAAAAAACACTTAAATTGTTTTATGATATGCATTTATTTTTGCCTTATTTGCTTAACGACTCCAAAAGGATTCGCTCAATGTTTAATTTTTCCAAACCCCTCCTTTGCATGACGTTAATCTACAGTGACTGGAACATAGCCTTTAAAAAAAATATGGACTTAGTGTCTGTGACATCACCCATAGGATTCTGAAGAGCAGTTCTGAAGCTTTAAGTAGGGTCGAGCTGGCCATTGCCATCTTGGCAGCGCGTCATCACGCGTCACTCCCGGATAACTGACAATGGGCAAAGAGGCGGGACGTGGGCGGAGCTGAGGTGACGTAATTACTAACAGACAGTAGACACAAACGATTATCCACCTGTCACTCAAAGTAACCCTTAATTATGCAATGTAAACAAATCCCCCTTCACAGTTGTCATGAGGGGAAAAATTAGCTATACAGACCAAAACCACAAATTGTCCCAGGCTGTAAACGTTTTTTTTCTGCTGTAAAGTTGGGCATTTTAACATGGGCTCAATGAGATTCTGCTCCTTTCTGGAGCCTGTCTCTAGCGGCCAGTTGATGAATTTTGCTGATGAACCAGAAAGTCACCCGCAAAAATGGTTGGAGCAGGATCTTTCTCAGTGGTAAGTATCAATGTAGTTAATGGCACTTCAGGCCGAATGAACATGCAGAATCGGAGTAGGAATGTCTGAGAACTGACGTGCTGTAATCTGATTAATCTTGCTGTCTGACGTCATTTGTTAGTTCTGTGTAACGTGTGACAGACTAATGAATTGCCGAATTTATTTAGGCGAACGTGTGGGAAGTGTATCAAAATGACAAGCAAGGCTGAAAACGTATAGCCTAGAAATCTAGACAGCAAATGTAATTTGCAGCCAGGGCAGCAACTCTCCGTCGACTTGCGAGTTTGAAAAACCAAACTCTACACAGGCCAATCGCATCGTGTATAGAGTCTGTGTGCGGGCTTAACATAATGACGGCAGAGTTGCGACAGTTCCATGTGAATTTCCTGCTACTTTCTTGCTAACAGAGAACGGCACTGAAGTCATTATTAAAAAAGGAAGATGTGTTCGGAGTTTTGCCGACAGGATACAGCTAAAGTTTAATCTATCAACTAGCTCTGCTGGTGGGAAAACGCATGGGACTCAGCCACAACCTGCTTGTGATTGCTGTCTCACCACTGATGGCGCTCTGGTTGGCTGTAGCGCTATCCTATTGTGTGCATATTGAATTTGAAAGACAACCGTTTATCCCGCCCCTCAGATTGAGTCCTGCCAATGGTGTGTTCCCAGACCCAACATCCACATCAGGGGTCTGGTTTGTCAGGCTAGAAAATGCAGGCAATAAGCAATTTTTTTCATCTTGACGTTACAATGAAACGACTTCGTTTTAAAAGCAGTTTGTTTTATTGACTCTTAATTTTGAGAGACAATAACTTTATATTCAGTGTGCTTTCAGATTTTTTAAATTCACTTAGAGCTATGTTGCACAGTACATGAGAGGTAATTTTCGCACTTTAAATCTTGTTAATTTTAAATTTTGATTTTTTTTACATAGTTACATAGTTACAAATAATGATCACACTCAAACTCTAAAGTAAATCATCATCATTAGTTGGCATGCTCAAATAACACACAACAAACACCCTAACAAAATTACAGATATGGGCACTGTACATTAAAGCAAAGCTAATGCAGATAAAATGAATTAAATATGTTTACAAAAACGGAGAGTGAAATTATCAGAGAATGCTTTTTGAGGTTGGCTATTTTCCATCAGCAGTGTTTTGTAGTGCACACAACAGCCCTTCTCATCTCTCAGGTGCAAAAGCATATGGCACTTTACCAAGCATTATTTCTAATTATAATATTGAATGACTATAAATACTAATCATTACCTGTCAACTGCTATGGCAACCAGGGTGAAGACAGAAGCAGACACTGACATGCCCTGGACCAGGTTGCTCATAGTGCAGGTGATCTGGTTAAAAGGCCAACCTGTCAAGAAATCAAGGACGGGATTGTCACATGAAGAAGATATCTGACGACTGTAATTATGAGCATATTGATGGTCACATTAATGAAGATGATATTGATAATGATGGCAATGATAATGAAGATGACCCACCGACCTGAGATGAGACTGTCAATCAGTGTGGTGGGCACACAGAACACGCCCACCAGGAGATCGCTAATGGCCAAGTTCAGGATGAAGAGATTAGTGACCGAACGCATGTTGCGGTTCCTGATGACCACCAGGCAGACAAGTCCGTTCCCCACGATACAAAGGAGCAGCACCAGGAGGTACGAGAGGATGTAGCTGATCGCCATCCCTGCCGAGTGGATGTAATACGGCAGGAGCGTGCAGTTGTCCGAAGTGAGGTTGTCAGCAGAGTGGTTCAGGTTCATTTTGTTTTGTTTTTTGATTTATTTAAAATTTAAATCAGGGGACAGTGTATATTAACCAGCATTCATGACTGTAAATGTACCCAAATAAAAAAAAGTTAAAACATAAGCTGCACAGAAATATTAGATTTAGAATGTCCACAATTTATTGATGATATTTGGTATTTATGGTTTTAGTATTTATTGGTAGTCCATTTGCCAGATGTTATTGTGCCTAAAAACTAAAGAAAAGAAAAAGATTATCAATAATAATACAACCAGAAATTGTAAACAACTCAGTAAAATACAATAACAATATATGTAACATATATATGTGTATTGTTATGGGTTTAATAATGATAATGATAATAATAATAATAATAATAGGCTGACAATAAAAGGAGCAACATTAATGTTCACATTGTTGATTATGAAAAAGCTATTTCTTATTATACTTAAATGAGAGTTAAACCATGTGCATTCTCTAATAGATTATATATATATATATAGATTATATATATATGTAATCAGTTATTCATTGGTCAAATATATTAATATATTATGGTCAAACAAATAATTTAATTTATTTAAAAGCTTGTGCTGGTGTAAATTAGTGAGGTTGTAGAATAATTAAAAGTATAGATTATAATTGCATAACAAATTCATTTACTGTCGTGCATACGTTATTAAAAGTAAAAACAAAAGACTTTAATCAGCTCAGCATCTACATCTTTCAATCTAAATATATATTTTTCGTATCTTAATTTTTTTTTTATGACAATACAGTGAATACAAACAAAATAAGAAAAGTATTACAGCATAGCACAACATAGAAGAGATTATATGAGTCAAAAAGCGAATAGAAATTCTCACCTGTTGCTTCTGAGACGTGAAATGCGCGTGTGTGTGTGTGTGTGAAATCCACTCGTCTGATGAGCACAGGTTGCTGTTTTCTATGTTCTGTGCTCTGGCTGCAATGCGTAACTCTCACTTCATAGTAAAGCGCAATGCACTGGAAACATGCGCGCGACGCGACAGTAGATTCCACTAGTGCGGTGCTGTGTGTCCAGTGACGTCATCGATTATAATAGTTTTTATTCACGTAAAACGTAAATGTCATTTAAACGTTGTGCCGAATTTAATAATTTATTAGATGTTTTTGCCCTAGTGGATTACGAATGAATAAATAGCCCACCATGTGTGTATTTACAGTTCAGTTTCAACTACAACTAATCATTTCAAATTTAAGATGAGAAATTCCGGTTTCATAACGGTTCTAGTTCTTTTAGTAGCCTAACATACTTTTGAGGAGATATCTGAGGGAAAAATGACTGCAAGTCTTACTAGCTGTATATGTGTGTTATTAAACAAAAAAAACAGCTGTTTAATCTGAGTGCAAATGATATGGAGATGAGAAAGAGACCGGGGGAGGGAGATACAAAGAGTGTACAGGTCCTTTTTAAAAAAATTGCATATTGTGATAAAAGTTCATTATTTTCCATAATGTGACGATAAAAATTAAACTTTCATATATTTTAGATTCATTGCACACCAACTGAAATATTTCAGGTCTTTTATTGTTGTAATACTGATGATTTTTGGCATACAGCTCATGAAAACCCAAAATTCCTATCTCAAAAATATTAGCATATTTCACCAATAAAAGAAAAGTGTTTTTAATACAAAAAAAGTCAACCGTCAAATAATTATGTTCAGTTATGCACTCAATACTTGGTCGGGAATCCTTTTGCAGAAATGACTGCTTCAATGCGGCGTGGCATGGAGGCAATCAGCCTGTGGCACTGCTGAGGTGTTATGGAGGCCCAGGATGCTTCGATAGCGGCCTTAAGCTCATCCAGAGTGTTGGGTCTTGCGTCTCTCAACTTTCTCTTCACAATATCCCACAGATTCTCTATGGGGTTCAGGTCAGGAGAGTTGGCAGGCCAATTGAGCACAGTAATACCATGGTCAGTAAACCATTTACCAGTGGTTTTGGCACTGTGAGCAGGTGCCAGGTCGTGCTGACAAACAAAATCTTCATCTCCATAAAGCTTCTCAGCAGATGGAAGCATGAAGGGCTCCAAAATCTCCTGATAGCTGCATTGACCCTGCCCTTGATAAAACACAGTGGACCAACACCAGCAGCTGACATGGCACCCCAGACCATCACTGACTGTGGGTACTTGACACTGGACTTCAGGCATTTTGGCATTTCCTTCTCCCCAGTCTTCCTCCAGACTCTGGCACCTTGATTTCAGAATGACATGCAAAATTTGGAGCGACAGTCCAGTGCTGCTTCTCTGTAGCCCAGGTCAGGCGCTTCTGCCGCTGTTTCTGGTTCAAAAGTGGCTTGACCTGGGAATGGCACCTGTAGCCCATTTCCTGCACACGCCTGTGCGGTGGCTCTGGATGTTTCTACTCCAGACTCAGTCCACTGCTTCCGCAGGTCCCCAAGGTCTGGAATCGGTCCTTCTCCACAATCTTCCTCAGGGTCCGGTCACCTCTTCTCTTTGTGCAGCGTTTTTGCCACACTTTTCCTTCCCAGAGACTTCCCACTGAGGTGCCTTGATACAGCACTCTGGGAACAGCCTATTCGTTCAGAAATGTCTTTCTGTGTCTTACACCTCTCGCTTGAGGTGTCAATGATGGCCTTCTGGACAGCAGTCAGGTCGCAGTCTTACCCATGATTGCGGTTTTGAGTAATGAACCAGGCTGGGAGTTTTAAAAGCCTCAGGAATCTTTTGCAGGTGTTTAGAGTTAATTAGTTGATTCAGATGATAAGGTTAATAACTCGTTTAGAAAACCTTTTCATGATATGCTAAATTTTTGAGATAGGAATTTTGGGTTTTCATGAGCTGTATGCCAAAATCATCAGTATTAAAACAATAAAAGACCTAGAAATATTTCAGTTGGTGTGCAATGAATCTAAAATATATGAAATTTTAATTTTTATTATTACATTATGGAAAATAATGAACTTTTATCACAATATGCAAATTTTTTTAGAAGGACCTGTATGTCATTGTTTAGTCATGACTGTAACATTCTTCATTTAAAAACAAAGATAAACTCGGAGAAAAGATGTGAAAAACACATCATGTGATGAATTTAGAGTGCATTAGGCCGGTGTAATATGAATGCAAATATATGGATTTCTCACTGGTGGCAGAGTAAAACAATGCCTTCATTGTGCAGGACAACAGCCCAGATTTTGGAAAAGTCTTTTTAGTGATGGTTGTAGGTTCTTACCTGAAGAGGTCATCGAAAAGAATTGGCTCACAACGCAAGTTTCATTTTCCTATTGGAGCACTGCAGAATACATGCACAATGCTGATATGCTGAAAGGCATGTTTTTAAGCGTCATCTTCATCATTCAATCTCAAAAATCCCAATCTCCCAATACTTGACACTGTGTCTGCTGTTTTGATGATATATAATGTAAGGTTCTTGAAAAATACTTTACTTACCAGTGAAGGTGACTCATATTTTTCTGAATGTTTTTGATCCATTATAAAGAACCTTTAATCATTTGGGATTTTGTCTCTTGCAACTTAAGCAAAATAAAATACAATATAATAAAATTTTTGTTCATCATCTAATTTTAATAAACTATACTTATTTAATTTAAATCACTGGTTTACTTTTCCCCCTTGCTACAGCAAATCTAAAAGTCACCACACTGTGGCAGTAGAGAAGAAAAATACCTTCAACAAAAAGCCCATTAGAGGAAAGAGAGTTGAGAGCCACAAAGAAAAAGAGAGAGAGGGAGTCATTGTAAAACTGTTTTGAACGTTTTTTCCTAGAGTAACCATGTCACTCCCTTTTTGTATTCAAGATAATCCCCCATTTTCACAGAGATCCAGACACCACCAGACCAAATCAAATTAGTTTATGAAGATTTCAAACTATCCCAAGTCATTGTCAACACATGTCTCAGGGGCATGCTGAGGGCTAGCGCTTGAAGAAGCCTGAAACACATCTGTGGCAACAGCACAGCAGTATTAGGGTTATTTGAGCGTGAGGGAGTGATTCAGGCCAGTCTGACTGGAGCTGCTCAGGATCCCACTGCAGCTCTGGGACTCTGCCACAGACATGCACTGAGACCAGACCTGCTCCAACCTGGATGGATCACAGACAAAAGAGGCTGCAGAGTAAATCATATCCACCTAAGTTGGATGTCTTGCCTTGAGAGTGTGCTGGGAAGTGCCACTGACTTGTCCAAGGCTGCCATTAACAAACTGGAATAATGTCCATGGACTGGCGAGGAGGTGACAGGCTGCTTGTAGCCTTGTTTGTGATGCTCATCCTGGGGCTCAGCTGCTGTGCTGGACAGAGCTATGAACGCTGGGAGGCTGGGTCATCGTGCTATGGAGGGTTTGACCTCTATTTTGTGCTGGACAAGTGAGTTTTTGCATTTCCATAAACTTTGAGAGTGTCTTTAGGCAGTGTAATGACACTTGAGAATTTGAAACTGCATGGATGTCAATGAAACATCCATACAGACAACCAAAGGTCAAGCAGGCAATCATAGTCATTATGTCTCCAAATAGAAACATCAGCCAGCGATTCAGACTGCTTGAAGCATCATTGCAGTCTCTCATCCTTTTTATGCTCTTCATGTGTGAATTTTTAGGTTTGAATGTGTCCATATATCTGCCGTATCTCCTGCAATCTGAAGGTCTTTGAAATGTATAATTTACCTGGAATTTATATTCTGTGCAGCATTTCAGATACATTTAAGATAAGTCAGCTCCTGTATCACCTGGGCAATTTTGCAGAAGCATGAAAACATAGAATTGGTCAAAAGCATATTATCTTCCACTTTTACACTTATACTAGCTCCACATGAGCAGATCAAATCTTCAAACGAAGAATTGCACTGCGGTACTAGCTTTTGTCTTGTATTTTTCATAGCTATGTGGATACATACACATTTACCATAAAAATAGTAACTATGAGGACAACCTCCGGGAAGATCTTGGCATAGACATAAAGAGAAAAAAAAACCAAGATCTGAAGTGATCAGTGAAAAATACCTTTTCCTTTGTCTGGCTCTCCTAATGGTTTGCCTATGATTTTTAAAAAATATTCAGTTCAATAACAAAGACCTCAGTCTGAACCTTTTTAGGCTCATTGTTTAATAGAAAACCCCAGTAGATTGATGCAGGTGTCATTATGTGAAGGTGATTCTAGTGTTTAGGGCTGTTTGGGTTCCTCATGTGTTGAACCTTTTCACCAGCAGGGCCAGATGTTCCAAAGTCTCAGAGCTGTCTTGAATCTGAGCGCAAATGATATGGAGATGAGAAAGAGACCGGGGGGAGGGAGATACAAAGAGTGTATGTCATTGTTTAGTCATGACTGTAACATTCTTAATTTAAAAACAAAGATAAACTCAGAGAAAAGATGTGAAAAACACATCCTGTGATGAATTTAGAGAGCATTAGGCCGGTGTAATATGAATGCAAATATATGGATTTCTCACTGGTGGCAGAGTAAAACAATGCCTTCATTGTGCAGGACAACAGCCCAGATTTTGGAAAAGTCTTTTTAGTGATGGTTGTAGATTCTTATCTGATGAGATCATTGCAAAGAATTGGCTCAAAATGCAAGTTTCATTTTCCTATTGGAGCTTTGCAGAGTACATGCACAATGCTGATATGCTGAAAAGTCAATATATGTTTTTAAGTGTAATCTTATCTCAAAAATACCAATCTCCCGATACTTGACAGTGTCTGCTGTTGTGTACTGAACATTTCAACAATCTTAGAATGTTTTTCTTCCATGTGAATTATCATGAACACATACACTCCAAAAAAAAGTCAGAATTGCGTGATATAAAGTCAGAATTGCGTGATATAAACTCAGAATTGCGAGATATAAAGTCAGAATTGCGTGATATAAACTCAGAATTGCGAGATATAAAGTCAGAATTGCGAGATATAAAGTCAGAATTGCGTGATATAAACTCAGAATTGCGAGATATAAAGTCAGAATTGCGAGATATAGTCAGAATTGCGTGATATAAAGTCAAAATTGCCTGATATAAAGTCAGAATTGAGAGATATAAAGTCAGAATTGAGAGATATAAAGTCAGAATTGTGAGATAAAAAAGTCAGAATTGTGAGATATGAAATCAGAGTTGTGAGATATAAAGTCAGAATTGCGTGATATAAACTCAGAATTGAGAGATATAAACTCAGAATTGAGAGATATAAAGTCAGAATTGCCTGATATAAAGTCAGAATTGCGAGATATAAAGTCAGAATTGCGAGATATAAAGTCAGAATTGCGAGATATAAAGTCAGAATTGAGAGATATAAAGTCAGAATTGAGAGATATAAAGTCAGAATTGTGAGATATAAAGTCAGAATTGCGAGACATAAAGTCAGAATTGAGAGATATAAAGTCAGAATTGTGAGATATAAAGTCAGAATTGGGAGATATAAAATCAGAGTTGTGAGATATAAAGTCAGAATTGTGAGATATAAAGTCAGAATTGAGAGATATAAAGTCAGAATTGCCTGATATAAAGTCAGAATTGCGAGATATAAAGTAAGAATTGCCTGATATAAAGTCAGAATTGCGAGATATAAAGTAAGAATCGCCTGATATAAAGTCAGAATTGCCTGATATAAAGTCAGAATTGCGAGATATAAAGTCAGAATTGGGAGATATAAAGTCAGAATTGCGAGATATAAAGTCAGAATTGCGAGATATAGTCAGAATTGTGAGATATAAAGTCAAAATTGCCTGATATAAAGTCAGAATTGTGAGATATAAAGTCAGAATTGTGATATAAAGTCAGAATTGTGAGATATAAAGTCAGAATTGTGAGATATAAAGTCAGAATTGTGAGATATAAAGTCAGAATTGTGAGATATAAAGTCAGAATTGTGAGATGTAAAGTCAGAATTGTGAGATATAAAGTCAAAATTGCCTGATATAAAGTCAGAATTGTGAGATATAAAGTCAGAATTGTGAGATATAAAGTCAGAATTGTGAGATATAAAGTCAGAATTGTGATATAAAGTCAGAATTGCGTGATATAAAGTCAGAATTGTGATATAAAGTCAGAATTGTGAGATATAAAGTCAGATTTGGGAGATATAAAGTCAGAATTGTGAGATATAAAGTCAGAATTGTGAGATGTAAAGTCAGAATTGTGAGATATAAAGTCAAAATTGCCTGATATAAAGTCAGAATTGTGAGATATAAAGTCAGAATTGTGAGATATAAAGTCAGAATTGTGAGATTTAAAGTCAGATTTGGGAGATATAAAGTCAGAATTGCGAGATATAGTCAGAATTGTGATATAAAGTCAGAATTGCGAGATATAAAGTCAGAATTGTGATATAAAGTCAGAATTGCGAGATATAAAGTCAGAATTGTGATATAAAGTCAGAATTGCGAGATATAAAGTCAGAATTGTGATATAAAGTCAGAATTGTGAGATATAAAGTCAGAATTGCGTGATATAAAGTCAGAATTGTGAGATATAAAGTCAGAATTGTCTGATATAAAGTCAGAATTGTGAGATATAAAGTCAGAATTGCGAGATATAAAGTCAAAATTGCGAGATATAAAGTCAAAATTGCGAGATATAGTCAGAATTGTCTGATATAAAGTCAGAATTGTGAGATATTAAGTCAGAATTGTGAGATATAAAGTCAGAATTGCCTGATATAAAGTCAAAATTGCCTGATATAAAGTCAGAATTGGGAGATATAAAGTCAGAATTGCGAGATATAAAGTCAGAATTGCGAGATATAGTCAGAATTGTGATATAAAGTCAGAATTGCAAGATATAAAGTCAGAATTGTGATATAAAGTCAGAATTGAGATATAAAGTCAAAATTGCGAGAAATAAAATCAGAATTGTGAGATATAAAGTCAGAATTGCGAGATATAAAGTCAGAATTGTCTGATATAAAGTCAGAGTTGTGATATAAAGTCAGAATCGTGATATAAAGTCAGAATTGTGATATAAAGTCAGAATGATATAAAGTCAGAAGATATAAAGTCAGAATTGTGATATAAAGTCAGAATTGTGATATAAAGTCAGAATGATATAAAGTCAGAATTGTGATATAAAGTCAGAATTGTGATATAAAGTCAGAATTGTGAGATATAAAGTCAGAATTGTGATATAAAGTCAGAATTGTGTGATATAAAGTCAGAATTGAGATATAAAGTCAGAATTGTGAGATATAAAGTCAGAATTGTGAGATATAAAGTCAGAATTGAGATATAAAGTCAGAATTGTGAGATATAAAGTCAGAATTGTGAGATATAAAGTCAGAATTGTGAGATATAAAGTCAGAATTGTGATATAAAGTCAGAATTGTGAGATATAAAGTCAGAATTGCGTGATATAAAGTCAGAATTGCATGATATAAAGTCAGAATTGTGATATAAAGTCAGAATAGTATGATATAAAGTCAGAATTGTGATATAAAGTCAGAATTGTGATATAAAGTCAGAATTGTGATATAAAGTCAGAATTGTGATATAAAGTCAGAATTGCGAGATATAAAGTCAGAATTGTGAGATATAAAGTCAGAATTGCCTGATATAAAGTCAGAATTGAGATATAAAGTCAGAATTGTGAGATATAAAGTCAGAATTGTGAGATATAAAGTCAGAATTGAGATATAAAGTCAGAATTGTGAGATATAAAGTCAGAATTCCAAGATATAAAGTCAGAATTGTGAGATATAAAGTCAGAATTGCCTGATATAAAGTCAGAATTGTGAGATATAAAGTCAGAATTGTGAGATATAAAGTCAGAATTGTGAGATATAAAGTCAGAATTGTGATATAAAGTCAGAATTGTGTGATATAAAGTCAGAATTGCGTGATATAAAGTCAGAATTGTGATATAAAGTCAGAATTGTGAGATATAAAGTCAGAATTGTGAGATATAAAGTCAGAATTGTGATATAAAGTCAGAATTGTGAGATATAAAGTCAGAATTGTGATATAAAGTCAGAATTGTGTGATATAAAGTCAGAATTGTGAGATATAAAGTCAGAATTGTGAGATATAAAGTCAGAATTGTGAGATATAAAGTCAGAATTGAGATATAAAGTCAGAATTGTGAGATATAAAGTCAGAATTGTGAGATATAAAGTCAGAATTGTGAGATATAAAATTCAGAATTGTGAGATATAAAGTCAGAATTGTGAGATATAAAGTCAATTATAACAATTATAACTTTTTTTTTATTTATTCTATAGCGGAAACTATGGAAGCTTCTATAGAAAATCAATATGCCAGTTTATTCATTTTGGGAGTTGAGAGTCCTAATCTCGAGACCTTTCAAGACTGCATTAAAAAGTTTGCTCTGGCTTGTGTCTTGGTCTTGGTTTGGTTCTCGAAAATGTACGTCTTGGTCTAGGTCTCGGCTTATGGTTTCAGAAAAGACCACAGTCAAGTTCCAATGTATTAAATGTGATAATTACCTCAACCGCTGATCGGTAAGTGATTCAGCGTTTTCAAATACATTCAGAATTTTCTCTTTTTTAACTCGTTAAAATGGACAGCCAGCTTTTTGGAACTGAATGTTTAATAAACCTAAATGCATAAATGTAAATGCTGTTATTCTATATATAAAAAAAAAAAAATCTGGGTCTAAAACTTAAAGTCTTATGGTTTCAGACAAAACCGCAACTTATTTCCAAAGCATTAAAGGTGATAGTGACCTCATCCACAGGTCGGCGAGGTATTACAGAAAATTTGCTAGAAATCCATATAACGACCACTGTACAAAAAAGTTGTGTTTCATACGAATACAGTAAATTCTGTCTTTTTTTCAGTCTGCTATAAAATGGATGTCTTTGTCTGTATTTTAACATTGAGAAGTTTATACTTGGGTTTTAAATGGCCTGGTATTGGCTCCAACTCCATATCTTCATACATCAACAAAATATATATATAAACTAAAGAAAAATTGAATGACAACAGAATTAGAGACAATAATAGACCGTCCACATTCTTAAAACAATGTGTATCACCATCTGTTGAATTTATCAAGACTGAATTAGCAGCACTGGTGTGTTTGTGGGGGTAGATGTGCTCAGAGGAAAGCTTATACTGTCTTTGGATGGCTTCAACGTCGCTTACGTAACCTTAACATTCTTTTTTGATTTGTCTCCACCACAACTGCCCCGCCAGATGAGCTATTACACAAGCTGAGCCATTAAAGAAGCCCACTTAACGACAAGTTACAGACTAGATGCTCAGATATTATTCTCTGTGTCAGAAGCTTTTTAAAACCACTTTAAGACAGTTGGACAGGGACATGCTGCCATGCAAATCTGCAATGAATCTTGAGATAATCCTTAAATAGTATATCAAGAGTGTGTCATTTCAGGGAAAAATCACCACCACAACATATGACCAACCTAAATCCTTCTGTGGATTTAATCCATCATGTGAACTTCTAAATGTTTTCCGGTCAGTATGTTACTTTGGCAGATGATGTAATGTCTCAGGCGTAAATGTCACACCTTCTGCTGTTAGACAATCAATGCAGGCTTATCTCGATATACCAATATCAGAATCAATATAACAAAGGTGTTTCTAACAAAATGACACCTAGAAGATTGCATTCACCGACATGACATCTTGGACAGAAAAACTGAACCCAATTCGACCCGCATGTGTGTGTTAATTCCTTCACTTTCAATGCTTTTCCTTCCTGGTAGCTGATTGTCTTTTGCAGTGGCCTAAAAAAAGAATATTTGAAAGAAAAAAGATAAATGTCACTGCATTAGACATCAAAGTATCAAGTGGCATTTATCAATAAAAAAATAACGCACACTTTTCAATCAAAAGTTTGTTTTTGAATAATAAAGAAAATCTGAAATACTAAAAAATAAGGAACAGACATCATACTACTGTATACATCCAATAAAGCCAAAACACGATTCACAAGATAAGGAAAATTAGATCATGGTCTGAAGTGCAGTAAGGGCGTCAGAATCCACCTTTTCTAGTTTAACGACGGAAAAAATTGTCGGGGTGCCCGGCACATGGTCCAAAACAGTTGTACGTAGTCTCTTGACAAGTCATGTGAGTCATTTGAGTCTCATCTCCCATTTCCTTCTAAAGCCAGTTGGGCTTGCACCATGGCGGATTCGCTATTTACACTGCGGAATTTGCGAGCGGAAAGACTGAACACTTCTTCAGAGAGGAATCCTTTCATTTTTAATATTTAAAAATTGCTGCTGCACGTCCCTGTGTGTAAATAGAGGGTATGCATCGACGTGACTTTCCCACTGGAACACACCCCCTCGGCCAGGACTGAGTGGCAGAAGAGCTGCTGCCTGACTGGATTTAATAGGGAAAATGCGAGTAAAACAAACGGTTATCAGTTTAAAATAACGGAGTGTCTATTCACACTAAGTGCAAATAGCGTGCCTTGTTGGCAAGTGCTATTCGCACTAGCTCCGCCTACCGATGCCTGGTTGGGACAAACGACATTTCAAAACAGCGCTCATATTTCAATATCCTCAGTAGTGCACTCAGTAAAGCGTTTGGCTTAAGCATCTTGATTTTGACGCGATTGACTGGGTTCAAATCCGCCTTGGGCAGAGTTTGTTCTTATCTCTTTTTTCATCACAAATCACACCAGAAATGCATGTACTTTCAATAAAAATTAAGAAAATGTTCTAAATGTGGAAATAAAGTGCCTAATGAAATGTTTAATAATAATAAAAGCCTTTATTGGGTATGGTTAGGGGTAGGTGTAGAGAGGGCTTTTATTGTCCCATTCAGGCGGAATCCATTTAATAATTTTAATGAATATAATCAATTACACTCAATGTTTTTATTGCGTCCTTTTAATGTACAACAACACTGAGGTGTAAATAGTATGTATCTGGCAAAAAGTATAAATTACATGTAATTGCTATTTACACATATTTCAAAGAACTGCTACTTTTATATGGTGTATATCAACTTAGTATGCTATTTAACTTAGTAAATAGCATCTACAGCTTTTTGCATTTATTTACACTTGGTGTAAATAGCATGCTATTGCTATTTGCACTTAGTGTAAATGGCAAATATCATTAAGAAAATATGCTATTTTCAGGTGTAAATAGCATCTATCGCTATCGCTATTTGGACTTAGTGAAAATATCGAGTCCAACTTTTATTTTAAGGCAGCGGCTAGTGTTCCTTACAACTTACCAAAGATCCAATGATCCATGGATATTGACATGCAGCCAGGAATCATGTTTTCCTGAGATTTATATGAGCCTGATTTCATATTACATAAATATTTATCACTGTCAATCAATTTCGAGAGTGAATCCAGCATTTATATGCGGATATGGTCCTACGCATTGAAGCGTATATGTGGCCGCTTGTCAGGAATGGAAAATCAAAGTTTATTTACATTCTGAATATATTATAGGCCTTTTTTATCTCCCTTTATCCCTTTATAATCACTAAAATTTGTCACTCATTCCATGAATGCAGTCTCACAAAGTTCCGTTAGAGTAATCAGTGAAGCTGACTACACAATAAATCTCTTATTTACACAATGTCTACACTTAGAGAGGATTAGCTCACATGGCGAACTCCGCACTGGACAAAAACTTGAGCAGTGAGTGGATTCTAGCTTAAACACCTGTGATTGGCCGTTGCGTTCAAGAAATAAACAAACATGTCTGTGAATGGCTACATTACTCACCGACGTGAGAAAACATATTCGCGTTATTACAGATACGCATTGGATCTTTTGCCAAATCTTTTTTCGCGAATAATATGCTATTATTATGAAGAAAATAGATCCTATACCAACAATTATTTGGATTGTCCCTCTAAAAGCAATCGGTAGCAGAAGCAGCAGGCAGCAATGATTTGAGTAAGAAAATTACACGCTATTATCAAGTCCATTTCCCTCGGTCCGTAGGGGTGCACATGGGGTCCATGGCCAAGCCTCCCCTGCCCCCCCACTGGCGCCTGGCTTGGTTTTGAGTGTTTTTCGCGGCATTCACACTGAAAACCAATGATGTCTTTCTGTCTTTTTTGCCACTCAGTGGGCGTAACCGCAGTCACTCTAGGTGATGTTGACGTCACGTGCATACCTCTATAGGCAGAGTGTACGCTCGTGCACCTGCCTTTAGGTGCATATTACTAACACGCTCTATAAATAACAAAAAAAAAATGCGATATTGACTTTAGACCAGGTTGTTGCAACCCAAGAGATAGAGATAGAGCAATAGTAGTTTACAAAACTCAGTATTTATTTGCAGACACCTCTTAGTTTGATATTTAATCTAATAAAATTAAATGAATTCATTTTTAGTGTTGCTTAAGTGTCCATACATTTGTATGACAAAACAATGTTGATTGCATTGTTATTTTGTGCAATCCTAATACTGAATCCTTAATGCATAAAATCTGTGACATCATTCTCAGGTCTGGAAGTGTACAGCACCACTGGAATGAGATCTACTACTTTGTTGATCACCTTGCACACAAGTTCATCAGGTGATTCCAGAAGCTCAGCATGCTGTATTCTTTTTTTGTGATCCACTTATTGTCATTATTACTACAGTGTATTTATGAAATAAAAGATGTAACCCAAAGTTTTACACTGTATCATATACTGTAATTAAAAGGCTGCGAAGCCAATTTAAGTGCTATGGGATAATGACAGCTTGTATAGCAGGAATAGCTATGATGGAAATCCTAGCAGACCCTATTAATGTCAACTTGGCGGCAACTACAGTATTTTAGATTTTAGCATGTCCCAGAACATTTAGCCTATTATGCTCTGTCTTCAGCCCTCAGCTCCGCATGTCCTTCATAGTCTTTTCAACGGAGGGAAGGATCCTGATGAAACTTACAGCAGACAGGCAAGAGTTTATAACACACTCTGTGATTTCATACCGCCAACATCTGTACATTTCCATGAAAACTGTAAAAATGCTAAAATAAATCGTATTATTCAGGGATCATATTCGTGTTGGGCTAGAGGAACTTCAGCATGTCTTACCAGGTGGAGATACCTTCATGCACAAAGGTTTTCAAAGGGTAAGACGTTAGTGTAAAATACATTAAAACACATCAGAACAAACGCAATGTTTATTAAAAAATATATATATATTTGTGTGGTTTTCTAGGCAAGCGAGCAGATCTACTATGGAACAGGTGACGGTACGTTATGAATCAAATTCTTTTTTTTTATTCAGTTGCTATATATGTCTTAGTCGGGGTAAGATCATTTCAAATTTTCGATTTCTGCTCTTGTTAGGATACCGCACAGCGAGTGTCATCATTGCTCTGACAGATGGAGAATTGCGTGAGAATGAATTTGACTTGGCAGCCAGAGAGGTGAGACCTTGCACCTTGGATCCTGACATATTTCCCTATTCTTTCTCCCCCGAGCATGAAAAAATGTATTTAACACCAAAAGCCTTTAGCTCTGACTTTACCACAGAGGCAGCAGCTATTTATTAAATAAACTGGACCTTGGACACTCTTTTTCTCAAACTATATCTTTTATTACCTATTTGCATAGTTTGATATTTCACATGTGCTGGCTCTAATGAATGTATGCAACCCAGAACATCTTTTGAACGCTGTCTTTTTATATGACGAAATGGAAGGCCGGTCGCTCACGTCAGCTGGGAGCTTCTGTGTATTGTGTTGGAGTGAAAGACTTTAATGAAACCCAGGTAAGGTGACAAAAAGATTCACCCCTTCATTGTGAGCAGGGCACCACAATTTGGATTTTTCAGCAACTGATATGCAATGTAAGAACAAACAAAAGATTGCAGAAGCATATTTTCATGATTTCTTGTTCGGTCACAGCTGGCAACAATAGCCGACAGCAAAGATCACGTCTTTCCTGTTAATGATGGCTTTGAAGCACTGCAAGGGGTCATTGATTCAGTGAGTAGATGGAATCTAATGAAACTCAGTCACAGCTACTCTCATTTCTTTCTTTTGACAATTGCATTGATGTAGCTAATTAACTGTGTTCCAAAACCTTGTGAGCTGTCTAGGCAGCATTTGAAGTTATCAAATGTGCACTTTTGAGACAAAAACCATGGTGTCTTTTTTTGCCAAATTCAAAGGCAGTGTTGCATGTATCATTCACTGAAAAGGCAATTTTATAATGTGACTCAGTGAAAAAAAAAATCAACATTATCTTTTAAAAAGTAGCTCCCAAACAGTGGTCCTACATCATACAGCGAGAGCAGTTCAAAAATTGATGCTGTTGTCACGGTCTTGAGACCAAAGATAGCTTGCGATCATTTTCTGACATTTGGCATGATCATCCCACAGTGATGGGTTTGCTGCTACGACCTACATCTACTGACTAGTCAATAAACTAGCAACATGAAATGGCATATTTATCATGGTGCTAAAACTTAAAACTACCTCAAGCTCCCATTTGCAAGATTGGCATGCCAAGATGGCCTCTTTTCCCTAGCCATGACCGCAACCATATTTTCTTTTTTTCCCTTCCTCCTCTTTTTTTCAGCGAACATACAAAACACAATTCATCTTGCTCTATTTGTTTACTACTAGCACATGCTGATGATGTTTTATTCTTCCATACTATCTTGTATCGTACCCTACATGTCATACCCAAGGCCTCTATTACACTAAAGACAAACTCTATTGAAATCAATTTTGAGTGCAGCACATGCACAGGACTACAATCCGTCATTTATGAGGTTGCATGAGTTAAGCCCTGGGTAAACGTAATTTCTCGTGCACAGTTGAGTGCAAAATATGGCTGGGACAAAAAATTCAATGCAATCACAAATCAAGAAATGATTCTGGATCGCTTCTGAGATTTTCCGAATGCATCGTGATTCTCTCTTGAATCGATTTTGAGCTTAGTTTTTAACAATAAATGGCATTGTTAAAAAATCTATCGTGCTTTAGAAACAGCTGGCTGTTGGCTATTGGCTCAGCTTGCTTCAATTTCTTACACACACACCACTTGAACCTTCTATAAAATAATCATTCATAAAGTTCGAAAAGGTTAAAGTGAATAACAAGGGTGTTTGCAGTGGGCTGTTTACATTAATCTCGTGTCATAAAAGCATTCTGAGGTACATTCTCAGACTCAGCCAAATGCATCATGATCGCTCTTCAGCGCTCTTCTTCGTAAGCGTTTGAGCGTGTGGTTCAAAACTAGCATAGAGAGCCATCTGCTCTTACAAACTAAGCTCAGAATCGCTTCCAGAGAGAATCGCGATGCATTCGGAAAATCTCAGAATTGATCCACAAATCGCGATGCATCGATTTATTGTCCCAGCCCTAGTGCACAAGCCTTTCAAAGTACACTCCTTTGGCCGTGAATGCAGAAAGACGTCTTTGGCATGTGTGGAATCTAATAATAAGTTACATTTATATAGCGCTTTACTCGGCACTCAAATCACTTTATATGGAAAGGGGGAATCTCACAACCAACCTCAACCAACACCAATGTGCAGCATCCACAACGACAGCCATAGTGCACCAGAACGCCCACCACATACCAGCTAATTGGGGAAGAGGAGAGTGATGAAGCCAATTAGTATATGGGAATGATTAGGAGGCCATGATGATGGACAGAGGCCAATGGGCATATTTCTAGGATGCCAGGGTTAAACCCTTACGCTTTTTGAAGGACATGGGACCACAAATGACCACAGATATTCAGGGCCTCGGTTTAACATCTCATTTGAAGGACGGTGCTTATTGACAGTACAGTGTCTCCGTCACTATACTGGAGCGTTAGGACCCACACAGACCACAGGGTGAGCACCCCCTTCTGGCCTTACTAACATCTCTTTCAGAAGCAACCTAGTTTTGCCAGGAGGTCTCCCATTCAGGTACTGGCCAGGCTCGACCCTGCTGGCTGTTGGTAATATCTAGTGGACTTTTCAAGCACTCAAGTCACTCACACGTGCTGTTGTACGTGCACCATCCACGTGTAAAAAAAAAAAGGGCTATACACGGACACAGACCCTCCTGATGATGAAAATGACGTCACACGGACAGTGCATAGACCGTCGTGAAACGCAGAAGGGCAAAGTATACTTCTGGCTTAAGGATTGTGCCTACTGTATGCACAAGAGAGCAAGCCAGCTCACTAGGTTTTGGAACAGAATCTAAATATCACACAAGTAAAAGTTACAGAGATTGTGCAAGTTGTCAAAACTGGTGGATATCTCTACAATAAAATGACATCTATGACATGCTCAGAAGATTCTAACATAAATGTATACATTTTTTCTTGCCTCAGATTCTCAAGAGATCCTGTATAGAGATCCTCGCCGTGGAGCCCTCGAGTATTTGTGCTGGAGGTAAACATACGTCAGGCCTGAAGCAAAGACCTTGTTCAGACAGGCAAAAAAAAATAAATAAATAAATTTTGACATATACAACTGCAAAACACCACATGAAATCTGAATTTAACGAAACCAATCTAAACCGCAAGTGCTAAAATAGGGTTTTTGGAAATGCATTCCAGCCTGAATGGTCATATTGGATTGCATGTGTTTTCCGTTCAGGACACATGTATGTAATATCAAACACAATGTGTTTTCTCCGTCCCAGAATCCTTTGAGGTGGTGGTTCGAGGGAACGGATTCCTTCACGCCCGCGATGTGAGCAGAATCCTTTGCAGCTTCCGTATCAACAACACCCTCACCGTGAGTAAGTGAAATTCCTGTTCCTTGCATTGCCAGCTGAATTATTAATAGGCCATCTTTTATTTGCATTAGCTGCTAACCCAAAATGATCTCCTCATCGGAGAAGAAGCAAAAGTGATGGCTGTTAAATGACTGAAAGTGTTAATCATTGAGTCCAGGCCAAGCTAAACTCACCAGTAGAAATAGAAAAATAAGCATTGTCTTCATGTATGTGGCAGGGCTTTGTTTTTGTCTTTTGTAAATGATAAAGAAGCCAATTGAATCCAAATGTCAGAACGGCTGCCGTGTTTTCTGCAATGGGCTCGAGAAAGGTTGGCCGCAGCACTTGTAAATCACAAGACTTGCCTTGAACGCAAACCACATGTGCACAAACACACATCCACACACTATTAAAAAAAAACACCATGGAAAATATTACCAGGACTTCTGGTCCAGGATGTTAGATGTTTTTAATTGTTTTGTACATGCATTGGCTTGATTAGCATGTGTAGAGTTAGACCAATGTCATAAAAACATACAGGTGAACAAATTCAATACCTTCAAGGTATGCCACTAAATTATACTCCCTATCATATGACTCTTGCATAACTGTTACATTTGGTAACTAATAAAATGGCTCAACGCACAGCGCCTGGAATGCCTGGATTTATCTTGGAAATGAATGGCAAGAAATTGGTCTGCTGCGGTGTTGATGTCCTAATGATTTCTGAGCTCTGAGCTTCTATCCTTGTCTCTCAGCTGCTGTTTTACTTAAAGAATATCAGATGGCACAGGGGAATGCATGGCCCATCTCACCAGCGTGAGTCTCGGCCAGGGTAAATGAGGCTTTGGAGTCAAACATTTTCCACTTTCTCATTTGTCATGTGGAAAAATGACAAGAGAATGAAAAATTCTGCCCTTCAGCCCTGAATGGTAAAGATATGCAATGCAGTTTCAGTGTTTTTCTTCTGAAAATAATTATTCGTGGTAATTGCAAGGCAAGCATCTCCGTTACTCATGCTTAGGGTTGGGGGCTTTTGACAAGACTCCAATTAACTTGTTTGTACTACACAGGCATGAATAATACCTCCAATCATGCAGCTTATTGAGAAGAGGTGTGCTATTAAACGAGCAAAACAACCCCACAGACTTTACAATTCAACAGGGATTTGAATCATATCTACAGAACAAAATATCATAGATATGACTTGAGTCAGGGAGTCACCACCTAGTAGCAACCACCCAAAACAGCCTAGCAACTGCATAGTAACACCCTGGCAACCAACCAGAATACTGCATCTGAGTTCTGCATTAAGCACTGGTTTTATGCTATAAAAATCTAGTTTATTATGGATTTGTATATTAGAAGCAATAACTCATTTCATTTTTGTGGAAACTACACTGACATTCATAAGTTTGGGGGTGGTGTTTTAAATGCTTTTTTTTTTTTTAAATAAGTCTGTTATGCTCAGAAAACTGCATTTATTTGTTAAAACAATACAGTAATTTGTGAAATATTATTCCAATTTAAAACAGCTGTTTTCTATTTTAATCAAGTCTTCAGTGTCACGTGAGCCCCTAAAAGAACATGGTGGTGGAAACAAGAATGGGGTAGGAGGTTAAAAAAAAATATTTCAATGCTTTTGGGTTCTCTCTAGCATTTTTCAAAAGCATTGAAACATGTTTTTTTTATTAAGAATTATTTATTAAGAATCTTTTTTTCCATCAGCATGCCTCTGTACATGATCTTTCAGAAATCATTCTAATATGCTGATTTTCTGCTCAAGAAACATTTCTGATTGTTATCACTGTTGAAAAATTATATTTTTGTAGATTGTTTCAGAATTCTTTGATGCAAAAGACCAGCATTTATTTGAAATATAAATATTTTGTAATTTTTTAAATGTCTTTATTCAGACATTTTTTATATATTTAAATAATATAATAAAAGCATTAATTTCTTTAAATTAAATCAAAAGTTTTTACTGACCCCAAACTTTTGAACAGTGTAGTGTATGATGAAACTATTTTTGTAAGGGTGGTTCAGATTGGTTTATATGTTGTGCTGCTGTTAAATTATCCACAAACACATGATAAAATAAAACAGAATCCCTGATGTCAAGCCTAAGGGCACTTGCCAAGCTGCTTGTTTTCCTGTGTGTTATTCTCCAGTGAAGAGGCCTCTGGTAGTCGAAGACACGTACCTGCTCTGCCCAGCGCCTGTACTGAAGGAGGAGGGAACGTAAGTGTTGCTGGAAACTCTTTCTTCAGCTGATGAAAATAAAGCTAGAATGGAAAGAGAAAAACACAAGCCAAGAAACAAATTAAAATATAGGACAGAAAGACGCCCAGCTCTCTGAAAAGGTCTCTTGTTGCATGCTTTTTAGCTTATGAAGCATTGTAAAACATCTTCATAACTGTATATGTAGTGTAGGCTATGCAGTAAAAAACTGTTAATTAAAATCCAATTCAAACAATACACATTTGAATTTACAGTGGAAACAGTAAAAGGATGTTCCCAGTCCCTGCAGAAGCCGATTCTATTGTATTGCGTTTTTATATTCGTTGATATGCTTATTTTACCATTTTTAGATTTTACAGGATAATAAACATCACTTAAAAATGCAACACAGTTTCCACACAAATATTAAGCAGCAAATTAGAATGATTTCTAAAGGATCATGAGACACTGAAGACTGGAGTAATGATGCTGAAAATTCAGCTTTGATCAAAGGAATAAATTATATTTTAAGATAGTATATTTAAATAGAGAACAATTATTTCAAGTTATGATAATATGTCACAGAATTGTGTTTTTTACTGTAAGTGTAATATCATGTAAGTGCCTTGGTGAGCTTCTTTCAAAAATGTTTTATTTTTATTTTACTGACCCCAGGCTTTTGAAATATGGAAGCATATTCCATATTTGAATAGTAGTGTAGATTTAATTTTATACGTAATTAAAGCCCAGACGGATTTTTTTTATTTAGTTTTTATTTTGTGGGCTCTGTTACTGTCGCATGTAGGTCAAAAATAATATTTTTTTTATTTAAATTAAATTATTGTGCTATATTTTATTTTGATAATATTTTTTATTTAATATTTTGTATTAATATTTTAGGGGATTTTATGGTACTAAATTATATTTATATACAATTTTTTAGCATTGACCTGAAAATAAATTTTCCATTTTAAACGGTCATAAATATTAAATGATTTGGAGCACAGACTTAAGTTTGCTCTCTTTTTTTAAAGATGACATTTGGCAGATTATCGCAATTATTGCAAAATTATTGAAGTTATTTTTTTTTAAAGTGAAGTTGAAAAAATGTTTTTCAATTTTAAGTTTATTGTTATGAAAAATGCACAAAAATATGATTTTCTAATTTTATATTATATATATTTTCCTAAACACTTTTTACTCTAAAAACATAATAAAGCCATTAATCTAAACAAGCTGTCTTCCAAATTTGAGGTTGATAATGAAAAATATAGCTTTCAGTAAGATTTTGTTTGTGCGCAATACCAAACGTTTCCAAAAGATGAAATTCGTTTCCAATGCAAACAATACATTTAATATATTAGGACTATTTAACCTTTTGAAATCATGTCCATGATTTTTGTGTGTGTGTGTGTGTGTGTGTGTGTTTACACAGCAAGTGCCAAAACCTTTATCAAGTTTCGTACAATTCCTATGAAGTAAATACAAAAAAATAAAAATAAAAAATTGACCGTACAGCGCCAGAGGGTTAAATATGAAAGCACAAAACAACTTTAAAAAAGAAGAAAAAAAATAAGTCAGCCATTTTTGTCTCTCTTTTTGGTTAGGTCTGCCTCCCTCCATGTCAGTATGAACAACGGCCTGAGTTTTATCTCCAGTTCTGTGACCATCACGACTGTCAGCTGTGTGAGTACAGTAACCCTGCAGGGCAGCAGTGTCAAGCCCACTACCACTGTTACACTGGGCAGAGCCACTCCCAGTACCTCTACACTGGGCAGTACCTCTAGTTCAGCTCCATCTTCAGTCTACCCTCTGAACACAGTCAGTATATTCTGTCCTACTTGCCCTCTCAAAAAACGAACACTCCTCTGGTGGGTTGACATTCCAACAGTTGTTCCGGGGATGATGACGACAGTCCAATTGTTTTTTTCTGTGAGAGCAAAGGCCTAAAAGCATGTGTATTGATTGAACACTATTATTAAGGTGTTAAATGTGTAAACATGACTGTTTTGGTCATACCATATGGATGATCTCATGAAAACATGTCCAGGTCACATTTCACCTGAAAACCAGAAGATATATACAGTCATGGCCAGAATTATTGGCACCCCTGGTAAATATGATCAAAGATGGATGTAAAAATCTTTTGATTTTTCATTAAAAAAAAAAAAAATAATAATAAATAAATAATCTAATCTTTTATTGAGGTAAAACAACACTTCATCAATTATTGGCACCCCTAGAATTTTTTTTATGAGTGAAATAGTAGTCTGAAGTATATTCCCATTAATATTGGTATTTTATTAGCACAGCAAGGTGAATAGGAACATTAAATTGTCCAGCCATGACTTCCTGTTTCTCAGGAGTATAAATATGAGGAAACACTAATTCCCTTAATCATTCATCACAATGAGTAAAACCAAAGAATATAGTTCTGATGTGCAGCAAAAGATGTGCTTCACAAAATAGAAAGTGGCTCAAGGAAAAAAGCTAAAGCATTGAAAATCCCCATTCCCACCATCAGGGCAATGATTAAGAAGTTCCAATTAACTAAAGATGTTACAAATCTGCCTCGAAGAGGACGCGTGTCTATATCGTCCTAATGCACAGCGAAGAGGAGAGTTTGAGTGGACAAAGTTTCTCAAATGATCACAGATGGAGATTGCAGAGATTAGTTGAGTCTTGGGGTCAGAAAGCCAAAAACAAAACAAAAAAACAGCACCTACATCAGCACATGTTGTTTGGGAGGCATTCAAGAAAAATCCTTCTCATTTATCCAAAAAACAATCTCCAGCATATTCATTGTTCAGACATGAATGGAACGTCAAAAGAAACCTGTTTTTATGGTCAGATGAAACGAATATATAGCTTTTTGGCAACAAACCCACCAGATGGATCTGGTGCAAACAGGGATAAAATACTGTTAAATATATATTAAATATATACTGTTAGATATTTAATGTTGTGGGCCTATTTTTTTTTTTTGCTGGAGGTCCTGGACATCTTTTTCAGATACATGGTTCTCATGGATTCTAGAAAATACCAACAGATAAAAAAATCAAACCTGACGGCCTCTGATAGAAATCTTATAATTGCCCGTGGTTGGCTCTTCAATCAGGACAAAGATCCAAAACAAACATCAAAATCAACACAACAATGGGTCACTGAGCACAAAATGAAGCTTCTGCCATGACCATCCCAGTCCCCTGACCTAAACCTGGCCTGGGAATCTCAAGGATCTGGAGAGATTCTGTATGGAGGAATGATTTCTGATCTCTTGTCAGGTGTTCTACAAACTCATCAGGCATTAAAGGAGAAGACTAAGAGCTGTTATCTTTGCAAATGGAGGTTGCAAAAAGTATTTTACAAAATGTGCCAGTAATAATGGCCAATGTTTTGGAGAAAAGCATTTATTTCATAATGTGATTCATACCCCACTTTCAATTATTTTACTTCGATGAAAGGTTAGATATATCAATTTTTAAAAAAAAATTAAAGATCAAAAGAATACACATTGCAGATTTTTTTACAGCCATCTTTGATCATCCAGGAGTGCCAAAAATTCTGGCCATTGTATATTACCAAAAGTATTGGGACATCCCTCCAAATCATTGAATTCAGGTTTTCCAATCACTTCCATGACCACAGGTGTATAAAATCAAGCACCTAGGCATACAAACATTTGTGAAAGAATGGTTCGCTCTCAGGAGCTCAGTGAATTCAAGCGTGGTACTGTGATAGGTTGCCACCTGTGCAATAAGTCCATTTGTGAAATTTTCTCACTACTAAATATTCTACGGTCAACAGTTAGTAGTATTATAACACAGTGGAAGCAATTGGGAACAACAGCAACTCAGTCATGAAGTGGTAGGCCACATAAAACCACAGAGCGGGGTCAGTGCATGCTAAGGTGCACAGTGCGCAGAAGTCAATAGCTACAGACCTCCAAATTTCTTGTGGCCTTCAGATTAGCTCAAGAACAGTGCGTAGCTGGCAATCCGATGGGTTGCCAAGCCTTCTCTTCCAACATCAGTGCCTGACCTCACAAACCCGAATTCTGGAAAAGTTGGGACGTTTTTTTAATTTAAATAAAATGGAAACTAAAAGACTTTCAAATCATATGAGCCAATATTTTATTCACAATAGAACATAGATAACATAACAAATGTTTAAACAGATAAATTGTGCACTTTTATCCACTAATTGAGCTCATTTTAAACTTGATGCCTGCTACAGGTCTCAAAAAAGTTGGGACAGGGCCAACAAATGGCTGAAAAGCAAGAACATTTTGATTCAGTTGGGAGAAAATCTAGCAACTAATTAATTGATATCAGGTCTGTAACATGATTAGCTATAAAAGGGATGTCTTAAGCCCTATTCGGACGGGACTAGTTTTACATGGGGAGGTGGGTAAAGTAATTTTTACCAGATGTTCTCTGTGATTTTAGTCCCGTCTGAATGTGATATTTCGGTAATCATTACGGACAATGTGCCTTGTTGATGCTAGAGATCAGAGGAGAATGGGCCGACTGATTCAAGCTGATAGAAGAGCAACTTTGACTGAAATAACCACTCGTTACAACCGAGGTATGCAGCAAAGCGTTTGAGAACCCACAACACACGCAACCTTGAGGCGGATGAGCTACAACAGCAGAAGACCCCACCGGCTACCACTCATCTCCACTACAAATAGGAAAAAGAGGTTACAATTTGCACAAGCTCACCAAAATTGGACAGTTGAAGACTGGAAAAATTTTGCCTGGTCTGATGAGTCTCGATTTCTGTTGAGACATTCAGATGGTAGAGTCAGAATTTGGCGTAAACAGAATGAGAACATGGATCCATCATGCCTTGTTACCACTGTGCAGGCTGGTGCTGGTGGTGTAATGGTGTGGGGGATGTTTTCTTGGCACACCTTAGGCCCCTTAGTGCCAATTGGGCAGATCTCAACCCAATAGAGCATCTTTGGGATGTGGTGGAATGGGAGCTACGTGCCCTGAGTGTGCATCCCACAAATCTTCATAAACTGCAAGATGCTATCCTATCAATATGGGCCAACATTTCTAAAGAATGCTTTCAGCACCTTGTTGAATCAATGCCACGTAGAATTAAAGCAGTTCTGAAGGCGAAAGGGGGTCAAACACAGTATTAGTATTGTGTTCCTCATAATCCTTTAGGTGAGTGTATATATAATATATATAGATATATGCACGTGATAACAGGAAGCAACGTCATATGCACATGACGACAAGGAGGTTACAGTGGTGTGTAGTTACCCCTCCCACTTCTGCTAGTTTTACTGAGATGTCTTATCCCGTGCAAATTGGCCATTAATATTACAGATGTCCTGAGGTAAAATTACTTTACCCCCACCTCCACATGTAAAACTAGTCTCGTCCCAATAGGGCTTTAAAGAGGCAGAGTCTTTTAGAAGTAAAGATGGGCAGAGGCTTTCTAATCTGTGAAAAAGTGCTTAAAAAGATTGTGGAATACTTTAAAAACAATGTTTTTCAACATCAAATTGCAAAGGCTTTGGAAATCTCATCATCTACAGTGCATAAAATCATCAAACGATTCATAGAAACTGGAGAAATCTCTGTGCGTAAGGGACAAGGCCGAAGACCTTTATTGGATGCCCATGGTCTTCGGGCCCTCAGATGACACAGCATCACTCATCGCCCTGATTGAGTCAATGACATTCCTAAATGGGCCAAGGAATACTTCCAGAAACCACTGTCGGTCAACACAATCCGCCGTAACATCTACAGATGCCAGCTAAAGCTCTATCATGCAAAAAGGAAGCCATATGTGAACATGGTCCAGAAACGCTTTTGTGTCCTGTGGGTCAAGGCTCATTTAAAATGGACTGTTTCAAAGTGGAAAAGTGTTCTATGGTCAGATGAGTCCAAATTTGACATTCTTGTTGGAAATCACAGAGACCGTGTCCTCCGGGCAAAAGATGCAAGAGACATTCCAGCATGTTATCAGCGTTCAGTTCAAAAGCCAGCATCTCTGATGTGCATAAGTGCAAATGATATGGGCAGCTTGCATGTTTGGAAGGCACTATGAATGCTAAAAGGTATATAAAGGTTTTAGAGCAACATATGCTCCCCTCCAGGACAACTATTTCAGGGAAGGCCTTGTGTATTTCAGCAGGACAATGCAAAACCACATACTGCAGCTATTACAATACCAGGGCTTCGTCGTAGAAGAGTCTGGGTGCTGAACTGGCCTGATCTTTTGCCTATAGAGAACATTTGGTGCATAATTAAACAAAAAGTATGTCAGAGACGACCACAAACTCTTCAGTAGCTGGAAACCTATATCAGGCAAGAATGGGACCAAATTCCAACACCAACACTCCAGAAACTCATAACCTTGATGCCCAGACATCTCCAAACAAGATGCTACACATGCCCCCGTCCCAACTTTTATGAGACCTGTAGCAGGCATCAAGTTTGAAATGAGCTCAATTAGTGGAAAAAAGTGGAAAATTTCTCTGTTTAAACATTTATGTTATCTATGTTCTATTGTGAATAAAATATTGGCTCATGTGATTTGAAAGTCTTTTATTTTTATTTTATTCAAATTTAAAAAATGTCCTTTTCTGGAATTCGGGTTGTGGAAGAAGAATGGTCAAAAATTCCCATAAACACACTCCTAAACCTTGTGGAAAGCCTTCCCATAAGAGTTAAAGCTGTTATAGCTGCAAAGGGTGGGCTAACTCCATAATAAACCCTATGGATTAATAATGGGATCTCATTAAAGTTCATGTGCATGTAAAGGCAGGAGTCACAAAACTTTTGGCAATATAATGTATGTAAGATATTTATATTCATGTATGCATTGTTGGATGAACTATCCTTTTAACTTGATATGAGGTGAATTTTTAAAGTGTTCTTGGCGTAGTTACTCACATAGAGATCAAGATATTGTTTTAAAAAAGCATACATTTTTATTAATATTCTCCCCTTACACTCCATTACACCGCAAAGTGGAGCCCCATCCAGAAGGGTTCGAGTGTAGCATGAGGAAGATTATTTAATGTTTATTTCCTTTGGACCATAAACCTCGCCTGGATCTGTTTCTGCTCTGTCCATCAGACTGACGGAACGTTCTTGGCCATAGCGCTGCTGATCCTGCTGCTGCTGATCACAATTGCGACGCTCTGGTGGTTTTGGCCCCTCTGTTGCACCGTGGTAAGTCTCGCTCTGAAGCCCCTCATCTCAGCTTTCTTATTCAGAAGTTACCCCAACCGGAGCCCGAAAATCCAGTCATTACAGTGTTCAAAAGTGGTTTTCAAGCAGTTTTTTGAAGTGCAAATAAATGTGAAATTCTGAGCCATGGAAAAAGTCTTGCTAAGAAGTGAGATGGAAGTTATTTTTAAAAAATGACATTTTGCATTAAAATATGATTTCCATTCCTTCAGAGATAATTCCTGTGTCATGAAAGACTGTAAAAACAGTTTCTTCTCATTCACAACAGATCGTCCATGAGCCACCGCCACCGATGATGGACGATAGTTCGGTAAGAGACACATTCTTTTGGTTTTGCTTTTCTTCCGGGTTTCCAGAGTCCTGAACGATGTCAAGATCACATATTGCTGAACACAAAAGAAGATTTTTTGAAGAATGTCGGTAACCAAACATTGACTTCTGAAGATTTTTGTTTTTTTTAATACTATGGAAGTCAATGGGGCTATTCATCTGAAGCAGGGTTATTATACTAAAAGGGTTAGTTCACCCAAAAATGAAAATAATGTAATTTATTAATCGCCCTCATGCCGTTCCAGGCCCGTAAGACCACAGTTTTTCTTTGGAACACTAATGAAGATATTTTTGTTGAAATCCATTGGCAGCAATGTCATTTCCTCTCTCAAGACCCATTAACGGTACTAAAGACGTTGTTACAAAGTCCATCTCACTACAGTGGTTCTACAATAATTTTATAAAGCGACGAGAATAGTTTTTGTGTGCAAAAAAAAACTAAATAACGACTTAGTGATGGACACAGTTTCCTGAAGCTTCGGCGCGTTATGAATCAGATGAATCATGATTCGATAGCTTCATGAAGCACTGTTTAACTTAATCCTTTAACTTAAACTAAATCTAAAACCATGAGAGAATAATTTTTGTTGTCTGAATAAATTAAACTTTAACTGAAATAAATAACACTGGTCTGAAGCCATGTGATAGCTTTGTGTAAAAAGAGATCTATATTTAAAGGCCCACTTAAGTGCCTTGAATCGTGCAGTATTATTCATTGTGTTAATGTAATTTCCACTGAAACAGGAAGACAAGGCTGGACATATCAACAGCTCCTCCCTTTTTTTAAAATAGCCAATAGCATTTCATTTATATCACAGCTCGGCCAGAGCCATTGAGCTCGGTAAAGCCGCAGTTTCCTCCTAATCTCCTCCATATATTGCTTTAAAATATAGCATTCTGTGCAGAATTCAAATGGGTCAGATACGTTTTCTGGTCTGCGGCGAATTACACATATGATCAGCTCTGCTATCGTATCTCTGGACCAGATCAGACCGTGTATGCGATGTGGCGGTTCGCATGACAATGACATGAAATAATCACGTCTATTTATAATGTAGGGGACGGGATGCTTTAGATTATAGAGAGCATTTTATTGGACAGAAAATCTGATGAGAAGCTGAAGTGGAGAGTGATGTCATCAAAATTATTGATACAAATTGGCGGAAGGGAGAGAATGTAAGTTTTGAATGCTTATATCTTCTAAATGTTGTCATTGTTTTGGAGCACAATAGCTTATAGATAACAGTAAGACTAACATATTCATACTGAAGCCAAAGAAATAATAATTTTGATTTCACAGGGACTTTAAATCATTATTCAGTGAAAATCATCCCCTCTGCTATAGCTCTCAAGTCACATTTCATGCAGCTCAAATGAGATTTGAGAGCCAAAATTGAGGAGTAGATTTTTCTAGCAAATAATAATTGAAATTTAATGTTGATTTTTTAATGCTATGCCTTGCTGTTTTGGTAGGAGCCACAGTGCAGTCTCATCATGAAACCTTTTTCCTCCAACAAAATTTCTCCAGAGGGTTTTGCTTGTGAGGAGACGCCAACCGACATTAGCTCCAAACATTTGCTCAGCAAAGTTTTCACAGATGTGGCCATGGGTGCCAAACTGATAATGACAAAATACAGAAAGTGTCAGAAAATTATACGATTTAAGGTCTCAAATTTTATCCGAAAATCCACCCTGTAATGCTGATGAATTTTGAACGATTTCCCTCCTTTTTGACCAGGATAAATGTAAACATCTGGAGACGAAATGACAAAGAGAAGTTCCACTGTATGGGAATTTTTGTACTACCTCTTCAAGTTTATGAATTTTTGAGAACAATTTAATTGTCCTTAGCACATTTCAAACTAGACACTTTGTAAGTCTTCCTCTTTCCAAGTCTCAGATTTCTACTTCAAAACAGGAAATTCCACAAGCTTAAAGCAGGTCTTGCAGTATCTGAGGTAACATTCTTCAGTGGAAATACAAACTGATCCGTGATTCCTGCCTCAGGGCTCATCACTGCAGAATCAGGGCCGTACACAGGGGGGTGGCCCGTTGGCTAGAGCCACTGCCCCTCTGCCCTTATCGGCTGAGGTGCCCCTCTTGCCCCCTTCCCTCGCTTACCCTCAGAGGATTCCCATAAATGTGTTCTGTTCCGCTAAAAATCCGTGAATCCGCTCCGTGTTTTCCCACTCGCTCAGCAGCATCGCTCACACTCTGTGGCCGCTCTCAGTTCCGTAATGTCGTCCCATTAAGAGGAATATAACAAACCACAATCAACATTAGACAGTGATTTATCCGCGGATTTGGTCCGTAGTTTTTATATTTTGTTTTATACTTTGTTTTTATATTTCTGTCGGTAATGTTTTGCTCTGGTCTTCTTATAGTGCTTGTGCAAAATATTCACGTTGTCTTATCAAATTATTGTAACGTTAGGCCTACTTGTTCTGATCTAATAACATAAAATGTGCTCTTATCAGCACACTTTGTAGATTTAAAACAATGACTTCATAAAAAAGAAGACCAATGGACTCAAAAAGGGAGGCTAAAGCCCATTCAACTTTGCAAATATGGATTCAAGTCTCCAGCATATCAGCGGGTAAATCATCATATAGAATATTTAGACAGTTTGTCACACTTTAACTCCTATAAAGTATATAATACATTTTCTGAGTTAATACTAGTATCTATAATAAGACCAAGTCAATTGTATAAAAAAGGTAATATACTATAAATGTTCTACATTAGTTGTATCATATAGGGTACAATGGGGCTAAAGGCACCCCAAGAAAAATGTGCTTTTTAATCATGTCTAAGTTAATACTTGTTTAAAAAAAATCTCTTTAGCAAAGTTTGTACTATGTACTATGTTTATTTTGATAAATAAAACAATTAATTATTGTTCAGTAAATATTAAAATATGTTAATATAAACATATATTTCAAAAATACAGAAACTATTGTTTTAAAGTAAAGATTCTGAAAGCATTGAATGAGATCCCATAATAATTTAATAAAGCTTTACAGGCTAAACATATTTTTTATTATATGATGATTATCATCATATTTTAAAATCTGATGGTTTCATTATAAATATGGTGATTATCTCTAAGGTGGACACCCAACTTAATATATTACAATCTGAGTCTGAGCATGTCATGATCATGTTAAATATGATGCCTTTTGCCCCAAACACCATACATTTACATTTAGGCATTTAGCAGACACTTTTATCCAAAGTGACTTACAACATAGGAGTACAGGAAGCGATCAGTCATGAATAGGCGCAAAACGCAAAAAGTGCCTTAAATACCAAGTTTTGGATATTACATAGAATAAGCTTAAGCTAGAATAAGTAAGGAATAAAAGAGAAGAGTTTTTTTTTTTTTTTTTGATAAGGTTAAGTGCTCACGAAAGAGATGAGTTTTTAGCTGTCTTTTGAATGATGACAGTGATTCTGCCATCCGGATGGAGGTAGGAAGATCGTTCCACCAGCCAGGAACGGTGAATGAAAAAGTTCTGGAGAGGGATTTCATGCCTCTCTGTGATGGTACCATAAGCCTACGCTCCTTACCTGAGCGAAGGCTTCTGGTAGGGGTGTAGACTCGTAGGAGCGAGTCGAAATCTGCTGGTGCCGAGCCTGTGGTGGATCCATAAGCGAGTGTCAGGGCCTTGAACTTGATGCGGGCATCAAGTGGCAGCCAGTGCAGAGAGATGAAGAGAGGTGTGACATGGGACCTTTTGGGCTCATTGAATACAAGACGTGCTGCAGCATTCTGAATCAATTGAAGAGTTTTGATATACTATACTATACATATTATTCAGTTATTGCAAAACTGTTGCTTTATTTATTTTGAACAAAACTGACAATCATTAACAAGACCTTTGTCTCAAAATATATTCAATAAAATTTGCGCAGAATCAACCTTTTAGAAGCATAATTAGTACGAAAACATTAATTTAATTACCACTAAGGCCTAACAATTGAATTTACAATATGACTGTAAAAGGTTTGTTATTCATTCTCTATATTAAGATGTTACACAACCCCGTTATAGTGCCCCTTTTTTGGTTTGGGCCACTGCCCCTCCAAATGTCTGTGCACGGCCCTGTGCAGAATGATTAGCTTTTGACTTCAGAAAGATCAACTGTGCTGTACTAGGGATGGGCCATGATGGTTAAAAACAATTCACATATATAGCACGGTAGCACTTTTAGCATAGCTTAGCATACATAATTGAATCGGATTAGACCATTAGCATTGCCCTCAAAAATGATGACCAAAGACTTTCAATATTTTTCCCATTGAAACTTGACTCTTCTATAGTGACATTAGCAAGACCAACGGAAAATGAAAAGTTGTGATTTTTTAGACCGATATGACTAGGAACTATTCTCTCATTCCTGCGTAATGATCAGGGAGCTTTGCGTCCGTCCCACGGGTGCAGCAGCGCAGTGATATTACACAGCGCCTGAAAATTCTGTCAACATAGCAAACGTGACAGCCTGCTTGCACAGCCAGCGTGACTTGTAACCATGGAGATGTTTGTGAGTGACAATTCAGAAGATATTTACTTTGGTGCAGATCTTGAACCGTACCGGAATAACAGTCACACTGAAGATGAGCTTTTGAAATGTGAAAGGCAAGATACAAAAATGTGGCTTATTTTGAAGACAGAGAGTGCAAGCGATCTGCTCGTTGTCACTCAGTTAAAGGGGTACTTCAGCGCTGGGAAGATGAATCTGTATTTAAACTGGGTCATTAATGTAGTAGAAATGTGAAATTATTTTTGAATTTGGTGCCTTCTAGACTGAGAAAACACAGAAATTTTATTTTTGTCTCATGGGGATGAAAGACAACAATTCCCAGAAGGCACTGCTTCACTGCCTTACTCTAGGCGCGGCTAAGTTAGTCGGCTACTGGATCACTTGCCCACAACGTGCATTTTCAGAAAATCAGTTCAGTTAGAGACACTACAATTAAAAACTGAACGCGTCTGTTCGATGCGAGTGAACCGATTGAACGTCACGGCACAAACGCAGCAGTATTGGATTACATTCATCACATGAGCTGAGGTAATCGCGGGATTCGCTGCATACATTCACAGCGCGTGATCAGTCTGGCATATGTTCAGTTCATGTCTTAAGAAGCTTAACTGTCATAGGAAGTTTATTTGAAAAGTTAAAACACTCACTTTGCTCTCCACCGCTCCGTTTACATGAATCTCCGCAGCTCCCCGAGCCGAGTGCTGTGAGTGTGATGTTGAAAACATGTGGAAATAGCGCCCTCTGCTTCTACTATCTTTAGTTTTTTTTTTTTTGATTTTTTGTAAATATTTCACTTTATTCTTGTAGATGTTGTAGGTTACCAATGACAATGTAAAGCTAATGGAACTTTAGATGGAATTAAAATCATTAATTGAAAAATATTCATTGACTTAGAACATTGATATGTTTTTTCACAATCCAATCAATTCTGATTTTTATAAAGTCAAGTCCTGCTCAAAGTTTCTCATAAAATAATTCACTTCAATTTTGTAATGTCTCTGTCTAAAGGATGAAGAGGATGAAGGCTACCCAAAGAAGAACTGGCCAACAGTGGACGCTTCGTACTACGGTGGGAGAGGAGTTGGTGGAATCAAAAGGATGGAGGTAAGTCAAGGGTGTTTTGATAGAAAAGAACAGCTTGCATTCGCTCTGGTCCACTGCATTGATACGAGTGTGTGTGTGTGTGTGTGTGTGTGTGTGTGTGTGTGTGTGTCCGTCACAACTCCAGGTGCGCTGGGGAGATAAGGGATCCACTGAAGAAGGAGCCAAACTGGAGAAGGCCAAGAATGCGAGGGTGAAGATGCCTGAGCAAGAGTTTGAGTTTCCCACAACAAGGACCCTAAACAATGGCACGCGAAAACCCATCTACCCTCAGAAGTGGTACTCGCCAATCAAGGTAGATCTGTATAAAAAGAGTAACCACGTGTTTAGTTAGTGTATTTTAAATGTCTTACTTTTTGGGGCCAAAATTCATTTTGTTGGTTTGGGTGTAAACCAGGCGCTTCATCATGATTCGATCTGACATCGAATCTCTTAGCATTTGATTCCATTCAGGGGCTTATATATGACCGATATATAATATTGTGTGCCTATTTTACACAACCAGTTCAGCTAACAAAATATAACAAACACTTGAATCCTGTATCCCAATTGCGACATCCATAAAAAAAACAAATCTGTAATCATTGGCTTAACATAGTGAGATAACCAATGGCAACAGCCTGAGAACAATGAAAAAATCTGGTTGTTGAAAAAATATAACAGCCAAAAGTAAAAAAATTCTGTGGCGGAAACAAGCTTCCATAAATGAAAATTATTTAAAATTTCTTTGAGACTTTTTATCTCACAATTCTGACTAAAAAATAAGTCATAATTGCATGTTAAAAAAGTCAGAATTGTGTTCCCACTAGATGTTTTTTATTTTTTACTTAACTGACTTAATTAATCCACCCAAAATGTATTTACAAAAATTACAGTATAAATATATTTCTATATTTCTTTCTTTTAATATAAAATTGTAATTCTTGATTCACCAAGTTTTGCTAGTGAACAGCGTTACCTTGCTGGCCGACCAGTGACCAGAACTAAACCGGCTCTAACCAGCTTGGACCAGAATAAAAATTGATATTTGTTTAAACCAACTGGCCTTGGATGCATTGTAAAATGTATTGAATACCTTTTACGAAGCCAGAACATTTTCTCAGTGTGTCCTCACAAAAACACATTACACAACAGCTATGGATGACCCAGTACAATGTCATGCTTACGTTACCTGGCGGACAACAAAAGGCCAGCATATGGAAGACTGGAAGGAACTCAAAAGAAGCGGTGTGCTATTGTGGTGGCCTCGGCCAGTCCGGGAAGTGGTTAATGCATTGTTTCATAATGTCTCTGTCAGATGGAAGGGGAGGGTTAATTGAAACCAGACGCTGAACTGAGCTGACCCAAGGGAGATGAGCTTTGCAGAGCTGGTCCATTTCCCAACAAAACAACCTCCTTTTCTCTTTCTCTTCCACCTTCTTTCCCCAGGATTATGTCGGGTGACAGTCCATTATGAGAGGCAGAAATTATACACACATACAGGTTAAGAAAAATAAAGAGAAACTTCTTTGTGTGTTTGACAGGTTCTGCACACAAAAAAATCACAAGAAATGAAGTGAGATGTTATCCAGGGCACCGTGTGGCCAATGTTACTAATAACCGTTTTCTTAGAGAAAATGATTTACCTCAGGGAGTTATAGGTGCCTCCAACAGCCAATCTTCTATTGAGATATATTGAAATATTTGGATGTTTTGTCATATTGGAGACATTTGTTTACTAAAAACAAGTCTAATCTGCAGTTGTGGGCGAGGCCTAGATTTTTGTGATGTCACAAAAGCTAGAATCTGCAAACGGTTTGTTTTGAGACACTGCTTATGATTTAAGGGGATTAAAAAAGAGGACTGGGTGGATATTTACCATTGTAGTGTGGTTGTGTACACACACGACACACGTTTATGTTCAAACAATATGTAAAAATGAATTTTGCAAAATAGGTCCTTCTTTAATCGAGTTTAAAAAATGCAACTGGACCCTTCATATGTGGGAACAACCAATGAACGTAACGTATGCCCCTTGGACACACATTGGCTACAAGCAGAGGCAATTGTTGTTGGAGATTTATCAATTTAATTGTTTCTTTATTAATCAATTTGTAATATTTTATTATTTTTTAATACATTGATTTTTTTATTTATGTGGCACTCCTAGTTGTCAATATCTGAGAAAAGTAGCAGGTACCGTGTGAAAATTCTGTCTGCTTCATCCTAAGTTAAATCTGGTTGATTTGAAAAGAAGTGAAGTGAAGAGTCAGTTTGATGTTCCAATTTTAGGAACATACATTGCTTTATCATTGCTGTTCAGACAGGAAATGAGAAACTTTTCAATTAGCAACCTGCATAAAATGAATGTAATTGAAGTACCTTGGTCCTCTGTCTCTTTGAATGGCTCTGGGTAGTCAATTATAGATTACCCTGACAATCATTTTTGCATTGTGGATGAAGTGTGTTTTGCAGATTGAATTTCACAACAGCAAGCTCTGAAGTGCTGATCTCCTTGAACCACTGTTGTGTTTGAATCTTTCAGGGGAAACTGGATGCCCTGTGGGTGTGGCTTAGGAGAGGATATGACCGTGTATCCGTGATGAGACCTCAGCCTGGAGAGAAGGTAATAAACAGTGTACAATAACACAAATGTATATACACTGAACAGGTATAGCATTATGACCTAATATTATATACTGCTCTGGAAAAAAAATAAGAGACCACTTAACATTGACCACTCAACATTGATTTTTTCCAGAGCTGTATATCCCCTAATATTGTGTTGGTCCCCCTTTTGCTGCAAAAACAGCCATGACCAGATGAGACATGGACTCCCCTGAAGGTGTGCTGTGGTATCTGGCACCAAGATGTTAGCAGTAGATCCTTTAAGTCCTGTAAGTTGCGAGGTTGGGCCTCCATGGAGCGGACTTGCTTGTTCATCACGTCCCACAGATGCTTGATTGGATTGAGATCTGGGGAATTTGGAGGCCAAGCCAACACCTCAACTCGTTGTGCTCGTCAAACCATTCCTGGACCATTTTTCCTTTGTGGCAGGGCGCATTATTCTGCTGAAAGAGGCCACAGCCACCAGGGAATACCTGGTTTCCATGAAAGGGTGTACATGGTCTGCAACAATGCTTAGGTAGGTGGTATGTGTCAAAGTAACATCCACATGGATGGCAGGCCCCAAAGTTTCCCAGCTGATCATTGCCCAAAGTTTCACACTGCCTTCCTTCTTCCCATAGTGCATCCTGGTGCCATACGTTCCCCAGGTAAGAGATGCACCCGGCCATCCACGTGATGTAAAAAAAACATGACTCATTAGACCAGGCCACCTTCTTTCATTGCTCCGTGGTCCAGTTCTGATGCTTATGTGCCAACTGTTGTCGCTTTCGATGGCAGACAGGGGTCAGCATGGACACCCTGACTGGTCTGCGGCTATGCAGCCCCATACACAACAAACTGCGATGCACTGTGTTTTCTGACACCTTTTTTTATCAGAACCAGCATTAACTTCTTGAGCAATTTGAGCTACAGTAGCTCGTCTGTTTGATCGGACCACACGGGCCAGCCTTCGCTCCCCACATGCATCAGTGAGCCTTGGCCACCCATGACCCTGTCACTGGTTAACCATTGTTCCTTCTTTTGACCACTTTTGATAGATACTGACCACTGCAGACCGGGAACACCCAACAAGAGCTGCAGTTTTGGATATACTCTGACCCAGTCATCATCACAATTTGGCCCTTTTCAAACTCGCTTTACGTTTTCACTTTCCCATTTTTTTCTGCTTCTAACACATCAACTTTGAGCAGAAAATGTTCACTTGCTGCCTAATATATCCCACCCACTAACAGGTGCCGTGATGAAGAGATTATCAGTGTTATTCACTTCACCTGGTCATAATGTAATGCCTGATCTGTGTACACACACACACACGCATATACTCTGTGCTTATTGCTTATCTCTATTAATTTTTTTATGTTAGAAAAACACTACATTAAAAGGCAGAATCTGTTTCCAGCAGGTAATAGTAGTTAAGGTCCAAAAAAGCAGACCTCTGGGTTCTTCCAGAATCCGTTATTGTTAAAAAAGTTACAGGCAGATTGTGAGGATCACGTGAAAAACATTGTGAGGTATATTGAGGATGAAAGGAGGCCAGCTGTTAGCAATAAGTGCAGTCAGAAACAGAGGCAGAGTTTAGGTACTCAGGACTCTGGCATTGGTTCAGACCAATAGGACCCAGTCAGCTAATATTGCTCCTGCCTAAAGGAATGCACCATAGTCTGCTCAAAGCATTAGCCACCCTCCCCTTTCCCTCAGAGGAATGCACAGAGGGGATTGTTGGGGTGTCTGTGTCTGTGGTAAATAGAACAGAAGACTGAACAGAAATCAGATGGCATTTAAAATGAAAGCAATTGGACTGCTTTGCATCGTCACAGGGAAACAAAAGCGTCTGTTGAAACTTAAACTGCAGTGAACTATATAACAGAAAACTGTACTAAATTCATCTCACGAATGCCATCTTTATAATTTATAACCATACTCTGGGGGGAAAAAAAAGATTTTAAACAAGTAGAAACTCTTAAAGGGTCATAAGAAAAACAATTTTCCTTGATCTTTTAAAATATGAGATTTTTACATACCAGAAGCTTGCTTTGAATAGTAATAGTGCAGTTTATTGTGATGTTAGAAAACAGAACATATTAATATACTGTATGCCACTGTAAACTCTAATGCTCAAAATAATGAATTAGTTTGAGTAGAGCCAAGTTAAATTAATCAAATGAGTTCAAACAAATTAACTTTTATGAGTATTTAGAACTTCTTTTTCTTTTGAGTTCTCAAAACTGCCACATTTTAAGTAATCTGATTTGTTTCATTGTTCTGAGTTTTATGAACTTATTTCTTTTAATTTAGAATTTAAATTGAACCAAAACTGGGCTGTGATTTCTATTTTCCAGCATGCTTTGCCATGATACTCAAAAGGGAGAGTACATGCCAAAATTAAATGTTATGTTTTTTTGTTGTTGTTGTTGTTGCAAGATTAACGTTAAGTGGGAGTTTTTGTTATGTTGTGTTTTATGGTGACAATTGGAGCATGAGTTATATGAGAACAGATATGTATGTTAAATGTATTGCTGTCCTCATTCAGCGCTATGCTACCAACCCATTGTGTAACCAATTAGCAAGGTGGAATTAGCTAGTTAAAGATAAGGATTTGAGATTACATGATTTTAAGTTAAGTGTATGAATTATCTTACACAAATATTTCAAATTCAGAGCAATTAAAATGAATGATTGCAAAATAAAAATCTGCAAGTTCTGCTTACTTAAACTTTACATTTCATAAAGGGATCACCTGGTTTTAAGACTTGTATGGCTTAATATAACATAAATTATGTCTCTTACTGAAATATGTAGTTGAAAACCCATTTAAAAAAAGATCTGTTATTTAAAAAATCCATTACATATTTGGACAATAAGCGGCGCCATTTTGTTTGCGTTCTAACTGGCGCTACCCACTATTTTTACCACAAATCGAAAAATGTTTTACATTTAATTTTACAATTAATTGCTTTGTAATTGCATTTAAAACACACTCAAACACACACATGCACACAAACTCACTTACACGTACACCAACAGATCGGCACGCATGCATCCACGAACTGTGCGTGCACACACGCTCAATCAGCTGTAATGTTATACATGAGGGTTGACTTGCCTTATTTGTCACCTGGTTCCAATTCGGCAGGCCCACACTCTCCCTGGCTGAATCCGAAATCGCCCCCTAATCATTCACTATCTATTCCCTACTTTGGTCCACTAATACCAAAATGAGTTTTGGCGTGCATATGATACGCACTTTATGGCGTATTATACGTACGAACCCCACACCCCACTCTCACCCTACCCAAAAGCGTGTCATATACACGCCATAAAGTGCGTATCATATGCACGCGAAAAACTGCGTAGCAAATGCATGCCAAAACTAATTTTGGCGTATACATTCTACGAGATTGCACACTCGTACTATTGATACGCATTGTCATGAGATCGTGTTGCTTGAAGGAGTGAATGAAAAAGAGTGTGTGAAGTCAGACAGCCGTTGAGTGGACATCGGCTGTACACTCGTTATTGCGGTGCAACGTGGGATTGAATGAGTGCAATCAATAATGTCCACTATGGTTTCAGACTCTACAAATGCCTTTCCCCTCAAATAATGCCCTGTTTGAGGGTATACGGGGCAATTTCGGATTCAGCCCCTGTCGTGGAGACTGACGAGGGCAGTCCATAACACATCTTGATTGAGACAGAGCAGTGTGTGTGTGTGTGTGCGTGTGTGTGTGCATGTGTGTGTTTGAGTGTGTTTTAAATGTAATTACAAAGCAATTAATTGGTTTTGTTTAACTATAAAACATTTTTTGAGTTGTGGTAAAAGTAGCTACGGGTAGCGCCAGTTGATTGCAACCATTCTACCTCATCGACACAGAATGCAAACAAAATTGTGCCGGCCATTGTGCAAATATGTAATGAATTTTTTTAAATAACGTAGATCTTTCTTTTTTTTTTGCTACATATTTCAGTAAGATACATAATTTATGTTATATTAAGTCAGTAGTCAGTATTAAGTTTTAACACCAGGGAATCACTTTTACTTAAAAAAATTGAGCAACTGATTGCACAATTTTTTGAGTTTTGCCAAATTATTAGGGTTTTACAGTGTACCGTTTAAACGTTTGTGGTTAAGATTTTTTAAAAGGCTCTTATGATCACCAATGCTGCATTTATTTGATAATAAATGCAGTAAAAACTGTAATATTGTGAAATATAAATACAATTTAAAATAACTGTTTTCTATTTTAATATTTTTAAAATGTAATTTTTGTCAAGATTCTTTGATGAATATAAACAGCATTTATTTGTAATAGAAGATTTTGTAACATTATAAATGTTTTACTGTAACTTTAATATATCCACTCAATTTAATATATCCACAAAAATCCAAACAACTTCTTTTTGGGATTTCAGAAACCAAGCAAGCCCAAGTGTAAAATCATATAAAAGCTTTTATAAATTTACTTTTGCCTTTTTTACTCTCTAGGGTCGCTGTATGAAATTCACCCGTGTGAAATCCTGCCCACCTCCACGATACCCACTTTACAACAACCCCTCGAACCACATCTACAGCCTCCCCCATAGCAGATGCCCTCCTGTCCCACAGGGTACCCTGCCGCCCACCCCACGCTGCTCCTCCCACTCTTCAACCTCCACCCTGCCCCCTTTGCCATCAACTCCGCCCCCAACATCCATAACCCCTCCCCCTTACACGCCACCTCCAACCAGAGCTCTTCCTCCTACCTGTCTGAGCATCAATGTGACTCTGCCTCCTTCTCCTCCTACACCGCCACCACCAACGAGCTTCCTACCGCCCTCATCACCGAGCACCTTGCCTCCGCCGCCTCAGGCAGCACCGCCCGGACGAGCCCCGCCCCCTTCTCGCCCACCTCCACGCCCAGGCCCCGAGGAACCACAGTTCTACCAGGACTGAGAAAATCTAAGAGATTTGCACAAGAAAAACTGCTGGTTATGTTGGTGAAAAAATTAATACCTACATTTTCCAGGCATTAGAAAAGAACAGCCTGATTAATACAACTGGCAATGGCTGCACATGGCGGTGACTGTATTGCACACTTCATTCTGATTGGTTGACAAACATTCAAAAGTGTTCATTTTCTAAAACTGCACAACTATGAAGTAATTCTAGGTTTGTTAACTCTCAGTATCACCTTGCCATGTTCGTTATAAAATGTTTTGTTTCGAATTAACAGAACACCAAAGAGTCAGAGCAAAAGATCCAGAAAGAAAAATTATAAACATTTGAATAAAAAAATTAAAAAATTAATGCATAGTTTTTTGAACAACTGAGCAATATATACACATCAACATGAGGTAATGGTGTATTCAAACAGATAGATCATTAAATAATTGAAGATTAATCTGTTAATATTTGACAATTCGGCAAAAATTGCCATATTCTAATGCCTACTGTCTTTAGTAAAAATGTTTCTGTAAATGATTTACGTTGTATCATTATTAGGATCTTTATTAGTTTTGCAGATACATATGAAGGGGTTGAACGCATCAGAAGTATTACAGACCTTGTCCTTTAGAGATTATGTTCAGCTTTGATGCCTTTTGAATAGGTCAGGAAAACTATAAAAATGGGAATTTTGACAAACTCTGAACCAAGAAAAAAATAGCCACAAATTTGGGAGTTTAGAAAAATGGATTTAAATAAAATAAAATCAGTGTTAACAATATTTGAAGAGACTTTCACTTTCATAAATTATAGTCATACCTTGTATGCTAATTTCAAAAGGCATACAAGGATTCATATATCATAGAATTCATATATCATATATTCATATATATATATATATATATATATATATATATATATATATATATATATATATATATATATGTAAATATGAAATCTTATTCCTAAAAACATGGTGAAGATGTGATCACACTTTAAATTAGGGTCCAATTATCGATATTAACTATTAACTACAACTTTTGCCTCAATAAAATCCTAATTATAGCATATTAATTATTAGAAAGATAGTGGTTTCGTTTAAGTATTGGGTAGGATTAAGGGATGTAGAATATGGTCATGCAGAATAAGGCATTAATATGTGCTAGTAAATAATAGCCAATATCCTAGTAATATGCATGCTAATAAGAAACAAGTTAATTGTGAGAATTGGACCCTAAATTAAAGTGTTACTGATTTTTTTTTTCTTTTTTTTTTTCTGGCTGTTGACATTTTTTTTCTGATTTATTGAGTGATAAAAAGAGATTTCCAAAACTGCCTCAGTAAAAACCTTTAACTTAACAAAATGAAACAAGAATGTTTTAATCTAACACTCAGATTTCTGTTCTGGAAATGTATGCAAATTAGTGTAAAATTAACTAGATAATAGCTTATTAGTAATACATGGGGAAATATGATGATATCTATTAGTCTATAAATTGTACCCTTCACCTGTGGTGTCTTGCCAGCAAAAACCCCAGTGTTAAATTAACACCCCTCAGTTTATTTGAGTCCACAATCAAGAGTGTTAAAAGTAACACTGAAAACGTGTTATAGATATAGATAATTTATAGAAGTTAGATTTTAAAAAGTTAGTGATGAACGCCTGCTGTTAACAAGTAGATTAGATTAAGGAAATAATCACCATTATGGTGATCAGTGTTTGCTTTAGGTTTAGTTTGACCCTTGATTTTTAAGATTGTGTCTGGCTTGTGTAAATAAGTTATTGAAGAGAACATTTTACCAGGCGTTGTTGGTTATGTTTTGATGTAAATATAATCAGAGATTGGGCGGAGAATGATCTCAGTTAACTATATGATGATTATGTCACTATTAAAACTTAACCACAGCTGAAGACTATCTCTGTGCTTTCTTTGCCACAACACGTGTTTTATAAACACACAGGTAAAGCAGCCAGGATTTTTTAAAGTCAAAGTCAAAAGCTCAACTAAAGCAAACACTGATCCTCCAATCATAACTTTTATACTGATTCAGATTTACTTTTAACACACTTGAGTATGGAGTCAAATAAACTCTGAGGAGTGTTAATTTAACACTGGGGTTTTTGCTGAGTTTATGAGCTTGTTGAAGAAAAGTCCTTGACATAGGAAAGTTTCTTCAAGTTAAATAAAACACAGACCATATTTTACTCATTAATTGAAAATGGCTACTCTAAGGGACCATTTACACAACACCATTTTCAACTAAAAACGTAAAACGTTTTGGCCATTCATTTAAGTCCGAAATTCTCATCCAATCTGTCAACCACGTTTACACTCTTGCCTCTGAATTTTTTGTCTGCCGTAAAAAATTCATATCAGATTAAATTTTCTGCTTTTTTTTTTTTTTGCATTTGTAGCGAGCATTTTGAGTTTTTTTTTTTGATAATTACATTTTTAGGATGACGATTTTAAAAAAAACGGAGCTTTACATGACAACAATGTTTTGGGGGGCCTCAAAACAAACTTTTGAAAATGATTTTGTGAAACTGGTGACATCATGCTCATGTGTATTATGTGTTCAGATCATAGGCGCGTAGTGTTTCTTTACAAAGTGATATCGCCAACTGGTCTGTCATGAATAATACAGCGTTTTTAATCGTTTCATGGATCTGTGTGAATGGGGATCGTTTAGACAATGGTGTTGTCTGTACGTGAAAAATCCAAAGGAAAAACTTTTCAATTTTTAGTACACTGTTGTCATGTAAACATATCCTTTAGAAATTCCAGAGAGTAAATTAGCCTTCCGGGTTAACCCATGACCAAACTATATTCCAAAGGAAATTGTAACACTGACCTGAAAAATGAATGCGGTTGAAATTTCGGTGTTTGATCTGGTTGAATGTTTGAGGAACTACACAGGCTTTTATTTTGTTGTATATATGAACGCTTTCCAAACAGCTGTGCTAAGAATAGATATTCATGAGTAAAAATTAATGAAAAAAACATATTCTTTAATTTAAAATGTTGTATTTTGTTCTGTTGTTTGCCCGTGATGCATTTAAAGGGATAGTTCACTGAAAAGTGAAAAAAATTCTGTCATCATTTACCCTCATGTCACCCCAAACCCTGTTGGACTCGCTTTCTTCTGTTGAACACAAATAGAGGATGCTCTTTTCCATACATTTCAGATATTTCCTAGTATATTCTGCTAAAGAAAATCTTACATTTGAAACAGCATGATAGTGAATAAATGATCACAGAATTTTTAATAATTCCGCAAACCTTTTATTGAAGCATTTGGCAGCATTAGTTTTAACGTCAACTGTTTTTTAACTCATGCAGGGTTGAAAGTTTGTGCTTGAGCTGTTGCAGATGTTCGGTGTGTGTCAGGCAATCATTTGTTAACGAAGAGCATGTTTTTTTACACGCTTCAATTAAATGTTGGAATTGTATTTCTGCGTCTTATATTTGGGTCAGCATCATTTATATTTATATGGTTTTGAATGGCTTTTGGTGAGTATAACTATTATGACTGACTCCGAACCTTGAAACCATCCACACTGTTGATAAAGGAAACACTCGAGCCATGAGTCACATGTCCAAATTTACAGAACTGGTGCTATATCGGTTTTATGAAGAGCGATCAACTCATCCTTTGTAACGATTAGCAGAACACTTATGGATAACGGATTAATATTTAAATGCTACTTTAGAGTGTTCCTGGAAATGTGCCTCCTTTAAGTCAAGCCACTCAGATATATATTAAATGCTGCATGGTTATTTGTAATTCACCAAACTCAAGGTCCCTTTGAAGGCTCCTTAAATCCAGCATAGTCACCCTATTGAATTGTATATGTGTTCCTAATTGTGCATGCTTCATCAGTGTACGTTTTTCAAACTAAACAAATAAATCTTTATATTCACAATCGTTCTTCAAAAATTCAGGTCAAACTCTGCATGGTCCCTTACACTGCATTGGCGTTTGAATAAAGTTTATCAATGGTCAGCTATTTAGTTACTTTATGCTGCTTCAGCAATTTAATGCTGGTTAATGTCACAAAGGTTGCAAAAGGTCACAAAAACCGTGATAGGTTGCCACCTGTGCAATAAGTCCATTCATGAAATTTCATTACTTCTAAATAATCCACGGTCAACTGTAAGTGGTATCATAACAAAGTGGAAGCAATTGGGAACAACAGCAACCCGGCCACAAACTGGTAGGCCACTTAAAATCACAAAGCCGGATCAAGAGCTACAGACCTCCAAACTTTGTGTGGCCTTCAGATTAGCTGTGCGTAGAGAGTGGGTTGGGTTTGGGTTTCCATGGCCGAGCAGCTGCATCCAAGCCTAACATCACCAAGTGCAATGCGAAGGGTCAGATACAGTGGTGTAAAGCACACCGCCACTGGACTCTAGAGCAGCGGAGACATGCACCCTTCTCTGTCTGGCAATCCGATGGACAAGTCTGGGTTTGGCGGTTCCCAGGAGAACGGTACTTGCTTGACTGCATTGTGCCAGGTGTAAAGTTTGGTGGAGGGGGGATTATGGTGTGGGGTTGTTTTTCAGGGGTTGGGGTTGGCCCCTTAGTTCCAGTGAAAGGAACTCTTAATGCTTCAGCATAAGATATTTTGGATATCTTAAATTAATTTCATGCTCCCAGTTTTGTGGGAACAGTTTGTGTATGGCCCCTTCCTGTTCCAACATGACTGCACACCAGTGCACAAAGCAAGAAAGACGCTTAAAGTAAATGTGGCTGCAATATCTGAGCACCACGACCTCTTGGGGAACACAAAGGTAAGTCAGCACAACCTGGTCATCAGTTTCCTGAGAAGAGCGAGGAGATTAAATCGCTCTCCCTTCGTACCCTCTTGGGAGACTTAGTTGCTATGCAGAGACCTCCCCTTGTGCCTTTGCGGTCAGTCGATCTTAAGTTCTTGTCTATGAAGACAGCGTTCCTGACCGCATCGGCCTTCATCAAGAGGGTCAGGGACCTGTAGGCATTTTCGGTTGACAAAGCATGCATGGAGTTCGGGCCAGCCTACTCTCACGTGATCCTGAGACCCCGGCCCGGATATGTGCCCAAGGTTCCCACCACTCTGTGTAGGGACCAGGTGGTGAACCTGCAAGCACTGCCCTTGGAGGAGGCAGACCCAGCCTTGGCACTGCTCTGTCCAGTACGCTTCCACACTTACGTACGACGGGACGCAGTGTTCAGGACCTCAGACCAGCTCTTTGTCTGTTATGGTGGAGAGCGGAAGGGCAGGGCTCTCTCAAAGCAAGGCGTCTCACTGGATTGTGGACACCATTGTTTTGGCTTACCAGCAGCAGGCCGTCCATGCCCCCTTTGGATCGGGGCACACTCCATTTGGAGCGTGGCCTCCTCTTGGGCTTTAGGCATGGCGTGACAAACGACAAACATTCACTAAAAAAAAAAAAAAAGTGGCGTACAACTTACTTGAACAGTTAGCGGTTGTCTGAAAGACGTCTTCTTCACTGACACTGCAGCAGGAGAAATTTCAAACGATGCATCACGTGAACCATATCCACCAACCAGAAAAGCTACTGTTACCATGGAGATCGCGCCAAAATAAACTATAGTTGACCTTAACAGTACATATTTTTAAATAAAATGTTAATTAGGAAAAAAAGGGAAAAAAAATTATATATATATAGTAAGGTTTTAACATGATTTTGTGGTGCTTAAACTAACTTAAACTAAAAGCTATGGGAAACGTAGACTATTTTGTATGTGAATTCCTTTTTTAAAATTATACATTTTTAAAAACAAATTATATACATAGCAAAATGCATATTTTGTTCAGGTCAAATGGATTTTGGAATTTATAATGATTGTTGAATTTTGTGAACAATGCTGAAAACTAAATACTATTTATTAATTATTTATCTTTTGAAATATGGACATCGTTTTTTTCACAGACTTTTATACAGTATAAGTCAATTAATATTAATATTATTATTAATTATCAAAATCATTACATCTGTTTGAGAGAGAGAGGAGAGGGAGAGAGAGATGTGGGGTGAATAATAAAAATACTAATATACTATATAATAATTATATAATTGTTATTATTAGTATAATAATATAATATTATATTATTGCCTTGAATATAGTAGTATGTCTAAATACTTATAAAGTGCAGTGCCATCATTGTATGGCCCAAAATCGCTAGACTGATCTGGGCCACACACCTCCCATCCACAATCGGCCCAAATGTTATCTGCCGTCATGCATGCAGTGCCATCATTGCCACACATGGCCCACAGTTGGCTGACAAGATGCATGCCAGTGCTGGAAACACGCCAGTAATATGGCAAGCTGTTTTAGCTTAAATTGTTCCCTCAGCTAGAGAGCTACTCAACACCGAATACAGTAATTCCATTTTTACTAGTAACAATTGAATTAGAGAGCTCTCTAAATCAGTTCTTACTAGTACGAATTACAATTAGAGAGCTCTTTAATACAATTTGTACTAGTAACAATTGAATTAGAGAGCTCTTTAATGCAATTCTTACTAGTAAGAATTCCAGTTACAGAGCTCTACAATTGTATTCTTACTAGTAAAAACTTGTATTCATTAGATGCAAAATTTGCGATTACACCCATTTCCCTCAGCAAATCCCGCCTGCGGTGCTACACTTCAAAATAAAAGCCCCATTAGACAACTTGGATAGCTACACAGCTATATTTAATCACTACATTAATTTGCATCTTTATATTAAAAAAATATTATCAACATGCCTGGTAATGATAAGTTTACCAGACAAAATATAATCAAATGTTTGTGTTTATTAAGCACTGTAACATGTTTGTAGATGTTGAGCTATAGGCTAATTATATTAGGCTAGTGGTCACTCTTGAGTAATGAGTTTTAAAATGTATTTCTCTCCTTTTTTTATCCATCATGTTTGTTTTAATTCCCCAATAACTAGGACTATTTATAGAATATAAGTATGAGAGTATTATTATATTATATATAAAAAGGAATAACAAAAAAAAACATTATATTATATTATATATGCCTAAAGTGGCCGACTGTGGAATAGCCTGTTTTAGGTTGAAGGAAGAGTATAATTCTAAATATAGTTAAAACCTATTTTGGCTTAAAACCACTCCTGCATATATTTCTTGTAGCCTTTTTTTTCTTTCTTTTCATTGCTAAATAACAAAACAAATAATGACAAGCCCAAATTAGGAGGATGCGATATTGACAAAAAATATAGTGCCATATATATTTTGAGGATTTATTTTCAAATGCTGATAAGACGATACATTTGTTTGGCTTTTTTATAACCACCAGTAGCTGGCAGCCCAATTCTGTCTTAATGAGTGATTCATTAAAACACTTCTTGGCACTTCTGGCTAACGGATTAAACAACAGGAATAAAGGCAAACCTTAAGAAAAATGTGCTTTACTCCCATTTTATATGATTGCAGAAAATATGTTTTTAATAATGTCTATACTTGTTCAAAACAATCATTTTTGCAAAAGTTGGTACTATTTTTGATACATAAAATAATTATTTTTTGTTCAATAAAATACAGCCTAAATGTTTTTTATAAAATTACATAAACTATATGATTACATATTTTAGCCAAAATACCTTACTTTTACATATTTTTCCGGTATTTGGAAAAACTGTTGGTTTCGTTACCTTGAACAAAACTGAAAAACATTAGCAAGACCCTTGTCTCAATTTATTCGATTATTTTACAGATTCTCAATTGCTAAATAAACTACATTTAAAAAACAAGTCAGTAATTATTATAATGAGGTAGTACTGAATAGAGAGCTCTACAATTACATTTTACTAGTAAGAAAAGAATTAGAGAGCTCTCTAATTGATTTGTTACTAGTAAGAATTCTAATTAAAAGAGCTCTCTAATTCAGTTCCTACTAGTAACAATTCAATTGTAGAGCTCTCTAATTAAAAATGAAAGGAAGTCAATGGAGACAAATAAGAGACTAGTAAAAATTTATTTGTAGAGCTCTCTAACTGGAATTGTTTCTAGTAAGAATTGAATTGTAGAGCTCTCTAATTGAATTCTTACTAGTAAAAATGGATTTACGACGAGTAACGCTGGGAACAATTTAAGATAAAACTGCTTGCCATACAGTAGAGTCATACTGAAGCCACATTTGGGCCAAGTCCGTTTGCTATGTGGGTGTTTTACAGCTGATTAGACCAGATCGATGCAGGAGAGCAACAGATGCAATATTGCAATATTGTGTAGTGTAGAGTGCAACAGGACATTTCTGAATGATTAGTTGATGAATTTATGCAGCGGAGTTAACCATCTTTAAGTCATCGATTAGCATATTCTGTCAGGATAATCTATACAGTAAATCGCTCCTGTGGGAATTATTGTAAGATAATATGAGAACAATGAGATAATATGAGAATATGAAACCAAACTATACCTGTTCTATCTTGCTTTTATGATGTTACTTTGCAATAAATGTGGAAAGACGGATGCGACAGCTTGAGCAGACTATAACTTGAGATAAAGTGAAATCATAATTAACCACCCTTTAAAGCATTGTTTTAAGGAAATGTGTTTTAAAAATGTAAGACTTGCATTGGCATCTGCAAGCGCGCTACTATTTACAAACCATACTGCTCAATTTACAGATAATGATGAAGCGTTCAAGCAACGCGGCAGTGGTTTCTGGCTCTGTTAATACCTTTTGTCCCTGTCACAAAGGCTTTGCAGCCCTGTTTGTTGATTTATTTTATGTGAGACAATCTTCTCAGTGGCAAGACCCACAGTCTTGCGGCTAATGACATCAGCTCACAGCTCTCAAGAGCCAAGCATAGTAAATACCTAAGAGTAAAGGATTTAATCTCTCGCTGAAGTGTGGCAGACTGACCTGTCAAAATGACTTTATGGCTGATCTAGTTTGAACAGCTGTAATTGATTCCTGGTCACACTCACCGTAGTTTTTAATACTTCTCAGAATAGCCACAACAGCAGAATAAAGGTTTCTCGTGGAGCAATTTTCAGCTTCCCCACTGTTCTTTTACGGATGGTGTTTGCAAAAAGTGCATCCATCTATTATAAAAGTGATCCACACTTTATTAAGATTAATAAAGACCTTCATGGGTTTGTGTGAGAAAAATATCCATATTTAAAACTTTTAAAAATAAAATAGCTTCCGGCAAACCGTCTTCTGTATTTAACTTATGAAGAAAGTGTTACATCTCTCACAGTTCAAAATGCTTACGCTACATCGTGTCAGTTATGCTTTTTCCGTAAATTTACTGGCCATTTTTGCTATAACAGGCAGTTATATTTCTTATAAAATTTAAAATTCAAATTCTATTCCAATTTCGATACTCAGCCTAAATAAAGGTGTCATGAACTGGCTTTTTTATTTTTTTATACTGTTGTCTGAGGTCAACCGCATGGTTTTTAGATAAAAAAAACATAACGAATAAGCTATTTTCTATCCTGGATTTTAGGCTCTCTCCTGGAACACTCGGTTTTATGGGCGTGTCCCACTGAAGACTTGGAAGTAAACACCCACTGCTATGATTGGCTAAGCTTCGCATTTTTAATGAGCTTCAGCTCCCCCGAGATGTAAGGGATTGTTTTGAAAGCTTGTGGGGAAGCAGCAACCGTAAAGATTCGCCCAGCTTGCGAAATGTCTTTATCAAACAACGATTTGTATCTCAACCACCCGCAATTAATTGGAATGTTATTTTTTTTGTATTACTTGGTCCGCCCGATCGTTGGATATAAGCGCAAACCGTGCATCAACTAACACACACACGCCTCACTTGTAGAGTCAGACAAAACAAAGCATGATCAAAACTTCCGCAAATGCCTTTTTCCTTCAAATATCAAGTCAAGAGAGTGAACAGCACACTTGGTAGCCCGTCTGGAAAACACATATCCCCATGTTGTGCTTTGCGAGCCCTGGCCCATAGGCTAAATGTCCAAGTCTGACCAGTGATCACCAATTGTAGCACTGCAACTCAAATAAAGGATTCTTCAGCCTGTGACAGCGTGCTAAGTTATGTTCAGGTAAACACAAACATAATCAATATAGATATCAAAGGATCTGTAACAATGCAATACTATAACATAAAAAACATTTTTACTCACATTAGTGTGCTGCTTCATTCATTCATGTAATCTCATCCTGTCTGCAAATCCAGTCGTTTTACAACGCGTCCGTGGTGAAATGAAGGAACAAACGTGCAATGTCTTCCCCACGTGAGCTGGATATTCATTAAAAAAGTTCATCCATGCATTCATGATATTGGAATCTGAATGAAGCTCATGTTTATTGCTTGGAAGTTCGATCAGGTTTAGCTCCTGGTCAGGTACGAGTCGGTGGGCGGGGCTACATAATCAGGCGTTCTTCTGTTGAGACGGTGTTTCACCACACTCGACATCACATCTAGACATATTCTGAGATCCCTTGTTTGCTGGGCCTGGTTTCAATAAAAGTTTTTCTTTGACTAACAATTAAGTTTTCAGCTCTGAAACTTACAGGATTTTCTTATATTACCATGACCTTTCATATATCAAAAGCTCAAGGGAAAGTTGATTTCTCAATTCATGACCCCTGTAATATACAGTGAGGTAAGTATTTGAACACCCTGCTATTTTGCAAGTTCTCCCACTTGGAATTCATGGAGGGGTCTGAAATTGTCATCGTAGGTGCATGTCCACTGTGAGAGACATAATCTAAAAAAAAATCTAGAAATCACAATATATGATTTTTTAACTATTTATTTGTATGATACAGCTGCAAATAAGTATTTGAACACCTGTCTATCAGCTAGAATTCTGACCCTCAAAGACCTGTTAGTCTGCCTTTAAAATGTCCACCTCCACTCCATTTATTATCTTAAATTAGATGCACCTGTTTGAGGTTGTTAGCTGCATAAAGACACCTGTCCACCCCATACAATCAGTCAGAATCCAACCACTAACATGGCCAAGACCAAAGAGCTGTCCACAGACACTAGAGACAAAATTGTACACCTCCACAAGGCTGGAAAGGGCTACGGGGAAATTGCCAAGCAGCTTGGTGAAAAAAGGTCAACTGTTGGAGCAATCATTAGAAAATGGAAGAAGCTAAACATGACTGTCAATCTCCCTCGGACTGGGGCTCCATGCAATTTCCCACCTCGTGGGGTCTCAATGATCCTAAGAAAGGTGAGAAATCAGACCAGAACTACATGGGAGGAGCTGGTAAATGACCTGAAAAGAGCTGGGACCACCGTTTTCAAGGTTACCGTTGGTAATACACTAAGACGTCATGGTTTGAAATCATGCATGGCATGGTTCCCTTGCTTAAACCAGCACATGTCCAGGCCCGTCTTAAGTTTGCCAATGACCATTTGGATGATCCAGAGGAGTCATGGGAGAAAGTCATGTGTTCAGATGAGACCAAAATAGAACTTTTTGGTCATAATTCCACTAAACTTGTTTGGAGGAAGAAGAATGATGAGTACCATCCCAAGAACACCATCCTTACTGTGAAGCATGGGGGTGGTAGCATCATGCTTTGGGGGTGTTTTTCTACACATGGGACAGGGCGACTGCACTGTATTAAGGAGAGGATGACCGGGGCCATGTATTGCGAGATTTTGGGGAACAACCTCCTTCCCTCAGTTAGAGCATTGAAGATGGGTCGAGGCTGGGTCTTCCAACATGACAATGACCCGAAGCACACAGCCAGGATAACCAAGGAGTGACTCTTTAAGAAGCATATCAAGGGTCTGGCGTGGCCTAGCCAGTCTCCAGACCTAAACCCAGTAGAGAATCTTTGGAGGGAGCTCAAACTCTGTGATTCTCAGCGACAGGTCAGAAACCTGACTGATCTAGAGAAGATCTGTGTGGAGGAGTGGGACATTTGCACATTACATTATACCTATTGTTTGCACATTATACTTTATATATATATTTTTTATCTCCTACTTGATTATTTATAACTCTACATATGTTTAGTACTTTTTTCTATTTTTATTCTATTTCTATTTTAATTTATGTCTCTCACAGGACATGCACCACGATGACAATTTCAGACCCCTCCATGATTTCTAAGTGGGAGAACTTGCAAAATAGCAGGGTGTTCAAATACTTATTTTCCTCACTGTACATTTAAAATGTTATTAACTCTTTCTCCACCAGGATTTTTTTTTTTTTTTAAATGTTGCCAGCCAGCGTTTTTGATCATTTTCACAATTGCATGGTCTCCAGAATATTTTGTTGTATGAATATCTGAGTATGCAATATATCATAAGAAAGAACAGAGCCTCGTGCATTTATTTTATTCTAACTTCATGCATTCAAACACTCTACCAACAACATAACACACAAAAACAACTCAGAACACCTTATAGCAACTGCATAGCAACATGCTAAAACACTCAGAACATCTTAAACAGGTTAAATCCCAGATCACCTTAACAACATGGGGGGAAAAACATGTTAAACACCAGCCAAAGTTGATCATTTCAACAACAAAAAAATTATAAGTTTTGTTATAAAGCTGAAGTACAACTGTAATAAACTATAATTAATAGGTTAACATTTTAAATGTTGCCTTTAGTACTAAAATAATAAAGCTAAATAAAAATATTTAAATGTAATAAAATTATATTTAAAGAAAGAAAAAAGAAAAATTATGGAAGCACGTACAATTTCTAAAACTAAATCTGAAGATATATATAAAAAAATAAAGGTCCATTCAAAATATGAATAAACACAATACTGTTAAACACAATAATGTCAAAAGAATAATCAGTATATAAATAATACTAAAATAACAATGTTAGCAACTTCCAGGCAAACAACCAAAAAAACCAACATATTGAAAATGAAAGAAATCTATGTTCTAATTGAAGCCTAAACATTTATTAATGTAATGATTATTATTATTAATATTAGGGAGTACTAATATGATAAATGTTTGTTTATTACAGGATCATGGCCATGACCTTTTAATTTTTGTCTTCAGACCATGACACTAGATATAATGACACTAGAGCTACATAAAGCAGGAGACAAGGCACGACTGGTTCAGAAACGCGAGAGCGCAGGGTGGAAAATTCCACTCTTCTGTTGCTCAAACATTCACAAGCAAATGGCTGCAAAACTAACCAGGAAAGTATTCAAATGATTATATATGTATACAACCTAAAACACAAGTCAGGGGAAGATTACGTTTTTCAGTACAAATGAATGTTTAATTTGTTTTAAAAGGGCTTAAACCAAGCTTGTAAAAAAAAATGGTCAACGTTGTCTTCTGATCTTTGTACATCGTTGTCGTATAAACGTACCCACCGAATTACAGACACATGGAGAAAAATATATTGGATACTGGTGTATTTTCATAAAACAGAGAATATATGACCATTCTGCTTTTAATTGTGTAATATTAAAGGTTCCAAGCATCAAAAGAAAATGTGTTTTAATGGTTCTGTTTCTTCTGGTGTTTTCAAAAGACTGAATAGAGTAATCAATTAAAGGTAAAGGTGAATATATGAAATAAATCTGTAGGCGGATCATGCTTCAGTTCTGTCCCAGAATTCCCTTCAAGCTACTTCAAAAAGTTCTCGAGCTCTTCAAAAGCATTGGGATCTGGCAATTCTTTAGCTGGAACCGGCCAATAGCAGCATGGCTGTATTTTAATACCTTGGTGCTGCTTCATGGCAGTGTCATTCCCAGATAAAACTCCTTATGTCCTGTAATTCATCAATGAATAATAACTAAACATCCTGGCTGTCAGACATTTGAGAGGGCATTTACCACGCCTTACCAAACATTTGCTATCAAACTACATTTAAAAAACTGAATTAATGAACATGGCTATTGATGTTGATCCTCAAATACACACACACACACACACACACACGCACGCACGCACGCACGCACGCACGCACGGGTGTTTCCAAGGGATGTTACAAAAATAAAAAATGTGACATTAAAAATTGTAAAAGTCACTCGTTTTTATAAATTAACACCGTCCAAAAGTGACACACACGGGTACAGTTACCGCAGGAGGCCTGCCTCCCCTGAGCCCATTGACTTTTAACCGCCCCCCTAAAGCGTGTGCTTTGTTTTATGGAATGGTAACAAAGTGGTGCATCACTTTGTAGGCCAACCGGGAGTAATGGTAATTACATGTTTTGTCCATCAATATCATTTTCACAGATTAAAACCTTTTATGAATTTGGAATTTTAGGCAGTTGGCAGAACTTTAAAACCCCCAAAATAAGTGGGGTAATACTGATGTATTTTATCATAGAACAAAGCATGAAAGTGTCTTGCCAAGTGTCTTGCCATTTAACCAAAACTTCATACAATAAAACCATTGGAACGATGGAACCAGTTCTCTTTCCGTGTTTTGGCCTACAAATTTAGGTCATACCTGCACCACTCTCAACCTGCACCTGCACCACTGCTTAGCTGGGGAAAATGTAGTGTCCCCAGCTGAGCAAACCAAAAGGTGTCCCATTCAACCTGAATTCACCCCTACATACATATATACCGGTCAGGCATAACATTATGACAAAATTAATAACACTGATTATCTCTTCATCACAGCGCCTGTTAGATATATTAGGCAGCAAGTGAACATTTTGTCCTCAAAGTTGATGTGTTACAAGCAGTAAAAATGGGTGTAGGATCTAAGCGAGTTTGACAAGGGCCAAATTGTAATGGTTAGACGACTTGGTCAAAGCATCTCCAAAACTGCAGCTCTTGTGGGGTGTTCCCGGTCTGAAGTGGTCAGTATCTATCAAAAGCGGTCCAAAGAAGGAACAGTGGTGAACCGGCGACATAGGTGGCCAAGGCTCACTGATGCACGTGGGGAGTGAAGGCTGGCCCATGTGGTCCGATCAATCAAGCTACTGTAGCTCAAATTGCTCAGGAATACACAGTGCATCGCAGTTTGTTGCATATGGGGCTGAATAGCCACAGACCAGTCAGGGTGCCCAATGCTGACCCCTGTCAACCGCTGAAAGCACCAACAGTGGGCATGTGAGTATCAGAACTGGAACACGGAGCAATGGAAGAAGGTGGCCTGGTCTAATTAATCACATTTTTCTTTAAAATCTCATGATTCCCCATCTTAATCCAATCCAGCATCTGTGGGATGTGCTGAACAAACAAGTCCAATCCATGGAAGGCCCCACCTCGCAACTTGAATATGCTGCTAACATCTTGGTGCCAGATACCACACCTTCAGGAGTCCATGCCTCGACAGGTCACATTCTGGCAGCAAAAGGGGGACCAACACAATATTAGGAAGGTCATCGAAGGTCAGACGTGAAGGTTTTAATATTGTTGATCAAAATACAGCAGCAAAAAACAGGTAAAGAGGAGTGATAAATTACAAAACAATATAATAATTTATAAAATAAAATAATTCTGGTTGACTCTTCAGCGTGTCCTGCAGGTGTTTAAAGGATGATTAATATTAAGGAACATTCAAAGACAAGACATTTTATCAAAGTTTTTATCGTGTAAGGAATATACAGTGAATATACAGCAGATTGTTATATAGCAAAACTAGTATATCCACGACTAGATTGTAAAAGTGCTTCAATGTTTTCACCACGCCAGATGGTGTGGATGTGACCGTCAGTTACTTTCAGTCCATTCTAGCCCTGCTTAGAAACGTCTACAGTACCTTAGGTTCGAGAAAAGCACAATATCAGCAAAGAAACGTTAATCTCATTTTTCCCTACATAAGGCCTCAACGCAAATGTTCTGGATATTCTGCCTGCTTTGAGACTCAAATAGGTAGATAGTACTACAAAACACCTTTGAATAGTCTCATTAGCTGCTCACTTATACAAAAATACTAGTAAACAGAGAGCAAAGGTGCAGATACATTTCACATTGCAAAATTTCACAGACAAATTCCAGTCAATTCAACAGCAAACTGGGGGAAAGATTTTCCATTTGTTCAAGTTGGTCACACGAATGTGCAACATAACCACCGGAACGTTTCTTGGTTTTCCAGAGTTACATCTATTTTAGAAGTGCTTCATACATTGCTAGGTAACAATTTATTTTAAGGTGAGAGTTAAACGTTACTATGTACTTACTATAGTAATAACCGTTAATTATGCATAATTACAAGCAGAGCTGGGTAGAGTACTTACAAATTGTAATCGATACTGATTACAAATTACATGACAAAAATTGTAGTTAGTTTTATATCATTTGTAATCAGTAACGATTACAATTTCTAAGTAGTAATAGTAACGTAATCCATTACATTACCTATTTATGGTAATATAATCTGACTACTTTTGGATTACTTTTAGATTACTAGTACCATATTGATATAAAAATACAAAGAGAAAGAAAATATGAAGTGCTTTAAATATTACATTAGGTTTTCAAGGCTGGGGTTCTTGATGGAACTGCAGGAGTTTTTGAGTTTAATGAAAAGCTATTCATTAATTTTATTTATTTATTTTTTACGTAATTTTATTATTGACGTAACTTACAAATTCAAATTAAAAGTGGAGGGGGCACTTCAAGTAAAAAAATTCAGCTGACAAAAAAGTTAGGGAATATCTGCATTGCATATAAATATGAAATTAGGCTATGTGAATTTGTACATTTCAATGATTTGGAAAGACGAATGCCTTCCAAAGACATTATTGCATGGTTAAATAACACTGAAGCTGAGGGATAATTCAAATAATTAATGTGTAAATCAGAAGTTGATATGTAATGCTGCAATGTTGAGAAAACACTTATCAAAAGTGATATGATTTCTGTAAATCTGGAGATCAATTTCTGTGTGGGTCTCAGTTTTCAGTGAGCTGGTCTATGTGTGCAGTGCCACAAACCTGGAAGACCTTCTGAATGAATACAAGCGTTTTTAGACAGGAAAATATATATTTTTTAAAGTAGTAGGGAGAATCAATGAATTATAATAACATGTAATCAATAAAAAGTAACAGTAGTCTGAATACGAGTATTTTAAAATGTAATACAATTACAAGTACTTAATTTTTGGAATATGATTACATAATCCAGATTACATTTAATCATTAACTACCCAGCTCTGATTACAAGAAACCAACCCTAAACTTAACCCTAACACTAACCGAAACTCTATAGTAAGTACAACGTAACTACGTCACCATAAAGGAACACTCCACTTTTTTGAAAATAGGCCTATTTTCCAACTCCCCTAGAGTTAGACAGTTGAGTTTTACCGTTTTCAAATCCATTCAGCCTATCTCCAGATCTGGCGGTAGCACTTTTAGCATAGCTTAGCATAGATCATTGAATCTGATTAGACCGTTAGCATCTAGTTAAAAAAATGACCAAAGACTTTCTATATTTTTCCTATTTAAAACTTGTCTGTTCTGTAGTTACATTGTGTACTAAGACCGAGACCGATATTACAGCAGGCGCAATGATATTACACAGTGCCTGAAAATAGTCCTGAGCACGTTCCCAGTGCAAGGGTTATGTTTACGTTAGTTAGCCTATTTTCAGGCGCTGCGCAATATCAATGCATTAACCATGATACGGCAGCAACGTTCCTTGATTATTAAGCAGGAATGAGAGAATAGTTACTAGCTATAACGGCCTAGAAAATCACAACTTTTCATTTTCCGTTGGTCTTAGTACACAATGTAACTACAGAAGATTCAAGTTTTAAATAGGAAAAATATTGAAACTCTTAGTTCATTTTTGAGCAAGATGCTAACAGTCCAATCAGATTCAATGATCTATGCTAAAAGTGCTACCGCCAGACCCAGAGATTGGCTGATTGGCAAAAACAGTAAAACTGAACTGTAGGGAAGTAGGAAAATGTGCCTTTTTAAAAAAAAAGAAAAAGTGCAGTGTTCCTTTAAACTAAAGTGTAACTCATCGCTATACTATTGACTATGTAAAAGGAACTTTTTTGCCTGCAAAATTTTGCCTACATTTTGCTAATGTGGCCACACCTTAAACTTCCTTCATTTTCACATTTTACGTCCTTTAAATACTGGACTCAATGTAAAAGTAAGAAATAATTTACTACATAGGATATAAAAAAGCTTGTGTAAACCATTACAAAGAGCGTCAAAAAAAGAAATGGATAAATACATGTGGATTATAGACCTCTATATGAATCAAAAGATGAAATCGCTCTCTACATGTCTGGTGGCGCGACGCACAAAGGCAGAACATCGTAGTGAAGCTGAGCTAAAGTGCGGTGGAAACACCAGATGAGGTGTCATGGGGGCTGAGGTAGTAGTCTAACGATAGACTACGACAGATTTGCCACAGATACAACCAGCACTGGGACGGCAAGACAGGGCGTTCGCAACATTCTCAAACATTAAGGCTTTCCCAATGGGCTCCGAGGTTGGAACGGGGCCGCCAGGAAGGGGTCCATCACCGCTCGAACACCAACCGTCCAGGAGTGAAGGGGTCCGACAGGGACGGAGCTTACGGCTGCCTGCTGGCCCACGCTAGAGACCACGCGATGGGCGGCAATGGGCTGCTGGGGCATCGGAGCCTCGGCGCAATAGGGAAACCGTATTTGACTGTGCACGGGTGGATGGGGCAATATGGGCTCGTTGCCTTTCGAGCAACTTGTAAGATCTTGTGGATCGTTCCTCCTGCAGAAGGGCGCTTGGAGGAAGATGTCAGGCTGCGTATGGGCTTGTTGAATTTGTGGAAATGGAGCACTGGTGAAGATGTCCCTACTGTCTTGCCCACATCCAGGGAATGGGGCATTTGAGAAAACGTCTGGAGAGGACGATGGCGAGAGTTTGAGAGCAGTAGTGTTAAGGAGTTTGGAGTCCAGTAGTAGAAGCTTTGAGCCACTGCACACATGCAGTATCTCCTCCTCCTCTTCTGCAGGAACTTCTGAGCTCTGGATGTTACCGGCTCCTGATGCAGAGACGTAGCCGTTCACATTAGGCAGATCATCTGCAAAAGAGAAAAAGAGCACAAATTAAAAGACGAGAATTCTTGCTTTTCTACACTAAAAAAAGTGAAATTTATAGTGTAAAAAACCCAGTTGCCAGACCTTTCCTACAAAAATATGGTAGCTTGCATGGTTTACTCACTTTTTTAAGAGAGTAAATGTGAAAAACTATAAAATCTCAAAGGCAGGAGTTTGAAAGAGAATGATGTTTGGTTTATGACAAAGACGTATTAAAAAACATGCATAAGGTTCAAATTTAAAAATGTAGCAACTAGGGTTTACAGATTATACTTTTATTTAGTTAATTTTTTTTTTACTAAAATCATTTTTTACTATAATGTTAACATAGCAAATAACTGAAATCGGTTTTATTATCTTTAATAATGTGGTAAAGAGAAAGCCACACGATGAACCAAAGTTATTCTCAATTACCTTTTCCACAAACTGAGATAAAAAATACTTGATAAATATAAGTTGCACAGTATCATACACAAAAATACAAAACACCAGCACTGTAAAACTAAAATAACACAATATACGTTAATTTATCAATGTAAGATAAAACCCTAATGTACATAACTGATAAGAAAAAAACGTATTTCAATAAAAAGACATTAAATGTGAGCTTTGTTTTATTTATTCCAAATTCTGGGACTGTCAATTTATGGTTTTTCACTATAAATAATAGGATTTCTTGTTCTATTCCATTAGATCTATTAGTTTTTCACCATGTAGAGCAGGGGTATCCAATCCTGCTCTTGGAGGGCCACTGTCCTGCAAAGTTCAGCTCCAATCCCAATTAAACACACCTGAACCAGTTAATCAAGGGCTGCATCCGAAATCGGATGTGCACTCAATGGCTACAGAATACCCACAATGCACTTTCCAAACCGCTGGTCCAATGTGGCTACAGCGTAATATCATACATGTGCAAATGTCTTTTTTAATTGATTATTAAATTGTTTGAGGTTTATACATGGTTTCATAGAGAAAGTTCAAGATAAATCTTTTTATTACTGCTGAAGCTGCCGGTTTTCAAAGTTTCAAGTAATTATTAAACAGCAAGCACAAACTGGCAGCTCTTCAGAGCACAAATTTACTCACTCGTTTTCTTTCACTCCTTCAAGTAGACTATAGTAGTGGACTAATGTAGGGAATAGTGAATGAGGGTATAAGGGGCGATTTCAGACATAGCAAAGGTTTTACTAGGCAGGTGTGTTGACGCAAGTTGGAGCTAAACTGAGATTGGACAGCCCTGATATAAAGGGACTTAAAGGGATAGTGCACTCAAAAATTTACTCACAAGTTGTTCCAAAACTGTATGAATTTCTTTCTTTTGGTGAACAAAATTTTGAAGGATATATAAAATCAAAAAATTAACGACAGTCAACGGCGCTCTCAGGAGCTCAGTGAATTCAAGTGTGGTCCTGTGATAGGTTGCCACCTGTGCATTTGTCCATTTGTGAAATTTCCTCGCTAATAAATATTCCATGGTCAACTGTTAGTGCTATTATGACAAAGTGGAAGCAATTGGGAACAACAGCAACTCAGCCACAAAGTGGTAGGCCATGTAAAAAGCGCATGCTGAGATGCACAGTGCGCAGAAATCGCCAACTTCCTGCAGAGTCAATAGCTACAGACCACCAAACTTTGTGTGGCCTTCAGATTAGCTCAAGAACAGTGTGTAGTAAGCTTCATGGAATGGGTTTTCATGGCGAGCAGCTGCATCCAAGCCTTACATCAAGTGCAATACAAAGTGGATGTAGTGATCTAAAGCACCACTGGACTCTAGAGCAGTGGAGACGTGTTCTCTGGAGTGATGAATCACGCTTCTCTGTCTGGCAATCCAATGGACAAGTCTGGGATTGGTGGTTGCCAGGAAAACAGTACTACACCAAGTGTAAAGTTTGGTGGAGGGGGGTTATGGTGTGGGGTTGTTTTTCAGGGGTTGGGCTTGGCCCCTTAGTTCCAGTGAAAGGAACTCTTAATGCCTCAGCATACCAAGACATTTTGGACAACATGACTGCACACCAGTGCACAAAGCAAGGTCCATAAAGACATGGATGAGCAAGTTTGTTGTGGAGGAACTGACTGGCCTGCACAGAGTCCTGACCTCAACCTCAAAGAACAGAGGTCTTCAACCCTGCTTCCTGGGGACCCACTGTCCTGCAGAGTTTAGCTCAAACCCTAATCAAAGACAGCTGAAGCTAATCAAGCTCTTCAGGAAATACACAGGCAGGTGTGCTGAAGCAGGTTGGAAATAAACTTTGCAGGACAGTGGGTCCCCAGGAGCAGGGCTGAAGACCTCTGCTATAGAACACTTTTGGGATGAATTGGAATTGAGACTGCAAGCCAGGCCTAAAAGAGTTAAAGCTGTAACAGTTGCAAAGGGTGGGCCAATACTTCATATTAAACCCCTATGGAATGGCAAGTTCATGTGCATGTAAAGGCAAAACTTTTGGTAATATAGTGTAACTTTTATGTTCAACAGAAGAAAGAAACAAGTTTAGAACAACACAAGGGTGAGTAAATGACTAACCATTTAAGGTTACAATCAACAGGTTTTCAATGTAGCAGTTTTACAATCTTTTTACTGTATCATTTTTACGCAAACCTTCATCACCAATCCAACCAGACCATTCAAAGAAACATAAGCTATCATTAACATGATGACACCCACATTTATCACCTGTTCAGTATTCAACAACTTATCCTTTTCACATAGGCAATCACCAAACAGGCCATTTGTATATGGAAGCATGAGAAACTGCTTGTGAATTCTTCAAATGTGTAGATAATCAGGCCTTTAAAGAGAAGGCTGTTTTTGCGCTATTGAATGCCAGCAGGAAATGCACAGCCTGAAGCACAATACATAATTAGGCTGTTCTTGTTTTAGAGCCCTAATTTATTCATGAACTTGCTGTCTTAAGAGGTCATTTAAAGTCAATGGGATTTTAATGGAACGAAACTCCATACAATCTCCTAAAAGACTCCCTACAGGCAGCCTGGGAAGTTTGGCTACATTGACTTGTAAAACACTATGCTTGAAAGAGAATGATGGTTGGTTTATGACAGACAAATAAAAATAAGAACATACCTAAGATTAAAAACCACTGAAAGCTTGCACTGGCATATCTTGAAATATGTCAGTGCCCTTTTTTTGTCTCAAGATGCACACCAGGATGTTATTTTCTAAGGCATGCTCATAAAAGCTACTTAAATGTCCTAATTGAATGAAGGCCTACTCCTGGCATAATTTAAGCCCTGTCTGTGAAACCAGGCAAAAAGGTTTTAAAATCTGATTCAGGTCTGGAAGCATACAGATCAAGGCTTCTGCAACAAGTAGAACTAGGACATAAAATCAGAAAGTTTCCAGACATCCTTAAATTTTGTTTTCTAAGATGCGCCCTAAAGGAGACAGAAAGGCTGATGCTTTTGTCTTGTGATTTCGACAGGTTTTAAAATGTTTAAGTTCAGCCACCTGGCCTTCCGTGTCTGCCAGGAATCCACTTCCTTCATTGAAATGCTTGCAATACCCTTGGCCGTCCCATCAAATGGGCATCTTATCATGATTTCCAATCAGTAAACATATTTAGGTCTCAGGTGGAGGCCAACAGGATTTACGCCTCAGTCATTTAGTGCCATGTTTGAATGCTTGAATGACAGAGGAGGAAGAGAAACATTGAAGAAGAAATCTTACCTGGAGAAGACGCGGCTATGTCAGCCAGACCGCCAGCACAAAGTAGAAACGTGACAAGAATAAGAGAAAACAGTTTCTTCAATATATTTTGACATTTCTATGGCCTGAAGTCTTACAGCAACAAACAGAGGTTTGTGTATCATCAATGTGAATCACAAAAAGATATGTTTGCCTTTCTAAAAAAATTAAAATAATAGTAATATTATATATATTCATTCTATTTAAATGTAAACTGGAGGAAGTTAACAATTCAAGTGTATTTGTATGGTGCATTTCACAATAAATATTCATTGAAAGTAGTTAAGTTTTTAATAATAATTTTTTTTCTTTTCCTACCCCACCCCCTTTCCATTTGTTGATCAAAAATGTCATTAGTATAATATTTTTCAATAATAAAATTAAATATCAATATTTTAATGTACAATATAATCCAATATATAAATATAAAAATATATCATTTTTATCACTTATTATTACAACAAAAACAGCATTTCATATTCATAAATTGGATTACATTATTATTTAACAGTGGTTCACATTTTAAAAAAGAACACAGGCACAATTTACATTCACATTTACATGTTTATTTACCACCCCTTTCTTTGTTTATTGGTTTTCACAAAAATAGAAGGTGCACATGAACCCATCACTGTTCTAACACTGGGCTGAGGGTGTTTGCTACAGAGACCAATGAGGTTCCAACTCTGGGGATAAACATGGTCATAAATATTGTTTTTCTCTGAACAAAAACAGCACATAAAAGGAATCTTTGATTTTTGCACAACAACACAAGTCAAACACTACCCGCGGGGCAAAGACCTCTACTGAGAACTACAAGATGAAGCATTAGGATTGCATAGGTTAACATGAGAGTCTGCGAACGGCTGTACAGAGGAGAGGCGAGGATATAGAAATCTCATAATCAACACTGCCAACAACAAACATCAGTATTGGATCCCCAGCAGCATCTCTTTTCCTCTGTAAGATCATCACTGTCGTGCTGCGCTATTCTGTGGTTTTTCCACCAATGCCTCCAACAGAACGCCTCATAAAATATCCCAAGCTTTCATGGCAGCATGAGCTTGAAGTTACGTTTTTTTTTGGTTTCATTACTGCACTTTAGGGGTGGGCGGAATAACTAAAATCTTATATCTCAGTCTTATATGGTAGGTTTATTTTAACAGATAGAGACAGAATATCAACCAAAAAAAAGATTATTAATTGATTTGCATTTTAGTAAGTGGAGTAAGTATTTGCCAAGCAAAACATGACTTAGTACTTGGTGGAGTAACCCTTGTTGGCAAGCACAGACGCAAGACAATTCTTGTAGTTAGTCACCAGGTTTGCACACATCTCAGGTGGGATTTTGGTCAACTACTCTTTAAAGACCCTCTCTAAATCCTTATGGTTTATTGGCTGTCGCTTGCCGACTGCAATTTTCAGCTCCCTCCACATAGTTTCTATAGGATTAAGGTCTGGAGAGTAGCTAGGCCACTCCATGACCTTAATGTGCCTCTTTTCTCGAGCCACTCCTTTGTTGCCTTGGCGGTACACTACTCAATGTGGTGAAGTCGTCCTGTCCCTTAGCAGAGAAACAGCCACAAAGCATAATGTTTCCACCTGCGTGCTTGGCTGTTGGCCAGAGGAGAACTGGCACCCCGACTGAGCCTGGTTTCTCCCAAGGTTTATTTTTCTCCATTATACAACCTGATGGGAGTTGTGGTTCCTTGCCACTGTCGCCTTTGGCTTGGCTTGCTCAGTTGGGGCCACAAATTTTCGACTAAATATCCAAATGAATTAAAATGAAAATTACTAATCTGCCCACATTGTCACTGTATGATAATAACTGAAATTAGCTAGACGACATCACCGTTTTTCAGGAGCGGCTATACAGCCGAATCAAATGGGTGTTGCATTATTTTCCTGTTTAACACTGGGAAGCTGCTTTGAAACAATCTGTATTGTAAAAAGCGCTATATGAATAAAGCTGATTTGACTATGGTGTTCTTGGGGTCATAGTCAGCATTTCTCACTCTCCAAACACGGCGAGTTGAGTTGACGCTAAACCACATCTGACCACAGCACTTTCTCCCAAGCCTTCTCTGAATCATTTAGATGTCCATTGTCAAACTTCAGATGGACCTGTACATCTGCCTTCTTGAGCAGGGGGGCCTTGCGGGCACTGCAGGATTTCAATCCATTGCAGCGTAGTTTGCTTGGTGACTGTGGTCCCAACTGCCTTGAGATCGTTGACAAGCTCCTCCCATGTAGTTCTGGGCTGATCCCTCACCTTCCTCATGATCATCCTTAGCCCATGAGGCGACATCTTGCATGGAGCTCCAGACCGAGGGCGATTGATAGTAATTTTGTCCATTTCTAAATAATCGCAACAACAGTTGGGTCCTTCTCACAGAGCTCCTTTCTGATGGTCTTGTAGCCCTTTTCAGCCTTCTGCAGGTCTACAGTCATGTCCCTGACGTCCTTTGAAAGCTCTTTGGTCTCTTTGGAGGTTGGAATGGAAGATACAGATTCTGTAGACAGGTGTCTTTTATTCACAAAACGATCTGACATCAGAAGTGACAGGACTAATCTGTGTTCCACATGGGCACTTAAATCTGTGGGAGGCAAAATTCTTGTTGGTTGGTAGGGAATCATATACTTGTTTCACTCGATCAAATGCTAATAAATTCATAACCTTCATTAATGTGTTTTTCTGGATTTTTTGGTTGATATTCTGTCTCTATCAGTTCAAATAAACCTACCATTAAAATTACAGACCCCTCATTTCTTTGTAAGTGGGCAAAATTACAAAATCAACAGGGACACACACACACACTTGGGGTCAGTAAGATATTTTGCAAGAAATTAATACTTTTGTTCACCAAAAATGCATTAAATAATAATGTTATTCAATTTCTATTTCAAATAAATGATGCTATTTTATTCACTTTTCAACTTTTCAACATTGATAATAAAAATACATTTTTCTTAAGCAACAAATCAACATATTAATGACAACGGGAATAAATAATGGTTTAAAATCTAAAATCGAATAATCTGTTTTTTAACTTTTTCAGAATTTCAAAATATTTCAGTTAACTGTATATTTAATCAAATAAATGCAACCTTGGTGAGCATAAGAGACTTCTTGGCAACACTTTACAATAAGGTCTCATTAGATAATGCATTAGTTAACACTAAAATACGCAATATATTTTTTACAGCTTTTATTAATCTGTTTTAAATGTTAGTTAATAAAAATGTTCATGCAAATGTAGAAATTAACATGAACTGAGATTAATAAATCTTATAGAAGTATTATTCATTGTTAGATCAGGGTAACTAATGTAATTAACTAGTGTTAACAAATGAAACCTTATTGTAAAGTGGTACCAAAAACACCTTACCAACCCAAATATAAACGTACATACACACACACCTAGCATCAAATGCAAGAAAAAAAGACTTCAATCCAGAAATATTTCTGATCAGAAAAGCCAAATTTGAAAGCATGGGAAGAGTAGTTCATATTTTATAGTCGTGCAAATAGGCCTATATCTAGTGATATAAACAGCATAGCAAAATCTCTATTGGACCGCCCAGCCCTACTGCAGTTGCTCTTATGCATCTTGTGAAATGACAACCACTGTCTCAAACTCATTTCATGCCATTTACAGATTCAGCAATATCAAAAAGCTGATTTTGTTTTTATGATTACAGAACAATTCAATTCTACAGCAATTCTCACTGATTGGGATTCAGCTCTCTGTACAGCATAAGAGCGAGCATTTTCCCTGCTCTCAATCAGGTACTTCAATGTCTAATGACTCTCAGGTGAATGAGGAGAACCTGTGCTTGAAACCGAGGTGCCTGCTGCGGGTCCAGCTCTCCGAACGAAGCCGATAAACCATGTCAAAGACAAAACGACCTCACCACTTTCAACAACTAAGACTAGCTATTTATTTACCTCACGTCCACACATACACGCACACACATACGTACAGTACTGATATGAAGATTGGCCACAGACATGTCTTAACTTCATATTCATAAACGCTGCCATGCTTCGATATGCGTCTGATTCACGAGAACTGTGCAAGAAAAGCATGGCATCGGGCGGTAGCTCGGAGGAGGAAATGGTATACGTACAGCGTTGAGGATTTCCCTCGAGACTACAACCTGTTTTTGTTGATAGATGTCTCAGAATAAAAGGCAATGAAAACCGAAAACAAATCCAGACGATTTGCTTGCAAATGGCATCAAACCGTGTGACAATGGTTCAAGATTGTCCTCTTTTCTTAATTGTTTTGTTCAGCAATGGCCGTTGAGGATGAAACCGACAATTTACATTCGCAAACACGTCTCAACACACAGAACAAAGAGATAAAGTTTCCTCTTAAATAGGTTTCATATACACATATCTGCATTTATATATGGATACTCGATTCATACATTCATTCTCTAACACTCTATTCATATTCACATATAATCTTTACCTTATCTGAAATATTTCTTTTAAATTATTCTCGATGTATACTATGGGGTGAGACAGGGATCTCTGAAAGAATCGCTGGACATTTGGACCAGATGCTTTATACACAGGAAGAACAAATCACTTTTGATGGCGGGAGAGTCGAATACTGCAGATATACAACAATTTACATTGCTTCGAGCCAACGTACAACATCAATAGAGCTATTTACAAAGAAATACCAGAGAAAGGATGGTCTGGAGGTCATGAGATGGTAAAAAAACAGGTACCACTGATGGCAATGAGGAGTTTCTATTCTAGTCAACTTTTAACGAAGTGTTCAGATCTGTTTGTACCATGCACTCAGTCTGGATGAAGATAAATTCTTACAAGCTGTGCTTGCCTACCTGCAGGTCTGTAAACATCCAGCAAAAATATTCCTGTCTGTAAACATTTGGTTCCCTTGTACTTTAATTTCTGTCTGGAAGGAACCAACAGCATGAGTCTAAAACCCATGTGTGTTTAATCTGGAGACAAGCTTCCTGAGTGCCATGGAAAACACAGCTAAAGACAGAAGAGAAGAAGGATTCGGCAAACATCTGATGTTTGAAGCTTGCGCTCTTGAATGTGAGGCAGATGAAATGCGTGACGGTCGTGTATGAGCGTTCAAAGGAAGCAGAGATATGGATGCCAGAGGAAACCGGATTTTGAGCCTGTAAAAAAGGTCGCACTAAACTCGAATGAAAAAAAAAGTTGAACAAACTCATCGGGGAGATAAATGGCATGGTGCAGGGTAGGAATCAAATGAGCGATGATGCTGATGACGACAAGAAATTATGGAATGAAGCGACAGGGTTAGAACATAAAACGTAAGCAGGAAGAATGGAATGATGAACTGACTAAAGAAGAAAATGGACCATGATATAGGGTGGAGGATATGACAAAGGATAGCAGGAGGGATTCATGGTTAAAAGCAGAAGACTACAGCGGTTGACGTCATCTTCAGCACAGCAGGAATGATCTGTACGGTCTAGAGGTCGATGAGCTGGTCCACCAGCAGCAGGGAACGGGCCAGGTTGGGCAGGCTGGACTCAGAGCTGCCACTGTTACTGCGAGAGTGACCTCCTAAAAGAGGCCAGATGGACAGGAAGGTTAGGGGAGGAGGAAAGGGAGGACAGCCAAATCGAGACAAGGAGAGACCGAGGAAGGGGACAGCAGAAGAGAGAGGGAGAGAGAGACACAAAGGTAAGTAAACGTTCACGAAAAGTCAAGAGAGACTGTTACGAGAGATCATGCGCAGGGTTGGGAATCGAGAACTTGGGAACTGATTTCTTTTAAATAAACTATAAACGAATTATAGATGATAATTCCCTTAGTTAAAGACCCACAAAACACATGGAACATAAGGTTAATTTGTTCATTTTTAGTAGTTTCCTGCACAACTACTGAATCATAAAAAAATGTAAGCTTGTCTCAGTGCTGATTTAATCGTTTTTGGTAATTGAAAAAAATTAAATAAAAGAAATAACTATTAGATACAAATAACTTAAATGAAAATTAGGCACGACGCCCTTGGCTGCCAACTATGTGAAAAAAAATTATAAAATAAAAGCTACACAGATATATTTAAAACAAAAACATTGACTAAATAAGCATAAAAACTCATTTAACATAATACATAAATGATACTAAAATAAAACTGGCTTGCCTGCGTTGACACAAAACGGCATATATCTTTTGCAATGTCCTCACTTGTTATATACAATAACAAATATGTCATGTCAATATGTCATATAAAACCAATGAATCACAAGTAATACCTTGAACGATGACTGAAATTTTGTATTACTGGCCTTCTTAAAATGAATCGCTTGTTGTATTCCTCAACTCTAAGGGTGTTTTCACACTTGGTTCGACTGCCTGGTCAGAACCTGAGTTTGATTGCTCTCCCCTGCCCCCGCTGGAATGTGTTTTTATTATTTGAGCCCGAACCGTGGTGTGTTTGCATGAAAGCAGCAGCTGTTTACATCGTTGCTTGGTAATGACGGCGAGGGTGAAGGCGGCAAAATGCAGAGTGTTGGTTTTGTTTCCAAAGCTTTAGAACGTAACGACACTTGCATCTTATTTGCTGCGAATACACTGCTCTAAAGAACAATGTAGGCGAAAAGAAATTAGATTTATAGCTCTCTACTTACATTACGTCAGTCACGCTCGCTAGGAAAATGAGTGAAACACACACAAACACACATTTTTATCAAATCATGCATCATTAATAACGGTTCACTTTCGTGATTTAGCACGACTGCTATCAATAGCGAACCGTAACGGAATTTACATGAACCGCACCCCAGACCCCCTTTATTAAGCGGACACAGATACACACATTCACATCATCCAAATGAACTGACATCAATCGAACCAGGGTACGCACCAAAACAATAGTGTGAAAGCACCCTAAGTCGCTTTGGATAAAGGCGTCTGCTAAATGAATAAAAGTAAAAGCAAGTAATTCCTTTTGTCATGTCAAACTCAAAATGAACTTTGAAATAGTTGCGCTATTATGTATGCATGAGGCTTAAATCTGTGAAATTATGGATTAGTTCAAATGACAATGCACAGTTGAAGATATTTATCTTATAATCTATTATAATAAATCGAAAAGTGGAACTGGAAGCAGAATTTCTATTAAATTCCCATCCCTAGCCATATGAGTGCATAATGGCTCCTCTGCCTTGAACATACATCTCAATTAGGTATCTTCGCAACTGCCAAAAATAAAAAACGTCTGCAAAATATGCAGTTCGCACATATGCAAATATGTACAATCTGCTTGCTTTCATGACAATGAGAGTGAGAAGCAAATTGCTTACTAATTCGCAGAAAAAGGATTTGGTTCCTCAAAGCTTTACCTTGGGAGTTTTTGGAGACCAGTACTGGAATGGGGTCAAATTCATCCTCATTGGCTGTCTCAGAGCTCGGAGGCTCAAAGCCTGAGATCAAACAGGAGTCTGCAGCTAAGAGGTGATGAGGGTTGGGGAACATGACAGTTTACGGATAAAAAGATTTACCCATAAAAAGAGGGTGGGTGATGGGGAGAAAATCAGAAGGGGGAGAAAAAAACAGCACTGTTAGCATGATGTAAACCCTGAAACGTACACTTTAATGTTCTTGGCTGACACCTTACCAAAGCTAAACAAATATCGAGAAAGTCCAAATAGGATAAATAAATAATAATAATTTTTTATTTCAATATATTGTCCAGATTTGTCCCCAAATGATATGCTTCACCAAGTCACATAAGCTATGAATGGTAGCAAAACAAAAGATTGGTTGTACCTGGTATGTTCTGGGAGTGGCCTCCTGAGACAGGCGCAAAGTCATCCAGACAGGAGGCGGAGCCGATAGGGAGAGAACAGCCAAGCAGGGAGTCCTCTCCAATCAAAGGATCTGTAGTGCAGTGGAGAGGAGCACCAGGGAAACGCATGAAAACATTAAATCATTCAATCAACTACATAAAAAAAATCTGAGGGTCATATCATATTTTATGTTTTTGGAGGTCCACTTATAATGCCAGTCAAGGATTGTGTGCTAAAAAGTCAAAATAGTTTTGAATTATCTTTTTCTATTCTTTTTTTCAACTCAGAATTTAATGAAATTATAATTTTAATTAATTTTAAAATATGCTGATTCAAACAAGTTTCTGCTGGCCCATGTGGACACTAAACAGGAGCATGTGTAAATGTGGACGTTCATGCATACATGTGTTCAACATCTGTCAGCAAGTTGTGGAGGTTCAAAACAAGCATTTTTTTTTTTTACTTAGTTTCTATATATGAAATTTGAGGTGGAAAATTATCAACATCTGCAGAATTATATGGACAAAAAAGGTCCATTGGTCCAAAAAAATTCCAAATTAAGCAGCTTTCTGTTTTGCATGGCCAACTTGAACTTGTTGCCAAGTTCACACAAAATTCCAAATTAAATTTTTTTTTGCCAAATAACGGTAAATGTTACTGCACCTTTACAGCTTTTTCAAAGTTATTTATATCTTAAGATGAAGTAAATTTAGTTTCCTCGTGATCTGACCCCTTTAAACACATTTAAAATGAACTGCTTAAAGTACACCATTCTGCAACCTTAATTATCCGGGGTGGGGGGAAAATGATTTGGATGGCAGAGTTTTTAATGTGTGAAAGCATAGCCTCAGGCATTCTTTCCACACAAAGAAAACATTCTGCCAGTGATCAAGTATCTGACAGGGTGTTATAATGCTAGGCAGAGTTTTTTTTGCCTCTCACTAATGCATATTTTTACCTGCCAGTGCTGATGATACTGGTTCAGCCTCCACAGGGTGCAGGTGAGCCTGAGGGGGCTCTAATCCAGGAATAAGAGAGTCCAAACACACATCTGTTTTGACTGGGAGTAGGAGAGAGTGAGGAAAGTCAAAGAAAATGTATCATCTTCTATATAACATTAAAACCAATCATCTATTTTTTCCTGCAAGGCCTTGTGATGCCTTCAACACAGTGACTTAATGGATCATGTCTATTCTCTCTTCAATGGACATGGACAATAACTTCCTTTTGCTACTTTGATCCCTACATGATGAGTAGATTCTTCAAGTTATCTTGGAAAGGAGGGGTGTGCAAGTCATATCAGCTAACTACAGGTGTACCTCAAAGTTTAGTGCTTGGCCCCCTTGTCTTTTTAAAAAACAAAATATTGCTGGGACCCATCACTAAGCAATAAATCAGCTTTTTCTTCCAATGCAACGCCATAACACAGAGCTCTGACTGTTGTTTTCAGCCTTATTTGTGTTTATTTCACAATGCCTAAACAAATAAATGTTTTCCCTCAACTTAAAATAGTTTGGCAAGAAGAGAAAATTGCAAGCTAGCACAAATACAGGGACTGGATGAATTCAGAAAATGTCATTTGTCTCAGAGAATAGGAAAGTGTTTAGTATAGCTTTTGTAAAAGGAGCAAGCATGCAGAAGGAAAACCAAAGAGAGCTCTTACCATCTCTGGTGTCGTCCATGGAGCTGCCGAAGGGGTCGGCCATGGACAGCAGATCAGGCAGCATGAGAGAGGTATCAGGAGACTTCAGGCCCTCTATCAGCTTCTCTGTAAGTCAGCCAGTGAAAACAGCCAGCGTTAGCCAGAGTAAACACAGAAATGTAGACATGCAACTAATAGGAAAGGGAAAGGACAATGCAGGTTTGAAAGGCAGACTGATGATTAGAAAAAGGGTATTTTGCACAGACAGAAATAAACCCGCAGAAGAATTGTCAATGGGTCTAAATTATACATTGCTCAATGCAGACCAAGAGCACAATGTTAAAGACCCACACAACGCAAATATACTTTAGATTGAGAAAATAGTGAAATGCTGTGTTATAAAAAGCACACTCGTGCCCTAAAAAGAGCAGACCGAAAAACAGAGCGCAGCTGGAAGAAAACAAAACTAGGAGGTATTTAGCGTTTCACGGAAAGAGTGTTACTTGTGTAAAGAAAGGCCTTAAATGTTAGATCTGCTTACTTTTCGACTCTCTTAGAAGAGAACAAACACAACCCTGGGTATTTATTTGATCCAGTGGCTAAATTAATGAGAAAAAGCTTCAACTTCAGATGTTTCCAAACAGCACAGCAGTAATGACTTTATGAATTTCTTTACTTGCAAGATTGATACTATTAGAGAAAATTATAAACATACAACCATCTACCACAGTATCGCATCAGACGTCGTGCTATAGACCACCTGAGGAACAATTCCATTCATTCTTTGCTATAAAGGAGGAACAATAGTCCAAATTTGTTAAATCATCAAAATCAACAGCTAAATCAACAATCTAAGAATGTTAGACCCTATATAGACTAAGCAACTGAAAGAGATGCTTCCAGAAGTCATAGATCCTCTTCTTAATATTAATATTGCATCATTGTCATTAGGATACATACCAAAAACCTTTAGGCTGGCTGTTATTAAACCTCTTATTAAAAAAGAACGCAATTTATTTATAACTATTTAATTACAGACCAATCTTGAATCTCCCTTTTACTGTCAAAAATACTACAAAAGGAAGTATGCTCAAAACGATGTTACTTTTTAGAAAGAAAAGGCATCTGCGATAGACGAAGTAAATTAATATGTCACATTGTTCACAAGTTCAGAATGAAGTACCACAAGGCTCAGAACTAGGAATCTTTGTAATCAGTTTGGAACCTGAGTTTACTCTATGATACCAATCTTTCATTAGAAATCCACATTTCTAGCATCTGTAAAACACATTTTTCCATCTTAAAAATATATCTAAATAGTTCAGGGGTTCACTGGACTAGAACTAAAACCCACGACTGAGCCTGGTTTCTCCCAAGGTTTTTTTTTTCTTCTCCATTCTGTCAGCTGATGGATTTTGGGTTCCTTGCCTCTGTCACCTCTGGCTTGCTTACTTGGGGACACTTAATATTCAAGAATATTATTGATCTGAATGTACTGATGCTGCTGTATAAGAACTGAACTGAACGATGACAGTTTTCAGAACTGCTTTATAGAAGAAATTAACTAATTTAAATCTTGATCTTTATGACGGAACTGAATCAACACTGAACTGACTTCAGCTGAACAACAGCCAACATGTACAATTTTCCTGTTATCACTGTAAATCTGCTTTGAAACAATCTGTATTGTATAAAGTTCTATAACAATAAAGGTGACTTGACCTCAAGACTAGATTACTATAATTATCTACTGGGTGGTTGCCCTGCATGCTTAATAAACAAAATCCAGCTGGTCCAAAATGCAACAGCTAAAGTTCTTACTAGAAACAGGAAGTATGACCATATTTAGCCCAGTTGTGTCAACACTGAATTTGCTCCCTATTAAACATTTCATACGTTTTAAAATCTTAGATCATGTTTTCCTATTTAGCACCCAAACTCTGGAGCAGTTTTCCTGGCCTTGTTTGGGAAGCAGACACGTTTTCCAATTTAGCACCCAAACTCTGGAACAGTTTTCCTGGCCTTGTTTGGGAAGCAGACACAATCTGTCAGACTGAAAACACATCTCTTTAACCTGGCATACACATAACACATGAATTCTAAAATTCACACCCGTTAAAGGATTGTTAGGCTGCATAAATAAAGACAACTGGAACCGGAACACTTCCCATAACACCCGATGTACTGGTTACAGAATGGCATCTACACAAATATTAGTCTCTCTGTTTGTCCCGAGATTACCGTAGTCAGCTTTATCCGGTCCATATCCAGATCAGATGGTGGACTTGCACCTAGACACGACCACAACGCAGCCCTGAAGGTCAGCAAAGATCCTGTCAACTAGACAATCCCCTGTGAAAGCCTCGTCGGCACGACAGCCATCGGACAGATCCTCAGAAAGGACAACAAGAACCAGATACGTCTTCTGCACAGACTTATGACCTGCTTCGTCTCCATACTGGCGTGATGAATCCGATCTTCAAGCAAAAGGAACTGGATAAAATATTTGAATGCTACCAATCCACAATCTGATTTCTGACTTGTGATGCAGCCTGAATCATAAAATCACACCATGTTTGTTCATTGGTCAGAGAAGAACTGCAGAAGGGCATCACTGGTTTTCTGCAGAACTGCTTTATAGATGAAATTAACTAATTTAATAATTGATTATCTTTACAACGGAACTGAATCAACACTGAACTGACTTCAGATGAACAAAGACACTTTTCTTTAGAACTGCTGTACAGACGAAATGAACAGTTTGCATCACTGAATAATTTTCCTGTTAATCACAGTAAAGCTGCTTTGAAACAATTCGTATTGTATAAAGGGCTATATAAATAAAAGGTGAATTTGCTTGACTTGAGAATGTGATCAATGAAGATACAACACATGGCACCAAGGCCACGGTCACATGTGAAAGGATGACTTTTATCCAGCTTCTGACAGAGATTCAAAACAAACCATTAGAGATAAGGATGGTACTAGGTACCATTTAAAGTGAAGGGTGTCTTCTTCAAAACACTTGCATCCATGTGTGCTCAAATTAATTTCTTGGTTTAACCATTCAATCCCTAAAGGCATTTTTAGAGTCAAAACGTTAAGGAAATTTGACATATCTTTCTTGTTTGACATGCAATAACTCAGGAAGGAAATAAAAGAGGACGACTATTTCTTTTGTGAAGTTCCCCAACATGTGAGCTGCATCTGAATGAAATTTTGTGGCGGTATCTTAACGTAATCAAAAGTTTCAGCATTTGGAACCAAGGTAGCATTTTTATTTAGACCTTGACACCCGGAAGGCATTTTTAAAAAATGTTGTTCCTCTATGAGGAATAGCCTTTGATCGACACATCGATGGATTGTGTTGATCTTTAACTGGTTTCACAATGTTACGAGGAGGGATGTAACGATTCAGCTGGAGTCGGTTGAAAATCGATACAAATGTGTGACAATTCAAATCGGTTGAGATGTTAAATTGAGTGAAGAAACTGAAGCAACCTCCTCCCAAGAAAACACCATTGGAAAATCTCCTTGAAGGGAATTTTTGAGGATTTGTTTTAAAATGTAAATTTAGTTATTATTTAACATCAAATATATATTTAAATTTTACAAAGAAATATATAAATATATGTTGAATATGGCAACATGATACGTTCTACAATATTTCTATCACTGACTGAGACTCCTCCCCTATCAGCCAATCACTGTGAGCATAGTTAGTAAGCGTGATGACATCATCCATAGCAACGAAGTCAACTCCGCCCTTACTCTTAGCTAGACTTCTCTCTATTCATTAGTAAAAGTTGCTCTCAGCAGCTTTGGGAATAGGTTTTAAGAGAAAACTCTTAGCTAAGAACTTTTACTGCCATTTAGGAGAACTTAGTGCTAAGATAAAATGTTTTGTTGTGTGTCTATTTTGGAAAGGTATTTATGGAAACGTTTATTTGGCTTTCCTAAAGTAAATGAAAAGCAGGACAAAAATAAACTATTAAACAACAAAAAATTAGGTATAAAGATAAACTAAAAAGAAACCAATTTTAATTATAGACGTTTTTCACTTATCAGCATCCAATCGATATTAATTTGAATTATCAAATAATCTTGCCATGTAGAATACAGCAATTATTTCAGTGATTTCCTTTTACATTTGATTACTTTTGTCAGTTTTTTTCAAATTCCTTAATGTTTATGTGAATAGTTTTGATTGGGTTGGTGTCTGATAAAGCTCAAGTAGCTTTATATAATTATCATTTATAATTTGTTCTGCATTTATTCTATTCCTTTTAAATGATTTGTTCTTAAATTTATCATTGAGCGTTTATTTCCAAAATGACTAGAAAAGCCTAAAAACCATGTGGCAGGATTAATTTGCTTATATTTGAAAAAATAAAAATAGTGTTCAATAGTACAATAGTTATTCGCTTTGATATCAAAACCGTTCTAGTGAATCGATTTCAACAGCATTGGTATGTGGTATTGTGACAACAGGTGCGTGATGAGTACTAAGGTGAGCATAGCTGGCATGGAGCTCTGCATTACCTGGCACAGCTAGTAAACCAGCTCCTGGTTCCAAGCCCAGAATGTCAGTAGGTCTTTCAGCTGTATGAGAGCAGAGAAAAAGAAGATAGAAATAAGGTAGTCAAGAATAGCTGGACAACAACAGAAGTCCTTCTGAAGTCCCAGTGTAAATGGAGTAAGCCCACAAGCAGCTCAGCAGGGATTCTGAGGTAAGTGGTAGGATGTGATTCAAAGCACATAATATACTGGAGTGTTTCATCTCAAAAGGAGTCTCCTGCTGAGTCTAGAGACCAGTTTGACTACCTCAGATGCACAGAGTATGTGCTGACATACAGCGACGGAGGACAGGAATAGTAAAGAAATAAAGAGAGAGACTGACGATATAATGTGTACGGAACAAGTACAAGGATGTCACAATTAGGGACTGGTCATATAGTACATTTACAATACATCTGCAGTGATTTATATTTGCTAAGCGAGTTCAATTCACTTACATATATTGGGAGGAACATCAGATTAGGGCTGATAGTACACCTACCAGAAGATGGAGGAGCAGGTTCTGCAGCCTCCAGGCCGGGAATAAGACTCTCAGTAGCAGCAATCAGAGGTTCAACAGGTTCTGCAAACAGCAAAAACACTTTGGCTGCATCCACTGTAATCCGGATACATTTTGAAAATGCATACTTTTTCTCTATATTTTGGGCTTCTGTCCCCACCGAGACGCTGTTATCATCCTGTGAAAAGCTTTCTGATGACACTCTCCAAAGCATTGTAGGTATTTCAAACCGATGAAGCATGTTTAGTCACGTGATGCACATTGCACCGATAGATACCTCTGCTTATACTGGTATGTGCCGGCTATGTGCCATTCACTTACACAGTGCTGTTAAAGATAAATGTTACTTAATGCATTTCTGTCATCTTTGAAAGAATGTAACGAATATTGTACAATGCAAAACAATGGCAAGTGCATTTCATAATAATAATAATGTTACATTTATATATAGCTTTTCTGGGTACTCAAAGCGCTTTACATATAGAAGAGGGGAATCTCCTCAACCACCACCAATTTGCAGCATCCACCTGGATGATGTGACGGCAGCCATATTGCACCAGAATGCCCACCACACACCAGCTTACTGGTGGAGAGGAGATCAGTATATATGGGGATGATTAGGAGGCCATGATGGACAGAGGCCAATGGGCAAGGATGCCAGGATTACACCTCTACTCTTTTTATTAAGGACATCCTGGTATTTTTAATGACCAGAGAGTGAGGACCTCTGTTTAATGTCTAAGCCGAAGGACCATAGAATATTAGACCAAAGAATGGTGACTGAGTGCAAATCGTATGTTAATGTTATGTTTCCATGGCTGCGAGGTAACATTTAATTGCGAACCTATTATTTATTTAGTAAATAAAGCATTGCGCATCACTCCTGTCATAATATTCACGTAAAACAGCATTCACGTACAAAAAAAATAATAATTGTTTGGCCGACCACCGCCGGTGCTACTCAGCCACAACGATGGCGCTCTACCATACCAAAAAATTGCCACCGTCACAGCCCTAACAGCAGCTGACTTTTTTCTGGATTTTCAAAAGAGATTGGAGCTTTAACTTAAATTTTTACATTTCCATAACTATATATTTCACACCAACATAATGAATTTTACTGTGCAGACTGTCTAGGACCTAGAGTCTAGTTCACTACTGCGCTAGTCTCAGCCTCAGACGTCACGCCCACAGACCATTGGCTTAACGTCTGATGCATATGGCACACTTATCTGGAAACACTTCAGGATTTCCAAAGTCGTCTTCTTATTGGTTGAATTCTATAAGATGTCCGCGAGACATGAGTGTTGCGTTCTTTAACACAAATGCTGTGAGGCCAAACTCCCTTGTGGAAGAAAAACGCTGTAATGTTTACAACTGTGACAATGAGCGCGTTTGACTAAACACTGGATTTTCAAAAGTATGTGAGGTTGGCAGGCTCCATTGTTGCAGTAAACTTGCACAACGTTCTAGAATTAACAATTTATAGATGCACGCCGGTCTGTTGTAGCATGGACATCGACTCAACATTTTCAATAAAGAACTGTGACTGGTTCTATTACATGTCAGTTAAACGTCCTCTTGGGTGGGTCTTTGACAAATGAAAGCTTTGAGATTACAGACCTTCTGCCATCAGTCTGAAGGTCTGGCTACGCGAGTACTACTGCACAGACTCAGAAGTCCGAATCAGCGCAAGATGTCAGCACCATATTGGGACATTGGCGGCTTTTCTTCAATGGAAGAGAGTGAAGGTGCGTCATGTTTTCTTACAGTCTATAGTGCAAAGTGGAGAATCAGAAAGTGGTGGGGTACTTTGCCAATAAAATGACTGCACCAAAAGAACACCATAAGAAATTTAAGTTTGGTCTCTGTGTCATCTCATTGTGAGATTTCTTACTTTTTACGCATGCACAGTAACACGATATTGGCATTTTTTGACATTTCAGTGTGTACAAAAAACTCTGGTGGGGATGGAGAGTGGTTTTCGATGAATCTGGATTGATGTAGACGTAGCCTTTAAAAGGTGTCATGAACATTTTTTTTAAACATATACTGTTTTCTGAGGTCAACTAATGAGGTTTTTACATTCAAAAACATCATAATGAATAAGTAATAGGCTATTTTCTACACTGGTTTTGAGGCTCTCTAAAGACACGGTCAGTTTTGATGGGCGTGCCGTACTGAAGACTTGGAAGTAAACACCCACGGTAACCAGTAAACACCTAGGATTGGATAAGTAAACACCTAGGATTGGATAAGATTTGCATATTTAATGACCTTCAGCTCCCCTGTCAGTGCATGTGGGAATTGTTTTGAAAGCAGCAACCCAGAAAGATTCTCTCACAGGGCTCTCAAACCGTATTTATCAAAAAACAATGATTTATCTCTCATCCACCCGTGATTGATTTATTTTGTTATTACATGGCCCGCCCAATCAGTAGATATAAGCATGAACCACACACACACACACACACACACACACACACGCTCTTTAAATATCAAGTCAAGAGAGTAAACAATGCAGATCAAGAAAGGAATGTTATTTCACTATTAAAAATTCACCGGCCTGCGGATAGGAGTAGCCCCTGGAAAACACAGCCCCAGGACATTGGGCTTTATGAGCCCTGGCCCATACATGTCAGAGTCTGATCCCGAATCGCAATGAACCAACAAATAAAGCATTCTCCAGCATGTGACAGTGTGCTATGTTCTGTTAGACATCTTCACATAATCAATACAATCTGTAACAATGCAATAATATCACATATAAAAACATGTTTTACTCACATAAGTGTGCTGCACCATTCCTGTCAGATCCAGTATAGACGGCACAGCATTGTGTTTTAATCTCAATAGGTCTGCAAATCCAATATTGACCTGCGTCTTGTTTACAAATGATTATCTTGCTATCTTTGGCATGTTTATTGCTCGGTAGCGCGATTAGCTCCGTTTATCACAGTTTAGCTCCACGGAGCTACAGAAGCAGGCGTACACATTTATCTGTAGAGGCGATGTTTCCCCTTGTATGACGTCATAGATTATTATATATCTGAGAGCTGTTGTTTTCTGGGCCTGGTTTCAATAAAAGCTTTTCTTTGATTAACAATGAAGTTTTCAGCTCTGAAACTTACAGGATAGTCTTATATCACCATGACCTTTAATATATCAAAGGCTCAAGGGAAAGTTGATTTCTCAATTCATCACCCCTTTAATACACTGACAACTGGATTCTGCAAAGTGAATGAGCAAGCAAAGTTACCATCAGCTAGCTTGGTGAAGTCTTTGTTGAGCAGGTCCTCCGCCGTGAGTTTGGAGAAATTATCGTCACCGAAGGGATTCCAGGTAGGCTGGTCTGGGGGGCTTGTCAGGCTAGCAGCTGAGGCAGGAGCTTGGGGGACAGAAACGCTGCCTTGCTGGGCAGGCTGGTACACACTCTGCTGGGAGGACTGGGGAGAGTTGGAAGGGGTGGTGCTGGCTGACCTAATTGTGCCCGAACAATGAAAGAAGAGTTCATATATAAGTTTAAGTAGGTTCAAAGTTGACTGAACATTTCTTTCCAGATTTAGTCTGGCTGTTTAATGGCAGCGTCACATTGCAATGGGCTTAAATTCGATAAGTAAATGTATTTCTCACTTTGACTTATTAAGGCTGGCTTCTGCTGTGGCCGCCTGCAGCTGTTGAGTGGACTGGCTGACCGGCACACCGAACATAGCACTGTGGGTGACATCACTCTGGATGCGTCTGTGCCCCGCCTTCTGGGCCGTCCTTGGGGATGAGGGAGGAGTCTGAGACAGGCCAGGGGCCACAGTCTGAGGACATGAAGAAAACAAAAGGATGAAGCAACTAAGAACTCATAAAATACAAAGAAATTAGAGTGTGACATGCAAATTAAATTTAAGTGGCATGAATTAAAAATTTAAAAAGGTGATTGATCAAGCATTAGTGAATACAGATATAAAATAAAAATCTAAACAGTTTACTTTTTCTACAGAAACTGTTCAGACAGGCAGTAAAAGTGACATATCAGACTCAAAATCATAAGTTGTTTGTAGTAGGAAAATACTAAAATTACATATCTGGTTTAAAATGGTGATTATGGAAAATATACTGATTTACACTCACATGTACCTTTAGAGTCATAAGACATTTTAATGGTACAAAAGATTTCTACTTCAAATAAATGCCATTCTTTTGAAATTATATTCTCCAAAAAATCCTGAAAAAAAGTATAGTTTCCACAAAAATATATTTGCTAATAATAATAAATGTTTCTTGAGCACCAACTCAGCATATTAGAATGATTTCTGAAGGATCATGTGACTGGAGAAATGGCTGCTGAAAATTCAGCTTTGTATCACAAGAATAAATTACATTTTAAAATATATTCAAATAACATTATTCTTTTTACGGTGTTTTTTAATCAAACAAATGTAGCCTTGGTGAGCATAAGAGAATTCTTTCAAAAACAAAAAAAAAAAAATTGAACAGACGTCAACATTTGAATGGTAGAGTATATAGTGAATGTGAAAAAATAGCACTGAGTGTATAAATAGTGTAGCAAATAGTGTAATAGTGTAACTTTTGTCTCTCTTTGCCTCATGACGCTGATACTAAAGTAATTTCTAAATCAACTGATCTAATTACACAGGATATTTACAGCACTGTCTGAACAAATGGATCTCAATTCATCATTAAACAAACAAATCAGATTTGAATACAGTGTAAACCAAGCACGCAAAAACATTAAATTTTAACTTTATTTCATCAAAACTTTCAGACACTTTTCAGAGCAAGCAAACATCCATCACACAAACAATCAAAACCATCAACGCTGATCCAAAATAAACCAAGGATGGATGGATGGATGCAACACAATGAGGCGCCAGCACTTTGAAGCAGATGGGACAGAGAAGCATGCACAGGATGAAGGTGATTACCCTCTCCTCTGCGTTCTCTGGGCTGATCTGGGATTGAGGCACTGGCTGTTGGACAGTGGGCGGCACTGCCGTGGGCGGCACTGCTGTAGGCTCTGCCTGTACTGGAGGCGGGGCACCAGCCGGCTGAGTGGTAGCGGGCTGGATGGGCCCGGGCTGCTGCTGAGCCACTGACGTCTGCTTACGACGGGCACTCCGTGCAGGTGCGGTAGGCGGGGCAGGGCTGGATGGAGGAGGAGTGGCTACCACTTTCTGAGGTGCAGGGCAGCCAGCTGCTACTGGAACGCCCCCTCCTACTGCAGCTGCAATGGGGATCGGCTGCACGGGCTGTCACACAGACAGGCACCAGACAACTATACCATGATGTGACAAATGTGACCTTCACAGCCCAGACTGTCAGTTTAATTTAATACATGCAAACTACAAGCTGGAATAGTCTTGGATTACATGAGGTGATGCCAAAGAAAGACATCTGCCTGATACTTCAAACCAATACACAGATTAGAAAACACATGCAATAAGATTGGCATCTCTCACAACCAATAGCGAGTTTGAGGCAGGGCTATGTTTGTCCTACCAATGAAAAATGTAAATAATGTTCACAAAACCTTTTGGAAATCAGTCATTTTTGCAGAATATATTTGGTGACATTAGATGCAATTAGTCATTTGATTCATATTAGATTCAAATAACATTAAATAGCTAGGCCTGTCGCAATAATCAATATATCGATATATATATCGATAAAGTACTAATTGTTGGTGATTTTAATATCCATGTTGACAATGAAAAAGGCGCATTGGGATTGGCATTTAAAGACATTATAAACTCTATTGGAGTTAGACAACACGTATCTGGACCCACTCATCGCCTTAATCATACTTTAGATCTAATACTGTCACATGGACTAAATGTTGATACCATTAAAATCCTGCAGCAGAGCGATGACATCTCAGATCATTACCTAATATCATGTATACTTAATATAGCTAAGGCTGCAAAGCCATCCCCTCGCTTCAAATATGGCAGGACTATAACCGCTGCGACTAAAGATTGCTTTATACATAATCTTCCTCATCAGTTCCATCTCCTCAGAATTACAGATAGCCAAGAGGAACTTGATGTTGCAACAGAAACTACTGACTCTCTCTTTACTAGCACTTTAGACATAGTTGCTCCTCGGCGCTTAAAGAAGATTAAAGCAAATAATCCAACGCCGTGGTACAACGAGCACACTCGGGCCCTTAAAACAGCAGCCAGAAAAATGGAGCGCAGCTGGAAGAAAACAAAACTGGAGGTTTTTCGCAATTTGTGGAAAGAGAGCATGATTGCATACAGAAAGGCCATAAAAACTGCTAGATCTGCTTATTTCTCAACTCTTTTAGAAGAAAACAAACACAACCCTAGGTATTTATTCGATACAGTGGCTAAATTAACAAAGGATAAAGCTTCAACATTGACGTTTGTAAACAACACAGCAGTAATGACTTTATGAACTTCTTTACTAGTAAGATTGATAACATTAGGAATAAAATTATAACCATGCAGCCGCCTACTACAGTATCACTTCAGACAGAACATTGTAGTCTCACTGAGGAAAAATTACACTCATTCACTGCTATAGGAGGAGAAGAATTGGCTAAACTTGTCAAATCATCAAAATCAACAACATGTATGCTTGACCCTATACCGACTAGGCTATTAAAGAGATGCTTCCAGAGGTCATAGATCCTCTGCTTAATATTATTAATTCATCCTTGACATTAGGATATGTTCCAAAAACTTTTAAGTTGGCTGTAATTAAACCACTTATTAAAAAACCGCAACTTGATCCTAAAGAATTAGTCAATTACAGACCAATCTCGAATCTACCGTTTCTATCAAAAATATTAGAAAAGGCAGTGTCTTCACAATTATGTTCCTTTTTAGAAAGAAATTGTATATGTGAGGATTTCCAGTCAGGATTTAGACCGTATCATAGTACTGAGACTGCTCTAATTAGAGTTACAAATGATTTACTCTTATCATCTGATCGTGGTTGTATCTCTCTATTAGTGTTACTCGATCTTAGCGCTGCATTCGATACTATCGATCACAATATTCTTTTGAATAGACTCGAAAATTATGTTGGCATTAGTGGAACTGCATTGGCATGGTTTAAATCTTACTTATCTGACCGTTATCGGTTTGTAGCAGTAAATGAGAGATGTCACACGATCACAAGTTCAGTGTGGAGTACCGCAGGGCTCAGTGTTAGGACCGTTGCTTTTCACCCTGTATATGCTACCACTGGGAGATATCATTGGGAAGCATGGCGTTAGTTTTCATTGTTATGCTGATGATACTCAGCTCTATATTTCTTCACACCCTGACGAAACTTACCAATTCACAAGATTAACGGAATGCATAGCTGATATTGAAAATTGGATGAATAGTAATTTCCTGCAACTTAATTCAGATAAAACTGAATTTTTAATTATTGGACAGAAAAGCTCCACAAAGAGTGCCCTAGAATACTGTCTAACCCTCGATGGCTGCTCTGTCAAGTCCTCGTCGTCAGTGAGGAACCTGGGTGTGCTCTTTGATACCAATCTTTCATTTGAAAGCCACGTTTCTAGCATCTGTAAAACTGCATTCTACCATCTTAAAAATATATCTAAATTACGTCACATGCTTTCAATGCAAAATGCTGAACAACTAGTACATGCGTTCATGAGCTCAAGGCTAGATTATTGTAATGCTCTACTGGGTGGTTGCCCTGCTCGCCTAATAAATAAACTCCAGCTGGTCCAAAACGCAGCAGCTCGAGTTCTTACTAGAACCAGGAAGTACGATCATATTAGTCCAGTTCTGTCAACACTGCACTGGCTCCTATTAAACATCGCATAAATTTTAAAATCTTGCTTATTACTTATAAAGCAATAAATGGTTTAGCTCCCAGTACTTAAGCGAGCTCTTAACGCAATATACTCCATCACGTCAATTGCGGTCTCTAAACTCTGGCCAGTTGAAAATACCTAGAATATCTAAATCAACTGCAGGCGGTCGATCCTTTTCCTATTTAGCACCTAAACTCTGGAACAGTCTTCCTAGCATTGTTGAAGCAGACACACTCTGTCAGTTTAAATCTAGACTAAAAACACATCTCTTTACTATGGCATACACATAGAACATTTTTAACTTTCTTTATTCAAATCAAATGACTGATTGTTAGGCTGCATTAACTAGGTCAGCCGGAACCGAACACTTCCCATAACACCTGATGTACTCGTTACATCATAAAAAGAGTGGCATCCACACTAATGTTAGTCTCTCTGTCTATCGAGGTTTACTGCAGTCGGCGGATCCAGGCCGTGTCGGATCGGATGGTGGACCTGCATCTGGACATGACCAGCTCATCCTGGAGTGTCTGCTGAGACCGTGTCCATTAGTGTCTCCTCTGAATTCGCCTCACGGGCGTGATCCTCAATTAACCCGTCTCGGCGCAATAACTCCGATCTTTCAAGTATTCATATTCTTGTGTAATCGACGCGCCATCCTAAATGAGCCCGCCTCGTCGTCATACCCAAAATTTCGAATATTCCTATCTAATATGATTTAAGACCTGCAAGGTTGCCAGAGTAATAATTATACACTGTTAATAATAGGCCAGAGGAGAACTGGCACCCGACTGAGTCTGGTTTCTCCCAAGGTTTATTTTTCTCCATCATGCCCTGATGGAGTTTTGGTTCCTTGCCACTGTCGCCTTTGGCTTGGCTTGCTCAGTTGGGGACACTCAAATTATGATCCAAGTTACTCAACTAAATATACAAATAGAATTTATTAATTTGGTCATATATAATTCTATAAACTATCCAAATTAAACTAGCCAAATCAAATTTTGTTGCAATGTTGTCCTGTTTAACACTGTGAAGCTGCTTTGAAACAATCGTCATTGTAAAAGCGCTATATAAATAAAGTTGATTGATTGATTGATTGATATAGCACAATACAGGTCCTTCTAAAAAAATTAGCATATTGTGATAAAAGTTCATTATTTTCCATAATGTAATGATAAAATTAAAATTTCATATATTTTAGATTCATTCCACACCAACTGAAATATTTCAGGTCTTTTATTGTTTTAATACTGATGATTTTGGCATACAGCTCATGAAAACCCAAAATTCCTATCTCAAAAAATTAGCATATCATGAAAAGGTTTTCTAAACAAGCTATTAACCTAATCATCTGAATCAACTAATTAACTCTAAACACCTGCAAAAGATTCCTGAGGCTTTTAAAAACTCCCAGCCTGGTTCATTACTCAAAACCGCAATCATGAAGACTGCCGACCTGACTGCTGTCTAGAAGGCCATCATTGACACCCTCAAGCGAGAGGGTAAGACACAGAAAGAAACTTCTGAACGAATAGGCTGTTCCCAGAGTGCTGTATCAAGGCACCTCAGTGGGAAGTCTGTGGGAAGGAAAAAGTGTGGCAAAAACGCTGCACAACGAGAAGAGGTTACCGGACCCTGAGGAAGATTGTGGAGAAGGACCGATTCCAGACCTTGGGGACTTGCGGTAGCAGTGGACTGAGTCTGGAGTAGAAACATCCAGAGCCACCGTGCACAGGTGTGTGCAGGAAATGGGCTACAGGTGCCGCATTCCCCAGGTCAAGCCACTTTTGAACCAGAAACAGCGGCAGAAGCGCCTGACCTGGGCTACAGAGAAGCAGCACTGGACTGTCGCTCAAATTTTGCATCTCATTCGGAAATAAAGGTGCCAGAGTCTGGAGGAAGACTGGGGAGAAGGAAATGCCAAAATGCCTGAAGTCCAGTGTCAAGTACCCACAGTCAGTGATGGTCTGGGGTGCCATGTCAGCTGCTGGTGTTGGTCCACTGTGTTTTATCAAGGGCAGGGTCAATGCAGCTAGCTATAAGGAGATTTTGGAGCACTACATGATTCCATCTGCTGAAAAGCTTTATGGAGATGAAGATTTCGTTTTTCAGCACGACCTGGCACCTGCTCACAGTGCCAAAACCACTGGTAAATGGTTTACTGACCATGGTATTACTGTGCTCAATTGGCCTGCCAACTCTCCTGACCTGAACCCCATAGAGAATCTGTGGGATATTGTGAAGAGAAAGTTGAGAGATGCAAGACCCAACACTCTGGATGAGCTTAAGGCCGCTATCGAAGCATCCTGGGCCTCCATAACACCTCAGCAGTGCCACAGGCTGATTGCCTCCATGCCACGCCGCATTGAAGCAGTCATTTCTGCAAAAGGATTCCCGACCAAGTATTGAGTGCATAACTGAACATAATTATTTGAAGGTTGACTTTTTTTGTATTAAAAACACTTTTCTTTTATTGGTCGGATGAAATATGCTAATCTTTTGAAATTTTTTGGGTTTTCATGAGCTGTTTGCCAAAATCATCAGTAATAAAACAATAAAAGACCTGAAATATTTCAGTTGGTGTGCAATGAATCTAAAATAGGACATTTTCATTTTATCATTACATTATGGAAAATAATGAACTTTTATCACAATATGCTAATTTTTTTAGAAGGACCTGTATATGTACATGACCTCAATATTTTTTTGTGATGCAATATATCGCCCATTATGTTTATATGATAATAAACGTCACCAACATTTTACTTGATTGTGCTGTCATCTCATATGTTTTCTGTGACAGAGACGAAAGTGGTTCTCGGGCAGTTCCTTCATACACAGAGCGGTTATCGACAGGTGAAAAATGGTGCCATAGTGAGGGGTTATAGTGTTTTCCTGACAACTACTGACAGTTTGAAAGAATAAGCCCAAATGGACTCTATTTCAAAGCCGTAATCCCCTGTTCTGGTGCACATAAAAATGTCAACGCAAAATGACAAGTTTTAGGGAAAGGGAAAATGTTTATTTATCATTTATTATTTACCCTTAACTTCCATGATCGAAAGAATTAAAAGGTTGACATTTAAAAGTGTGTAGGTCTACTTGCATTATTATGCTGATATATTAGAATTATATATTCAGTGTCTTAAAATGACAAAAGTATCATTTATCGCAATTATTTCTGGGACGATATATAGCGAAACAAAAAATAGTTATCGTGACAGGCCTATAAATAGCTACTTTTCTGCCATTTTATCTCAGTTCCCTGTTAACCTGCACTCTTGTTATTTGTAACAATGACACATATTTCTAACATACTTCTCTAATGGATTTTACAATTAAAAAGAGCAGAGCATTGTGGGATTTAATTAGTGAATTGAAATACAAAGAGTGAAGACACTCACTGTTCTCTGCTGAGGGGCTGGAGACGCCTGGGCTTTTTGAGAGTGAAGCGCTGCAGCCGGCTGAGCCAAGTTCATACTGACAGCTGGGAAAAACACACGACAATTGTGAGGAGTTAGTGAAAAATGAATTTCAATATATTCTTATTAAGAGGCAAAAAAAAAAAAAATAAATAATAATAATAATAAATATATATATATATAAAAACATTAACAATTATAAATATTTATATTAATACATTTGATATTTAAATATATTATTTATAAGTATTTAAAATAATTTATCATAATTGTGAGTGTAACAAAAACACATCTTATTAAACATAATACATAAACATTTATACAATATAAAAATTATATATACTTATATATAATATTTTAAACGCTTGAAATATATACACACACACACACACAAACAAACACACACACACACACACACACACACACACACACACACACACAGAATTATTAGGAACACCATACTAATACTGTGTTTGACCCCCTTTCGCCTTCAGATCTGCCTTAATTCTACGTGGCATTGATTCAACAAGGTGCTGAAAGCATTCTTTAGAAATGTTGGCCCATATTGATAGGATAGCATCTTGCAGTTGATGGAGATTTGTGGGATGCACACTCAGGGCACGAAGCTCCCGTTCCACCACATCCCAAAGATGCTCTATTGGGTTGAGATCTGGTGACTGTGGGGGCCATTTTAGTACAGTGAACTCATTGTCATGTTCAAGAAACCAATTTGAAATGATTCGAGCTTTGTGACATGGTGCATTATCCTGCTGGAAGTAGCCATCAGAGGATGGGTACATGTCATTGTGGAAATAAAGGGATGGACATGGTCAAAAACAATGCTCAGGTAGGCCGTGGCATTTAAACGATGCCCAATTGGCACTAAGGGGCCTTAAGTGTGCCAAGAAAACATCCCCCACACCATTACACCACCACCACCAGCCTGCACAGTGGTAACAAGGCATGATGGATCCATGTTCTCATTCTGTTTACGCCAAATTCTGACTCTACCATCTGAATGTCTCAACAGAAATCGAGACTCATCAGACCAGGCAACATTTGTCCAGTCTTCAACTGTCCAATTTTGGTGAGCTTGTGCTTTTGTAGCCTCTTCTTCCTATTTGTAGTGGAGATGAGTGGTACCCGGTGGGGTCTTCTGCTGTTGTAGCCAATCTGCCTCAAGGTTGTGTGTGTTGTGGCTTCACAAAGGCTTTGCTGCATACCTCAGTTGTAACGAGTGGTTATTTCAGTCAAAGTTGCTCTTCTATCAGCTTGAATCAGTTGGCCGATTCTCCTCTGACCTCTAGCATCAACAAGGCATTTTCGCCCACAGGACTGCCGCATAATGGATGTTTTTCCCTTTTCACACCATTCTTTGTAAACCCTATAAATGGTCGTGCATGAAAATCCCAGCTCACAGTGCCAAAGACTGGGGAAATACTCAGACCAGCCCGTCTGGCACCAACAACCATGCCACGCTCAAAATTGCTTAAATCACCTTTCATTCCCATTCTGACATTCAGTTTGGGGTTCAGGAGATTGTCTTGACCAGGACCACACCCCTAAATGCATTGAAGCAACTGCCATGTGATTGGTTGATTAGATAATTGTATTAATGAGAAATTCAACAGGTGTTCCTAATAAGCCTTTAGGTGAGTGTATATATATATATATATATATATATATATATATATATATATATATATATATATATATATATATATATATATATATATATATATATATATATATATATATATATATATATATATATATATATTTATATATATATATATACACACACACACATACAACGATCAGGCATAACATTATGAGCACTGACAGATGAAGTGAATAACACTGATTATCTCTTCATCACGGCACCTGATAGTGGGTGGGATATATTAGGCAGCAAGTGAACATTTTGTCCTCAAAGTTGATGTGTTAGATGCAGGAAAAATGGGCAAGTGTAAGGATTTGAGCGAGTTTGACAGGGGTTGACAAAATGTGATGGCTAGATGACTTGGTAAGAGCATCTCCAAAACTGCAGCCCTTGTGGGGTGTCCCCGGTCTGCAGTGGTCAGTATCTATCAAAAGTGGTCCAAGGAAGGAACAGTGGTGAACCGGCGACAGGGTCATGGGCGGGCCAAGGCTCATTGATGCACATGGGGAGCGAAGGCTGGTCCATGTGGTCCAATCGGATAGACAAGCTACTGTAGCTCAAATTGCTCAAGAAGTTAATGCTGGTTCTGATAGAAAGGTGTCAGAATACACAGAGCATTGCAGTTTGTTGTGTATGGGGCTGCATAGCCGCAGACCAGTCAGGGTGCCCATGTTGGGTGCCCAACAGTGGGCACGTGAGCATCAGAACTGGACAACGGAGCAAAAGAAGAAAGTGGTCTGGTCTGATGAATCAAGTTCTTTTACATCACGTGGATGGCTGGGTGCGTGTGCGTCGCTTACCTGGGGAACACATGGCACCAGGATGCACTATGGGAAGAAAGCAAGCTGGCGGAGGCAGTGTGATGCTTTGGGCAATGTTCTGCTGGGAAACCTTGGGTCCTGCCATCCATGTGGATATTACTTTGACACGTACCACCTACTAAAGCATTGTTGCAGACCATGTATACCATTTCCTGGAAACGGTATTCCCTGGTGGCTGTGGCCTCTTTCAGCAGGATAATGCAGCCTGCCACAAAGCAAAAATGGTTCAGGAATGGTTTGAGGAGCACAACGAGTTTGAGGTCTCAAATCTAATCTGTGGGATGTGCTGAACAAACAAGTCTGATCCATGGAGGCCCCACCTCACAACTTATAAGACTTAAAGAATCTGCTGCTAACATTCTGGTGGCAGATACCACAGCACACCTTCAGGGGTCTAGTGGAGTCCATACCTCGACGGGTCATGGCTTTAGCTAACAATAGAAACAAAAAAAGTGTCTTTCTCAGCATTACCCAGCTCTATATTCTCCTTCACGTTCTGAATGTTACGTATTTTGTGCATGGGATTTTATGTTCATGTTAAAATTACCATTTGCCTTAAGCTTAATTTCTGCTAATATACAGAGTACAGTGATGAACATTTCATCATTCTTGTACCTATTGGCTGGGCGGCTCCGGCCGGCAAGTTGGCTCTCTTACGTGGGGTCAGGGCAGCAGGCTGGATGGGCAGAATGCCTCCGAGTGCCTGAGACTGGGATTGAGCTGCTTTGGGCCGCTGGCGTGGGGTGATGGAGGTTTCAGTGGTGGGAATGGGGTCTGTAAGTCTACAGGACAAAAACAGAGACAAATGAGGCCAGGTCAAATTTACCGACCATACAGCACTATGTAGCCTCTGGACACATACCTCGTCTTGGTCTGCGTTTGGCTCTTCTTTGCGGCTGCTTCACTCGCTCTGATTGGCTCAGGAAGTTTAGCAGGAATGGGAGAATTCTAGGGGACATATTTCAGATTAGTTTTGTTTTTATGGTTTCAGGCATTCCTGAAGGCTGACGCACACAATCACGCAATACAACAATTGTTCCCAGAGGTAAAAGTGCTGACCCAACAACAGACAGAGAGTGACCCTGGAGGAGAGAAAGGAAAGACTAACCTTGACGTTTTGGACAGGGCAGTCCCGCCGGGCCAGTTTGAAAGCAAAGTAGGACACCTGATAAATGTCAGGCCTCTTATCAGGGTCTGGTTCCAGCATGTACCCTGATAAAAATCACCACCACAGAGAGAAGAACAGAGGAGGGAGAGTGGGAGAAAGAGAGAGTGTCACAACGTGACAGGCAGAAAAAAAGTGGCGAGTGGATGATCTGTATAAAGCGTTCATAAATAGAACAAAGATGAAGGAATGGTTCATCCAAAAATTTGCCTTCATCATTTACTCACCAACAAGTTGTTCAAAACCATTCGTACATCCATGAAACACAAAAGGTTTTTAAAAAAAGTCCTTGCCAATCTTTTCCTTGTAATGAAAGTAAATGAGGATTAGGACCATCAAGATCCTAAATGACTAAAAGTACACAAAACCACAAAAGTGATAGCTTTGTGTGAGAACAGACTGAAACTTAAAGAGATAGTTCACCCAAAAAAATTTTAATTCTGACATAATTTACTTATCCTCATATTTTTCCAAACATGTACATCTTACTTTCTTATCTGGCTTCCATTGACTTCCATTGTGTGGACAAAAAATAAAATGGAAACCCAAATTGTTTTAACATTCTTTAAAATACATAATTTTATGCGAAGAGAAGAAAGTCAGTCATACAGGTTTGGAACAACATGAGGGAGAGTAAATGAGAGAAGAATTTGAATTTTTTGCTGAACTTTTCCCGTTCCCATTTTAACTTTTATAAAATGGACCATCAACAAAAGTGCCGTGTTAACACCATCAAAAGCCAAACACCAGTATTTTTTGCATGTCTCCTAAACAAACGACATTGACAACAATGTTGCCAGAATGGAAGATATGTTGTGTATTTTGAGTTACATTTTGCTCTGTCCTTCACACAAAGCTACTTTATAACTTAAGATTCTAAATATGGTGTACAAGTCATAATGACCACTTTTACATTAAATGTGTTGCCATTTTGGACAGTTTTCTAATTCCATATCCTCTAATTAATGACTAGGATTTTCTTCAAATATTCCCCATTTGTGTTCCACAAAAGAAAGAAAAGACTTGAGGGTGAATAATTGATGACAAAATTTCCTTTTTTGCCTGAACTACCCCTTTCAAGTGAGACCCACAGCCATACTGAGCCGGTGGTGAGACGGAGAAACACCTTGTGAGAGACGCGAGCAGCGACAGGCAGATACTTACGGATGAGACGGTGCATCTCCTGTGAGTAGCGGGAATTGTCTGGAATAGTGAAGTTGCCATCACAAATGGCCACCTGACTCTCACCGAAGGGCAACGTGAAGAAACAGAGTTTATAAAGAAGACAGCCCATCGCCTGAAAGAAAAAAAAACACTCTTATTGTACAATACAGGAAAAACACGCTTGATTGGGGTTATAATGTAATAAAAGCCTTGAATGAGGCCTAATTAAACCTTACATATGACGTCTGTTCTTTTAAATCAAATTAGTCTAGTTTAAAAAATATATATAAACTTCCAGGCAATTTATAAAGACCTGAATACTCTTAAGTCTCGTATAGACTGTCAGTCCAAATGGCAACAATGTTGCGTTGGTAGGCATGAGGAAAACACAGCATCAACAACAACAACAACACAGAGAGGTTTGCAATACAGATGTTGTCTTATTTACAACATGACATTGTGTAGCCGCCGCATGCAGGACTACTGCGTCTTCTGAGGAAGCGGCAGAACTGTACGAGGTATGCGTGGCTTTATTCCGCGTTTCCGCCGGTTTCAAAACTCAAAACGCCATTATATTGTCATTTTCTGCTCGACTGGCACTTTGTATCAACACAACCTTATTTCTGAAGCGACTCTCAGCATGTTTTCTAAAACAACGTCAGCCGTTTACATTTTACGTGGCGTGAGAAAGTCACCTGAAACACAAGAAATCCGATCAGAGCGGTGAGACGGAAACGGGTTTCCAGAAATGTGATTTGAATAGGATTTCAAACTACATATGAATGTAGCTCTAAACGGATTTGTAAAAAATCATGTGATTGCTGGACTTTCAGACCTGCTAAGTCTGACTGGATTTCAATCGGATATGCACAAAAAACTGATTTGGACTGACAGTCTGAACGGGGTAACATTCCACCTTTCAGTGTAGCATTTAATTAATTTTCCTTTGTATTATTAAAGGGATAGTTAATCCAAAAATGAGTTCTGATTTCAGTTACTCATCTTCATATTGTTCCAAATCAGTAGGACTTTTGATCATCTTCGTAACACAAATGAGGTTATTTTGAATTAAGTCTGAGAGATCCAAAATGCTTTGGGTGAATAGACTTTCAATGAAGGGAAAGAAATCTTTCAAATGTAAATATCTTGAAATATCTTAATTTGTGTTCAGAAGATGAACAAAAGTCTTATGAGGTTGGAACAAAATCAGGGTAATTTAAATATTTGGGTGAACGAACCCTTTAAGTAGGGCTGGGCCGTTAAACGATATCACATCGAATCGCGATTAAATTCATGTTGATTACGATGATAAGCTCTGGACATTTTTACTCGATATGGATTAATGTAATGATCAATCACATGACAGAAATGTACACAACAAAAGCCAGTCTGCGTGCAGCTTGCACGTCAAAGTACATGCTCTACTGGCAAAGAAATCTCGACACGAGAAGGAAAAAATGAGTGGAAACAGTGACGAATGTTGAAAGTAGAACATAGAAGCTTTTAAGTTAAACTAACCTTGCGAAGATGACGAAGTTGTCGAACTAAATAACGGCTTAGAAAGAAATGGCTGATTCCTGAAGCTTGAAAATATCTGATTGGCTGTGATATCTTTGATGTATTTACTTACCCAGATATCTGCTTTAGTGGTGATGATTTTGCCGTTGTACAGGTTCACCATTTCAGGAGCGCGATAGGACAGGGTTGTGTACCTAAACAAAACAGACAATTTCATAAACGCTGCATTATAATTAGTGTCATTATTAAGGAATGCATGATATATCTGTGACCATATTGGAAATGTCCAATATGCATTTACCGCATATTGGACATTTACCGAATGAGTACCGTGCCACTGTACGTCCCACTGATTACACCTTATCTATGCATCATCTTTTTATTCTTTTTTATAACGGTTTGACTTTACCTTTGTTCTTATCTTTGGTTTTATCTATATATAATCTTATTCTTTTCAATTCTCTTTACAACTGTATATTTCTATTTCTTATGTATCTGTTGATTATCATTGTTGGTTAGGGCTGTCTGACTGGAGGAGAGCAGTGTGCTTCGCTTCATTCTGTGGTAGCAGACAGTGCAAAGAAGCGGACTCAAGGAAGGGGAGGCCCTGCGGGGCACAGGTAACGTCCCCTGGACCGACTTGTAAGGTCCAGAAGACATTGCGAACCTGCTCAATCTCTTCCATCTCAGAGAATCAGGCAGATAGGGATCTATATATCCAGAATTTTTTTTTTAATGGCATACAATTTTTTTTAATGGCTGATTTCACTTAAAAATCACTGCTTTTTAATATAGGAATGTAAAGGGATAGTTCACTAGGGTTGCCACCTTCAGTGTGGAAAAATTAGGGACACCCAGATCCCACCTCCCAAATAACAAAAACAATTGCACCAAGGAGTTTAAGGACACAACTGAACTAATTATTTCAACAATGACTACTTGACAGCTCAACAATAAACCATAAGAAAACATGAGATCAAATATGTGAACTAGTAACAGAACACATTTTATATTATTTTACATTTAATTATTTAATTTATTTTCTAAAGAACTGTTTAGTAACCTATTTGGCGCACTTTAAAGTGATAGTTCACCCAACATTTTTAATTCTGTCATCATTTACTCACCCTCAAGTTGTTTAAAACCTGTATGAATTTCTTTATTCTGCTGAACACAAAAGAAGATATTTGGAAGAATGTTTGTAACCAAATACTTAATGGACCCCATTGATTCCCATACTATGGAAGTCAATGAGACCCATTAACTGTTTGGTTACCCATATTCTTTAAAATATCTTCTTTTGTGTTCAGAAGAAAGAAATTCATACAGGTTTGGAAACAACATGATTTGACTCTTTAAATGTGCCCTAGAATGAAAAATTTTATTGACCTTGTCATAGTGAAATAAGAGTTCAGAACATGGAAATCACATATAGTGAGTTTCAAACACCATTGCCTCCTCCTTCATATGTAAATCTTGATTGTGAAAAACACCACAGAAAAATAGGCGAATCTCAACATATAGCCATCGATGACGCAATCGATGGGGTCATTAATATGTACGCCCCCAACATTTGCATATGCTAGCCCATGTTCAATGTCAGGCGGAACTGCAGCCGAATCATTGTTCAGTTCTGCAGGTAAACAATGAAAATGGCAGATCATGGACACAAATGTTATGTTCCAGGCTGTGAAGGGGATGTGAGGACTTTTCATACCTTTCCAACAGATAAAAAATGTCAACAGGCATGGTTGTTTTAATCGGATACTGCAACAATTCAAAATTGTTCGTTTGCTCGGCCCATTTCACCACGGCCCATTTTTCTAACCTGGGACAATATCAAGTAGTGACGCTCAGCGTCTAAAACTGAAGAAAGGGGCAATTCCAACTATATTGCTCCAAGCAGTAAGTAGTGTTTTAATCTACTTATTGACTATATAAACAATTTCTGATTAAATTGAAAGTTTCTTAGAGACAGCATTGTCTAGATAATGCAAGATGCTAGTACAGTAACAATAGGAAACTCCAAGTACCATACATAACTATCACTGCGTACATTGTGACTATATAAACATGCAAAATCGTTTTTACGAAAAAAGACGAGACTAAAATGTAGTTTAAAAAATAAAAACGTTAACAAAAAGCACTGGTTTTGGTTTTGTCGGGGGGAAAAGAGGACTATCGAGTCTTCGTGGTTGCGGTTGCCAGAGTTCAGTAATTTGAATCCCCCAATCAGAGCTTTTCTGTGACAAGAACACGTATTCTATCTGGTGTTTTACCTAAACTGGCAACCGCACGCGAGCTCTCTCTCGCGCACATGCGGTGATCTGAAAACACCAATAAACAAGTAAGCTGCATTTGAGCTATCTCCATTTGAGATGTTCTGCTTAAAGTGTCATTCAGTCGATCTGTGATTCTGTCAGGAGTCAGGATCATGAGCTGGTTGTGCTGTTTGTGATTGTGTTAGCTAGCTGAACAATTGCACTTGTGTGAGCTGCTGAAATAAGCCAATCAGAGCAGAGCTCATCATTAATATTCATGACAGAGCTTTACATCCTGGGCACAATTTCTAGGGTTGTAAATGGACCTGTAAAACTGTATCTGGACAATTTTTGCCCTTAAATAAGCCACACACACTCTATGTAGATATCAGAGAACAATTTAAAATATTGTTTCAAATCATTCTAGGGCATCTTTAATTAACTTACAGACTATCAATACAACAATTTACAACATTTTGCATAGCCATTCCAAATAATCAGCAGCCTCCTGGAACCTGTGAGTTCTGCGCATTAGTAAGAAATTAAATGTTCATTTTTCAAGTAAACCTGAGGCTTACCACTGGTTATAAAACTATTTGAATTTCACAGAAACAAGCTGATTGGAGAGAATTACTTTTTAATTTCGTCCTCCACCACAGTCACTCCTTCACTCTGGGGGTTCTGGAACTTCATGGTGGCACTGCCAAAATCACACAGGACATAGTGTCCTCTGTCATGAAGGAGGATGTTTTCCACCTGCAAAGAGTCATACACAAATTACACTCCAGTACAACAACACATCTTCAACTAATGAAATAATGTTGCAAACCCAAGGAGTAGGCTTCTTCACTCCTTGGGTTTGCAACAAGTGTTCAAGTGTTCACTCTGAAGTGGTTTTACCAAGGTAACAGTCAGTCACAAATGGCTGTTATCTGTGACTCATTTAATCATTGGCACAAACTGAAAGACTCTCACACAATAGTTTTCTTGGAAAAAAGTGCTGCTCATAAGAAAAGGAGGGAGAGGAGCAGAAAAAGCAAAGCAGAAAATAAAGGAACCTTGAGGTCTCGGTGGATTATGGGAGTTTTGTACTGGTGCAGACGTGCCACAGCCTCACACGTGTCACAGAAGATCTGGAGCGCTTCCTGTTCGCTAAAGCCCGTCTGCAAACGCTGATTCATCAGGTTCACCACCTGACCACCTGCACGCAAACAAATGTAGAGATGTTAAACGCTACAATACTCCAGTAACAAGTTATCATTAATGCCAAATTGAGGGAATTTCAAAGAAATCTTAAAGGGATAGTTCACCCAAAAACAAAAAAATCTGTCATCGATTACTCGCCCTCATGTTCTAAACCTGCATGAGTTTCTTTCTTCTGTTGAACACAAAAGAAGAGATATTTTCAAGAATGTTGGTAACCAGTTGATGGACCCCATAGTATTTTTCACTATTATGAAAGTCAGTTGGCTACCGTTAACTGTTTAGTCACCAACATTCTTTAAAATATCTTATTTTGTGTTCAATAGAGGAATGAAACTCATACAGGTTGGAACAGCATGAGGGTAGTGTTGCACGATATACCGGTACTAGCAAAGTATTGCGATACCCTGCTATTACAAACGGTACGATATGGAATTTTATTAGTACCGGTACTTTAAGAAGGACCGCGCGTTAATAAGAGCTGTATTTATTTGTGTCGATGAGTGACAGCAGGAGTCAGGATGTGTGTGCAGAGCTCTGCTTCCACCGTTCACTAAACATTGGAAGCAGAAGAGTTAAATATACACGCGCAGCTCATGACAAAGAAAGCAACACAAACATGCGCGCATTAGAAAATATATCGCGACGCGGGATGTGCTCGTGCTGCCGGACTTTGATCTGAAGCGCGCGCCTTTCAGACAACATGCGATCGCGATTCAGTTCTTTCGGATTATGGATTTCAATGGTCAAAAATATGTAAAAATGCACATCCTGTGAGTATTCAGGTAAACACAGTCGGGGGTGTCTTTAGTAAGCGTGTACAGTTGAGGTGATTGGATCGGTGCCGGATCTAATATTCTGTGTGATTAATGTTAGTCAAACAACAATGAAAAAAAGAAAACCACCCCATGACTGGCTAAATAATTTTAATATATTCATTAAGAATCAGTGTATAGTTAATTTATTGAGTGAAGACTAAGCAGTTGTTTTTATTTATTTCTTGACTTGCTATACTGTTAAATAGACCTAAAGCTGAAAAATAAAGCACTGTTTTTGTCATATTGTTTGTAATTTGCATTTATCTTATTTTTTAAAAACAAAGATAAAATAAAAAAATTGCAATTAGAAGAAATGGTCAAAAACCAGTGCAGGAACATTTTTAGTTAAATTAAATAAGACTATGATTAATAAGTTCTGGTGTCATATTATTCAATTACTTTTACTGGGTGGTATTTTGACCGTGGTATCGATTTAGTATCGGTATCGAGGTATTTTAGTCTGGTATCGTATCGAAGTCATAATTTTGGTATCGTGACAACACTACACATGAGGGTAAATGACAGTTTACATTTTTGGGTGAATTATCCCTTTAAGGCAAGACAAGAAAGGTTTTTTTCAAAGTCAAATTTGTTAATCTAGATGTCAGCCGAATTTAGCCCCGCCCACAACATTTGAGGTTGGGCAATTCGGTCCAGACTTGATCCATCGTGGACTAATAATGCCGGGACAGAAACTGTTCGGCCCAATCAAATTGTCAGGGCGGGCTTTATAAGGTGATGGACAGATAACGAAACGTAATCATCCACGTCACCAAAGAGCGCTTGGGTTGAATTTGTTCTAATCCCAAACAGAGAACTTGTTCTTATATGCATTCAACTTTATTTCTCTCAAAAATTATGATTGTGTTAGTAAATACTCTGTATCCATTATATTTTACAACATCGGCAAAGATCGTTTACACAAAAACAAACTTTCATTTTGAATTGAACTAAACCTTTGATCAACTGGGAAAGTATGATAATATCTGTTAGTTAAAATTGTACCATTTTCATCTGTGGTGTCTTACCTTAAGAAAAACAAAACAGTATAATGTGAATGACTACACAATGATCTAATCCACCCTTAGAGGGGCGCCAGAGTTCACAGGTGGTGAGGAGTTCAAACATGGATACGAAAAACCTTTCCGTATAATTTCTAGAAATCCTCCAAATGATTGGCCACTTATCTGAAAATGTTGACAATTACTTCCTTTGGTTCTATACGTGGTCTCATCTTGCCGAACACATAAAACGATCACATTTGAATGATGCAAAAGAGACGAGCGTGCTCACACAAGCTGTGAGAGATGCGGCAAAAATGAAAAGATCAGCAGAGGCTGTGTCTCCGGGCTCAATAATAACACAGTGAAAAGGTGTGTATAGTTCAAACGACTTTATTAAAAAATCCAGAATTCTTCCACTCTCTTTTGAACTCTTTCCCTCACACAGTAGCCTTCTCCTCATTAGAGCTTCAGGTGAAGGGTTGCCAGTAGAGATGTACCGGACTACTGAAATCAGAACCGGCTGATCTAATGGGAACCACTGATCTAATCCACCAAATCCAATTCATCAGATTGCATCAGATACTAGATTTTAACTGAAATGAATCCTATTTTTTCCATTCTTAATCCTTATCCTTTTTCTCCTTTATATTATTAACAATTATCTCTATGACAAACCACCTTATGGAGAGGATTCTAAATCTTTTTTGTTTTGTTAAAAGTCAGGAACTGGCTTTTTTTTTATTATACTGTTGTCTGAGGTCAACTAATGACGTTTGTGTCGTTTTTACGAAAACATTATAATGAATAAGTAAAAGGCTTTTTCTACACTGGTTTTGAGGCTCTCTCCTGAACGCTGGGTTTTGATGGGCGTGCCGCACTAGAGACTTGGAAGTAAACGCCCACGGCTAGGATTGGATAATATTTTCATATTTAATGAGCTCCCCTGTCATAACTATGCCCCTGTCAGTTCACATGAGGGAGGGATTGTTTTGAAAGCAGCGACCGGAATGATTCTCTCGATCACAGGGCTCGTAAACATCTTTATCAAACAAACACAATGATTTATCTCTCATCCACCTGCATTGAAACAACATTTTTGTATTACTTGGCCCACCCGATCGTTGGATATAAGCGCAAATCGAGCACATACACACACACCCTTCAAATGTCAAGACATTTGGCCCATACATGTCCGAGTCTGACCCCGAATCATAATAAACCAACATATAAGGGATTCTCCAACCTGTAATAGCATGTTAAAGGTATGTTCTGTTAGTACACAATCAAAACGATCTATAACAATGCAATACTATTACACATACAAAAACACGTTTTACTCACATAAGTGTGCTGCTGCACCATATAGCTCCACTATAGAAGGCACAGCATTATGTTTTTAATCTCAATATGTCTGCAAATGCAGCATCGACCTGCGTCTTGTCGAACACATGTATAATGTCTTCCCCACGTGATCTGGAACTTCATTAAAAATAAAGTTCAACCACACATTCCTAATATTAGGATCCAAAGGAAGCAGCGACTGTGTGCTTCCACAACCAGGGGCCTATTGCACGAAACTAGGATAAGGGATTAAGCTGGGATATCTTGGTGATCCGTTATCGTTTTTGGTGTGAGTGTGCCTTCAGGGTAAGTTTACATGATAACGGTGTACTAAATTTTGCATACAGATGACAAGATCATCAAGATATCCCGGCTTAATCCCTTATCCTAGTTTTGTGCAATAGGCCCCAGGAAAAGCGCAATATATTGCTATCGTCTTCGGCATGTTTATTGCTGCTGGCTAGCACAATCCGAACAGAGCCTTGAGTCGGTGGGCGGGGCTAGTGCTTATTATTCTGTAGAGGTGGTGTTTTGCCACACTGTCGTTTTCTGGGCCTAGTGTCTATAAAAGCTTTTCTTTGACTAACAAGGACGTTTTCAGCTCTGAAACTTACAGGATATTCTTATATTACCATGACCTTTCATATATCAAAAGCTCAAGGGAAAGTTGATTTCTAAATTCATCAACCCTTTAAAAGGTCCCATGGCATGGAATTTTCATTTTATGAGACTTTTCAACATTAATGAGTTCCCCTAACCTGAATATTGTCCCCAAGTGGCTAGAAATTTTGATCAGTGTAAACTGAGTTATGGCTGTTTTTCTCTGCCTTTGAGAAAATGACAGCCCAGATGAGCTGATCTGAAAGCTCTCCGGTTATGCCGTGAAAACCGGAGAGGCTACCTCCCCTTCCTCTGCTTTGCCCTCCCATAGCATTTAGAGAAAATGTATTCAGCTTATGTCTACACAGGCTTTACAAACAGACTTTATTATATGGATTCGACAGCACCGCGACAAACAGTGAGTAGCAGTGTTCATTAATGCCTGATCTGTGATCAGTGATTTCTGATGTGTAGCTAATCATTCAAGTTCACTCAGACTTACTTTCTAGATCGTCGATCGCCGTCTTGATGGCCTAAGTGTAATGCATCAGTGAATGAAACAAATCCCTTATTAAGAGATTCAACTACAGAGAGCGATCACAACTCTCAGATACAAATAAGCTCGCGCTAACAGCACAGCGCTATTTTAATAACTCGTTACAATAAAACTTCCTCCAGCTCTCCATGATTCATGAGTGCCCAGCAGTCAGCCTCTCTCTCTCTCTCATGCATGCAGTCAGTGCGTGCAGTGCCTCGCTAATCCACGCCCCCTCTGCAACATAATCTAACACTCATTTCAAATGCAAAGATGTCAGCCAATCACAACAGTGGGCGTTTTCACTGAAGTCTCACAGCAGACACGCCCCTTGAAACAGGGCATTCAGCCAGAGGGGTAATAACAGGATAGAAATTTTTTTTTTTTTCAAAATTATGACATTTTTTTAATGTAAATATCATACTAACAATATAAGTACACCTCAGGAAACATAATAAAATAATAGAAAAATGCCATGCCATGGGACCTTTAAGAAAAGCATGAGTATTGTTTACACTATTATTTAAGACCAATTATCACACAAAACATACCTTTAAAGGATTCATCAAGTCACAGCACATTTGTAGTGATACCAAATCGGTACTGAAATTTAAAAAAATGTGCCGCTTTGAGCGCTTTTGAGCTGTTATCGTAAGCACCTCTGACTGGCCATTGCTCTCACGCGCTCATCGGATGTGCCTGTGATTGGTTACAATGATCAACGCAAGGCAGCGCTTGAAAGCACACGGAAGTGTTTGAAAATGTTTTAAGAGCGGGACCGTTTGAAAGCACAAGCAGGCGTCGACCAGCGGACCGGTAGGCTGATAGACACCTGCATTCAAACGTTCCGTGTGTATCTGTGCAAGCACTCTGAAAAGTGTCATTAATGTATATTTATAACATGTTTGTGTAGCCAATCACAGATGTGTTTGAGGAGCATGAGCGCAATGAAAGCGCTCAAACGTCATTTTTTTAAATGTCAGTACCGATTTGGTATCGCGGCCAATACTTTTGACAACACTACTCCTTTGTTGTTGCACTTTTATAACAAACAGGATACTATTCAAAGCTTTGCGATTGAGAGGGTTAGGGGTGTCGAAATTAATAATTTCTTCGATGCATTGCGATGCAGACGTGGACGATTCGGTATCGGTTAGTATCGGTATCAGTAATAGGCCATAACCGGTTATGATGTACTGATTATTTTCTGACGTCATTTGTCACGCACATGCTTTGTTGTGGTAGCATACAATGGCAGAGGGACGTGAGATGCGAGTGTGAGTAATTAAAAATGCTCTAACTACTTTAAAAGTCGACATCTGGGCACATTTCGCCTTGTATGAACAACCTGCATGACCTGAAAAACACACATGCTGTGTGTAAATCAAAGCTATCTGATTTATCAAAATTATTTCATTTACACTTGGGCACATAAATGTATCTTCGCAAAACGGATATAAATCTGTTCAATTCCCGCACTATATGCAGATTTAATGGAGTTCACATCACAAAACAACAGATATGAGCTGCATTTAAAAATCAAAAACAGCAATATGAGCGAGCGCGGCCACAGGCCAGCACTGCTGAGATCATTCAGTTTCTTTAGATCACCTACGACTTTCAGTTTAATTTGCGGTAGTTTGTGCATTGGCTTAAAGAAGAGACACTCATCTGTGGCGGTGCATGCTGCGGTAGCGCTGTCATATAGCCTATAACATGCTCTCATACGTTTATTTATTTTTTGTTTCAACAACCATATGCATTTAGACTTTAGTTTTGACTGTAAGGCGGCCCAAACCACCTCTTATGGTGCGTTCACACCGGACGGATTTTCTTGTTAAGTCAATGCAAAGACGCAAATATTTCTGCCCTGTGAATATTTCCTTTTGTGTATTTATTTTAAATGCTCCTGTTGTCTTCTGTGGCCTGATTTTAGTTTTATTTGATACATTTAAGAAGCTTGTTTTCTTTGAGCAGGTAAAATGAAAGGTTCACTTCATATATCTGACTGCTTGTATTTATTGTCAAAATTTGATTCTAAATTTTAAATTAGGACACTGATGTGGTGCATGTAGTGCAGACTCCTGAAATAAAAAGAAAGACTCGTATTTGCCATATAAACATGCTTAAACTGTATGTCTCTCGTCCTACCTCTGAAGATTCTGCCAGTTCTAAAGTGTCTACTCATGCTGCTGTAACTTCTGTGGATGTGGTTCCTTCTGAAAATTCTCCCTGCATGGATGGTCTTCATTTAGGAAGTGCTTGTCTTTCTGGTGCTTGTTTGCAGAATTCTGAAGCTCGTTCTAAACTCTCACATTTATCTAGATCATCTCAACATGAACTTGTACAGTTAATTGACAAATATTCTGTACTTTTCGCAGATGTACCTACTGTGACTAATGTTTTGAAGCATGACATTGATGTAGGTGATCATCGTCCTGTTAAGCAGAATGCTTATCGTGTAAATCCTGTAAAGCGTGAGATAATAAAACAAGAAACCCAGTATCTCATTGAAAATGGTTTGGCTATGTCAAGCTCTAGTCCATGGTGTTCCCCATGTTTGTTGGTTCCAAAACCTGATGGGACTTCACGTTTTTGTACTGATTACCGGAAGATCAATCAGTTAACTAAATCAGATTCCTATCCTCTTCCCAGAATGGAGGATTGCATTGATCGCATTGGAAACGCTAAGTTTGTGACTTGTCATGCCACTGTCACATATTTGGGTAAGGAGGTTGGTCAGGTACCGTCCGCCTTTGGAAGCTAAGGTTCAGACCATTGTTGAGTTTCCTGTGCCCAAATTCCAAGAGAGAACTCAGACGTTTCCTTGGAATGGCTGGTTACTACAGGAATTTCTGTAAACATTTCTCTAGAAGAAGTGTTTTCAAAATAAAGCCACTCACAGATAATCTTCGTAAAGCTGTGTCTTTTAACTGGAATTCTAAATGTGTACTTGCTTTTGAATCTTTGAAAAATGTGTTGTGCAATGCTCCTGTTTTAACTGCCCCAGACTTCTCTAGACCTTTTAAACTTGAAGTGGATGCCAGTGGTACGGGTGCCGTTGCTGTCCTACTACAGGAAGATGACCAAGGAATCGACCATCCTGTATGTTTCTATTCTAAGAAATTCAATCGCCATCAAATCAATTATAGTACCATAGAACAAGAAGCACTAGCTCTTTTGTTAGCTCTACAACATTTTGAAGTTTATGTTGGCTCCAGTTCTCAACCTGTTGATGTATTCACTGATCATAATCCACTTATCTTTCTGCAGCGTATGTGTAACAAAAACCAGAGACTTATGCGCTGGGCACTCATTTGTCAGGGCTTTAATTTGCTAATTAAGTACAAGAAAGTTGTTGACAATGTTATTGCAGACTCTTTGTCCAGATGTCATTTGTAAACTTGTAACCATGTTACTCTTATGTGTGGGGGTGTTACAACCCTATGGTTTGTATTTTGTGACATCTCTGTTGTTTTGTGAGCCTCTGTCCAGGAAGTCAATCTGATTGGTTCCTGCAGGCTAATAGATGCTATGTCCTGATTGGTCCACAGTATTTTAAAAGTCATGTCATCACTTCCTCTACCCAGATTGACCCAGAGATCTTGTGTTTTGAGAGAGAGAGTTTTGTGACCTGTATAGTGCAGAGTTTGTTTGTGTGTTAAGAGAGTTTGACTGTGTTAAGAATATTAGAGATTGTGAGTATTGCTTGTTTGTTTGTTTGAATTGAACACTGTTTGTATCAGAGAAACTTTGTTGGTATATTTGACCCTTTGCCTGTTTTCTGACACTGATTTGGACTGCCCTTTTCAGTTTGGTTGCCTGATTGTAAATATATTGTAAATACTGAGTATTTGGGAAAGTAGGGAGTCTGACGCCATTTTTGTTTATTGTAAACCGTTTTGATCGCTGTTTTTTTTTGTTAGGGAGTTAGGTTTGTATATTGTATTTTCCTTTTCTTTTCTTTTTGGGTTAGGGTTTAAGAAAGAGGTTTAAAAACAAGGAAGTTTTGTTTGTTATTTTGGCCTAGTCAACTCCTGAACCTTAGGTCCCAAATCAAATCAATAAATACATTTTCATACAAATACACTGCTTTTTCATAGTTTTCATGTTGCACCCTTGAAAACTATGAATGTGGTGGATGTGGTGCTTCATCAATGCATCGTGATATCGAATTGAACCGAATCGATGACATGATAATCGTAATCGAACCGAACCGTGAGACCAGTGTAGGTTCAAACCCCTAGAGAGGGTATTCCTGGAGGTTCTTGAGAATTAAAGCAGAGACACTACATGCAATTAGAATGAAAAATCCAGTCCAATTCTAAACAATTGATTATCAATGCATCCCTAGAAGTCACTTACATGAACACAAGAACCCACATGACAGCCCTTTAATCCATCTGTTAGAACTTCAGAAGCTTTTTAAATTGTGAAAGATGCATTCAATACATCCAATCGGTTGGCCTTCAGTGAAGGCTCAAAAGAAAAAGAAAACAAGCTCTTTTGGAATAATGAAAGAATTAATCTCTTCTGGCTTTACAACATTCTAAGGAAGAACTTAACCAATCAAGACACACGGAAACCTCTTCAGATAAAGACACTGGAAAATGTTTATTCCAGTAATGGTTAAGTCTTTTGTGTAGGTGCTGTTGGAAGATGATATAACAACCTTAAACTATTCAAGTAAAGAAAAGCTTTCTCAAGGTACTAAAAGATTAGGATATAAAGTCATGTGAGACTGTGATGGAGGTCGGAAATCTATCTAAATAGCACCTCCAGGTGGATGAATCGTATAAACAGCACAAATACCCTGTATAAGAGGAGATACTGTATGTAAGGCCGTTTACACCAGGTATTAAGATCTGTTTTGGTCGATTGGATCACAAGTAGATGACGGCGATATTCCTGTTTACAGCTAGTATTTTAATTTGTCTTTTTTGCCCACTTCCAAACACTTCTGTCCTGATTTCTTCAAGGAGAGGGTCTATGTTTGGGTAAATGTATGTTTTGTTTTTTTTTTTTTTAGATCTTTCAATCTAATGGACAAAGTAAGCTCACACAATTTACATATGAATGATTGTGATGCATACACACAATGATGTCAAGGTGTGGCATATTCTGAGATTGATCGTGTTCTGGGCCGGGTGCTAATAAAAGCTTTTCTTTGACTAACAAGGAAGTTTTCAGCTCTGAAACGTACAGGATATTCTTACATTACCATGAGCTTTTATAAATCAAAGCTCAATGGAAAGTTGATTTCTCAAAGAAGACCACGAAGACCTTCGAGTTCCTGTGTGTGATGATATGACGACTATTGTTTGTCGAATTAAACGTTAAAATGCTCATGAAGTGACTGGAGATGAGGTTCATGCATTCATGTCCTCATATATTGAGGTGGCAGAGGCTGGAAAACACAGTTTCAGTGTGTGTGAGGGAAATGAAACTCATTCACACAGAAACATGCAGGATTGTCTTTTGTGACTTAATATTTACAGACACTAATATATATTGCGATTTGATTTAAAGGGTTACTTCAGCGATTAGCATTAAGCTTTGTATCAGTAGAAACCCAGGAGTATATTAAAATTATCGTACTTTCCCCCCTCATATGACCCTGAGACGAGAGAATTATGTATTTTATTTCTGGAAAAATTCCTCCGATGACGCAAATATCGTCATTTTGCATCATCGGAGGAGTTTTTGTCCAGAGGCTGAAGACTACAGCCAGCAGGAGGCGCTGTTTCCACATGTTTTCAACATCGCACTCACAGCACTCGGCTCGCGGAGCTGCGGAGATTCATGTAAACGGAGTGGTGGAGAGCAAAGTGAGTGTTTCAACTTTTTAAATGAACTTCCTATGACAGTTAAGCTTCCAAAGACATGAGCTGAACACGCGCTGTGAATGCAGCCGCGAATCCCGCGATTACCTCAGCTCAGGTGATGAATGTAATCCGATCCTGCTGCGTTTGTGCCGTGACGCTCAATCGGCTCACTCGCATTATATCGAACAAACACGTTCAGTTTTTAATTGTAGTGTCTCTAACTGAACGCGGTGTGCAAGTGATCCAGTAATCCTGTAGCCGACTAGCCGCGCCTAGAGTAGGGCAGTGAAGCAGTGCGTTCTGGGAATTGTCGTCTTTCATCCCCATGAGACAAAAATACATTTTCTGTGTTTTCTCAGTCTAGAAGGCACCAAATTCAAAAATAATTTCACATTTCTACTACAATAATGACCCAGTTTAAATACAGATTCATCGTCCCAGCGCTGAAGTACCCCTTTAAGTGCTGATTTGATTTAATATGCCGATTTGGTTCCACAAATATTCTTGTGGAAAATATGATAATTTTAGTAAATACGCGCTAAAAAAGAGAGTAATACTTAGCTATTTCAAATGGAAAGACATTAGCCAATCACAGCAGTATGAGTTTACACTGAACTCTCACAGCAGACACGCCCCTTAAAACAGAGTGTTCAGGGTAGAAGAAAAATGCCTTTTATTTCTAAATTAGGACAATTTTTTATGTAAAAAGCATTATAACATTATAAATGCACCCCAGGAAACATCATAAAACAATAAAACAACGCAGTTCATGACCCCTTTAACTAATAATATGCTATTATTATGATGAAAACCGTTATGGGCATAACCGTTATTTTCCTCTAAAAGCATTCAGTAGCAGAAGCAGCAGGCGGCAGTGGTTTGAGTGAGAAATTACACGCTATTATCAAGTCCATCTCCCTCGGTCAGGAGGGGGGCATAGGGATGTCCATGGCCATGCCCCCACCCCTCCGAGCCCCCAAGTTTACTCTTTGCCAAGCGTATGTTTGTTTTCCCACACAGAGCCAAGGCGGCTGCGTGCAGAGGCATTATGGGGCTGAAAGGCAGACTTACCTCTGCAGAAGTCCATGAGGATAAACACCTCCCACACGTCTCCACCTCCTACAGCCGTGATGCTGGAGTCCAGGAACCCAACAATGTTCTTGTGACCGGTGAGATCCCGCTGGAACACAAGCCACAAAGAACAGAAAGTGGATGAATGAATGAACCAGACAAAATGACACGTCACAAAAAGCTTAGTATTTTAAAGCTACACTGTGTGATATTTTCCCCCATCTAGCGGTGAAAAGGTATATGACCATCAAGTGAATATTAGTTTCTGTTCCTCTCAATTCCAATTTCGTTTTAACTCCTACGGTGGCCGATTTACATGGCTTCCAGTTCGACCTCGTCCATGAGTGTTCCTTCAGGTCCACGATCAGTGTGTGTTCCCCCAGACGAATGCAAGCTAATCTTAGTAAAGTAACTTTTATCGGTGCTATCGTTATTCTGTATATTGTACGAAATCACTAGCGTAATGCAAAGTTTACATTGTAGGCTATATCAGTCTCAAGCAATCCCCCTCTTCACATTCGACACAGTGCCATCGAGTGTTAAAACGCGAAAGGCGAAGCTTGAATTTACGGGTATGTCCCTCTTTGGCTAATGTACTTTCAAGATGGAGGAGCAACATGGCGACGCGCATTCGAACCCCTCACCCGTATGTATTTTCAATGGCATATTATACACTTACGAGAATACTTTATTACTTGAAAGAAGTAAATATACATTAATGAGCACATATATTTTTGAAAGAACTAATTGTTTTTAGCTAAGAATAAACTAAAAAAGTTACACAGTGTAGCTTTAAATACTGTTGAATTAAATATTGTATGGTACCATTCAAAAGTTTGGAGTCGATAAGACTTTTTTCAAAGGCTTACCAAGGCTGCATTTATTTGATCATAAATACAGTAAGAAGTGTCATATTGTGAAATATTATTACAATTTTAAAAAGTCCTAAATGTAATGTATGTGAGGTCAAAGTTGAATGTTCAGCATCATTACTCCAGTCTTCAGTGTCACATGATCCTTCAAAAATCATTCTAATATGCCTATTTGGTTCCACAAATATTCTTGTGGAAAATATGATCATAAGAATCTAGAGGGGGGGGGGAGTTCAAAACAGAATTTATTTATTTAGAAATCTTTTGAAACATTATACATGTTTGTACCATCACTATTGATCAAATGAATCTATCCCTGCCTCAAACTTCTGATATAATATAAATCACGTCTATACATATAATATGTCACAAATAACAATTCTCTTATCATTGCTAAAGCACAGAAAGCATTTCACCACACTCACCATGATCTGGATCTCACGCTTGCAGACCTGCAGGTCGTGTTCGTTGTTGACGTACATCCTCTTCAGGGCGCATCGGACCCCCTGATTAGTCCGCACTAAAAAGACGATTGCAAAGCCGCCTGCAAAGGCAAACGCACAAAGTTTAGATGCTTTTGTTGAAAATAACCTTTAGAACTAAAGAAGTAGGTGATATTTACACCACAACACTGCCTCCATGTGGAAATCAGCAGTATATTTTATTCAGTTTACATTAGAAGTCACATTTCTGCATGCAGGCATTAAATTGTGCTCAGAACACGCGTATAGACACTTAGTCTAAGCATTTAGTCCTGGTGTTATAGTCGATGTTGATGTGTCCAGCTAGACATCAGAGCCTGTATTTTTGCACTCAAGATTTGCTGTGTTGGCATAATGTGGAGCAGGGTGTTATTCCTCAAAGCAGGCACAGGGGAAACTCTTGGGGGAAAGTAGGACATATTTCTTTAAGGATAGAGCTATAGCAACAGTGAATTTTCAGTCAACAATAAGTGAGATTATATCTGTTTTTTATTGCAGAGCTGAAAAAAGATGCTGAGAGGTGTTTGAACAGCACAGCCGAGTCTGAAATGCACCAGGCCCGGAAGTCTATTAGCTTTGTTACCAGTTCCATCTGTGAACCGCAAATTAAACTAAACCGAGTAAACAATGGCTTCCTTTACAACACTGATGACACACGCAATTCATGACGATGCAATGAATGCTCACACTCAATCAATTTATTGCTTTTTCTTCTGTACACCTCAAAAGAGGTTTTAGGCAGGAGTTTCATATTGATTTTTAAAGCTTTCACAGCACCTGAACTACATTCACTTCCTAGTATGGTCAATATTATGCTTCACTAAATATCCTCTAGAGTAAATAAATGACAATGTCATTAATTCTAATCTGATATGTTGAAACAAAGGGTTAGTTCACCCACAAAGGAAAATTCTGTCATTAATTACTCTCCCTCCTGTTGTTCCAAAGACTTTCATTCATCTTCGGAACACAAATGAAGATCTTTCTGATGAAATCTGAGAGGTTTCTGTCCCTCCATTGACAGCTACGCAACTACCACTTTGACACTTCAAAAAGTTCATAAAGAGATCATAAAAACGAATCCATATGAATTGAGTGATTTAGTTTAAACTTCCTGAAGAGATACGATTGCTTTATATGATGAACAGATTGTATTTAGGCTTACATTCCAAAGATGAACGAAGGTCTTAGGGGTTTGGAACAACATGAGGGAGAGTAATCAATGACAGAATTGTCATTTTTAGGTGAACAAACTCATTAAGATACAGTTTAAATATTTGGGGTCAGTAAGATTGCTCACCAGGGCAGCATTTCTTTGATAAACATACTGTAAAAACTTACCTATTCTGAAATATTAGCATTTAAAATGACTTATTTTCTATTTGAATATATGTAAACATTCAAAGCTGAATTTTCAGCATCATTACTCGAGTCTTTAGTCAGTGTCACAGAAATCATTCTAATATGCTGATTTGCTGCTCAAGAAACATTTCTGTCCATGATATATTTACAGATATTATGATATAAAAGTTGTGCTGCTTAATAATTGTGCAAATTTTGATACATTTATTCAGGATTCATTATTTGATAAATAGGAAGTCCAAAAGAACATTTATTTGAAATAAATTATAAATGTCTTTATGGTCACTTGACCAATTGAATAATATATATATATTCATAAAATATAATATAATATAATACATATATATATATATATATATATATATATACAATTATTTTATGATCTATTTTCTCAATTTACTCGTTTTATTTGTGCTGTTTTCAGTTACTTTTGAACTTGCAAAATGGCCACAGTCATTGGCCAATGCTAATCATTTCAAAATTGCCAAATATTGAATAATTCATCTGGTTGACATATTGCTCTATATATATGCTTAATGTATATAGGTTAAGATTTTATATTATATATATATATATATATATATAGATAGATAGATATAGATATATAGATAGATAGATAGATAGATAGATAGATATATATATATATATATATATATATATATATATATATATATAGATATACATACATACATACATACATACATACATACATACATACAAATCTTACCCTAAACTTTTTAACAGTACAGTATATCCTTTTTACACAATGTGAAAAATACTCCAAATTGTCTGACAATGAATATAAAACTGCATTAAAATTTTTAAAGAATCAATGAAATGGCTGGATGGAGTATAACATGTCACCCCGCCGGACACGTCAACACCCAAGTACAGATGAGCAGGGATTTCCAGACAAAGGATTTAGGCCACTAAATAAAGCTGCCAGAGGAGCCGAGAAGAGCACTGAAATCTAACCACAGTTCACCGTCAGGCCGTTTGTTTGGTAGATTAAATTATCTGTAGCTAACTGGCCTGTTATATTTAACATCAAGAAGGGTGACAGAGCAATATGTCAACCAGATGAATTATTCAATATTTGGCAATTTTGAAATCATTAGCATTGGCCAATGACTATGGCCATTTTGCCAAGTTCAAAAGTAACTGAAAACAACACAAATAAAACATGAGTAAATTGAGAAAATATAGCATAAAATAATTGTGTATTATTAAATTGTGTTTGTGGATGGATGGATAGATATATTAATTACACATATTTCCATGAATTTAACAAACTCCTAACACTTTTACAATTCCCATGATATTTACAGCTTTTCCATGACCATAGACTGACCTAGTCCACGATCAGTGTGTATTTAATTACTAACTACCAGGGGTGTAACAATATGTATCACATATATTGCGATACAAAAATGCAACATGTATCTTGATAGAGACAATATATTGTGTCACCCAAAATGACAATATATTGTGTCACCCAAAATGAAAATTACTGCATGAGAAAAAAAAAAATCAAGTATACAGAATTTTTATATTAGTACTACATTAAACTAATACATAAATGTTGAATATAATCAGTGTTTCCCATAGGTTGAGAAATGACTTGTGGTGGTGGGCAGGGTGGAGTGGCTTGATGAGTGTGTTCAGAATAAACTAGTCAAACAAAGGTTTATGAATTGATATGCAGATAAAATTTACTTTTAATAACAACAGTAATGTGCAAAAAAACACATTTTTATAGGGAAAATTATTAAATGTACCATTGTTCTTTTGTAGTATCGCACTGAACTGTCCAACAGCTTCATTGATTATAAAAGAAGCACTCTTTACTTTTTTCTAGGTAATTCAGTTTGAAGAAAAGTTTTCGTTTTGCATATGACCTTGTGACTTCCAACTTTTTTCCATATTTAAGGAGTGGAAATTCCTAACAAGTCAATAAGTGCTCCTCTGTTTATAGTGGTAATGTCTTTTTTTAAATAAAAGTGACTACACCTTTAAACTTTTAGTTTAACAAATCATAGCATTAAAAATAACATTAAAATTAGATAATATTTAGAGATTTTAAATATAATCTAGTGCAGGGAAAAGTGTGAAGCCCTTGAAAAATGCTTGAATTTCACGGTCAAAAAGGCTGTACGAACCCTAATATGAATAATGACAACATTCAAAAAAACATTCCACTAGTTATGCCGCAATGCCATGTATACTACATTAAATCCATGCTTTATGATTTCTGGACTGAAACCGCTGAACTTTGTTCATGCAACGATGGTTTCTCCTGGTTTCCACGTCAGCTCTGTTGGGTCTGATATCTGTAGATTATAATAGAGAATTCTGTTCTGAACACATCCCACTAGATCTCGCAGCGATGTTATTAATTCTGTGGCCAATTCAAATGCTTTCTCACTGGATCTCTCAGCGCTCACATAATGCAATGGGAGAATATTTGTGGGTCCTGATCAGGGTTCTAAATTAACTTTTTTAATCACCAGCCAATGTGGCTGGTAAATTTCTAAAGTTACCAGCCAATCAGAATTTCTACTAGCCAAATTTGTTTCTGGTTAAAATAAGAGAAATTATGATTGCCACTGAATGCATTTGCTCATTTTATTAACATTGTAGGCATGAAAAACACATATAAAGTACACAGAGGCACAGTAGTAGTACTTCTCAAGAAAAAAATTTTCTTGGAAAACTTTTACTTCACTACATTCCAAAGCATATGTCTTTTTTTACTGTACTGCATTTCATAAATAAAAGTTGTTTCCTTCCCTTTAATACTTAATTACATAGAAAATGTAGTACTTTTTAACTTGTACTCATGTAATACTTTGAATTACATAGTAAACGTATACAGTACTACATTTTTTAATGTAATTAAGTATTAAATGATATGCAGTAGGCTAAAAGTACAATATTACGTTTTAAAATGTTGTGAAGTAAAAGTTTTCCAAAGAAGAACACTGATAAAGTACTTGAAAAATGGAATTATTTGGAAAGTAAAAATACTTCAATACCGTCTCCCTCTGAAAATACAGTGCATACAACAAAATATACAGAGAAAGTGCAAACATTAAATTTAAAGTTTGGGATCTATCTATCTATCTATCTCTGATCATTTGAATCGCATGTCTTCAGAGCTCTTCTTTAGAGGTGCCATCAGAATCTGAGCCACCCTCTGTCCCTTTTGTTTGCGCAGTCACATTATCGTTTAGTTTTTTTTCTTTCGCGTATATGCGGCAATCCTGACAAAACATAACGACATTTTTGTGATCCAACACAAGCCATTCACGACACGTCAGCCATTTACATTTCTTTGTTTCTCTGTCGAAATCCTCATCCCCGGCTTCGTTCCTCTTCTCGCCCCCAGAGATCTATGCCAACCACCGCCGTATTTAGTTTAATCTTAACTTTTTACTTTACTAGCTAACTCCCTCCTCTTTCAGTCTATGCTACCTGCTCTGGCTCCGTTCGCTCTTCTTTTTCTGGTGGACGCTCCGTTCGTTTCCATGGTTTCTAGCGCTGGTTTCACTGCAAACTGCGAGCGGTCAATGGGCGTATGAAACGTCGTCGCGTAGCATTACGACACAGTGTTCATGGGAAATGCAGGAAGTACTGCCAGGGGGATTTTGACCGAGAACAAACCCTTATGTATCATGCATGTAACGCATCATGCTTCACCGGCCAAACTGGCTAGTAAGCTTTTATTAACACCCGCCAAAATGAATTTTAACCCGCATTTGGCGGGATGGCGGGTGTTAATTTAGAACCCTGGTCCTGATGCCAAAGGTCTTATTTTACCAGTAAAAACTGGCCTACAACGTTTTAAATATATCTAGTCAGTGACAGAGAGCAAGCATATTCATCTAAAATAATTCTGTATTTTTAGCTCCAGAATCATGAATATTTTTATTCTGGTGTCAGCATTGTCCTGTGTATTGGGTTACCAGCACCAAGTCCAAACCTATTCAATTTCACCCCCAATGTAATACCAAATGTAGCATTTAATCAACAGTATATTGTGTTAATCCTTTCAGCATATTATTGCGATAGTCCAAGTCATATCATATTGTGAGTTCAGTGTGGTGAACACCCCTACTAACTAGCAATTACATCTGCAACACTGTAACTGGACTACTGCACTAATTACTCTCCATAAAAAGTATTACATTACTTTTTACTTTCTAAATCTTATATCAACCTCAACCAGTTAATCAAAGGACAGATTTTTTTTTTAAAACAAATATTATAAATTATTTTTAAACTGATCAAAGTATTTAAAGGGAGCTGGTTACATTAAAACATACATTTTATAATTAGTTACGTTCAATTTTGACATTAAATCCACTTTTGTTTTATTTTGAGTTGTTCTATTGTCTATACAGCATTTAATGCAATTACATCATAAGTAAGGGTTACTTTGTTACACTGTAATTATACATTTAAGTACTGCGTAATATTAATTAACTAAATGTACTTACTATAGTGTTAGGATTTGGGTTTAGGGTTAGTTGCATGTATTATGCACAATATATAGTTATTAGTATAGTAACTACATATAACAATCACACTATAAAATAAAGTGTTACTGAATTAAGAGTAATCCATCGCTTTTTCATGGGAAAAGCAATCAATTCAGTCATAAATACTTAGTAATGCATTACACTCGTCCTCAATCATCTATAAATGACAGTCACACTGTTTTTGTGGATAACCACTTCATCATATTTGGATTTTGTTCAGAGATCAATCAAATTAAATTCACCCAAAAGAACTTCATTCTTTGTATGATGTTGAGGATGGGGTCTAATGCCATTTCATGCATGCGTCAAAGAGTTGGATATGGGCACTTCTCCCGGACAAGCGCCGAGCACGTCAATAAGCTTAGTTTTTAGACCCTAAAAAATCAACAATGTCACTAAAGAAGTGAGTTTCTGGTTATGAGGGGAAGATAACCTTGTTCAGCTTCCCAAATAACCCAGAGTTAAGGGAACAGTGGATGCAGTTTTTTTCCGGAGCAGCAACGGAGTTCTGCAAGTGTGTTTGTCTGTTCCCGGTCATGAGTCTGAACCGCAGGCGGTGAGTGAAACTGCATCAAATGTTTGTGTTTTGTTGGCAATCGGCACGTAAGTGTATATAATGTAAAAAAAACTAACGTATAGTAAATCGAAAGTTATCCAGGGATAATGTAATGATGTATCGTGTGTGTGTGCGCATATGACTCTTAAGCTCCGCCCACTGCACAACTCCACAAGCTCTGGTGTCTGTTTATAATCTGTCTTTATAAATCTGATAAAACTACTCTGAGATATGAAGGATGCAAAACTACTCCATAGGTACTCAAGATTAACATGATTGGCAGAAACCGTGTGTGTTATGTACCTTTTAAGTGAAAGGTTGTAGAATTAAAGGAAATATCAATCATCAGCCTGACGTACCTTCTGCCAAAGTTTCTTCTACAGTGACCTGGTGTCTTCCGACAGTGAAAGCCCGACCGATGAAATTCCCACCAACACTGCTGGATCCAGAACCTCCAGCTCCCCTCCAGAACCGGGTCCAGAGCCCACCAGCTCCCTCCGGGAGTCAAAGAACTTCTTCATGATGTGTCAAAGATCCTTTAAACACTTATGCAAGTCTATAAGAATCTGAAGTGGGATGGTTGTTCTGGTGCCAGAGGTCTGCGACTCAGCTGCGACTGTCAAACATGGACTCGATGCCCAACTCTAGTGCTGTTCACAGCTTAAACGAACCGTACAGCCACAAAAAGTAAATGATTGTAAACAGTATATGTACTAAATTAAAGCATCACAGTTGCGAATATTCAAATAAACAGCATCAATCAGTGATGGCCTGATATGATTAATGTGTTTGTCTAGTGTATATACAAGTGTCAAGGGCCAATATCACGATATAAATATTTAAATCCAGCTGAAATCGATGTAAACAATCAAGCCTAGTTGAAAAGAGAGCCTTCAAACGTTAGGTGAAGAGAAATGATTGTTTGAATGGATGAAAGTCAAACTCTCCATCATCAGCCAGCTGTGCAGTTCATTAAAACCTCTGAAAAAGCACCCACTTTTCACAGAAAAACAGATGACACGCGGATATTAATCAGAGTGATGGATCATTTCATGAGTTAAACGCTCATAATTATATTAATTCGCCTCTTGATTGATGAAAAAATAATAATTTAAATTCAATACATAATCAGCTAGGCGCTAAAGCTAGCATTCCTGCAAAACCCACTCAGACGCGTTTCGCATCTCTTCTGCGCGCTCCCGTCGGTGGCCTGCAGGTGAACGGTGGACGGATGCGATTTGATTTTAATCAGACAGAATCAAATTCAGGCAGAAATGAGCGTGTTGTTCATGGCGATTCTCGTCTGCGGCTTCGGATGCTGCAGATGCGCCAGCTAACCGGAAACCACACCGGAAGAGTGAAGCCAGCGCGAAAATAACTATGATAAAAGTCTGAAACTCTTAATAAAAAAGCTCGTCATCAAAATGTGGGGACATTTTTTGGGATAATTTGATAATTGTACCTAAGTTTATATATATATATATATATATATATATATATATATATATATATATATATATATATATATATATATATATATATATATATATATATATATATATATATATATATATATATATATATATATATATATATATATATATACATATATGTTATACATAAGAAAAAATGTCCGTCCACAAATGTAAATGTGTATAACAAATAACTACTTTTACTCATTTTAAAATATAAATATTATTTATATTTGATAAATAATATAAAATATATATTAATTACTGGCTTGAACATTCCGTCATTAATTCCCTCATGTCGTTCCAAAACTGTAAGACTTTCGTTCGTCTTTTTGATGAAATCTGAGAGAGCTTCCTGTCCCTCCATTGACAGCTATGCAACTACTTTGACGCTTGAAAAAGTTCATATAGAGATAGGTTTAGTCCAAATTTCCCAAGAGACTCGATAGCTTTATATGATGAAAAGATTGAATTTAGACTTTTATTCACATATAAACATGAAGAAACAGAAGTTCTAAAAACTATAATATTTGATTAATTAATTCACAGTGCACAACATGTTATTTTTCTTCTCTTCTATTATCATTCGTGTTTATATCAATATTTTATCCGCTGTGATTTTTGTAGTGTTGCACAGAATAGAACAAAAAGGAAGCTGTCTATGTGAAGGAGGGCACATTTCAGTTTCACATTCTATCTATCTATATCTATCTATCTATCTATCTATCTATCTATCTATCTATCTATCTATCTATCTATCTATCTATCTATCTATCTATCTATCTATCTATCTATCTATCTATCTATCTATCTATCATCTATCTATCTATCTATCTATCTATCTATCTATCTATCTATCTATCTATCTATCTATCTATCTATCTATCTATCTATCTATCTATAGTCTTGTTCATTTGTTGATTCTTATTTTAACTAATATATTAAACATGAGAAACAGAACAAATAATCATTTATCATACCATTCATGAAACCACAAAACTGACAACGTGCATACTGCATACATATCAAATGTACAGTTACAAAGTTATTATTATTATTCAAGATATGGTATATTTGTAGCCTGACGTGGTCAGAATATGAGTCTGAAACTGCTCCATTGGGCTTTGATTATGGGGCGTGTTTCAACCGAACCAGGATAGACCCACAACCAATCAGAGCAACGGAGTGATGCGTAACGTTAGTTGTCAAATGTCAACAGAACTCAACTGCACTGTGTGAGTATGAGGTCTCTGCGGAACAAGAGTGGGTGTTTCTACATTAGTGGGTGTTTTCAAACTGATGGGTGTTTATAAATGACGCAATGAAAATCCACACTCCAGTCCGAATCAATACGGGCTGGAACATGCAGGGCGTCCGCACTCCAGTCCGAATCAATCCGTGCTGGAACATGCAGGGCGTCCGCACTCCAGTCCGAATCAATCCGAGCTGGAACATGCAGGGAGTCCGCACTCCAGTCGAATCAATCCGTGCTGGAACATGCAGGCGTCCGCACTCCAGTCCGAATCAATCCGTGCTGGAACATGCAGGGCGTCCGCACTTCAGTCCGAATCAATCCGTGCTGGAACATGCAGGGCGTCCGCACTTCAGTCCGAATCAATCCGTGCTGGAACATGCAGGGCGTCCGCACTCCAGTCCGAATCAATAAGGGCTGGAACATGCAGGGCGTCCGCACTTCAGTCCGAATCAATCTGTGCTGGAACATGCAGGCGTCCACACTCCAGTCCGAATCAATACGGGCTGGAACATGCAGGGCGTCCGCACTCCAGTCCGAATCAATCCGTGCTGGAACATGCAGGGCGTCCACTCCAGTCGAATCAATCCGTGCTGGAACATGCAGGGTGTCCGCAGTCCAGTCCGAATCAATACAGGCTGGAACATGCAGGGCGTCCACACTCCAGTCGAATCAATCCGTGCTGGAACATGCAGGCGTCCGCACTCCAGTCCGAATCAATCCGTGCTGGAACATGCAGGGCGCCCACACTCCAGTCCGAATCAATCCGTGCTGGAACATGCAGGGTGTCCGCAGTCCAGTCCGAATCAATACAGGCTGGAACATGCAGGCGCCCGCACTCCAGTCCGAATCAATCCGTGCTGGAACATGCAGGGCGTCCGCAATCCAGTCCGAATCAATCCGTGCTGGAACATGCAGGGCGCCCGCACTCCAGTCCGAATCAATAGGGGCTGGAACATGCAGGCGCCCGCACTCCAGTCCGAATCAATCCGTGCTGGAACATGCAGGCGTCCACACTCCAGTCCGAATCAATCCGTGCTGGAACATGCAGGGCGTCCCGCACTCCAGTCCGAATCAATCAGTGCTGGAACATGCAGGGCGTCCACACTCCAGTCCGAATCAATAAGGGCTGGAACATGCAGGGCGTCCGCACTCCAGTCCGAATCAATAAGGGCTGGAACATGCAGGGCGCCCGCACTCCAGTCGAATCAATCCGTGCTGGAACATGCAGGGCGTCCACACTCCAGTCCGAATCAATAAGGGCTGGAACATGCAGGGCGTCCGCACTTCAGTCCGAATCAATCCGTGCTGGAACATGCAGGGCGCCCGCGCACTCCAGTCGAATCGATCCGTGCTGGAACATGCAGGGCGTCCGCACTCCAGTCCGAATCAGTACGGGCTGGAACATGCAGGGCGTCCGCACTCCAGTCGAATCAATCCGTGCTGGAACATGCAGGGCGCCGCACTCCAGTCCGAATCAATCCGTGCTGGAACATGCAGGGCGTCCGCACTCCAGTCCGAATCAATCCGTGCTGGAACATGCAGGGCGCTCGCACTCCAATCCGAATCAATCCGGGCTGGAACATGCAGGGCGTCCGCACTCCAGTCCGAATCAATAGGCTGGAACATGCAGGGCGTCCGCACTCCAATCGAATCAATCCGTGCTGGAACATGCAGGGCGTCCACACTCCAGTCCGAATCAATCCGGACTGGAACATGCAGGGCGCCCACACTCCAGTCCGAATCAATCCGTGCTGGAACATGCAGGGCGTCCACACTCCAGTCGAATCAATCCGGACTGGAACATGCAGGGCGTCCGCACTCCAGTCCGAATCAATCCGTGCTGGAACATGCAGGGCGTCCACACTCCAGTCCGAATCAATCCGTGCTGGAACATGCAGGGCGTCCGCACTCCAGTCCGAATCAATCCATGCTGGAACATGCAGGGCGTCCGCACTCCAGTCCGAATCAATCCAGGCTGGAACATGCAGGGCGTCCGCACTCCAGTCCGAATCAATCCGTGCTGGAACATGCAGGGCGTCCGCACTCCAGTCCGAATCAATCCAGGCTGGAACATGCAGGGCGTCCGCACTCCAGTCCGAATCAATATGCTATATTTATGCTAATTTTTTGAGAAGGACCTGTTTATGTCAAGGGTTACTCTTTTAGTGCAAGTCAACTCGCGTACCACTGACCACCGGAAGCTAATGTTAGTTTTTTTAGTCTATAAAATTTTAAATATAGATATTTTTCTTACACAAACATGCCATTTAACTTGAGAAGGCTTTTATTAACCTACCAGAGACGTGTGGAGCAATTATATGATGAATAGATGCACTTTTATGGACTTCAAAAACGAAGCAACGTTCACTGCCATTATAAAGCTTGGATTAGCCACATTTTTTAATATAACTCTGATTGTATTCATCTAAAGGAAGAATGTCATATACACCTAGGGACGGCTTGGGGGTGATTAAATCATGGGATAATTTTCATTTTTGGGTGAACTATCCCTTTAAGGCACTATGAAGCATGTGACTAGTAAGTAAAACCTCAAACTTACACTAATGTTCAAATGTTTGGTGTTGGCACAATTCTTTGAAAAAAGTATCTAATGCTCACCAAGACAGCATTTGCTTGATTAAAAAATACAGTAAAAACTAATATTGACATTTTTGGGTGAACTATCACTTTAAATATAGAAAACAGCTATTTTACATTATAATGATATTCACAATATTACAGTTTTTTTGTATTGTATTTTTGATCACATACATGCAGCCTTGGTGACTGGTGAGCAAAAGAGACTCTTTCAAAAGCATAAAAGAAAAACATAGATTAGCTAAATGATTAAGTTTCTCCTCTGTTTCAGCTGCAAGAAAAGGATGAAGATGTGATCGTGTAGCTCAGGATAAGGAAGAGGATGAAGAGGAGGAGGAACACGTAAGTTAAACAATTATTTTCTTATACTTTTCTAACAAAAAACAATATACCTGACTACGATATTATGCCAATTTTATTTTATATTTTTCAGCTTCCAGTTTGCAAAGATCCAAAGTGAATATATAGAGACCATCCTCCTATCCTTGCCTCAGAAGACCCTGCCCTCCACTGGTGGGGTAAGAAAGACACTCTTCCTCTTCTCTTACAGCTCTTCATCATCTCCCTCTACCTCCTCAACACTGTCTGAAGTGTTTTCCACAGCTGGGACACAGTCATAATGATCATTTTCTTGAACAAAAAAAAACTGTTGATGTATATGTTGGCCCAATAATACAGGAGAGATACTAGAATTCTTTTTTATCTCTTTATGAACGTTATTTTCTTTATTTGATAGCTTCAGCTAAGCTCAAGGACTATATATATTTTGTAATTGTCACATTGTTCAGGTTTAGCTACATGTAGTGAAGCAATAAAGCAAATCACCACCAGACATGTGTAGCAGGTGCCTCACAGGAAACTTCTGCAAATAAAAGTAATAACTGATTAATCTATTTTTATGTATTTTTTGTGCTAAATTATAGAGAGAGATTGAGAAGTATCAGTGATAAAATCCTTAACTACACCCATCGATAGGACAATAAAATATTGTAATAATTGGTTACATTGTTCATTGATGATGTTGTTTGATTAAATGAATTGATACATTTGCATCGGCACTCTCTATAAAACTTTACACTTCTGTTTAAATGCTGGCTATTTGGGGCTAAAGTAATACTAGAATAAATACTGATTACAACATTGCAGGAGTTATTGTTTTTCATTGAATTCATATATTAGAGATTTTTTTTTTGATATATATATGTATACACATTGTTAACTAAAAACAAAACTAATTTATTTAAGTTTTACAGCAGAGAATGACATGTTTGAAAACAGTTCTATGGGGATTTCAAGGTTATGGACTACATGCATCTTTCTATTCTCAGGACAAAAGTTAAAGTATAATAATAAAATAAAGGTGATGGCATTTTGGTCGCTGGGACATACTTGCATGCCACGTCGGCAATGTCGATTAATGCGACGCATCACAGAATCACAAAGTTACGCCTCCGAAATTATCTGGTAATGACGCGGTAAAACATCGCCAGATGTAAAATGGCAACCCATTTTGATGACGGTGATAGAAACTGCACCTTTTCTGTACAAATGGACACAGTATACTGTATGGGATACTGATCGCAAGAGACTTTACTGGATTACCAGTTATGCGTTTACTTGTTGGTCTGTCAACAAATGACTGTAAAATGTCATTGTCATATAAATAAATGGAAGACACAATTCTTATATGCATAGCATACACTGTTTAATATAGGACATATATATAGAGAGAGGAATAATGTTGTTCTCCCAATGTTCGACTGCACCATTAGTCCATTAGACCTGGTCTAGCCATTCTAAGTCCATGATTCAGAACATGGGCCATAAGTGGTCCTTAATTATTTAATCAGAAATGTGACTACATGATTTGCCTCTTTTACGGCTTCCTCTTTTTACATTTAATCATTTAGCAGGCGCTTTTGTAAATGTAAATATTCCATGGTCAACTGTTAGTGGTATTATAACAAAGTTGAAGCAATTGGGAACAACAGCAACTCAACCAAGAAGTGTTAGGCCACGTGAAATCACAGAGCGAGGTCAGCACGTGCTGAGGCGCACAGTGCGCGGAAGTCGGCGACTTTCTGCAGAGTCAGTATAGCTACAGACCTCCAAACTTCATGTGGCCTTCAGATTTGCTGAAGAACACTGCATAGCTGGCAATCTGAGTCTCCATAGTCCGTACCCTTCCACCTCACATCCTTTCTCCCCAGCTGTTGATCCTGTTTGTTTCCTTGTTGTTATTCCATTATCAGCAATTGTAACAGTGTTGTGCTCTGTCTATAAATGCTTTCCAATTGAACATTCATGACTTGCTTCTGTGAGCTACTTTAGAGAACTGGTTGATCACTGGTCTAATGCTTTACATTCCCCTTCATTATAGTGAAATTCAAGATTCACCTGCACAATTCATCAGTCCAGGCACAACGTAATGTAGAAATATAGACATATAGACATATAGAAATATATGTACTTGACACATAATGGTAACTAGCTCAACCATTTTGCATTGATGCTTATGTGATAAACTAATGACTAGATGTTCTGAGGGGTAACAGAGAACCATATAATACATTTTGAGCAACATGACATTAGCAATTGATAATGTAGGAAACAGCAGACAATTATACATAATCAATTGCGTGAATGTACCAAAGCAGTTCAAAACAATGAGAAACTGCATTCATGATGTGCACAAGTGACAAGATGATGAGGAGGTTGAACAAGTAGTTTTGAGAATTTAATTTCTAATCTGAGAAAATACATTAAAGTAATACATGAAATATATCACTGTATTTAATGACTAATTTAATGCCTTTTCATCGTAAAAAGTCGTTTTGGGTCTTTTTTTTGTTGTAAATAGCAACTAGATTCTAGCATATGGTCTTAGTGATAAATGCTTTTTACACTAGGTGCAAATACACGTGCTATGCTATTTACTAAGTGAAAATAGTGATATATTCTATTCACACCATGTAAAAGTAGCAGTTATTTGCAATATGAGTAAATAGTAATTACATGCAATTTATACTTTATTTTGACAGATACATACTTTTAGCACCTCAGTTTTATTGTACATTAGCAGGATGCAATAATAACATAGAGTGTAAATGATTACATTTATTAAAATTATTAAATGGATGCCCTATCCCTAACCCTACCCAATAAATGCTTTTATTATTATTAAAAATAATTCCATTAGGCACTTTATTTCCACTTTAGAACATTTGCTTAATTTTTTTTTAAAGTAAAAATGTGATATGTGATGGGAAAAGGGAGAAGAGCGAGCTCGCCAAAAGGCAGATTCGAACGCGTCAAAACCAAGATCCTTAAACCTTACGCTCTTCTGACTACACCACTGAAGACACTGATATATTCATTCTTGTTTGGCCCAACCAGGCATTGTTAGGCGGAGCTAGTGTGAATAGCACTTGCCAACAAGATGTACATGTGGTGTAAATAGGCACTCTGTAAAAGGCAAGGGTTTATACTTATAGGAAGAACAGACTTGTCAACTAGTTACTTAACCTTATGCAGACGTACATACCTTGGTCTGGACTGGAGCGAGGTTTATGTTAAGTAACATGAAAATAACCCTCTGAGAGCACTGCAGTTGCATTTCTCTACAAATACCATTGAACTATTCAACCAAAATGCCATTGTATTTGATCACATCCATATATCTGGATGTATCAACACACAATACAGTTATACTGAATCACTGAAGTGTTATTGTGTGCATTTGGGAATTTATGAGACAATCGATTAGTAGGCTATTATTTATGCACATCATTGCTAAGTGATATATAAAACCCCCAAAATAATTTGGAAACTCAAAGTGACCATTAAATCAAAATTGACAATTCTTTTTTTTTTATTATAGAATATTGCAGTGTTTATTACAAGCGTTCTCCGTGCTAATCATAATTTTTAAATTAATGTACCCTTGTAATATTTAATCAAAATAACTTCCCTCTCATTCTTGCAGTGACATTTCTGATGACTGCAAGAGGGAGGGACAACCTGTCACTTACCTGAGATCGACCAATAGCAAACCACAAGCATCCAATCAATTCCCCATGGACAAAATCAAGGCCTGCCCTACATTTGTTCTTGTTTGAGAAGCCCTTGGATATACGTCACAAAAGGGTAGACTATATCGCAGCTTCAGTTTTATACCAACTTTAAGACACTCTCAAAAGTTATGAATGTAGTTCAAGTCCCGTTGACAGTTGGTTAAAAGTAAAAACAAAATGTTGGATTAAGCTATGTGGATAAGGAGACTGACATAAGATATATGACATGAGTAGTAGATATACTGTACCAACTGTCAAAAAGTGATTGATTGACAGGTGGGCGGGGCTACCGGGGCAGGACTTCCGGTGGGCGGGACTTCCGGTGGGCGGGACTTCCGGGCGGGACTTCCGGGGCGGACTTCCGGGGCGGGACTTCCGGGAGCGGGACTTCCGGGGAGGAACTTCCTGTATAGGCGGGACTTCCTGTATAGGAGGGACTTCCTGTATAGGAGGGACTTCCTGTATAATAAATCATGTGATTGACATTAGGTTTTGATGTTTTTGACAGGTGGTTTTTGACCTATTGTCCCTGTAATAATAATAAATCATGTGATTGACAGTAAGTTTTGATGTTTTGATGAATTTGACACAAGGTTTTTTTGTTTTTGAATGCGGTATAATAAATCATGTTATTGACAGAAGGTTTTGTCTTTTGAAGTCGCTGTTATCAGGAAATTCCCCGCCGCGTCCCATTGCAGTGTATCTGCGGGGCTGTACTGTGAAAAACTGTGAAGTGCGTCTCCCACAAACATCTGTTCTTTTAAAACAATACAAACCTCAAGTTGTATGTTTATAAAATAGCTTACTAAAAACAATACAAACCTCAAGTTGTATGTTTATAAAATAGCTTACTAAAAAAATCCACTGAACCAGCCATTTCAGTTTAAATAAAACTGTTTTAGCAATCACGGCCCTCTGCCTTCTTTTCACACATCAGCGTTCACCTTGAGCCTCTCAAAACACAGGGCACGGGTGTCTATGTGTGTGTGTGTGCGTGTCTGTGCGTAACAGGCACGGTCTTTAGATCTCTCCTATTTTATTTTTACAATTACAATCTTTTCGATAGTAGTTCTTCCGCAGGGAGTCGTCCTGATTGTAACAGTTCGGCGTAAAATATGGCCCCACGTCTCTGATGTTTCTCAGGTCACGGACGCGAGATAAGGTACCAAAATGCATAGTGCAATGGCGCCATTTAGCATTGCTTTTAAACATTCATTCATTGTTACAGTGTTTTAATCATTGAGTCACCTCTGGTCTATCAGCTATAACTAAAATCTGCATTATTGTTTGAAGCTATTGGTGTTTTGGGCATTTATGCATGGTTACAGTGTTTTCTGTAACTATGTTCTCACTCTCAAGCTCTCTGACACACACACACACACACACACACACACACACACACACACACACACACACACACACACACACGTTGTGTTTCCATGTTTTATGGGGACATTCCATAGGCGTAATGCATTTTATACTGTACGAACCATATTTTCTATCCCCTACACTGCCCCTGCCCCTAAACCTACCCATCACAGGAGACAAGCTGCATTTTACATTTTCAAAAATATCACTTTGTGTGATTTATAAGATGTTTTCCTCATGGGGACCAAAAAATGTCCCCACAAGGACAAGGATTTTGGATATTGCCATCTTTGTGGGGGCATTTTGTCACAAGTCCCCACACACACACACACACACACACACACACACACACACACACACACACACACACACACACACACACACACACACACACACACACACACACACACACACACACACACACACACACACACACACACACACACACACACACACACTCACACACACACACACACACACACACACACACACACACACACACACACGCCACACACACACACACACACACATTTGGTTTTATAAAAGGAATACATTTCTGTGATGAATGTATACAAAATATATGTTTATGTATAATAACAAGTATCTTACTAAAATGGACTGAAAATATAAATCAACTTTTCAGAGATCAGGATATTTTAGAATGTTTTACAAAGAAAATACAGTTGAAAATCATTCTCTCTGTCTCACTGACTTTCCAAGAGAGCAGCTCACACCCATTTGGTGCTGTGAAATCTGACCCACAGTCACAGCAATGTAAGGCTTTCCAGAGAAAAATGGTTGTTGCAGACAAAATAGTTCAAACTATTTTCATAAAAGTTTAAATTAGCTTAAAATAAAATCTTTAAAGTTTTAATACAACCATAGTTTTATCATCTTCCTTTAAGACCGATGTATAAAGACAACATCTGATCCCCATGATTTTGGTTTAATGTAACATAAAATATATTTTTACTAATCATCATCTGTTTCAAAACTATAGTAGTTTTAAATGTAAGATCTTAGAGCTTATTTCAAATAACATTTAAAAAAAATCTTTATATAAATTATTATACAAATACGTTTGTGTGTTTGACATCAACAATGCTATTGTTTAGTGTTTTCTATCTTTAAGGAATTAGGAAGGAATTATTACACTCAGATAATAACAAGCATCTCACTCAAATTCTGTAAAACACATTTAATCAATTGGAAGTATAGTTAAATGATCATATAAAACAACTTACATTTTTCAGAGAGCAGACAAAACTGGTACTTATGCAACGAATATGTATATATATTTTGAATGAAAAGCACTATATAAAATCTCTCTTACTGACTTTCTAAGAGACCAGCTCACGAGTCCATGGGTGAAATGTGACGCAGTCAAAGCACTGTGACAGGGAGCAAACTCTGGGACACTTCCACATGTTCCTCCATGTTTTATTGGGGCTTTCCATAATGACTTTTGTACTGTAACTTTACATCCCAGGCACCTAAACATAGGGCCCTCGCATTTTTATATTTTCAAAATACTAAATCATTTAATGCAATTTATAAGCTGTTTTGCACATGGGTCAAATTTTGATCAGGGGGAATACCTGAAACACACACACACACACACACACACACACACACACACACACAAACAAACACACAAACACACACACACACACACAAACAAAAACACACACACACGCAATTATTTTTTAATAAAAGTAACATCTCTATTTTAAATTAATTGTTTATAAATAAAATATAATACATGATGAATAATTAATATGTTACTAAAATTATTTGAGCACTTTAAGTTATAGTTTTAGCTAAATATTATAATAAAAATAAAAATAAAAATACCTTACATTTTCAGAGAGTTGAAGAAGATAAAAGCAAATAGTTTAAGTCCAAACTCCTCAGATCCTCAGGGATAAACTCGAGTGTGACTGCTTCAGAGCCTCTCTGGACAGGAGGGGTTACAGCTGAGACTGTGCACCACAGCACATGTTAAGTTAGTCTGCCAACGCCTTTCCAGAGCCAATATTTAGTTTGTACTAATTTTATTTCAAAGTATAATCTTTAAAGTTTAAATGAGATCTAAATCAAATCTTTAAAGTTTTAATAAAGTCGTATCTTCTTTGTTTTCCAACTGTATAACATCTGATGCCACATTGTAGGCATGATTTTCCTAAAAATCAACCTAAAGTATATTCTTATTAAAATCGTCTGTTCAAAAACTTTAGCTTGTTTAAAATGTTAAATCTTAGATCTTATTTCTACAAATATTGAAGCAGGTCTTGATTAATAACCATTAACAATGGATGAACCCGTGCAATGAAACATGTTTGTCACAAATCTGTATGTTTTTAAAAAATACAGATTTGTCGAACGAGGACTTAACATCGCTCTCATTTAGTTTTAAGAAAATCCCCAGACAGGTCCTTCACAGTCATTAATGCCGCTTCAGGCTATAGTGATGGGGTGATTTGGAGACCAGATGTTTCTCTTTGGTCAATGAAAAACATGAGTAGTGTTTGTCTTGAGTAAATAGTTGACTCTAATGATTTTGCAGGTTGTTAAAGACCCCACAAGGTTTGTCTGTTTGTTCTTTTATTCAACCGGAATGATTCTTCAAATGCAAAGTCTTCAGAAGTCGTGACTTCAAGTTATTCTGTACTTTTATAAATGTCATAGGTTCATGCTACTTTCATCAGCCTGATAAATATGCAGTTAATACATTATGAAACAAGAAATATATGCTGCCAAATACGTTTGAATCAATGATTTTAAGAAAAAGCGATGTTTTAAAACGCAACTAAACCAGATTATTTTCTCTTTGACATTAAGAAAATGTAGAGTGTAGAGATCTGTTAAGAAACAATATTTTCTCTGTGGTGCTGGAATAGTCTTTTTTAAGTATATCAGGCATGTTACAATCATGCAGTACAATGATGCAGATGAAGCTTCTTATCAAACAAAGAAAATAATATTTCTTTTTCACTTGTGAGTATGTTTCAACATGAGTTATACAATATTTGTATCACACTTGCCATTTTTAATAGTCTTTACTATTGCCTTATGCATCACAATCCAGCTAAGTTATCAGTGGTTTCAGCTATTTATGACTTTTTCCTTTATTATTTTTGGCTCAATTAAATAGATATCAATTGTCATTGCTTCTTCCCTATACAGATACAATCCAAACGTGTTCTTTGTAGGTATTATGTGGGGACACAACTCTGCGTAAATTCAAGAGGCCTAGAGTAAGAAAGCAGTGACACTGTATGAGAAAAAATTTCCACTTTATTGTGATATGCATTTTCCCCCATTGCCTATTCTTAGTCGTATGATCAAGATTACTGTTCACATTTTATTTGTCGCTCTGTATATGTTTTTTAGGTAAATGTTCCTATCTGGTTGTTGTCAGTGCAAGTTTGTGCAAAACATTTTAAGCATCTTTATTAAATGTATGACTAAACTTAATTGTTGTCTTCTACATTTCTAACGATTTGCCTCAATGTTTCACAACCACAGGAAAACACATTGTTTGCAATACTCATGAAACCTAATCTTGGTGAATTTTTCATACCTAGAACACAAAACTTTGTTCATACCAAACAGGTACTTTGTTAAATATGTTAACTCTTTAAATATTTTGTAGGTATCATGACATTTTAGAGGATTTACTAAAAGATTAAATGCACCAGAATCACAGTGTTTGCAATCATGTTTTTTACTACTCCAGATTGATTGTATTTAGTCAGATTTCAGAAGACCATTTGTTTGTTGGACTTTTCTTTGTTTTTAGCAAATACTCTTCTTTGAAAACCATCAACATTACAGGAATAAATGAAAATTAAGAAATTACGTGATGAGAGCTCATGCTGATGACTTATAACATATACGACTGTTGCATACATTAAAGTTTGAGCTTGTTAAACTCTCTTTGTAAAGGTTATAGACACATTTGAACATTAGCCTTATACAGGTATTATCTATGCACAAGTCCCTATGTAATTTAAGAGGTACATTTACGAAAGCACCATTTTATAATCAATTCAGGAAACAAACAATCACAAGCGCTTGTGAAAGTTTGTCATTTTGGATTTGTAAATAATGATTTTTACTACTCCACTGGATAGTCATCAGATTTAGATGATTTTAAATGTGTAACCATACTCTTCATTTGACAAACCAACAGTTCAAATTATTGTTTTCAACAACCCTACTTGAAGATTGTGACATGTTTTCAACTATCATCGACAACGGACCCTGATGTACTACACATCAGTTGTAATAAATTTGTACCACATCAACATAACCTGTCCCTTGTTTTAGGTAAATCTTTTGCAACAATTAGTACACGCACACAATTTACTACAAATGTGTACTGCGGTTAAGAAAAGAGACAATTAGCTATAAGTCATAATAGAGAAATCCTCTCTTCTGATCTATTGTAAAAGTTTGTAAAGTAGAATGTAAATGATTTTTCCCCACCAGTAAATAGCAGTTTTACATTTTGTTTCAAACATGCATAATACAGCATAAGAATTATTTTCTTTTAGGTGGTCTGTCTACATAATGCGTCAACATGAAAAGCGAGTCTTGATGTTTTTCTGTTACATTTACACTTATTGTGCTTAAAACACGTCCATCTATTACACTTAGTTACATAATGTGGTAACACTTTATTTCTTTTGGTCCGCGTCTTTAAACACGACTCTGATAAAGTGATTTTACAAGTTATTTTAAGTGAGAGGTTATTTCATTCAGGCAGTTTTATTTTGTCCGCGCCAGTACCGTCTTTTAGACATCTGTCTTTTAGTTTGAATCCATGAAACAATGTGTTGTCATGGTTGTCTCAATAATTTTTCAATAATACCAACCAGAATACCAAAATGGGTTAACATCCCTTAATTAATTTATTTTTGTACGATTTTAAATATTTGTTCTACTTAAATATTAGTCATTTACAAAGCTGTCAGGCAGGATATTTGATTAATCATTTTGATTAATTATTAAATCACTAAACCTGTAAGCGGTAAAAACGTAACAGTAAACTAGAGACGTGATTAGGTCGCTACTCAAGCGTTCCTCTGGTTGCCTGTTAATAAAACATTTCAGCACAAACTCAGTAACGGTATTCATAAATACGGTGAAACAGATCTAACCATGCAAAACTTTATTATGGGAATAGGTAAGTAAAATAAAGCCTAATATCAAAATTCCTTGTTCTAACTCTTTCACATGCCAGACTGATCCCGGGATAAGTAAACCTCAAATACCTAAATCACACAATAGTTATCTTGACTTTAACGGCGCTACCGTTCTTGTCCTCCTGCACACATAAACCACACATTTTTCATTGCGGTAGACTGAGCGAACCAATTTTAGGTTTCTTTGTTCAAGTTTTTCTGAAACACTCTGTTTTACCATAGTTTCATTTTTTGGCGTAATTTTAATTAAATGCATGTTTGTTTTCTTTTATCGTTTTCCTTTTACACGTTGTGTGAACTTTGTTCAACATTGTGTCAACATTTACCTCTCTAAATTGTCTTTTAAAGTGTTCTCTTGGTGTTCCCGACATCTCGTTGTTTGTATGCAGCATTTGGTTGATTGAATAAAATTATGCATTACAACACTTTATTCACTTGAACCATTTACATTGTATATTATCCTAGTTTAAACTACCATAAATACGTTTTGGAGGAGAAAGAATGCGCAGCGAGGTTCTTTGAAACATTTTATTTACGTTTTACCATTCACAGTACAGGGCTAGAAGCTGTGACATGATTATTCTCACTGGGTGTGTTAAAGCGGTTGGTTATGAACAGTCTGCAGCTCTAGCATTACAATGGCTACTGAAACATCTGTGATGGGTGTAACACCGACAAGAAGTTATGTTGAAACGGAAGAAAACATTCCTTACGCACTACAGAGAAAAACAGAGGATCCATTTGACCAAGTTTCTTCATGAAGATGAAGAGTTTGTGAAGCAGGAATTTCTGCTATAGGTGATGTTTATATTGGCGGATCTGTTTTTGACAAGGCATCACACACGGTCAAACTCTACGCTATGGAATTTTTTGAAGAAGAATTTACTTCGGAGACACCTTGTGTGCTTTTCCCCGCTAAAGACTGGTCATTTTTCTACAATCGTGTTTGGAGCGATCTTAATGGGGTTGCTAGTAAAACCTTTTACATCAACGAATGGGATGGTGCGATGCCGAATGTGAGGTACGAGGTGAAGGACAGTAAGGAACCAAAACCTGATGATTGTGTACTCATATCAACCTGCAGGAACAAGACGCTACATGAACAAAACCTCCTTAAGTTGCGTAAATGCTATGAGGAGACCGAAATTCAAAATTCAAAGTATTGGCTTCAAAGCAGCAGCGATTCCGACTCTGACAGTGACTTCCCAATTCCAGAGGACTACCATTTCGATTGCTGTACAAAGAGTCTTGTCCTCTTGTGGAGTGACATGCCTATGTTGCACACTATGTTCTTTAAGCTGAGTTGAATTGAATTCATTTTAAGTCATGCATGGTGATATGCCATGTATTGAACAGGAGCATGCATTATGACAAAAACACTATTTGTACAATTATATTGCAATGTACAATGGACTGACTCACACGAGATTACGGGAACTATTAGAACCTTCCAGCATCGAATAGGGGACAAAGTTTATACCATACACGAAGTTGAGTTCTGAAGAAAGTGTGTTCAACGCTATGGATTTCTGAAATGGCGGCGCAAAAGTATGTGTACATATGTATCAGATGTATGTGTGTCACTGGAATCAAAAATTGCAGACGATATCACCATCAGTGAAGTTGTTGAAATGATGGTCAACTACTTTTCTTTTCTGGTTAGACCACTTGTAATGTAATTTTTATTGTTTTATAAAATGCCATTTTATAATTTTCTTCACTACAATGTATATTCAACAACATATTGTTGAAATAAAAGGCTTAAATCATTTAACTTTATGTTGTTTTATGGCGATTTCCGAGCTCATTAAAAATAGTATTACACATAAAATGTTTCAAAGAACCTCGCTGCGCATTCTTTCTCCTCCAAAACGTATTTATGGTAGTTTAAACTAGGATAATATACAATGTAAATGGTTCAAGTGAATAAAGTGTTGTAATGCATAATTTTATTCAATCAACCAAATGCTGCATACAAACAACGAGATGTCGGGAACACCAAGAGAACAATTTAAAAGACAATTTAGAGAGGTAAATGTTGACACAATGTTGAACAAAGTTCACACAACGTAAAAGGAAAACGATAAAAGAAAACAAACATGCATTTAATTAAAATTACGCCAAAAATGAAACTATGGTAAAAAGAGTGTTTCAGAAAAACTTGAACAAAGAAACCTAAAATTGGTTCTCAGTCTACCGCAATGAAAATGTGTGCAGTGGTTTATGTGACAAGAACGGTAGCGCCGTAAAGTCAAGATAACTATTGTGTGATTTAGGTATTTGAGGTTTACTTATCCCGGGATCAGTCTGGCATGTGAAAGAGTTAGAACAAGGAATTTTGATATTAGGCTTTATTTTACTTACCTATTCCCATAATAAAGTTTTGCATGGTTAGATCTGTTTCACCGTATTTATGAATACGTTACTGAGTTTGTGCTGAAATGTTTTATTAACAGACAACCAGAGGAACGCTTGAGTAGCGACCTAATCACGTCTCTAGTTTACTGTTACGCTTTTTACCGCTTACAGGTTTAGTGATTTAATAATTAATCAAAATGATTAATCAAATATCCTGCCTGACAGCTTTGTAAATGACTAATATTTAAGTAGAACAAATATTTAAAATCGTACAAAAATAAATTAATTAAGGGATGTTAACCCATTTTGGTATTCTGGTTGGTATTATTGAAAAATTATTGAGACAACCATGACAACACATTGTTTCATGGATTCAAACTAAAAGACAGATGTCTAAAAGACGGTACTGGCGCGAACAAAATAAAACTGCCTGAATGAAATAACCTCTCACTTAAAATAACTTGTAAAATCACTTTATCAGAGTCGTGTTTAAAGACGCGACCAAAAGAAATAAAGTGTTACCACATTATGTAACTAAGTGTAATAGATGGACGTGTTTTAAGCACAATAAGTGTAAATGTAACAGAAAAACATCAAGACTCGCTTTTCATGTTGACGCATTATGTAGACAGACCACCTAAAAGAAAATAATTCTTATGCTGTATTATGCATGTTTGAAACAAAATGTAAAACTGCTATTTACTGGTGGGGAAAATCATTTACATTCTACTTTACAAACTTTTACAATAGATCAGAAGAGAGGATTTCTCTATTATGACTTATAGCTAATTGTCTCTTTTCTTAACCGCAGTACACATTTGTAGTAAATTGTGTGCGTGTACTAATTGTTGCAAAAGATTTACCTAAAACAAGGGACAGGTTATGTTGATGTGGTACAAATTTATTACAACTGATGTGTAGTACATCAGGGTCCGTTGTCGATGATAGTTGAAAACATGTCACAATCTTCAAGTAGGGTTGTTGAAAGAAAACAATAATTTGAACTGTTGGTTTGTCAAATGAAGAGTATGGTTACACATTTAAAATCATCTAAATCTGATGACTATCCAGTGGAGTAGTAAAATCATTATTTACAAATCCAAAATGACAAACTTTCACAAGCGCTTGTGATTGTTTGTTTCCTGAATTGATTATAAAATGGTGCTTTCGTAAATGTACCTCTTAAATTACATAGGGACTTGTGCATAGATAATACCTGTATAAGGCTAATGTTCAAATGTGTCTATAACCTTTACAAAGAGAGTTTAACAAGCTCAAACTTTAATGTATGCAACAGTCGATATGTTATAAGTCATCAGCATGAGCTCTCATCACGTAATTTCTTAATTTTCATTTATTCCTGTAATGTTGATGGTTTTCAAAGAAGAGTATTTGCTAAAAACAAAGAAAAGTCCAACAAACAAATGGTCTTCTGAAATCTGACTAAATACAATCAATCTGGAGTAGTAAAAAACATGATTGCAAACACTGTGATTCTGGTGCATTTAATCTTTTAGTAAATCCTCTAAAATGTCATGAAAGAGTCAACATATTTAACAAAGTACCTGTTTGGTATGAACAAAGTTTTGTGTTCTAGGTATGAAAAATTCACCAAGATTAGGTTTCATGAGTATTGCAAACAATGTGTTTTCCCTGTGGTTGTGAAACATTGGAGGCAAATCGTTTGAAATGTAGAAGAAAACAATTAAGTTTAGTCATACATTTAATAAAGATGCTTAAAATGTTTTGCACAAACTTGCACTGACAACAACCAGATAGGAACATTTACCTAAAAAACATATACAGAGCGACAAATAAAATGTGAACAGTAATCTTGATCATACGACTAAGAATAGGCAATGGGGGAAAATGCATATCACAATAAAGTGGACATTTTTTCTCATACAGTGTCACTGCTTTCTTACTCTAGGCCTCTTGAATTTACGCAGAGTTGTGTCCCCACATAATACCTACAAAGAACACGTTTGGATTGTATCTGTATAGGGAAGAAGCAATGACAATTGATATCTATTTAATTGAGCCAAAAATAATAAAGGAAAAAGTCATAAATAGCTGAAACCACTGATAACTTAGCTGGATTGTGATGCATAAGGCAATAGTAAAGACTATTAAAATGGCAAGTGTGATACAAATATTGTATAACTCATGTTGAAGCATACTCACAAGTGAAAAAAATATTATTTTCTTTGTTTGATAAGAAGCTTCATCTGCATCATTGTACTGCATGATTGTAACATGCCTGATATACTTAAAAAAGACTATTCCAGCACCACAGAGAAAATATTGTTTCTTAACAGATCTCTACACTCTACATTTTCTTAATGTCAAAAGAGAAAATAATCTGGTTTAGTTGCGTTTTAAAACATCGCTTTTCTTAAAATCATTGATTCAAACGTATTTGGCAGCATATATTTCTTGTTTCATAATGTATTAACTGCATATTTATCAGGCTGATGAAAGTAGCATGAACCTATGACATTTATAAAAGTACAGAATAACTTGAAGTCACGACTTCTGAAGACTTTGCATTTGAAGAATCATTCCGGTTGAATAAAAGAACAAACAGACAAACCTTGTGGGGTCTTTAACAACCTGCAAAATCATTAGAGTCAACTATTTACTCAAGACAAACACTACTCATGTTTTTCATTGACCAAAGAGAAACATCTGGTCTCCAAATCACCCCATCACTATAGCCTGAAGCGGCATTAATGACTGTGAAGGACCTGTCTGGGGATTTTCTTAAAACTAAATGAGAGCGATGTTAAGTCCTCGTTCGACAAATCTGTATTTTTTAAAAACATACAGATTTGTGACAAACATGTTTCATTGCACGGGTTCATCCATTGTTAATGGTTATTAATCAAGACCTGCTTCAATATTTGTAGAAATAAGATCTAAGATTTAACATTTTAAACAAGCTAAAGTTTTTGAACAGACGATTTTAATAAGAATATACTTTAGGTTGATTTTTAGGAAAATCATGCCTACAATGTGGCATCAGATGTTATACAGTTGGAAAACAAAGAAGATACGACTTTATTAAAACTTTAAAGATTTGATTTAGATCTCATTTAAACTTTAAAGATTATACTTTGAAATAAAATTAGTACAAACTAAATATTGGCTCTGGAAAGGCGTTGGCAGACTAACTTAACATGTGCTGTGGTGCACAGTCTCAGCTGTAACCCCTCCTGTCCAGAGAGGCTCTGAAGCAGTCACACTCGAGTTTATCCCTGAGGATCTGAGGGAGTTTGGACTTAAACTATTTGCTTTTTATCTTCTTCAACTCTCTGAAAATGTAAGGTATTTTTATTTTTATTTTTATTATAATATTTAGCTAAAACTATAACTTAAAGTGCTCAAATAATTTTAGTAACATATTAATTATTCATCATGTATTATATTTTATTTATAAACAATTAATTTAAAATAGAGATGTTACTTTTATTAAAAAATAATTGCGTGTGTGTGTGTGTGTTTTTGTTTGTGTGTGTGTTTGTGTGTTTGTGTGTGTGTGTGTGTGTGTGTGTGTGTGTGTGTGTGTGTGTGTGTGTGTGTTTCAGGTATTCCCCCTGATCAAAATTTGACCCATGTGCAAAACAGCTTATAAATTGCATTAAATGATTTAGTATTTTGAAAATATAAAAATGCGAGGGCCCTATGTTTAGGTGCCTGGGATGTAAAGTTACAGTACAAAAGTCATTATGTCTATGGAAAGCCCCAATAAAACAAGGAGGAACATGTGGAAGTGTCCCAGAGTTTGCTCCCTGTCACAGTGCTTTGACTGTGTCACATTTCACCCATGGACTCGTGAGCTGGTCTCTTAGAAAGTCAGTAAGAGAGATTTTATATAGTGCTTTTCATTCAAAATATATATACATATTCGTTGCATAAGTACCAGTTTTGTCTGCTCTCTGAAAAATGTAAGTTGTTTTATATGATCATTTAACTATACTTCCAATTGATTAAATGTGTTTTACAGAATTTGAGTGAGATGCTTGTTATTATCTGTGTGTAATAATTCCTTCCTAATTCCTTAAAGATAGAAAACACTAAACAATAGCATTGTTGATGTCAAACACACAAACGTATTTGTATAATAATTTATATAAAGATTTTTTTTAAATGTTATTTGAAATAAGCTCTAAGATCTTACATTTAAAACTACTATAGTTTTGAAACAGATGATGATTAGTAAAAATATATTTTATGTTACATTAAACCAAAATCATGGGGATCAGATGTTGTCTTTATACATCGGTCTTAAAGGAAGATGATAAAACTATGGTTGTATTAAAACTTTAAAGATTTTATTTTAAGCTAATTTAAACTTTTATGAAAATAGTTTGAACTATTTTGTCTGCAACAATCATTTTTCTCTGGAAAGCCTTACATTGCTGTGACTGTGGGTCAGATTTCACAGCACCAAATGGGGTGTGAGCTGCTCTCTTGGAAAGTCAGTGAGACAGAGAGAATGATTTTCAACTGTATTTTCTTTGTAAAACATTCTAAAATATCCTGATCTCTGAAAAGTTGATTTATATTTTCAGTCCATTTTAGTAAGATACTTGTTATTATACATAAACATATATTTTGTATACATTCATCACAGAAATGTATTCCTTTTATAAAACCAAATGTGTGTGTGTGTGTGTGTGTGTGTGTATGTGTGTGTGTGTGTGTGTGTGTGTGTGTGAGTGTGTGTGTGTGTGTGTGTGTGTGTGTGTGTGTGTGTGTGTGTGTGTGTGTGTGTGTGTGTGTGAGTGTGTGTGTGTGTGTGTGACTGTGTAATCCCTACGGTTTAGCGTGACAAAATGTCCCCACAAAGATGGCAATATCCAAAATCCTTGTCCTTGTGGGGACATTTTTGGTCCCCATGAGGAAAACATCTTATAAATCACACAAAGTGATATTTTTTGAAAATGTAAAAATGCAGCTTGTCTCCTGTGATGGGTAGGTTTAGGGGCAGGGGCAGTGTAGGGGGATAGAAAATATGGTTTGTACAGTATAAAATGCATTACGCCTATGGAATGTCCCCATAAAACATGGAAACACAACGTGTGTGTGTGTGTGTGTGTGTGTGTGTGTGTGTGTGTGTGTGTGTGTGTGTGTGTGTGTGTGTCAGAGAGCTTGAGAGTGAGAACATAGTTACAGAAAACACTGTAACCATGCATAAATGCCCAAAACACCAATAGCTTCAAACAATAATGCAGATTTTAGTTATAGCTGATAGACCAGAGGTGACTCAATGATTAAAACACTGTAACAATGAATGAATGTTTAAAAAAGCAATGCTAAATGGCGCCATTGCACTATGCATTTTGGTACCTTATCTCGCGACGCGTCCGTGACCTGAGAAACATCAGAGACGTGGGGCCATATTTTACGCCGAACTGTTACAATCAGGACGACTCCCTGCGGAAGAACTACTATCGAAAAAGATTGTAATTGTAAAAATAAAATAGGAGAGATCTAAAGACCGTGCCTGTTACGCACAGACACGCACACACACACACATAGACACCCGTGCCCTGTGTTTTTGAGAGGCGCGCTCAAGGTGAACGCTGATGTGTGAAAAGAAGGCAGAGGGCCGTGATTGCTAAACCAGTTTTATTTAAACTGAAATGGCTGGTTCAGTGGATTTTTTTTTTTTAGTAAGCTATTTTATAAACATACAACTTGAGGTTTGTATTGTTTTTAGTAAGCTATTTTATAAACATACAACTTGAGGTTTGTATTGTTTTTAAAAGAACAGATGTTTGTGGGAGACGCACTTCACAGTTTTTCACAGTACAGCCCCGCAGATACACTGCAATGGACGCGCGGGAATTTCCTGATAACAGCGACTTCAAAAGACAAAACCTTCTGTCAATAACATGATTTATTATACCGCATTCAAAAACAAAAAAACCTTGTGTCAAATTCATCAAAACATCAAAACTTACTGTCAATCACATGATTTATTATTATTACAGGGACAATAGGTCAAAAACCACCTGTCAAAAACATCAAAACCTAATGTCAATCACATGATTTATTATACAGGAAGTCCCTCCTATACAGGAAGTCCCTCCTATACAGGAAGTCCCGCCTATACAGGAAGTTCCTCCCCGGAAGTCCTGCCCACCGGAAGTCCGCCCCGGAAGTCCCGCCCCGGAAGTCCCGCCCGGAAGTCCCGCCCACCGGAAGTCCCGCCCACCGGAAGTCCCGCCCCAGTAGCCCCGCCCACCTGTCAATCAATCACTTTTTGACAGTTGGTACAGTATATCTACTACTCATCCTGGAAAACCATTTACCACTTTGTAATGTTGCCATTCCTTTTCACAACACTTAAAAGACGTTTAGGGACTGAAGACACCAAGTGATGAAGTCTTCAGGTGTAATTTTGTCCCATTCTTCCTGCAAACAAGTCTTAAGGTGGCCACACATTCTCTATTGGAGACAGGTCGGGACTGCAGGCAGGCCAGTCAAGTACGTTCCCTCTTTCTCCGCAGCCAGGACTTTGTAATGCAGCCAGAATGTTGTTTTGCATTGTCTTGTTGAAATAGTGGTGTGCAATGAATCTAAAATATATGAAAGTTTAATTTTTATCATTACATTATGGAAAATAATGAACTTTTATCACAATATGCTAATATTTTTACAAGGACCTGTATATATAGCGTTCAGCCCTAAAACTTGTATAGTTTTTGTCAGTGTTTATTTAAAAACATCCTATTATTATGCAGAAGACTGTAAACCAATGCTGCCACTTTGCCACTCAGTGGGCGTAACCACAGACGCTCCGGGTGACGGTGACGTCACGTGCATATGCAGCTGGAAGAGGTGCTAGTGAGGCCAGCAGGGGGCGCTCATCCTGTGGTCTTTGTGGGTCCTATGCCCCAGTATAGTGACGGGACAGGGGATGGTATAGCCTAACGTTAAATTTCTATGCAAACTATTTGACATTGACACTTAAATGTCAACAGGGTAAGAGGAAGCTTTACGTACGAACAACAGGTAAATATTTACAAAAGTACTTATTTGCTGTAATAATGTAACATAGCTAGGCCTACATTAGAACAAACAGCAGTAAAAGACACTTATAGAATTGGCTATATTGGTTGGCCTGAGATAGACAGAGTTGAAAAGCTTCAGTAAGCACATGGGTGGAAATCATTGAGTCAACAAGCGAGTCCTAGCTTCAGCACACAGTTCCTCGGGTTATGAACTGTTCAATCATTCATCTCAACGTAAAATAAAGAGGAGGGGCCGTAAACGAGGAACTGTAACACGACTCAAGCGGTCCAAACAAGCCAACACCCTCTAAAGTTGGCAACAAAAGTCTGAAACATTTCCACAGATCTCCACATCCATTTAGAGTGACGGGTGTCGCGCCTCTTGTTGAATCCAGCGCTTCAGCAGGTAAGACATTACACCGCTTTAAAAGAAAACTTTGAGCTCTTTCATGTTACCCGCGTCTCTTTCCACTCTATAACGAACGTTTATAGACGTTAATTTTCTCATTTAATAGGCGAAAAGAAATGTTATGGAAGTAAAAAGATGTAGGCTAATGAATTGAAGTGAATAAAATGAAGCGCTATCCTAACGTTTTTGCGACAGAACTGAACGCCCATATTCCATCACGTGACTGTACAGCTCAACACGATCCTCAGATATGTGGCTTTCATTAAAATACAATGAGTCATATGGTTTTGCATGGCAAATAAATGAGAACGCATGATTTGCAAACCTAACACATCACAATGGTCTTCACAGGGAAGAAATCAGAGATTTAAATATGAACTCCAACATGTCTAATCCAAGTTCCTATGTGTTTCTGTTTTAATGTCTTCAGATGCATCTTATTTAGTTGTTAATTAAATAAATCCAAACTGAACTATCTTCTGAGCAATAATATTTTCCACTGGGCACTATTAGGCTACATTGGTTGAAAACTGAGATGTCTAAAATAAAAAGGCCTAAATCTTTCATATGAAACTTGAAGTATGTTGTCAATGTCATTGAATTCATCTGATAGTGGCACTCAAAATCAAAAGCGGTAATCTTAATGGTGTCAAAGTTGCACTGCACGTGTCAATTGGCCCTTTGAATGTAGAATAAATTATTAAAAGATCTTTAAATGATGCATTTTATCGTCATAGAGCCAATATTAGAAAACAATGAGGCGAAAATTGAAAGACTAACAGATGTTTCTGTTTTTAATGGGGTCTTTGGGGGTTTGCAACAAAACCTTACAAGGTTGTAAGTTGATTGTTTGAATGGTAAACTGATACAGAGCAGAAGGCTGTTAATTACCGGCTGAGCCTCTTCTGTTTAATGAGCTGAATAGTAAATTGGAAACCATTTTGCTTGAGGCATCCAAAGTTGTAATTTATTTAACAGTGTCATTGACCATGTTATTAAAGAGCTCATTCCCACTTATTAAATTTCACAGCTCTAAAACCCAAACAAACTAGGCTGCGTTTCCCAAAAAGCATTGCAAGTCTAAGTCAAACGGTCGATTTAGGATTACGATGCTTTTGGGATATGCAGCTTTGGTTCATTTTAATTATTTTAGCAAAAAGATCACCGGTGAATATATATGTCAAAATAAAACTTTTTTTGCTTTGTGAATATTTGTGGATATCAAAATCTATTATAACAAGCCACTTTTACATTTTGACAGTGTTTTATATGCATGGTTGCCCAATGACTCCATATATATTTAATGCAATTTTTTTTTATTTCTTGCCTTTAGTGTTTTCATCTCTTCATCTCCAGACTGAGACCTTTCCTCCATCACAATGGCAGCGGTAAGAAAAGTGTTTTGAATGTAAAGAGAGCTATTTTGTTTAAATTAAATTGCAGATCTATTACATTTCTAATATGTGCAGTTATGAAAATGCACTGGTGCCGTCATTGCTATTTACCATTTGCATGAGCACGTCTGAAACCCTGACCCGGTTATTCACGCTTCTAGCTAATTCTATGGCAGTTTATTTTATATCACATATTTGTAGGGAAATATGACTCAATCATAAAATAATTTTTCTTTTGCCAGACAAAATTTTGGATGTTGTAAATCTTTTGATATAAAAGCTTAAATTCTTCAAAATAGTTTCGTAGACGAATAGAAATTGTGTACATTTTCTCAAATAATGGAAAATAGTTATGTGAAAGATCATCACAATAGAGAATCGGTACACTACCGTTCAAAAGTTTGGGGTCATTATATTTATCAAGACATTTATAATGTTTCAAAACAATGGACTTTCGATTTCATCAAAGGATCCTGAAAAAAAAAAAACTAAGCAGCACAACTCTTTTGATAATTTCAACATTGATAATTTTTTAAAGATTTTTTTATTTACTTTTGCATAATTGTAAATCAATACAAAAAGAAATAGTACAGAACAATGAACACAAACATTTGGGTATAGAGAGAAGAACATAAAAATATGTTTCAATTGACCTAAAATGTGTTCTATAATGCGGGATGTCTTTATTTGAGTGATTTTTTATTTTTTTTTGAAGTGATGATGATGATAATACCTGTAAATCATAAGCAAATACTTTGCAGTTAGGTTTGAAATGAAGGTATCTTGCTTTGTGAATATGGTATTTACTCATACAAATAAATTTTAAGACATCTTCTAGCTCTTTAATTTCAGAGACATCAGAGTGAAAAAGAACCTTTGTGATAGAAATATTACACAGCTGGAGAAGTACAAGTATGAAATAAGATGAAATTTGAAGCCAAACATTTTTAGAATGAGAACCAATGTAGAATAAGTGTAAAAGCGATTATTCCTCCTCTTGGCAAAAAGCGGAGTGCATGGGGAAACATTTTTATTAATATTTAATACAAGGGTAATAGCGATGAATCATTTTAAAATGGATTTCTTTAATTTTATTATTAAATAAGAATTAGTTTGGCACTGTCCATACCTTATGAAATGTAACATTTGGGAAAAATGCTAACCATTTCCCATAAACCTTAAAGGGATTTATGAATGGCAGTGCAGTGACGCAACTGCTGGTAGGTCACGTGACAGTTAAAGGGGTACTTCAGCGCTGGGAAGATGAATCTGTATTTAAACTGGGTCATTAATGTAGTAGAAATGTGAAATTATTATTGAGTTTGGTGCCTTCTAGACTGAGAAAACATAGAAAATGTATTTTTGTCTCATGGGAATGAAAGACAACAACTCCCAGAATGCACTTCACTGCCCTACTCTAGGCACGGCTACTGGATTACTGGATCACTTGCCCACCGCGTTCATTTTCATAAAATCAGTTCAGTTAGAGACACTACAATTAAAAACTGAATGTGTCTGTTCAATATATTGTGAGTGAGCCGATTGAACGTCACGGCACAAACGCAGCAGGATCGGATTACATTCATCACATGAGCTGAGGTAATCACGGGATTCGCTGCATACATTCACAGCGCGTGTTCAGTCTGGCACATTTTCAGTTCATGTCTTTGGAAGCTTAACTTTCATAGAAACACTCACTTTGCTCTCCACCGCTCCGTTTACAAGAATCTCCGCAGCTCCCCGAGCCGAGTGCTGTGAGTGCGATGTTGAAAACATGCGGAAATAGCGCCTCCTGCTGGCTGTAGTCTTTAGCCTCTGGCCAAAAAATCCTCCGAATTTTTCCAGAAATAAAATACATAATTCTCTCGTCTCAGATTCATACGATGGGATAAAGTACAATCATTCGAATATACTCCCGGGTTTCTACTGATACAAAGCTTAATGCTAATTACTAATTACTAACAGTGACGTAGTTCCTTAAAAACTGTTTTGTACATTTAACATCTAGGATATTAACCCCTTGTATAAATAGTTGAGGGCAAAACGCAAACGCAATACAATATGCTTTAAGATTTCACCAAAAACAACAGTTTAGCAGAGATAGTCTTTGTAAGCTTAAAGTAGTTCTGTTTTGATGCTTTTATACTATATAGTTCAATAAAAGAATGTAAGTCTCCATTGTTATTTACCAAGTCTGAAAAAGCAATGTTTCTTGAGCAGCAGATCAGCATATTAGAATGATTTCTGAATGATCATGTGACACTGAAGACTGGAGGAATGATGCTGAAAATTCAGCTTTGCCATCACAAATAACTGTTTTCTATTTTATTATATTATAAAATGTAATTTATAATTTCTCAAAAAAAGTTATTTGAAATTGTAATATTTCACTGGTTTTACTGTATTTTTGATCAAATAAACCCAACCTTGGTGAGCAGAAGACACTTAAAAGAATAAAAAAGACCCCAAACTTTTGAGTTGTATGGAGCGCCTAAAGGGACATGGTGGTGGAAAAATGTGCATTCTCTCACAAAACCTGTTGTGAGTTCGGACAAACACTTCTTGTTTAATGTCCTGCAGGCAGACAGCTCCGTAGGCCTATGTTAACAATGGAGCTGTTCATAGAGTTTTATATTCACAGATTCGAACTTCCCGGATTAATAACTCGTGAGATAAACGTTGTTAAAACACAAATTACCATAGTGAGAACGCTCCTTTAGTGGCTTCATAGTACGGCAGTGTATGTGTGTCCGAGATTTTGAGTGATGCTCTAAATTAAACATTTAGGATGTATAATATGCGAGTTGTCGAGCAGCCCTGTGACAGCAACTCTAAATGTATCGGTGTCAGTTTACCCATATCTGTCTAAAGGTGCTGTTCTCTCTTCTTTTGCTGTAGTTGGGCAACCGTGGAACCGTGACTGAGGCATCAGGCTTCAAGCCAGATGAAGATGCCCAGAAAATCTATGGTGCTATGAAAGGAGCTGGTAAGTGATCAGACAAATCAGAACTGGACTTCGAGATGAGCGTATTTACATGATCAAGTTTTCTGCCCATTTGAATAAAATGAGAATCATCATCTGGTTGCTTTTTTAATTATTTCTAAGCATTCATTTCTCATTTAAATGGATCGTTCATCCAAAAAGGAAAATTAGCCCATGATTTACTCACCCTCAAGCCATCCTAGATGTATATGACATTCTTCTTTCAGACGAATACAATCAGAGTTATATTAAAAATGTCCTGGCTCTTCCAAGCTTTATAATGGCAGTGAATGGCAGCCCAAAATTTAAAAATCCCGAAAAAGTGCATCCATCCATTATAAAAGTAATCCACACGGCTCCGGGGGGTTAATAAAGGCCTTCTGAAGCGAATCGATTGGTTTTTCTGTAAGAACAAATATCCATATTTAACACGTTCTAAAGTAAAATATCTAGCTTCTGGCGGAACGCCTTCCGTATTCAACTTCTGAAAAAACATATCACTTTGCTTCAGAAGGACTTTTTTAACCACCCGGAGCCATGTTGTGGATTACTATTATAACGGATGGATGCACTTTTTTGGGCTTCAAATTTTGGGCTGCCATTATAAAGCTTGGATTAGACAGGACAGTTTTTTTTTATATAACTCTGATTGTATTCTGTTTGAAAGAAGAACGTCATATACACCTCGGATGGCTTGAAGGTGAGTAAATTATGGGATAAGTTTCACTTTTGGATGAACAATCCCTTTGAGGGTCTTAACAGGCAGATCAAAAACTCTTCCCCCCATATACCCTTAAATAGGGCATTATTTGAGGGGACATCTAATTGTAGTGGGGTCCGAAATCATAGTGGATGTTTTTGAGTGCCCTCATTCAATCCCACATTGCACCGCAATAACAGTGTACAGTCGATGTACGCTCAACAGCTGTACGAATTTGCTCACTTGTTTTCATTCACACCTTCAAGTTAACTGTATTAGTGGACTAACGTAGGGAATATTGATTGATGGTTTATGGTGCGATTTCAGATTCAGCCTAAATCTCTCTTCATTTGCAGGCTGTAATCAGCACTGACACCTGTGGCTCAGCTGGGTTTTGATCCCAAAAAAAAATCTCTCTGCCATTTTTTCTGTAACCGAAAAGGAGTTTCCTCATCTGTGTAGACTAGAGCTTGGCATGATGCTGAGAATGCAGATTTCTAATTTAATAGACATCAGCTGATTCTAGCGTGAGATGCATTACAACTGCAATGCAACTCACAGTCACAATGTTCATGCTGTTAGTCACAGGCTCGCTTGTTGGCAATAAGTGAGTTATGAGGAACATGCAGTTTGATACTTTGAAATATAACAGTGAACTTGTAATTCTGAAAGTGTCAAAAATATCTATGCAGTGCAAAAAAAAAGAAAGATATAATCTCTTGCAGTTTTATAATCAAGTACGTGATTTCCAAACTGGGGCCTTAAGGGAAACGTGTAATCCGATACTCTAAATTCCAATGAGCTTGTAATTCCAGAATCGTTAAATGCAGAAATGAAAATTGTGAAACTTTTATTGAATCACTTCCATGGAACATGAAAGTAAAAATAAAAGTTCTGCGGAATAAACAATATAATTGTAACACAGTTCATGGAAGGAAGTAGGCGGGAACCGGCAAACATTCAAAAGACTTTAATAAAATGAATAAACAAAACGAAAGTAAAGCGCGGGCAGTCGTCCGTGACTCACACATAACAAAACGTAAATAAACCACAACGTAAATCCAGGTCTGGTCCTCTCTCGTCTTGCACTGTCGTCGCTCCTCCTTTTATGCTCCTCACTCCTCCATGACGCAAGACCGGTGTGGCGCACAGCTGGCACTCATCCTCATGATGATTCGCCACCGGCCTTGCTACAATAATGTTTTGCAAAACAAAAAACTATATTTATATGTTACAAGATCTGCTTTGTACTCTGTACAACACTTTGGATCAGTCCATATCGTGTTTAAATATGCTTTATAAATAAATGTTATAGTTGTTGTTGTTGAATTCAGGTTTTCCAATCGCTTCCATGGCCACAGGTGTATAAAATCAAGTACCTAGGCATGCAGACGCTTCTACAAACATTTGTGAAGGAATTGGTCGCTCTCGGGAGCTCAGAGAATTCAAGCGTTGTACTGTGATAGGTTGCCACCTGTGCAATAAGACCATTCGTGAAATTTCCTCGGTACTAAATATCCCACGGTCAACTGTTAGTTGGAACAACAGAAACTCAGGCACGGAAAATCACAGAGTGATTTCTGTAGTCAATAGCTACAGACCTCCACACTTCCTGTGGCCTTCAGATTAGCTCGAGAACAGTGTGTAGAGAGCTTCATGGAATGGGTTTCCATGGCCGAGCAGCTGCATCCAAGCCTCACATCACCAAGTGCAATGCAAAGAGTCAGATGCAGTGGTGTAAAGCACGCCGCCAATGGACTCTAGAGCAGTGGAGACGTGTTCTCTGGAGTGACCAATCACCCTTCTCTGTCTGGCAATCTGATGGACGAGTCTGGGTTTGGCAGTTGCCAGGAGAACGGCACTTAACTGCCAGCATTGTGTCAAGTGTAAAGTTTGGTGGAGGGGGGATTATGGTGTGGGGTTGTTTTTCAGGGGTTAGGCTTGGCCACTTAGTTCCAGTGAAAGTAACTATTAATGCTTCAGCATATCAAGACATTTTGGCCAATTTCATGCTCCCAACTTTGTGGGAACAGTTTAAGGATGGCCCCTTCATGTTCTAACATGACATGGATGAACGAGTTTGGTGTGGACGAACTTGACTGGCCTGCACAGAGTCCTGACCTCAATCCGACCTTTGGGATGAATTAGAGCAGAGACTGCAAGACAGGCCTTCTCGTCCAACATCAGTGCCTGACCTCACAAATGCGCTTCTAGTTGAATGGTCAAAAATTCCCATAAACACACTCCTAAACCTTGTAGAAAGCCTTCCCAGAAGAATTATAGCTGTTATAGCTGCAAAGGGTGGGCCAACTCTATATTAAATCCTACGGATTAAGAATGGGATGGCATTAAAGTTCATGTGCATGTAAAGGCAGGCATCCCAAAACTTTTGGCAATATAGAGTATACATATATGTTTCAAATAATCCTTTTGAACATTCCGGTTATTCTATTCTTATTCAGTTTGATAATAAGATAATGCCAACATTGATGATAATAATAAGAAATGTTTCTTGAGCAGTAAATCCGCATATTAGAATGATTTCTGAAGGTTCATGTGACACTGAAGATTGGAGTGATCTGACATCCCAGGAATAAATTGCATTTTAAAATATATTCAAAAATATATCCAGTTATTTTAAATAATATTATTTGGCAATATTACTCAATTATTTTCTTGTATTTTGATCAAATAAGCATAAGACATAAAAAAAATGCAATATTATTTCTTATACATGCAATAACTATTATAGCATGTATTTTATAAATAGCAAATTAAAAAACAATTTCCATGATAATTTTTGTGTTTGGTGAAGATGACAAAAGGTGAAAAGGATGTTGTTATCAGCTTTTGCTGATAATCTCAAAATGGTTAAACGATTGGTTTAAAATTAATATTTTGCGTTAATTGTTTTCAGGTACAAACGAGGCGACTATCATCGAGATCCTCGCTCATCGCACTATTGCACAACGGCAAAAAATCAAGGAAGCTTTCAAACAGAGCGTGGGAAAGGTAACATACTCAATACTTTACCCTTTACCTTTTACCTCACTAACAGCTGTCATTCACTCATTTGCAATGGGATTTATGCCAAAAAATATGGAACACACAGGAAAACAGGTCTCATCGCATCCACTTGTCGGAGATCATTATGAACTAATTGCGAAATCTATGGAATTATAAGGAGAGAGCTAACCTAGCTAGTTTTTTAATCTTTGGCTTTCTATTTAATTTTACTATCCAAATGATAAAAATTGCATATGCGATGGATGTTGCTTATGCTTGTCTTTGGCAGGGCCGTAACGAACATAGAGGCACAAGTCCAGCGAATAATTTGAAATGGCCAATATTTGTTATTCTTGATGCTGCTCTGCTGTATCCAGTTGCTAGGAGGATGACAAAAGTAAAATGTAAAATTTTTAGCTTGGTCTGCCTCAGCGCTCGTCACTGTCAGAATGAGTGAGATGGCCAATCAAATCAAAGAAGGCGGGGATTACTGTTAGTGCGAATTCCAACGTGACACTTTAGTTAAAGCAGTGAGAGACTGCATTGTGTAAGATATAAGTAGCTAAACACTTCATATTTGACAACTGTTTTACAATAAAAACCTTCAGTGACCAACAGTAATATCAAGTGATGCAAATTTTGAATTGAAAATATTAGATTATTTATGTAAATCATAGCTGAATTTGACGTGACAAGAAACGTTTAGCATTTTTACATATTAGGCAGGCAAAAATAATTGCATATAAAATAATATTTTCAAATAGTTTACTTCATAACTATAATAGAACTGCAACTTTTACCGTCCTTTTTTATTTTCCCCTTAAATCCATTTGAATCCTTTAATAATATAATTCCTTTAAATAAACGAATAAGACCAATAACCCCCGCCTTCCCCACACAAAAATAAAAGTACATTTGGTCAGGGGGCCAGTTCTGAAAAGGGCTTCCGTTAAGACTTTTGCGGACATGTTTTGGTACAAGCTGTCCCCCATTTTTCACCTGACTAAATATCTAAGATATGGTTACGGCCTTGGTCTTCGGTAGCTTCTTTGAAGGCATCTTGAGTAAAACCGCTCTATATTTAACAAAGACCTGAAGCAATGCAACCTGTTTTATAGAATACGTTCGTTTGTTGCACATACTTAAGACCTATAAAATTCAGAATAGTTGCCTAGCATTAACCGATCTCACTTTGGACTAAATTTTTTAAATTAGGGAATCTTGTTGTTGCTCTCTTATCTTTGCGGAAGGTCCTGATGGCAGGGATGTATGAGCAGGCATCAGGCTGTATTTACATGAAACATGGTTCACAAGGTGATTAGATAATGGTGTTGACATTTCTTGATGATTTTGTAGCCAGAATGAAGACAGACAAATCTGAGTATGTGTCACTGATAACAGATGCGGTCGACCGACTTCAATCATTAACTCTTCATGTCAATATACACAATGAGGGACCAGAGAGTTTGTGCATTTCACAAACGATGTCTTTCAGGAGACATCCCTGCTTTATGACTGTTATCGTAACGGAGTATAAAGAATCCAGCATTGACTTTTATTGTACTTCCTCTATTAATCTGTAAACCCTCTGTCAATCTGTAAGCCGGTCAATGAAAACAGAAACAGTGAAAGTCACAGTCAGGTCTTGATGCGTATGTTAATGGAAACTTTGAGTGACTGAAGCGCTCTCTGTAGAGCAAGAAAGTGTGAGTCATTGTGGGGGAAGTGCTGGACTGTGTTCAGGACGGTCTCGTGGACACGACGCCTTCCCCACCCAGCTCCCTCTGGAGACTTTCAGCAGATATTACAGCTCTGGTCCTCTGTCTCAACAAAACACTATTTCCCAACATCAAATCCATTTGTTTCTTTTTCCTTCTGATGTAATATGTGTAACTGTGTGGAAATGAATCTTAATGCATGAATGAATGTGTCTAAGAATAAATATTCTTATTTGAAGCTTTTCTGCACAGTGGAATTTTTAAAGGCATGTGGTAACAGTTTATTTTAAACCCTGATTCAGGAACTGGTTGACTGCTTGAAGTCAGAGCTAACTGGAAACTTTGAGAAGGTTGTGGTCGGGTTGATGATGCCCGGCCCGGTGTACGACGCATATGAGCTGAAAAACGCCATCAAGGTTAGTGAGGAGAGAGGGGGGTAAATGCACTGTGCTTTATTTCTAAAATAAGAGACTTTTCTTTCTTTCTCTGTTTGGATAGAAAAATGTTCTTGGGCAAAATCATCATGCAAACTGTTTTGCATGGTCATATGGGTTCTCTCATGTACCATGGTATTGTTTGAAGTGCATAAGTGTATTGAACATGTAAATTATGTGGTACACTCTACTTGTACCAAGTTGCATGAAGTTGTAAATTAAACAAATTATAAATAAAATTTTCTTTATAACAAAATATAATTTTAGTCTTTCTACTTCAAAATTTCACATATAATTCTTTTGTGTGCCGTTTCATTTAGAAATGACTAGTAAATTCCACTCACAAATACAAAGCAAATTATAGACCAATTTTTTAAAATGTAATTTAAACACACACACACACACACACACACACACATATATATATATACAGTGTGTGTATATATATAGAAAAAATATCTTTAAACTATTTATCGTCACAAAAATCAGAATCCATCACAATCTTCTTGACCATATAAATCATCTGTAATGTATGTATATATTTGGTATATTATGTATCAATATTTTATTACATATTTATTACATATAATAAAATATTATGATGAAAAATGATTACATAGTTATATGTATTTATGTTTATATATTTTAGTTATTACATTTTCATATTTTATTTATAAAATTTTACATATTTTTATAGTTTCATTTCATACATAAATATTTTAGGATATTGATGAAGTCACAAAAATTACTTTGTAAATTGATTGCATATATAAATATATATATATAGTTCTATTGATTATTTTATAAAATAGATGTGTGTGTGTGTGTGTATATATATATATATATATATATATATATATATATACACACATTAAATTGATTGCATTTTTATATATATATATATATATATATATATAATATAAATGCAATCAATTTAATGTGTGTATATATATATATATATATACACACACACACACACACACACATCTATTTTATAAAATAATCAATATATATATATATATATATATATATATATAGATATAGATATAGATATAGATATATATTATTTTGTAAATTATATTATTATATATTGTTTTTTATTTTATTTTATTTTACCGGTATATTGTTTTAAGTTATTGAAAACCACACAAATCAGTATCAAAAGTCACAAAAAAACTAAACTGATAGCAGTCTGTCCTCAAGATGATGATACTCAGGGCAACATTACGGCCAGTGTTGTTGGCAGCATAACAGGAAACACTTAGACACAGATCACCTGACCTGTAGCAAAGACATTAATGGTAATTTAAACTTTCATCTTGTTACCTATCCTGTGTATTGATGGCTTTAGGTGAATTCGGAACGATTATGCCTCATTTTCTTTCCTTCCCTGTGTCCAGGGTGCCGGGACAGAGGAGGCCTGTCTCATTGACATCCTGGCCACAAGATCCAATTCTGAGATTAAGGAAATCATCGCTACTTATAAGAGAGGTACTTGCTAGCATTTATGTTAATCATTTTCTTTATTTAAGTTATACTGAAAATATACTTCTGTCAGGACCACTATCGTCAAAGATGATCGATTCACTATTTAGCATATAGTTTGGATTGGTGGTATGGTTCTGTTCTGGGCAAGAACTCCCTGAGCATCCATGCAGCCCAGCACGGATAAGAGCATGGAGAGCAGATAACCCCCCTTACGGTAAACAGAACAGAACCAACATGATGTATTACAGATATCATTAAGGTTGATATTTAACATACAAAATAATTCAGGAATTTAGTCTGATTCAAAGGGAATTAGAATACCAAATCCTGACTGACGAGAGGAGGAGCTGGGGATGGAGGAGGGTAAATGAGCTCTGGAGAACACAATAGCTGCTGATAGCACTGAAGCGCTATATATACTGTATGTATGTGGTGATAGACGTTGTATTCCTATAGGTAGATGTGATCAGCTGACAGACAGCTGAAGCGAGTTAGACTAACGTGACCTGCCAGAACTGACGCTATACGCTTAATATTTCTTCCATATTACTCTATTTTCATGCACTTTTCTTATGTTGTTATCACAGTGAATGACAAGAGTCTTGAGGACGATGTCTGCGGAGACACATCTGGAATGTTCCAGAGGGTCTTGGTGTCTTTACTCTCGGTAAATAAAACAAATCGTCTGTATTACTAATTTGTGTATATACTCATCAGCCCTGTTGTTTGCCATGCAAACCTTCACTTTCCGCAGTGTCCGGCCGTGGCAGGTGTGACCCCTGATGGTTTGGCTTGCTGGATTTATAGATATTGTCTTTTCTGCTTTGCTTACAGGCCGGGCGTGACGAGAGCAGCAAGGTAGATGAGGCTCAGGCTGCCCAGGATGCAAAGGTGAAGATTTTGGCGTGGTTAGCAGTAGCTTTTTGCCTAAAAAACACATGATCGGTTTTTGTGGTGTAATGCGTTTTAAATATATGAATTGGGTAAATCCAGGATGATTGGGACACTAGTCATCTCAATGGCAAAAGTGTCCCAATCTACCTGAATTCCTGATTTCAGTTCCTTAATTGTTTCATTAACACATTTTGTTAGTCTCTTTGAGAAAAAATATATATTTGGGGGAAAATTTAAATTTAAGTAATATATATTGATTCATTCTTTTAATAAAATACTACTGATAAAACCCATAGTGGTCAACATTGTCTTATGAACAACCAGTCAGTAACTGCAGTGAAGCTCGATCAAACCTTTTGGTTTCAGTCTTCAGGACTCACGTGGGATGCATGTTAGCGCTGTGTGTTTTTGATTCACCAAAATATCAAATTCATTCATTTAATTTGTTCGGACTGCACTAGTCACGCCGCTGTTGATTCAGTAACGGTAAAAAGTGTTTCCTAAAAAAAAATGTGCCTGCTTTGATATTTTATGTACTGCAGTGACAGTTATATTGGCCCCACTTTATATTAGGTGGCCTAAACTACTATGTACTTACATAAAAAAATAAGTACAATGTACTTACTGTGTTCATATTGTGTTGCAAAACACCTTTGCTGATATTGAGGTGGGATACGGGTAGGGTTAGGGACAGGTGTGGTGGGATGGGTAAGTTTAAGGGTAGGGTTAGGGACAGGTGTGGTGGGATGGGTAAGTTTAAGGGTAGGGTTAGGGACAGGTGTGGTGGAATGGGTAAGTTTAAGGGTAGGGTTAGGTGTAAGGGAAGTGTCAACTGTGTAATTACAAATGTAACTACAGAAATTAATTACAGATGTAATTACATGCAGATATTTTTTAAAATGTAAGTACACTGTAAAAACATGTATGTACACAATAAGTGCAATGTATCAAATTATTAATTAAAATGTTAGTACATAGTAGTTAAGGACACCTAATATAAAGTGGGTCCATTCATGGATGTGTTTGTGTATATATATTCAGTGTCAGCGGGCTGCTTTTTATTGTGTGTGTGGTCCAGCCTTAGACACACAACAGTCCTGCCTATGTTCATTAATCATTAACAGTATATAATAGGAAATTAGCTTCTCAGGTAAAGTTATCTATTTCTTATCCAACAGGACATCTACGAGGCGGGCGAAGCTCGATGGGGAACAGACGAGGTCAAGTTCCTCACTGTGCTGTGTGTGAGAAACAGGAATCACTTACTCCGAGGTATCTGTGCTACCAGATAATAACAAACAATCTTCCTTCCCAGTTATGTGATCGTTTTATGTAACCTTAGAAAGCAGAATGGGGAAGTGACCCTGGAACAATGAAGTAGACTCATTACTTCCACCTTGTGGTGTTTGGATGTATTTTTTATTTTTTTGTTTTATTTTGAATTTTGTTTTTTGCTTTATATATGTGTGTTTGTATATACATTATATATATATATATATATATATATATATATATATATATATATATATATATATATATATATATATATATATATATATATACACACACATTATATATATATATATATATATATATATATATACACACATTATATATATATATATATATATATATATATATATATATATATATATATATATATATATATACTGATCAGGCATAACATTATAGGTGAAGTGAATACCAATGATTATCTCTTCATCACGGCTCCTGTTAGTGGGTGGGATATATTGGGCGTGGGGAACACATGGCATCAGGATGCACTATGGGAAGAAGGCAAGCCGGCAGAGGCAGTGTTATTCACTTCACACTTCATAATGTTATGCCTGATCGGTGTATATTTCATTTATTTCATTTTATTCTATTTTTTATTTCCACTTATTTCAGTTAGTTGCCAATACAGTACCTTTTAATGTTAATATTGTAATTTTTTCCAAGTATCATATTTTGCAATAATGGCAAATAAAATGTACTTGCTATTTTTGTTTTTATCTGAATTAAATCATTATTTTATTTTAAAATACAAAATTACTGTTTATTTCTGACGACTGCACATTGAATTGAACATGCAAAATTGTCAGGCCAGTAATATTGTTTGAAACCTTAAGCATTGCATATTTCATATTGTTTTAAAATTCACAAGTCATTTCTTTATATACACTGCAGTAAGCAGTATTACACCCCACACATTCTCAAGCACTGTTCTTTTCCCAGTGTTTCAGGAGTATCAGAAGATTTCTGGACGGGACATTGAAGACAGCATAAAGAGAGAGATGTCCGGATCCCTGGAGGATGCATTTCTGGCAATAGGTCAGTCGTGAGTGATGCAATATTTCAGATATTTTGAAGTTTGCAGTTGTGTAGTTGTGTATATAAAGCATCTGTTACCTTTGCAGTGAAAAGCTTGAAAAACAAGCCCGCATTTTTCGCTGAAAGACTCTACAAGTCAATGAAGGTAAATTAAAACACCAATTGATCTAATATTTGCACGTTACAGATATGACAATACATTTCTCTTGTTTCTGAACTCTTAGGGTTTAGGCACCACAGATAGCGTGCTGATCAGGATCATGGTGGCTCGTGCAGAGATCGATATGCTCGACATTAAAGCTGAGTTCCTAAAGATGTATGGAAAGACCCTTCACTCCTTTATAAAGGTGGGACATAGCTCTTTCACGGAGTACATTTAGTATGTGTATTTAATATGTATTTAGTCTACTGTTTAATCTTATTTTTTTCATTTCTTTTTTTAATTGTTTAACTGTATTTCTCTAAACCTTTCTGCGGACCCTAGCACCGCGCTGGTTGAACCCACGGTGAAACCCTGTTCTGTTTGTTTTCTAGGGGGACACATCGGGCGATTACCGTAAGATCCTGTTGGAGCTGTGCGGAGGGGAAAAGTAACACATCCTGCGCGTTCATTAGCGTGACACGCTCTCTCTCACACCAGCCTTTTGCATTTCTAACACATTCCTTGTTTGTAATTTCAATTAAAACCTAACAGTGACGTCTTAAATGAGATTTGTGATTCTTTTGGTTGTTTATTGCCTTGGAATTTATGGGAGCCCTTTATAGATTGGCACATCTTAGAGTTTGTCAAATAAATAAAAGGAGAAAACAACCGCCCATATTGACTGTATTGATCTTTTGTTGTCTCACTAAATATTTTTTTTTAATCTCAGCACACTCATTGAGGTCCATTTGTTTAATTACTCCGAGTATAATTAGTTTAATGTACAACATCTATGTGTACTCTACCCAATTATACTAATTGCTCATGGTTGCTTGCATAGGCATATGAGATCTCATATGAGACTCTATTTCTCTGTTTTTCTAGATCACAACTCTCGCAGACGACATGCCTCAATTTAATCAAGTGCAATTAATGAATCACATAAGGCTTGGTATAGAATTGTGGGAAAAATTACTGACATAAAGCAGTGTATTTACACTTTTACCACTAAGTGGCACTGTGCACATATCCGTGTCATATTAAATCACAAACGTAGACTGCTATTGTTGTGGCTTGAAAAGATATCATACAGTTTATCTCTCAGGAAATGGGGTACAAAATAGTTTGAAACTAAAAATTATTATTATTATTATTTTTTTTTCAATAAAAGGTCACTGGGAAGTGTTGACTCAGCCACAAACAAAATCTGACATAAATCAAAAAATCTTCTGTTTTGTTTTATTTTAGGACATATTTAAGTACAGCTTTAAACAGGTTTGTTCTTTTTCTAGAAAATAAACATCAAATACTAAAGCATAAAAATGATTTTTTATTTTTTTTATTTTAGTTTGGTCATTTAAAATAGAAATACAATTGAAATTATTAGTGTTAACTAAAAATAAAAGCACAAATTGTTACTTGAAATATAATAAACTATTTCTCATTTTCATTTAATATATATATATATATATATATATATATATATATATATATATATATATATATATATATACATCACCCCATATTGACAGAAAAAAACAGAAGTGTTTAAATTTTTGCAGATTTATTAAAAAAGTAAAACTGAAATATCACATAGTCCTAAGTATTCAACATTTTATGTATTCCCTTTGCTCAGTATTTAGTCGAAGCACCATTTTGATCTAATACAGCCATGAGGTTTTTTTTTTGGCACCAAAAAAAAATTGTTTTGCTTTAATTCAATTAATGCCAAAGGTTTTCTGTGACGGGTAGGTTTAGGAGTAGGATTAGTGTAAGGGGATAGAATGTGTGTCCACAAAAACCACTACACCTATGGAAACAGGCCGTAAACCACCTATTCAAGAATGTGTGTCTTGGAAAATTCACACAGATTTGAATCGAGTCTATAATCTTGGGAATGCAGTGTGTGTTTGATCGAACTCGTGAGTGATAATTTTTGTATTTGTCTCTTTAGTTTTTAGAAAGTTGTGGCCTATTACAGATGGACCGACATGGGAAGAAATGCGAAACAAACAAAGGCTTTGTTTAAAGATCCTGACAGTATCTCTGTTAAACAGAGACGGGTTTTTAAAAAAATCCTGGCATCAACGGTGTAAATCTCCATATTCGCCAAGCAGCCGCTGCGATCACAGACTCTCTTTCCTGCATGGGCTAATGATGGCCCACGGCATAAAGAAATCTCTACTACTTGAGGTGATGCGATTTTACCAGGATTTTGTAGTCAATTTGCAAGAAAACTCCTTAAAAATCCTGCTTTTTCCGTTCTAATCGGAGAACTCTCTCTCTCTCTCTCTCTCTCTCTCTCTCTCTCTCTCTCTCTCTCTCGGAACTCGGAAATCTCTCTCTCTCTCTCTCTCTCTCTCTCTCTCTCTCTCTCTCTCTCTCTCTCTCTCTCTCTCTCTCTCTCTCTCTCTCTCTCTCTCTCTCTCTGTGTGTAACTGCGCGAGCGGTGAACTTCCCCTGAGGCCAGAGTCCATCAATGTCAAGCTTGTGCCGCAGCCATCAAATCAAACACTCACCAGAATCAAAGAATACAGAGCAAATGATGCCCCCACAAAGCTTCAACATGTTCCCAAGTCAGTTTCCTGTATTGAGCAATTACTGTCGGTAGCCTTATTAACATGAACATGCCGACAAACCATCTGCCATTCTGTGATATTTTTGCATAAACCTATATTTTTCCATAAACCTCTGTTTAACAGTCTGTCAAAATGTTCAGCAGTACACCGAACGTCATGAAATGTTATGAAACTTTGTCAGGCTCTGCTTCAACTGCCAGAGGGCAGAAGTAAATGTAATGAATGGTGGGTAACCTGTAGCCCATGACAAACAGAACTGCATTGTAGCATGACCGTACGCTGTGAATTTTGTGTAAACAAAGCCTAAACTAAGAAAAAGCAGTTTATTCAAGTGTGCTTTTCGTATAGCCTACTACTTTTAAACTAAAAATAAGAAAGTATACTTTCAGTCTACTTTTTATGTACTTAATGTGAAATGCCTTATTCAGAGAACTATAGGCTACTTAAAATTACACTTAGGCTACTGAGAGTGCGTCTCAATCAGCTCCCTGGTTCAGTAGTCAGGGCATTGATCAGGACATAAGTCAGTGGGCTGAATCCGTGATCAGTGCCCCGACTAGTTATATAAAAGTCGTTCATTTTTTTGCGCACAAAAACTATTCTCGTTGCTTAATAAAATGACTGTTTATCTTTGTGTTCCAAAGAGGTCTTACAGGTCTGGAACGGCATGAAGGTGAGTAATAAATGAACTAACCCTTTAAAGTACAGTTAAAGTAGGGTGACCAAACGTCCTGTTTTCCCAGGACATGTCCTGTTTTCAAGTCCTGTCCTGTCCTGTCCTGGCCGTCCTGGCTGTTTTTTTATAAAGTGATGAAAATGTCCTGGTTTTCATTATTTTCCATTGGGCCATTAAAGTGACCGGCACTCGAGTATCATTTGCAGCGCCGCCGCTCCCACCACGTGTATCACGCGCTGCACGTTGGGCACCAAGTGCTGAGGGTGCACCAAAAGAAGAACCCCTCCACGTCTCCTCCCTCCCTCCTTCATTGCCGGGGCAAGTGTCCTGGTATTTGGTAATCAAAATATGGTCACCCTAGTTAAAGGTATATTTCAAATATAAAAAAATTATAAATAGCACTATACTTTAAGTGCAAAAAATAAAATATAAACAGCAATGTTGTTCACTTAAAGAAAACCTACAAGTATACTTATGCGGTATAAAACTACTAAATTAATAGTTTACTTGGGCTAGTATATTTCAAGGTGTACTTTCAATAAAAAAAAATGTGCTACAAGTATTTGACTAGTAAACTCAGTATACCTAGTATAAGTTCACTTGTAGTTACAGTACAAATGAAAATCTTATTTGCAAATTAGTTGTGCACACAGTTTATTACTGTTTTGCTTACAGTATACTTTTAAAAAGTGGGCCAATTTAGTCTCAAATAGTACTGAAACAATAAACTTACAAGTATACTACTAGTACATAAAGTCTACTTAATTATACTTAATAAAATGAACTTAAAGGGCAGCAAAACAGGAAACAAGCAACATTGAGGAACAAAGGGCAAATATAGAGTAAACGCAATGTGTTGGCTGATTCAAGATATAAAACATAAGGGTTATTACTAGGCTATAACAGAAATGCATAATTGCTAACTTTTATTGGCCTAATTATTTAGTCGACAATGACATTTTTGAACACAATGTTCTCATTAAACATGTCCTTACAGCAGATCTTCTGCAAAGGCCATAAGTTCTGCCACAGGAAGCTGACAATACGGTGCCAACCACAAACCACACGTCCTGCATCCTTCTGAACATAATGTTCACATAGGCGTGGGAAGGTGCACGGAGTATTAGTGCACGATAATGGAAGATAAGTGTTTAAAAGCGGGGTCACTTCTCAACAAGCCTAAATTAATGAAGATAATTTAAGAGAGGAAGTTACTTTCTGGGTAAGCTGGATGATATTGCTTTATTATTTTATATCAGTCGGTTTCATTTCAACAGGGAAATATGTGATATATGTATGTAGCAGCAGGTTTGTTTTGGTAAATACGATGCATAAAATGCAGAGTAGTGCATTAACAATTAAATGACATCAGCAATAACGCATACCTGTTAATATCAAGAACATCAATAACAGTAAAATCATTCAAATATGGCACAAATGTAATGCATTATGGGTCAGGAGGAGGTACGTGACCATCTCAATGACAAGAAGTCTGGATAAGATGGCTGAAATTGCTTTGTTACTTTATAAAAACATCAAGCTTTCCAAATCAATCAGTGTCATTTCTACAGGTAAATATGATTTTTTTGTGGTTGACATAAGTACACAGCAGCAGCAGCTGTTTTTATGAAGTTATATTTTTTCATTTATATAGGAAATTAGCACAATCCTCCCAAATGACCAGTCTGGTTAAGCTTTATTACTTCATGAAACATAAACTTTCCACATCGGCCTGTTTCATTTCAGCACATATTTTGCACCTTTGTTTTTTGTGTCCGCATACTGCATAAAATGCAGAGTAGTGCATTAACAATAAAACAACATCAGCTATAATGAAAACAGCAGTAGATATCAAGAAAATAATACAATAAAGTGTAAAAAATATCGCATAAATAATGCATTATGGGGCATGTGGTCAACTCAAATGACAAGAAGTCTGGGTAAATCATTTACTTTATAAATGCATCAAACTTTCCACTGTTTCATTTTACGTTGAAATAAAAGTATGCAGCTGCAGCTGTGTTATAATGCATACACTTCAGAGTACCATATGAAAAATATTGTGAAACAAATAATGGATTTTAGGTCAGAAGGAGGGTCAAGAAGTGACATTAAAAATGTCTCTCAAAGCTATATGTTAACAGTTCTCCTACCCAGTGAATGCTCCTCCTCCCAGTGCATGAAGACAAATAGTCTTGCCCAGCTAACTTAGAGTCTGGGAGTTTCCATGCAATTGGCTCATGTTTGTTAAGCCTGTGAACTTTCGAAAATGAGTGAGCTAATGATATCTCCATCTTGTTTTTGTAAATGTTCCGTCTTTGTTCTTAAACTCACCTGGAATCTGTTTCTTTCAGGACATTAACCCAACACGCAAAGGACAACAGACTTTTTAGACTCTTTTCCACTGAAAGCTTCATCTCAGGATGACCGTCAACAACTCCAACGATGCAACCCCCTTGCTTGTTCTTCCTCTAACGCTGGTCATCTTCTTCACGGTCATGGGGAACCTGCTGGTCATCCTGGCTATTGCTCGCACCCCTCAGCTCCACACGACCACCAACGTCTTTATCCTTTCAATGGCCTTTGCGGATCTCATCATGGGCTGTGTGGTCCAGCCCTTGGGCGTCAGCATGGTGGTGACCGAGAAATGGCTGTTGGGCAACACGTTTTGCGACCTGTGGACGTCCGTGGACGTGCTTTGCGTCACGGCCAGCATCGAGACGTTGTGCATCATTGCCGTTGAGCGTTATGTTGCGATCACGAGACCCCTCGAGCATCATGTCCTCCTGGGCAAGCGCAGAGCCAGCTACATCGTATGCATGGTGTGGATGGTGTCGTCCCTAGTTTCCTTCGTGCCAATCATGAACCATTATTATCATGCGAATGACACCGATGCGCAAGAATGTTACAATGACTCAGAGTGTTGTTATTTCCATACTAACCAGACCTATGCCATCTTCTCCTCCGTGGTGTCCTTCTACGTGCCCCTTGTTGTTATGGTGTTTGTGTACGGGAAGGTGTTTGCCATCGCGACCAAACAGATGAAACTCATCGATAAGGACAGACTGCGCTTTCCAAGCACATCCATGGAAGATTCTTGTGAAAGTACAGTTTCTGTAGGAAAAACTCCTCGCAGTTATTGGCGGAGGTCAACAAGGCATGACGTAAAAGAACACAAGGCGCTCAAGACACTGGGGATTATTATGGGCACCTTCATTTTGTGTTGGCTGCCCTTCTTCTTATTCAATATCATCAATGCTTTTAATCCCAGTGTGCCGTCGCAGTCCGTGTTACTGCTGTTGAACTGGCTCGGCTACGCCAACTCAGGCCTGAACCCAGTCATCTACTGCCACAGTCCCGAGTACCGTACGGCCTTCCTGAATCTCCTAGGGTACAAAAAACTCAAGAGGATAAATGAGGACTCCATACACAAACATCTTCAGAGCCTCACATCATGCATCCAAAGCAGATCTGTAAGGATGGATTGCTTACGTCTTGAAGATCCAACCACAGAGGGTGGGGACATGTGCTCTGACACGTGTACAGTTCTTAATGTACAAGAGGTAGAAACTCAGCCTCTCAATGACTGAAATGTGGCACGGATCAACGTAAGAGAGATGTTTAAGGTAAGTGCGAAAAAATTTAAAGTATTAAATGTCAATGATGCCTCAACCCGTGCAAGTTGGTGAGGTGGTGTGTGCAATTACTTATCTAAATGATTGGATCTTGACCTTGAGGATGATCAAATGGCTAGAAAAAAAAATCCCATTAACATTGAAAACATAAAAAACCCTACCAACTGTATAACAATGTGCAACCTTAGAAACTATATATCAATGCTCTGGCAACACCCTAGCATTATGGCATTAAGTTCTTAAGCAGCACTCAATTTATCTTCTGAATATTCCATGCATTTACTTCACACACATTTCTGATGCAAAAGACACAAATATATGATCTCGTTTCCTACAATCAAAAAGCAGCTATTTATTCTTATCCTTTATAGTGTTATATAAAAACACAATGTTAAAAATAAAATTATAAATATAGTTGGCATTTACATTTTTACTGTACTGAAGCCAGAAGCAATGAATAAAATATGATAATATAGTTATAGTATATATATATATATATATTTAAAAATTCCTGTTTTAGACTCTAATTCATGACTGGTGTTGTTTTGCTCTATCCTCTGTGTTTCTGCATTCGTCAATACGCATGCATCAAGGGGTCAAGGGTTACTTTTTTGCCGTAAGTCGAATTGCGTACGGCATTCCGCCAAATTGCGTACGGCATTCCGCCACTCCGTTAGTTAGACAACAATTCACTGCCATTATAATGCTTGGATTGGCCAGGACTTTTTTAATATAACTCTGATTTTATTCGTCTGAAAGAAGAATGCCATATACACCTAGGATGACTGGAGGGTGAGTAAATCATGGGCTAATTTACATTTTTGGGTGAACTAATCCTTTTATAGTTCACACAAAAATTTAAATTCTGTCATCATTTACTCACTTTCAAATCTGTATGAGTTTCTTTCTGCTCTTGAACACAAAAGAAGATTAGTCAGTTGACGGTAGCCTTTGACTTCCATAGTATTTTTTTTTCCTACTATGAAAGTCAACTGTCTGGGTGACAGTCAACTGAACTCTAACAATTAGACTTATCTTTGAGAACGCCACAAATGAGACACTCCCACGCCTACATATCCATGTGGGTGGTGAATGTGGTTTGTCAACTTAGCACTTTCACATTCATTGGACTTCCTATTTGATGAATAGCATGCACCAACAAAAGACTCTGACTCAAGCAAATAAAATAAGTGTACTCAAATGTGAGCTTAAAAATGGTCATCGGAGCCAATGGCCTCCTGGGCAGTGCTCCGACATGTAACACGGTCGCTCTTTTTTTTATGTGGCAATGCTTCTCAGTATTAAAATGGTCACAGCATATCACATCATTTCCATGTACTATTATCCTGGATCTGGAGTACGACGGTGATGATTACACAAATTCGGACATAACCTCTTCCTCTCCAACAGAGAATCAGAGGAGCAAACTTGTCTCCTCACACCAGTACTGGATCAAGCTAAGATTTGTCCCACTATGCATTTTATTCCAATCTTGATAGATGTGAAAAGTACTGAGTAAGATTAAACCTCTTATCATTTACCTCAAATCCTTTAAAATACTCCTCTGGTGTGATATCAGACCCTCAAAACAAAGCTGATTAGAACATAGTTTCTCAAGTGGCTGATACGAGTTGGCAGAGACATTCTGAAGTGTGCTTTGTGTGCATCTGTGTCGTGTGAAGTGTGTGTATGAATAGTTCTTAATAGTTAATTACCATATTAATGTGAGATAATAATAGGAGACTAGAGCAAAAGGTGTGTAGTGACAGTGTTGTATGATGCTGGAGAGGCCTTGAGCCCTATCATACACCCGGCGCAATGTGATGCCAGGCATGATGCAGTTATCATTCTCACGTCCGCCGGCTTGAGAGTTGGTCCCTCTAACAAGGAGGCTAAAGACTGCAACCTCTAGCATCATTCGCTAGAGGGTCTCAAGATCAAACGAGTGAGGTTTACTCGCACAGCAACTTTCCGTTACACTCACCCCCCTAAACCTCAATCCCACCCGGGGCACCAAAGGTAACCCCTCCTTTTAAACCGACCGATCCAAGCAGGATTCAAACCCGGGTCCGCCGGCATGAGAGGAGTGAGTTTTTCTCGCACAGCAACTACTAGCTGGCCTCCGTTACACTCACCCCCCTAAACCTCGCTCCCACCTGGGTCACGGCACCAAGGTAACCCCTCCTGTTTAATCCGACTGATCCAAGCGGGATTCGAACCCAGGTCCGTCAGCATGAGAGGAGTGAGTTTTACTGACACAGCAACTACTAGCTGGCCTCCGTTACACTTACCCCCCATTTATTTTCAGACATCATTTTCTGTATCAGTTTCAAACTATGAAATAAGGGTTTGGAATATAGTTTTAACAAGTGCTAGTAATAAATGATTAATATGGCGAAGTTCAAAGTTATCTGTACAGTACAGCCAGCAGAATCTGGCACACAGACTGTAATATTTCTGGTCTGGATCATAATTACGGTTCAGTTTGGGGTTGTTTTAATCACCAAAATACATCTTATGCCACAGGGAATTAGACACTATAGCGTACGCGAATCACATGTCCTTATTCTGATTGAAAAGTACACTTTGAGATCTTGCAAATACAAACACATCTGACAAACATTTCAGCATAATCCCTCTGATGTCACAAAAGACGTGTGTTGATTGAAAAATACATATTGCACATAAACAAAGCACTTAAGTACCGGGGCACACAGAAACACACGCACTAGCGGTCTGTTCTCTTCCAGATCAAATGTCTAATGATTTCATAATTGTTTTCTTCCCACAGGGACACTGAAGATGGGAAACAGATCCTATGCTTTTTGAGAGGATCAACTGTACTCTAACGTCATGCTTTTCAAGTGGACCACGACTGTATTACATTCGCACCATGTCCAAAGGCAAAATAGACCAATTTTTATAGTGAAGAGTAGCAAAGCAGAAAGAAATGATGTTGAGGAAAAAAAACTGTGATGTATAAAATTAATCACGCAGAGACTAGTTTTTTAAGTCCTAAAATGACGTCTCTTTACTTTACAAACCATCAAAAAAATGTTGTAGACAAAACATTTTCTCCCTTTTTCCAGTTCAATCGGCACCCAGAGATGAATTTAAAGGAATAATGCTAAGGGTCCAAAACATGATTAAAGACTGCCATTGATGATTAAATATATAAGAGAGTTGCCTGCCCATTGGTTGAAAACATTATAGGAACAGAATTATGCTGCCTTTCATGCTATCGGAAATATCCTACTTCTGAAGTTGTGATAACGAGCTCCTCGCATTCGAGTGCTTTGTTGTTCGGAAGAACAGGAATCATGGAGAACACTAGGTTTGTTCTTGCCTATTTATTGGGAAAATATAATTAAAGCCAAACTGATTCACTGACAACCATATAAACATTAACAGCGCTATCGGTCAAATGCAGGCTATTTTCGCTGTGTATAAAACATAGAGTAGCCTACGCTTTAAATTATTATTCATATATGCAAATATGCATTACTTTAATGACAAGACAAGGTAATGTAGCTGTTGTGGCAGGCCGTAACCACCATAGACACTAAGGGGGACAAGTCTCCCTCAATAATTAGAAATGGCCAAATTGTCAACCATTAGTTTTTCCAGTGAAAGAGTGTTTGGTAAGGTGTAATTAGATATTTGTGTTAGATATAACTGTTTTACGACAGAAATGTTCAACGACCGACAGTAATATGATACAAACTACTGTTTTAAAAAGAAATTGTTATCATACATGATATTTGTAATTCATAATGGAATGTGACGAGAAAATATATATAGGCTATATTTTTTTTTACATATCTAAGACATATGAATAAGAGTGAATGTGTGCAAATTCTAAAATAACTAAAATATATTTATTTTTCTTTATTCCATGGAATCCCTTTTAAAGGGTTACTTCAGTGATTTAGCATTAAGCTTTGTTTCAGGAGAAACCCGGTAGTATATTCGAATTATCCTACTTTCCCCCCTCATATCCTCCTGAGACGAGAGAATTTTGCGTCATTTTTGGCCAGAGGCTAAAGCCAGTAGAGGGAGCTAGTTCCGCATGTTATCAACCCGCCCATAGAGGGTGCTCTCGCTCACAGAATGTGTATGTGCACAGCCGCTCAGCTCTGGCATTCATAACGGAGTGGTGCGGAGCAAAGTGAGTGTTTCAACTTCCAATTAAAGTTAAGCTTCCATAGGCGTGATCTGAAAATGCGCCAGACTGAACACTCGCTGTGAATGTATGCCGCACCCGCTTACCTCAGCTCTGCTCAGCTTTTCGCTCTCATGATGAATGTAATCTGACTCCTGCTGCGTTTGTGCCGTGACTCTCGTTCGGCTCACTCACACTTTATTGAACAGACGCGTTCATTTTTTAATTGTAGTGTCTATTCTCTAACTGAACAAAATTATTTTATTACTATAAAAAACAAAACGATGGTGGGGGTGGTGTCATCGTGGGCAAGTGATAACCAGTAGCCGTGGCTTTGGGAGTGGCCTCATTGGGCAACGAAGAAAGTGCATTCTGGGAGTTGTTATACATTTGATATACATTTTCTGTCTTTTCTCAGTCTAGAAGGCACCAAATTCAAAAATAATTTCACATTTCTACTACATAAATGACCCAGTTTAAATACACATTCATCTTCTCAGCGCTGAAGTACTCCTTTAATCATTTAATTCCTTAAATAAAAAGCCCTATAGAGTAGTGCATGTATGACATCATTCTGTTGGCCAAAACGCACAAGTGAGTTAGCAGTTTAGCACTTCTGGCTCCATTTTACCAAAGTCAATGTGGGTTTTTTTTGTGTGTTTTTTATGGGATTTTGGTTAAATGGCTGAAATAAGGTCTGTGGTGAACACAAGCTCAAGACACTTTCATATTTTATTATACAGCATAAACTACATCAGTATTAGCCCACACGTGATTTTTGTTGTTGTTATGTGTTTTGAAAAAAGGCGGTTGCTAACAAGTGGCTAATCTACGGGCAGTCGTGGAGATTAAACGTCATGAGCAGAACAGGTAAACTCTGTTCGCTTTTACAGCCTCATTATGCTCATAATTGTGCTCTTATAAACTAGTCTAACATAAACGTTCTGGAAAAATGTTTTAGATAAAACTGAAAGAGTCGTCGAAAGCTTACTGATGGTGACGTTGACGTCGATCGACCGTGGTGTAGTCCGTTTATAGCCTGTCTTTAGCCTTTTACTTCTGCCAACTGTATTTAGGCTTTAAAATACATAAAAGTTGTGCAAAATGTGCAACTATCATAAACTTGTTGATCGCAGAGCTTGTTTTATGCGATAATCCAAAAGCCTATGGAAAAATCATATTGGGTTTTTGACGACGGAACCAGTGTGATGCTAACTACTGGTTGGCCTGCAAAGTGACATCAAACCTGCACCACTATCCCAATAACACCCCTCCTCCAACAAAGAAATAAAATACAATTAAGTTGGTACCCCAAAATTATGTGTTGTGGGATACACTTGTAAAGAACACCAGTCGCAGCAGCAATCTTTATCCCCTTCGCCATGTTTAAAGCTTTCCAGTGGTAAATACGACTCGAGGGAGCATTCATGTCCAATTTTTAAATGTCTCAGTTATGTATGTAATCCTCGTCCCCTGAAGGAGGGAACGGAGATGCCCTGTCAGGGGACCGAAGAATAGGAATCCTTTTCTCCCAACATGGTGTTGCAAGTGACCGACTGAATGGGAACTCGCATTTATGATAATTCCGATAGCATGTGAAGGCAGCATCAGCACATAGCACATGCATGTGCTGCCCTTTGATAGTTCCATATTGTTAGTTCTGATTTTTACCTTCATCATTGCAAATAGCTACAAAAATGGTGAAGACATTAAAACAGTTTGCTAAAGAAAACATTTCCAACCTCAGCGGGAAAGGGTGTTTGGAAAGTATTATTTTTCTACAGAAATAGAAGGAATATTCCTTGCAACAATTTGCCAAAATGCACTTGTGCCACAATGACTGGCTAAAAACTGACAAATAATTCAAATAGAAAAAATCCAAATTACAGTTTCATGGCTTGAAGGAAATATTTATGGACATTTTTTCATCAGGATTAATTTTGGACCCTACACACACTCTGGAGTGGATCAGATTGACATTTCGCTGGCTGTTTTGTGCCACACATCAGTGCATCTGTTAGATGTCAGCTCTAACAGCCCGGATTTATGCAGTGCCAAAGCTTCTATGAATATGCAACTACAACCAAACAAATCATGAGAACTGAACAGTTGCATGTCTGAGCATTTGGTTTGGGATATTGGCGTTTTGATCAAATTTGCACTCTGGTATCATGGTTGGTGAGGACAAACTTCTATTCATCTTCTGATCAGAGCACTGAGTCGCCTTTACTTGCTTCTTTGATCCTGACTGCCAGTAACTTTTGTCCACACAAAAAACCTTGTACAGAAAATTGAAACAGAATGAATAAATGCATGCACTTTGTAATATATTTAAAAAAAAACGCATCTATGTTCAAAGTCTTCAGAGTGGAGTGTATTTTTCTACACGGAAATATTTGATTTTCGAATAAATAAATCATAGGCTGTTTCTTCACTTTTTTATCAATTCAAATCAATGGCATCACTTGCGAAATGAGTCATTTTAATTGGTCTGCTCTCTCTGCTTGCCATTGTCAAGTCTTGTGGAAAACATCAAAAGCATTCATTTGCTAAAGCTCAACTCCACAATTATTCAAATGGTGGAAGAATTGTAAATAACTGCAATCTCACAAAAGGTCAGAACATCATATGCAGCTTCTGTATCAGCTGTAGTTCTGACGCATCAGTCTGAAATGATCCCACTGACAATCAAAAGGAGGACCTTTATATATATATATATATATATATATATATTTCAGACTTAATTCATATCAAATCCTGTCTTCCCCCAGCAGGTATTTGCTTATAATACATATATATATATTTATATATGTATTATAAGCAAATACCTGCTGGGGGAAGACAGGATTTGATATGCATTAAGTCTGAAATGGCACAATATTCATTTTATTTTCTGCAGTTACTGTTTGCATTGTATGTTATGAATGAACTGTAAGTCAAATCAGCTATGGTTTTCAACATAATTTTATTTAACTTATTATTTGATTAATTGATTTTACTTTGCTGTATTTATAAAAAACAAAACAAAAAATAAAAAAAAGAATTTAAAAGATTTATACAGTCTACAACGAGTTTTGTTTTTACATACTTTTGTTTTAATTATTGGTACACCGATCGATCAGACATAACCTTATGTCTTAATATTGTGTTGGTCCCCCTTTTGCTGCCAAAACAGCCCTGACCCGTCGAGACATGGACTCCACTAGACCCCTGAAGGTGTGCTGAGGTATCTGGCACCAAGATGTTAGCAGCAGATCTTTTAAGTCCTGTAAGTTGCGACTAGAATGCTTATGTAGGTGGTCTGTGTCAAAGTAACATCCACATGGATGGCAGGACCCAAGGTTTCCCAGCAGAACATTGTCCAAAGCATCACACTGCCTCCGCCGGCTTGCCTTCTTCCCATAGTGCATCCTGGTGCCATGTGTTCCCCAGGTAAGAGACGCACACGCATCCAGCCATCCACATGTACAAGAAAACGACATTCATCAGACCAGGCCACGTTCTTGCTCCGTGGTCCAGTTCTGATGCTCACGTGCCCACTGTCGGCTCTTTCGGCAGTGAACAGGGGTCAGCACTTTTGATAGATACTGACCACTGCAGAACAGGAACACCCCAAAAGCTGCAGTATTGGAGATGCTCTGACCCAGTCATCTAGCCATCACAATTTGGCCCCTGTCAAACTCACTCAAATCCTTACACTTGCCCATTTTTCCTGCTTCTAACACACCAACTTTGAGAAAAAAATGTTCACTTGCTGCCTAATATATCCCACCCACTAACAGGTGCCATAATGAAGAGATAATCAGTGTTATTCACTTCACCGGTCATAATGCAATGCTTGATTGGTGTACATGCTGCTCAGTATGCATAAAGCGACATGCTAGTATTCTCATCTGAAAGTCTACATGAGGAAAAAAAACACTTGTGCAACTGCAAATGTGAGAAACTACCATGACTTTGGCCAAACTTTCCTGTATTAATTTGTCATGCTTATGCATAATAATGTTTACATCCCTGAAACTTCAAAGCAGTAGTTTAATACGAATGCACTCTACAAAGAAAACCAAAAATATAGCTTTAGCATTAATCATGAGCTAGCATATGCTACATCATATGACATTCCCTGACATGACTGTTATTAAAATAGGCCAATGGCTGAATCATAAGAAAATATAAACAGCATAATAGATAGCATCAGCTTTCAAATCTTGCAGAGCCCGTAACACCATCCCTCTGGATTCGCATTGAGCAGCAACCCAACTGAGTAAATAAGGTCAAGCATTCAGAAAACACACTTGTAGGCCTAGTTGTTACTTTACAAACACACTAACATTTAACAATAGCTCGGCTTTTCGGATACACACTGATAAAAAATGATTCGGTGGTGAAGTAAAAAATAAATGTAAAAATACATTAAATACATTAAAAAAAACAGTTAGTTCTATTATACTCAATTCAAGATTGTAGGAAAATATTCCCATCTTGCACTGGGGCATGAATATTTTATACCAGGGGTGGCAAACTCCGGTCCCGTAACAGCTCTTAACAAAATGAAGTGCACTCATTCAATCCCACATTGCACCGCATTAACGAGTGTGCAGCCGTTGTATGCTCAATGCTCGTTTTCATTCACTCCTTAAAGTGCACTGTTTTAGTGGACTAACATAGGGAATAGGGTTTAGGGGCGATTTCGGATTCAGCCAAGGTCTGAATGGTTACTTTAGGGTTACTTCTCAATTCTTATATGTGCATTCTCGATTCCTTTCCTAACTTCCTTTTCTCACGTCTTATCTCCACCCCTTCAGGATAAGAGGGAAGGACGCAAGGAAAAGACGTGAGGATGGAGGAATTGAATCAAGTGAAATTATATATCCTTAGTTAAAGCTGCAGTCCCTAGTTTTTCCCTCTTTGTCGCCATCTCTGTTCAAAACCTGCAATTGCAGTTGTTTGCGGAATTATTAACTTTACGTGAGTTGTGCCTCGGCTCGGCACAGCGCGGCGGGATCCAATGTTTTGAGGAGAACTTGCCAAAAGTGTCACCGCGCCAGTGTGTCACAGAGTGAGTCTACTGTTTGAAAGTTTGACCAACTTAAGAATGTCATATGAACAAGTAAGTAGCTAACATCCACTTTTGTTCTGACAAACTAAGGGGGAAAAGGCATTGCAATAAATCGCGATGATTAAATCTAACAATCGCTTATCAAATCACGTCATTGTTTTTTTTATTTTATGTAGGCTATTCTAAGGTAGGCAGGAAAAATACATAGCCTACAGTAGATTCTATACTACCCATCAAGTCAATCCCTGAACATTTTAAATCATTTTCAGTTACCAAATCATATTCATTAATATTCTTTTAGATTATAGACAACCCTTATCATTCTTGATGACATATGCAGATAACTAATGTAACAGACGAACGATCAAGAGCATCCTTTAAAAAGTCATTTTTGTTTGCCAAAACTAAAATTACACACATCGCCTTCAAACTACAATTCTAAAGCAGCTTTCCCATTTATTACATTATGATTATACATACACAACATGTAAAAGGCATGGAGTGTTCTCTTCCCATAGTTAAGGCTATTTCACAGCCATGTTAGTCTGAGGTAAACTGATGTTTTAAAAAAAATGTTTTGAAAGAGAAGTCTCTGTCATCACTTTAGCAGTCTAATGTTTGCTTTAGATTGAAAAAAGCTCTCTCTTTCTGTAAAATGTATTTATAGCCTAGGCCTAAAAGCCTGTATAAACCACAGTTCTGATTGCTCCTGAGAACCAGCCTGGTCGTTCCAGCACAATGCTCCCTCATCAGAGTAGAGTACTGCTCTCTTCATCACTGATTCACACTCCTCATGTAACAGCTCTGGAGCCGCACTGCACTCGCACAATATAGTGCACTTGCATTTGGCTCATGAAATCTATCTATCAAAAAAAAATCCAAAGAATTAAAATTGGCTATATAGTACAGGCAACAAATAAAAATGATTTATGGTTCATTAATGCCCCCTTCAGGTTGTAGTAATTCTCGTGATCAGCCATCTCAGTGTTTGAATAATATTCGTTAATTTGTCCTTGCCTGAATCTTTGGATACACCATATGCATAAAAATTAAACTTTCATATATTTTAGATTCATTCCACACCAACTGAAATATTTCAGGTCTTTTATTGTTTTAATACTGATGATTTTGGCATACAGCTCATGAAAACCCCAAATTCCTATCTCAAAAAATTAGCATATCATGAAAAGGTTCTCTAAACGAGCTATTAACCTAATAATCTGAATCAACTAATTAACTCTAAACACCTGCAAAAGATTCCTGAGGCTTTTAAAAACTCCCAGCCTGGTTCATTTCTCAAAACCGCAATCATGGGTAAGACTGCCGACCTGACTGCTGTCCAGAAGGCCATCATTGACACCCTCAAGCGAGAGGGTAAGACACAGAAAGACATTTCTGAACGAATAGGCTGTTCCCAGAGTGCTGTATCAAGGCACCTCAGTGGGAAGAAAAAGTGGCAAAAACGCGTGCGCAACGAGAAGAGGTGACCGGACCCTGAGGAAGATTGTGGAGAAGGACCGATTCCAGACCTTGGGGGACCTGCGGAAGCAGTGGACTGAGTCTGGAGAAACATCCAGAGCCACCGTGCACAGGCGTGTGCAGGAAATGGGCTACAGGTGCCGCATTCCCCAGGTCAAGACACTTTTGAACCAGAAACAGCGGCAGAAGCGCCTGACCTGGGCTACAGAGAAGCAGCACTGGACTGTCGCTCAAATTTTGCATGTCATTCGGAAATCAAGGTGCCAGAGTCTGGAGGAAGACTGGGGAGAAGGAAATGCCAAAATGCCTGAAGTCCAGTGTCAAGTACCCACAGTCAGTGATGGTCTGGGGTGCCAGGTCAGCTGCTGGTGTTGGTCCACTGTGTTTTATCAAGGGCAGGGTCAATGCAGCTAGCTATCAGGAGATTTTGGAGCCCTTCATGCTTCCATCTGCTAAAAAGCTTTATGGAGATGAAGATTTAATTTTTTTTCAGCACGACCTGGCACCTGCTCACAGTGCCAAAACCACTGGTCAATGGTTTACTGACCATGGTATTACTGTGCTCAATTGGCCTGCCAACTCTCCTGACCTGAACCCCATAGAGAATCTTTGGGATATTGTGAAGAGAAAGTTGAGAGACGCAAGACCCAACACTCTGGATGAGCTTAAGGCCGCTATCGAAGCATCCTGGGCCTCCATAACACCTCAGCAGTGCCACAGGCTGATTGCCTCCATGCCACGCCGCATTGAAGCAGTCATTTCTGCTAAAGGATTCCCGACCAAGTATTGAGTGCATAACTGAACATAATTATTTGAAGGTTGACTTTTTTTGTATTAAAACACTTTTCTTTTATTGGTCGGATGAAATATGCTTATCTTTTTAGATTTTTTTTAGGCTAATTTTGGGTTTTCATGAGCTGTATGCCAAAATCATCAGTATTAAAACAATAAAAGACCTGAAATATTTCAGTTGTTGTGCAATGAATCTAAAATATATGAAAGTTAAATTTTTATCATTACATTATGGAAAGTAATGAACTTTTATCACAATATGCTAATTTTTTGAGAAGGACCTGTATATATATATGGGGGTCCTCAACCCCCACCAATGTGCAGCATCCACCTATTGCACTGGAACGCCCACCACACACCAGCTGATTGGTGGAGAGAAGACAGATTGATGAAGCCAATCAGTATATGGGGATTATTAGGAGGCCATGATGAACTCCAACTCCATAAATTCCGAGGTTAAAGACTGTATATGTGAAAATTACACTTACTTTCAATGTTACACACGCTCATCTATGGCTTGAATACATGCAAGCCCTGCACAGCTTTCAAGTGGAACATAACAATTTGCGTCAAACTCTGGTGGCGGGACTAAGCTACAGCTGTCAATAATTCCCAACCCACCAATAACAGTCAACATACTGAGCCTTTTCAACAGCCGCCCCAATTTACGTAGTAAATTCTACTTTAGAAAAGGCTTATAAGTCCTTGTCATCATCAGGTATATGTGGCAAACAAATAAGTTTACTCACTGATCGGATGTATTTCCAAGCCTACACTCGCACTACAGCATTTCGGATTTTCCCATCAGCCCCGGTACGGTAGCTGAAACCTTACCCCCTGGCCAGAGGGCTGGAGGCAATTGGTGATCGACTATCACTACTACTGACCCATAATCCACTTTGTATGAGTTTGCAGTTCAAGTATCTCTTGATGTAGCAGGCCTAAAAATAGTCGGCAAAGAACATTGGCTATGTCTCCAGCGTTTTCTGCTAAACCATAAATCTGTAAATCAGGGTCTGGCCACACCAATAAAAGGCTGTTCGGAGTGATGGGGTTCACATCTGCTATATCCGATAACATGTTGCCCAGGGGTTTGGAGTTTAACTTCCCTTCAATCTCTGTAAGTACTGTACTTAGCACTTCCTAAATTACATGTTGGGCTCCAAGCGTAACATTGAGAGCAGATTTCAAAGACCTAATCTCCCTCAACCATAGTCCACCAAAGTGAAGAGCACCAGGGGGATTATATTTGAACTGAATTTTCTGCTTTGCAAGCTAACTTTGCAGTGTGGAGTTGGATGGCTGCAAATGCTTTTGATAGTTCCCTTTCTCTTCCCTTGAAATTTGCTCCCCAGTCAGAATAGAGTTCATGGGTGGTTGCTCTGTGCGCAATTAATCTGTGCAGGGCCATGTTGGAGGGTCAATTTTGGAGAGTAAATCAATGTAGACTCCTCTGGTTGTCATACATTTAAATATAATCCCCCACCTTTTTTCATAACGCCAGCCTACTTTGATAGAGCTGGGTGGTAGAGACGGAGTCGGGTTGGTGGTCAAGCTTTACCTCTAATGATCCAGTATTTATGGCACAACTCAACAAATACTCTTTCTGGGCCAGGATGATGAGGTTTCTCATCATAATGTTGGATCAGGAGTTGACTGAGTGGGTGTTTGAGATCCAGGACAATTGGATGTCGCAGATGGCCATCAACTCTTATGAGCCCAGTAGACTGGTCAATCTCTGGTGCAAGTGAGACTAATCTAGTGTTGGAAGGCAAGGATTTACCACGTGTTAATGATTCACCTGGGAAACACATAGCTTGGGCTTGCATTAAGAGCAAGTTCTCTGTAGCTTCATAGTCTTGGGTAGATAAATCTCTTGCCTGATTGGCTTGGCTTAACTGATCTTGTGCTTCATGTTTCACCAACTGATTAAAACTGTGGTATGGTGAGAATTTTTGCATTATGTCAGAGAAGTCTACTGTGGTCAGACGGCACAAGGTTACCCTCCTCTCTTCATCTGTGCAGTAGGACTGATTGCTTTGAGTCTTTAGGCCAGGTACTTGGGTCTTGCCACAAAACTGCGGTCCTTGTTTCCACTGACTTGGCACTGATAGTTGATTAAGTGTTTTACCATGGGTAATGTCATCAGCCAGATTGTTTTCAGACTTCACATAATGCCATGATTGAGAAGTGTTCAGCTCCTGAATTTCTGCAATTCTTGTGCCCACAAACACTTTATATCTGCATGAATCTGATTAGATCCAGGCCAATACTGTCTTTGAGCCACTCCACAATGTCAGCTGTTGAATGTTCAGGGTAAGTTTCTTTTCCAGAAGTCTTGCCAATTGGGCCACTGAGTGCCGCACAGAGTTCTAGCCTGCGCACAGATAACTGCCTCCTTGATGCCACCCTGGATCTTCCTGTGACAAATGCAACCTCGACTTGGCCCTGAGAACTTTCTGTTCTAAGCCACTGACCCATAAGCATGATTTGAAGCATCCCAGAATATATGGATGTCTCTTCTGCACACTTCAGAATCCAGTTCTGTGGTAGTGTAGCATCATGGTATGGCAATCTTGTTCAAGTACTGCAATTCTTTTTCTTTTTAGGCTAGCAAGAGGTCATTTGGTAGCAATGGGTCTTCCCACTCATATTTTATCCCACAGTCTTTGTATGAGTACTTTGGCTCTGGGGATACTCAATTCAAGACTAAGGGGATAATGTAGCCTAGTGGGTCTTACTGACTAGCTAATACCTGGTAGACATACCTCATTGTGGTCACTTGTGGTTCCCTCAGACAAGCTTTGTAACTGAGTGTATCTGCTTGGAAAAGTCAACGTAGACCCAAGGTGGATTCGGAGATGTCCCATTGCTTTTTGGAAAGGCAAACTTCTGTCTTCTACAGGAAGCTGGGCAATGACAGAAGGAATGTTGCTAGCCCATTGTGTCAAAACCATGACAAACAACCAGAAACTAGATCTTGTTCACCAGTTCATTCACTTTCTTAGCAAAAGTTACACTATGCAGGTGACTTTCCACATAGAAATGCTTCTCCACAGCCACATACGTGTCTTCTCCTGGAACGGTGTTCTCTTGGACATGTTTGAGAACAGCAAATGTTGCGCAGCATGGGCTGCATTCAGTCCCAAAATGCAAAACCTGCCACTCATAGACACTGACTGGTGTATCACACTGCATGTTTCTCCACAGAAATCTGAGAAGTGGTTTATCCTCTGGGAGCAGACAAACCTTGTGAAATGTCCTTGATATTACGTGTGATGTCGATAGCATGCTCTCTGAAACGAAGTAACACTCCTAGTAAAGTGGAATTGAGGGTAGGCCCAGGTAGGAGGTATTCATTGCGGTTATGGCCTTGGTACCGAAAGGAGCAATTATACACTATGCTTTCCATTATGGTGTACCATGTGGTGCGGTATATACCATGATTCAACATAACTAGATTGCACCAGCCTTTCAATTTCTTGGTTATATACCTTTGTGAGTTCTGGACTTTTGCTGAGATGCATTTCCAATGTTCTGAGTTGGGGGAGCACAGACTATTTGGATGCTTTCAATTGGGGCATTTCCTTTTTTTTCCGCAGAAGTGGTGTGGCATAATGAAACACTCCATAAACTGCCAAACACCCTCACATTTAGGCTACATCATGATATATAAGCAATATCACACAAGGTTTTTTTTTGTTTGTTTTTCAAATGTGCAAATTCTGATCTTATACAACAGTTTAGTAAAATAAATAGTTGGGTTAACTTTTATAGCGGTGAATGAGAGAAAATGTGTCCCTATTTGCTCAAATAGCAAAAGAAAAATGCAACAATAGTGATTTCACACCTTTCAAAAAGAGGGAAAAAATGATGTGAGATTGATAACGGCAGTGAAAAGAGAGAAATATGTTATTTTTACCATCACTCCCATAGACGCTGTTTTAGAAACACCCTCACAGCAGGAAAGTTGTTTTTGTGTAATTTGATGCAAAAGTAATATAATACAAACTAGTAGCATTATAAATGTACATAAATATATTTTTTAATGAAAATACAAAAAATGTTGCAGAATTTACGATATTAATGACCATTAAAACGCGTCATCACAGTCTGTGAAAAGGGTCCATACTCATTTTCCACAGAACAATAACACAATAACAGCTGCGCCCTTTCTCTCCCTTCACTCACTTGTTCATTTGCTCCAGTTCAGATTAATTTTTTTTGGCATAAAGGGCTTGAATTTCTGCGTGGAATAAATAACACTAAAAGCTTAAGTAAATTAATATTAAACACAGCCAGTTGAAAAACAGTTGAATAAGAAAACAGGTGTTAACAGTAGCCTATATTTGTGTGTGTGTGTGTGTGTGTGTGTGTGTGTGTGTGTGTGTGTGGACTGGTAATCCCTACGGTATGGGGACAAAATGTCCCCACAAAGATGGCAATATCCAAAATCCTTGTCCTTGTGGGGACATTTTTGGTCCCCATTGAGGAAAACATCTTATAATTCACACTAGGTGATGTTTTTGAAAATGTAAAAATGCAGCATGTTTCCTGTGATGGGTAGGTTTAGGGGCAGGGGCAGTGTAGGGGGATAGAAAATATGGTTTGTACAGTATAAAATGCATTACGCCTATGGAATGTCCCCATAAAACATGGAAACACAACGTGTGTGTGTGTGTGTGTGTGTGTGTGTGTGTGTGTGTGTGTGTGTGTGTGTGTGTGTGTGTGTGTGTGTGTGTGTGTGTGTGTGTAATCCCTTTACGGTATGGGGACAAAATGTCCCCACAAAGATGGCAATATCGAAAATCCTTGTCCTTGTGGGGACATTTTTTGGTCCCCTTGAGGAAAACATCTTATAAATCACACTAAGTGATGTTTTTTGAAAATGTAAAATGCAACATGTCTCCTGTGATGGGTAGGTTTGGGGGCAGGGGCAGTGTAGGGGATAGAAAATATAGTTTGTATATATATATATATATATATATATATATATATATATATATATATATATATATATAGTATATATATATATATTTATATGTATATATATTTATATTTATTTATATATATATATTTATAATATATATATATATATATATATATATATATATATATATATATATATATATATATATTTTTTGTAGATAAATAGGTAGATAACACTTTATGTGAGTACACACTGTATGTATGCGGATATATTTATAGTAGTTTCAAGTTGAAAGCAGGATGCTGATCACGGAGTATGAGGGGACTCATGATTATTCTTGCCATTTAAATGACATATTCTGTGTATAAATCAATTGACATTTATCATCGTTTTTGAATAATTGTGACTTTGGCCTTTAATTTAGATGTATTTGTTCAGGTTTCCGTGGCTTCCACATGTTCAAGCCTATTACCATCCTGCTGTCCAGCTGCCTGCCTGGCAACAGTGGATGTGTGTGCTTCCTGGTTTTCAACAGCTTTTATCTGTCTTGTCATATGTAGCAGCACATTATTACATTACTTTAAGGCATCAAAGGGTTATAAATCATTTGAATAAATAAAAACGTAAAAAAAACATTCTTACACTGTTGTAAGAAAGTGTCTAAAGTGCACTTTTCATCTCCCCTCCTCACAAAACCCATCCATTTAGCTTTTAGTGGCCGCAGCTTCCAGCTGTCTTCACTACCTCACAACATATTTCCCTTTCTCATTACTACCCAAGATTTTTCAATTCACTCCTCTTCTTTCCTCTCTTCTCTGTACGCCAACTCATTGCGTCACAGTTGAGATTCCGATTAAAGGTCTCTAAAAGGATCGAGAACATTTCTGTGGATCTGAAATCTTGTTAATGATATTCAATATCATCCTTTTGCATGTTGCTATGGGAAGTGATCGCATTCTAGTACGAGTGGAGAATGAAATGCATGTCTTTATTATAAGCGCTCTGATCGCGACATGGGTTTGATTATGATTTTTTGTGAAATTGCGCATGAGCTTGTGTTTTCTCTGTGGAGGCATAGATGTGTCATCATTTATTCACCTTCATGCAGTTCCAAACCCCTGTAACCTGCAAGTGTTTTGTTCAGGTTTGGAGCAACATGAAGGTGAATAGGCCTTAATGATGCCAGAATGTTTCGTTTTGAGTGAACTATGCCTTTAAGGGCAGATTTTCCTTCACAGTCACTTCGTCTCGAAAGTGAGCGGGAGTGAAACTCATCACCCTGCAAGGCATGTCAACAATGATCAGCACAGCATAAGGCGTACGTGCATTCATGCACATTTTCAGATGCTGTTGTTGAAAATATATTTTGACCAGCTTGTAACCATGCTGAATCTGTTTTTCTCAGTATGACGTCGCATTTCTGCCTGTTGCATTGCAAAGGTTTTTCAGAAGTATTGGTGGTTTTGCAAGGCAAACTGTTCAGTAGGCAGCCTGTTTTAGCCTCTTCCTCACTCTCAGCTATTTTAAGCTGTTTCTAAGAAATACAGGATGCTGAAATTGACTACAAGTACTTTTTAAATGCACGTTGCTGGTGTTTTATGAACAGTTCATCTGTGCATGTTAGGGTTCTTGAATCATGATAAATAGACTCTTGTTCCAAACAATTCCTAATGGATAAAATCCATCATTTTTTCCATTTTCCCCCTGTTGAAAATCCCTTTTCACTCTGATATGTCATATTTAGCTAATTGCTTGCTTCAATGCGTGCGTGCGCTCTCTCTCTCTTCCCCTCTCACATACAAACACAGCTTTACCTCAACTGCTTTCATGCACTAGACCTGGTGTGGTTATGAAATATTAAAAGGTGAAATATTGATGACACGATCTTTCCCCTTTGGCCCTTTCATTAAATCGCAACCAGGTGTGTGCAGGAATATGCTTGAAGCTTAGAGCACTGTCTTTTTTGGGTAATAGATGTTCACACTCCAGCCTTATGATGTGCTATTATTAGGGCTAGGATGTCTGTAATATCTAGAATATCTGCAGCACATTAAATCAACTGTGATTAAAGATAAAAACATAGCTTTTACTATTAGGTCAAATTAATATCAGCAGTGTTTAGGACGATTTATAGGCTACAGCTGTTGACATAGACCCAAAATCCCTTTTTATCAACTGAAATTTACTTTTTAATTTGTTCTGTCATTCTTTTGTGAAAAATAATTTAATTTTATGTTTACTGAATTCTTCTCACAATGCTTTATCCACAATTTACACAGAAATTTGCTCTGTTTGCTTTATAAATGATGCTTAATGTCTGTAAATTGTGTTGTATTGTATTGTAACAGATTCATTACACAACAATTACACACACACACACGTTTCATGTTTTATGGGGACATTCCATAGGTGTAATGGTTTTTATACTGTATAGTAGAAACTATGTTCAACATAGTTCAAGTAGAAACTGCGTATGATCTACTACATACAGTAGCACTGCAGATGAGAATCATGTACAGTATATTATGGAAATACATTATATTGCCAAAAGTTTTGGGACATCTGCCTTTACATACATGTGAACTTTAATGACATCCAATTCTTAATCCGTAGGGTTTAATATGGAGTTGGACCACCCATTGCAGCGATAACAGCTTCAACTTGAGGAAGGCTTTCCATAAGGTTTAGGAGTGTGTTTATGGGAATTTTTGACCATTCTTCTAGAAGTGCATTTGTGAGGTCAGGCACTTATGTTGGACGAGAAGGCCTGGCTCGCAGGCTCCGCTCTAATTCATCCCAAAGGTGTTCTATCGGGTTGAGGTCAGGACTCTGTGCAAGCCAGTCAAATTTCTCCACACCAAACTCACTCATCCATGTCTTTATGGACCTTGGCTTTTACACTGGTGCGCAGTCATGTTGGAACATGAAGGGGCCACCCCCAAATTGTTCCCACAAAGTTGGGAGCATGAAATTGTCAAAAATGTCTTGGTATGCTGAAGCATTAAGAGTTCCTTTCACTGGAACTAAGGGGCCAAGCCCAAACCCTGAAAAACAACCCCACAGCATATTCCTGCCTCCACCAAACTTCACACTTGGCACAATGAAGTCTGGCAAGTACCATTCTCCTGGCAAACCCAGACTCGTCCATTGGATGGCCAGACAGAGAAGTTTGGTTCAATATCTGGTAAACCATATGTTATGGGGACAAAATGATTGTCCTTCTGGGGACATTTTTTGGTCCCCAATAGGAAAACATCTTATAAATCATTCTAAGTGATGTTTTTTGAAAATGTAAAAATGCAGAATGTTTCCTGTGATGGGTCGGTTTAGGGGTAGGGTTAGTGTAGGGGGATAAAATATACAGTTATACAGTAGAAAAACCATTATGCCGGAAAGTCCCCATAAAACATGGAAACACAACTTGAAAGAGGTAAGACTATTCAACAGGGAACCAGTGTCATAGATTTTGATAATTATGACAGACTGATAATGTACGAAACAGGAAATTTATCATGATCAGTTGCATGACTGTACCAAAGCATTTGTAATTTGTTCAAAACAATGATAAATTGCTTTTATGATTTGCATAAATTAGGTTGAACAAGTAGTTTTGATCATTTCAGTTGTGATCTGAGAAATGCACCAAAAGCCACTGAGAAAAACTAAATACCATGCAAAACACATTTAGTGGAGAACATGTAGATTCTTATGAAAAATAAAGTTGTTAGCAATACATATTTTAGTAACTGAGTCAGATGGTAAATAATATGTGCTATTAAAAAAAAAAATACCAGAAGTTTATAATAGTACATTTTGCACCCAGAGTTCCATTCATATACTGCCTCTCATATAATAGAATATTGCAGTCTCATTTGAATTAGAGAAGCCACAAATGGTGTCCTATTCATTTAAAATTGCATGAGTAGAATATACTGCTAAATTCATCCCTTCTATATTCTGATAATGTGCAGCAGACGCAGACCAATCTGATATTAATTCAGCTTGCGCTAACGCCACTCGCTGATGACGTCATGTGCCACATATGTTTTGTCCTCAAGTTCTGATACGGAATGTCCACAGACAAAGAAGCACACACAAAAAAAAAAAAAACGATTTCTCTGAATGTCAGGCCTGTGTGGCTCCTTTTCAAGTGATTTATCTCTTCATTACCAACGTGCTTTGAGGCAGTGGGTCATTTACTTTTAAAAAGAACTATAGTCTGAAACTGTTCAGAGATCATTAAAGTCACCATGATATGCAATTAACAAAATTATGTTTTATTGTCTGCTCCGACTCGCGCATATGATCCGCGCTACACTGTCTCTAGTCTAACTTTAGACCAGAGCCGTTGGTGTGTGTGTGCGCGCGCGCGCGCGCTGTTGCGGTGCATGAAACCAGACTTCATTTGCCTCAATTGAAAGCATATTTACACTGTCTGAATCGTTTCCTATCACATATATAGTGCGCTATAAGCCATTCACTATGTAAAAATAGTAAATGTGTGAACAACTGACTGAGTTCAGCCCTTCAGGATCTATTTATAGTGTAGAGGGTGAGGCTTCAGATTCTAGAGAGCATTTGATTGGACAGAAGATTTGATGAGAAGTCTGCGATGATGTCATCAAAATCTGTGATTCATTTTAATGGAAGTGAGAGGCTGTAAGCTTTGAATGCTTACACTAAAAAAATAATAATAATTCAGGCCCTTCATAGATAGGACACATTTAAATGATGTTCACTTTAGTTAAACATATCTAATTTTGATACAACTTAATTGTGTTCAATCAACCTAATATATTTAAAACTGAAGTTTTCTTAATTCATTTGTGTTAAAACTACATGAAATATTTGTGTTGTTATAACTAACTGGGCAGTGGATCTGTAGTTCCCAGCATGCTTTGCAAGGGACTGCGTTAAGAGAGTAAATTTAGGGAGTAAAGTGTTATGTTATGTGTTTTTCTGTAAAGGGAAAGGTGTTGTTAATGTTAGTGTTTAATGTTCAGTTATGTTGGATATTTAGAGCAGTTTTTGTAATGTTTTTGAATGTGGTTACCATTGTGCTGAAGAGTGGCGCCTGTGCTTAGGGTGTGGGCACTCAATGATCTATTCTGATTTCAAGAGTTACACCAGCCTTACACCATACCGGCGGGACAACCTGTCACTCACATGACATCACCGCAATAGCAAACCACAACCATCCAATCAATCACCGATGGCTAAAATTACATCCCGTCCTACATTTTTCACTTGGTCACTATATAGACTATCACAAGTTCCATGTTGACTTTAAGATACTAATTAAACTGATTAAAACTATTACAGCAAAGGTCAGTGCTAGGCTAAAGGCAACAAATCAAGTATCAGAAGCTGAGAAATAAAAAAAAGAAACAGTGTGCTGCTAAATGGTGGTTTAATTAAGTTTTAGGTGTCATTATTATTCATCAGAGCAGCTGCGTTTGCCTGACAGGTGCTTGGTACTGGCAGCACCAAATAGCTGATTTCTGACCCCGAGGACGTAGAGCTCATCATTTAAAACGAACCACATAATTGAGTGAAAATTAATGCAAGCTCATTAGTTTGCTTGTTATGTTGACCTCTAGGCTTGTATCAAATTAGCATTTTTCCTTTATTTTTTGGATGCTGGTGTTTCGAGTCAGTGGTTACTATTTAATGCTTCTCCACCCTAAAGAAATAGTTCAACTTTACCCCAAAATTAAAGCATTTACTCACCCTAATGTTTTTCCATCCACACCTCTGTTTTCCCACATGAAAGGAGACGAAGAGGTTAGTTGTGGTGCTCTGTTGTGGTGCTCTATCCATATTGACCACAATCAATCAGTGTTAAACAGTTTCATGAGAAAGCTCTTTATATGTGCTCGACTGCAGCTCCGTAGCTTATTGACACATGACGTTACACGTAAAACTTAAGCTCTAAGCTTTACTGCTAACTTGGTAACATCCAAAACGAGATTAAATAGCTAAGAGCATTTCTTTGATAGACAGCAGACAGAAGGGCATTGTACAAATCATTCAGTGACTTAAATTGGGTTTACGTTTTATAAGAATGTCTGTCAGTCATTTTTTGTTTGAGGTTCGTCTCGCGCAACCGAAATGTGGTAAACGAGCGGTGGTAGCTAACTTAAAGTGTCTATGTACTGGATTCAATATTGTGCGTTCAGTATTAAAGTGACAGCAACGTAAAGCCTACATCAGGTTCCTGTTGTGCTATAGCCCTCTTTTAGTCTAGGGGTACTAAGCATAGCAGTAACAAGTCTTTTGGAGAGAGAGAGCGAGAGCACTAGGGGGCCTCAGTGATCCACCGGGGGACGCAAGATAATATAATTAATAAATGTTATCATTAATTTGTTAAATAATAAAAGATAAAGTATATCAAATAATAATAAATAAAACAAAGAACCACCTCTCTCGTACGTATTTTGTGATTGTTTTGGATTCGAAGCAGCCCAAGCCGCTAATCGCGCTGTGTGAAATACCAACGCTATCTCACGACCAATTCGTACATATTTTACGAGGTGGCTATTTACAAATTTGTACGACCACTCAGACGACCAGACGCTTTGCCTAAACCCCAGTGATGGGTAGGTTTAGGGGCGGGGTTGAGGTAGGTCATTCGTATGAATTCATACGAATTTGCCAACTCGTCAAATATGTACGATTTAGTCAAAATCGTATGAATTCGTAGGAGTGAGGTCGTACAAATTCGTACGAATTAGCCACCTCGTAAAATATGTACGAATTGCCGTGAGATCGGTCATATTTCAATATATCGCAGTTCAATATATTTAACGTCATATTTCAATATATCGCAGTTCAATATATTTACGTAGCTGTTAAAATGAATCTACTTCGAGTGTTTTATAAAAAGTGTGTTTTGGAAAGTTTGTGAAGGATCAGCACAGGCATCAGCTCCAAACATAGAAATGATTGCTTGTTCTGACAGAGGAACTGTTCGCTGACATTGACCCACCTACATTCATTATGATTTCATTATTATATTTTTTAGTGTGTTTATTAATTATGAATGGATCTGTAAAGTAGTTATATGAAGTCCTCTGGCATCTCTCTGTGGTCTTGTTTGGTATGGCAGGTTGACTTGTGCTTATTTGTACTGTACTGAGCAGAGGAAGTGCTTTTAAGTTGCAAAGAATGTCTACAAAGTATGATTGCAAAAAAGAACATGATGGTTTTTAGATCTATCTAGACTTTCTTTTGTTTAAAAAAGAATAAAATGGAGTTGAAAAATAATAACACTAGAATACATGTTCACAAATGTTCCTTGCAGTATTGATTCGGATAGAAGTGGGGCCTTCGAGTAAAAAGTTTGGGAACTACTGGCCTACATCCTGCCGTCTCTCATTAAAGTTAATCAAAGAACAAAAGAAAAAAAATCACCCACTGATCCTGACTGAATAATAACTTGTGTAGCTAGCTTTAACATGCATTCATTTATACAGTGAAGATTATGCAATGTTATTTTATGTTTGATTATTCGATTTTTGTACCTGAATTACTCTTAGACCGGAAACTTCAAGCACTTAATTCTTAGCACTGTTTTTATTACTGATTGTTCACTTGCATTCAATACTGTTTTTAATTTATGTAATTAGGCTTGTAGTTTTCCCCCTAAATTAGCCTTGGCCACCCCATGTATAAAAGTCTAGTTCTGTCAGGATCACTATTGTCAAAGATGACTGCCAGTTAACATATAATTTGGATTGGCGGTATAGCTCTGTTCTGGGCAACTCCCTGCCCATCCATGAGAGCAGCAATAAACCCCACTTAGGGACAGAACAGAACCAAAGTATTGCAATACAATTAATTTACTTAATGACGATAATTAAATATACAACATCATTCATTGAAGAAATTAGTCTGATTCAAGAGGAATATCAGAAAGCCCAGTCCTGACTGGACAAGAGGAGGAGCTGGGGATGGAAGAGGGTAATTAGCTCCTGAGTAACGTGATAAAGCTGCTGATAATACTGAATGACCATATAGGAATGCGGTGATAGGCGTCGTAATATGTAGATGTGGATCAGCTGACCAACAAGCTTGACCAACATGACCTGCTAGAACAAATGCTATGCTTGATTTCCACCACTGTCTGTCGCATTCTCTTTTGCCAGCGGTATCGCCTCCATTCTGCATTTTTTAAAATGGGAGATTCCCCAGGGGTTGGAGATTTAGCTGCTCAATGTCAACCTTTCTTGCTTCGAGTGACATTCACTACATTGCCAATTGGGACACCCCTCCAAATCATTGAATTCAGGTGTTCCGATCACTTCCATGGCCACAGATGCATAAAATGAAGCATCTAGATATACAGACTGCTTCTACAAACATTTGTGAAGGAATGGGTAGCTCTCAGGAACTCAGTAGAGGTTTCTATGGCCGAGCAGCTGCATCTAAGCCTTACATCACCAAGTGCAATGCAAAGCGTTGGATGCAGTGGTGTAAAGCACACCGCCAATGGACTCCAGAGCAGTGGAGACGTGTTTTCTGGAGTGAAGAATCACACTTCTCTGTCTGGCAATCCGATGGATGAGTCTGGGTTTGGCAGGTCCCAGGAGAACAGTACTTGCCTGACTGTATTGTGCTAAGTGTAAAGTTTGGTGGATGCGGGATTATGGTGTGGGTTGTTTTTCAGGGGTTGGGCTTGGCAATAAAAGGTCCATAAAGACATGGATGAGTGAGTTTGGTGTGGAGGAGACTCCACAGAGTCCTGACCTCAACCCGATAGAACAGTGTGCGACCTCACAAATGTGCTTCGAGAAGAATGGTCAAGAATTCCCATTAACAAACTCTTAAACCTTCTGGAAAGCCTTCCGAGAAAAGTTGAAGCCATTATAGCTGCAAAGGGTGAGCCAACTCCATATTTAACCCTACGGATTAAGAAGGGGATGTAATTAAAGTTCATGTGCATGGTGTCCCAAAACTTTTGGCAATGTACTTAATTCCCTGCGAAAACCATCCTTACAGTTCTAAAATATAAACACTTATAGATACTGTAGTGAATCAGGGTAAGACAAAAACACGTTTTGAAAGAAGAATGATGTAGGCTACACTGACTCGGTACTTCCGCCTACGACAAGCGTGACCTTTTCATTGCGTATTATGTGACGTCACGAACACGCATTACAGAACAGAGCAAGGCGAACATTTGTGCATGTAAAACGTAAACTTTTTTTTTTTTTTTTAATGACCAATCGTTTCGCTAGATAAGACCCTTATTCATAGTCTAGTATCATTTAAAGCCCTTTGAAGCTGCTCATCACTGGACCTTGACCCTTTCAAAAACCTTAATTTCTTTCCGAATGAAGAAAGAAAGACATGGATGACATGGGGGTGAGTATATTATCAGCAAAAGTTTATTTAAAAGTGAACTAATCCTGTAAATAAGTTTCTGTAAATATATATTTTTTAAAAGCTCACCTTTACCTTATACCTGTACCTTTAAAAATTTAAGAATTCTTATTGATAAAATAATTTGAACCAAAACCGTTTCTTTGACCTCTTTTGATGAGGTTCGAGCTTTAATTAGACCCCACCCCACCCTGCCCACCGCCGAACGGTCTTCACTGAGAGGGTGACAGATGTTGGGCTTCAGTTCGCATGAGTAAACGAGTGACAGTTGTGAAACACTTGTTTCCCGCAGCACATTCAGTCTCTCGCTTATTTGTGGTTTGTTTATCGGAGCTGGAGGGCTGCGCGTCAGATGCGGACCGGCGCCCGTTGGGAGACACTCGGTGAACGGCACAAGAGAAAAGGTGCATTTACACACTCAGAAACAGGACTATTTTGTTGCCTACCTTTAGGTAATGTATTATTTTTAATTAATCTAAAGCCAATATCCTGGCTTGTTGATATAGGCTACTGCTAATTTAGCTCTACATCAAATTTTCTTATTTCTACATTTTAGTCAAAAGATGCAATAATTAAAGTATGCACATATGCATTTAGAAGATGTCAGGGCTAGTTGTCACAAGTGCTATAATATACGAATAGCTAAGGTTTTGAGTCAAAAAGCATCTCTGCATGTACGTTTCAAGCATGTGGACACAAGAATATCTTTTTAGTTTATCCGTGAAATAAAAATAAAACAACCTTGCAAAACTTTACAATGTAGTTGTGATACCTGTATTATTGATTCATTTATTAATTTTAAAAGAATTTCACCACCAAATCTACATTTTGCAGTTTGTGTGAGTGTTAATGAGCGCTAAAATTATTAAATGTAAAAATAAATAAAACATTCTCTATGGAGAATAACCGAGAAAAGAAGGCTCTGACTAGTGAAGAAAGTGCCATTATCAGCATTTTTATAAGGTAATTAACACCGACAGTATGATAATTATGGTATTGCAGACTCCATAAAAATTATAATCACCCAGTCTGGGACTGATTCATTTTCAGATCTATTCCTTATAGCTCTATATGGCATGACCTTTATTTTCATGTAGTCGTTATATTTATGCAAGTAGCCTTTTATCAACTGTCCCCATTACAGGATTGCATGCGCTAAGATGCTGCCCTGATGAATATGATGAAAATCTTATGATTCAGAAGGTCTTTAGAGATGTTAATGAACTCCAAATGTATGAATTTTTAAAAGTATAAATATTCAATGCAACCTCTCAATTAATATGATCATAAAACATGCATGCAAAGGAATAACAAAATAGTAAAATTCATTTTAAAACCGTTTAGCATGATGCATTGCAAGAGATCTCAACTTCCTAAAATAATTTAATGTCAACCCATCAATAGTGTAACTACATAGACATATCTCATTCATTCTTTCCATATTCACCATGGAAGGGGGATTTTATAAAACTGCAAAAGTTTTTTTTTGCAAAACTGAACTCAGCCAGGACAGAGAACATAGTGCCAAAAATTATTGCCATTTGAGTTTAATTAAAATTTCCATTTACATGGATGACATGAATATAAGCAGTGTTTAGTAATTTGGTCAGGTTCTTGTTTGTCTGACAGGACATTAAAGGGATAGTTCACCCAAAAATGAAAGTTCTGTCATAATTTACTCACCCTCATGTTGTTCCCAACCTGTAAGACTTTTGTTCATCTTTGGATCACAAATTAAGATCTTTTTAATGAAATCTGAGAGCTTTCTGTCCCTTCATAGACAGCTCGTAACTACCACTTTGACACTGAGACTGTAAAACTAATCGAATTGAGCGGTTTAGTCCAACATTTTATGAAGAGACACGATCACTTTATATTATGAACATTCGATTTAGGCTTTTATTCACATATGAACATTGATCAGCGAACCTAAACAGAAGCTCAACCGAACCTTCTTGACGCGTGAGAACAAACCTCATTGGTTCTTGCAGAAGTTCAAACGTGCTGCGTAACACCAGAATGAACCTCATTGGTTCCTGCTAAAGCTCAAACATGATAATTAACACGAGAATGAACCTCATTGGTTCTTGCTAAAGCTCAAACATGATAATTAACACCAGAATGAACCTCATTGGTTCTTGCTGAAGCTCAAATGTGCTGAGTACACGAGAATGAACCTCATTGGTTCTTGCTGAAGCTCAAATGTGCTGCGTACGAGAATGAACCTCATTGGTTCTTGCTGAAGCTCAAATGTGTACACCAGAATGAACCTCATTGGTTCTTGCTGAAGCTCAAATGTGCTGCGTAGCACCAGAATGATCCTCATTGGTTCTTGCACGTCAAGCGAACATGCTTGAGCTTACTCTTTTTTAAGTTGATGAATGTTTATGTGAATAAAAGCCTAAATTAAATCTGTTCATGAAATAAAGCGATCAAGTCTCTTCAGAAAATGTGGATTTAACCTCAATTCATACACTGTAAAAAAAATATTTTAAAAGTAAGTTACCTTGTAGCCTTAAAATTTTGAGTTCATTGAAATTAAAATTTTGAGTTAATACAATTAACATTTTTCAGAATCGACATCCCTTTATTCAAATATTATTAAAAGATATTGTAAAAAATATTGCGTAATTGTGTTTTATTTGTTATAATGCAGTGAAACATGCCAAATTGTGCTATTTTCACGGTTTATCACAACATTTTTATTTTATTTATGTGGTTCAGATACAATAATATTTTAAGTTTCTATTTATTAAACCAGTTTCCTTCATTGTATTAACTCAAATTTTTAATTTAAATGAACTCAACATTTTAAGGCAACCAGGTTACCTGCTTTTTTACGTTAAATCAAAAAAAAATGTTTTACAGTGAATGGATTAGTTTTATGATCTCTTCATGAACTTTTTGAAGCGTCATCACTGCATAGCCATCAACAGAGGAACAGGAATAAAAAAGATCTTCATTTGTGATGAACAAAAGTCCTACGGGTTTGAAACAATGTGAGAGTGAGTAATTAAGGGCTGAATTTTAATTTTTGAGTGAACTATCCCTTTATAATGTAAAAATGAAGGTAGATTACAAAAGATCTTTTGAAAAATACATTAATGCTGGGATGCTGGTACTACATGAACAAAAAGCTTTTTTACGACCTTCATTTTCTATAGTTGCTTTTATACAGGTACATTAATGCACTTACATTTATAAATTAGCAGTTATGTAACAAAATATTCAAGACTGAGTTGGACTTTTGAAAAACCTTTGTGTTTTCGTCCAGCAGGTGGAGACAGAAGTGTTCTGACTGAAGAATGGAGGGCTCTGGCTTGGAAGGTGGAGAAGAGCCTCCTGGAAGCCGTGTGTACGAGGTGATGGTGGTCCAAAACGCCACGGCCCCTCGCAACTTTACCTTTGCAGACGTAGCCCTGCTGCAGACCTTCAAGCCGCTTATCATCCCCTGTTACGTTCTTGTGCTGCTGGTGGGCGTCTTTGGCAACTACCTTCTGATCTACATCATCTGCCGCACAAGAAAGATGCACAACGTCACCAACTTCTTCATCGGTAACCTGGCCTTCTCAGACATGTTAATGTGCGTGACCTGCGTCCCCTTCACGCTGGCCTACGCCTTCAGCCCTCACGGGTGGACGTTCGGGCGCTTCATGTGCTACCTGGTGTTCTTGATCCAGCCCGTCACTGTATACGTGTCCGTTTTCACTCTCACAGCCATTGCCGTTGACAGGTGAGTGCAGCCATCTGACCCTCTAATGATCTCTCTAATGGCTCAGGCGGTTATGTGAGGCCGATATCAAAGGGGTTAAAGTGGGTCAGATCACTTGAGATGAAAGGATGAAATTATGGTTCTTTTGAAAAGGGTTTTGTGTCTTTGGAGATCATTAGAGCTCTCTAAAGTGAAGACTGCAGTTTGAGAGAAGAGGGTCACTATCAATGCTGTTTCCCCACTCCTGCTTTGATGTTTGTTGACAAAATTGAATTGTTTCTTGATTACTTAACTCAGAATATCTGTCAAGAATGTCATTTGCATTGTGCAAGATCTTTGCATTGTGACATTATTTCACATTTTCTCATTACCATAAATCAAAATATATTTTAAAAAATTAGTAAAAAGTTATAATAATGTTATTTTTAAAATGTTGTAGTGGATTCATTTATGTTAATTTAAAATAAATAAAATTACTATAGCAAAAATTTTATGAGATAGGAATTTTGGGTTTTCATGAGCTGTATGCCAAAATCATCAGTATTAAAACAATAAAGGACCTGAAATATTTCAGTTGGTGTGCAATGAATCTAAAATATATGAAAGTTTAATTTTATCATTACATTATGGAAAAATGATAAAATGAACTTTTATCATAATATGCAAATTTTTTGAGAAGGACCTGTATGTATATAAACAAACACTCATTCATGTATTTATTTAAGAATTAAGTATATATATTTATATAATTTATATTATATATAAATATTTTATATTTCATATATACAAATTCTTAAATATATACACACATGCATATTTATTTATACATAATAATTATACACAGTACACACACATATCATGTAAACGCAGGGGCGTCGGAAACCATTGTATGTGGGTGGGACAAGACCCACTCACTTTTTAAGATCAATGATATTGGACCCAATCACTTTTACCCTTCTCCTACCCCTAACATTTAAACACTTTATTATTAAACATGTTAGACACTTTATTTCTATTTGCACTTACTGTAAATGGAATCTACTCCAGTAAAGAATATTCTGGGGGAGGACCCACCCATATTTGGCTGCCGACGCCCATGTGTAAACAAACTTTTATTTTGGATTACTAATCGATTTTACAGCACTAAATATAATTAATATAATATAATATATTATAATATAATATCTCTGTGTGTTGTAACAGGTACTACGCTACAGTTCACCCTTTGAAGAAGCGAATCTCAATGGCGGCTTGTGGTTACGTGCTTTCTGGGATCTGGCTGCTGTCGTGTGTGCTAGTCGCTCCCGCTGTAGCCCACACGTATCACGTGGAGTTCAGAGAAGAGGGTCTGACCATCTGTGAGGAGTTCTGGTTGGGCCAGGAGACCCAGCGGCTGGTGTACGCCTACAGCACATTACTACTGACCTACATCCTCCCTTTATCCGCAGTCTGCGTCTCTTACTTCTGCATCTCCGTCAAACTCCGTAACTGCGTGGCCCCCGGACACCGTACGCGGGATCAGGCCGAGGCCCAGCGGGCACGCAAACGTAAGATCTTCAGGCTGGTGTCTCTTGTGGTGGCGGCGTTCGCCATCTGCTGGCTGCCCATCTACGTGTTCAACGTGCTGCGCGACATCGACATCCGCCTTATCAACAAGCGGCATTTCCTGCTGATCCAGTTGTTGTGTCATCTGTGCGCCATGAGCTCGTCCTGCTGCAACCCATTCCTGTATGCGTGGCTGCACGACCGTTTCCGCGCAGAACTGCGTAAGATGTTCACCTGCCACCGCCGCATCGGCATACCCCCAAACCACTGCGCGACGGCGAGCGTGGTACTATGACATCACTGTAGGCTTCAGAAAAGCTGAAAACTCATGAAGTGCAATTTTAAAAAAAAACGGTCAACAAATAGTAAATACAAGAAAAGACCATAGACTGTAAAAAAATATGGACGTAGTGTCCGTGACGTCACCCATAGGATTCTGGAGAGCAGTTGTGAAGCATAAAGTAGGGACGAGCTGGCCGTTGCCATCTTGGCAGCGCGTCATCGCGCGTCACTCCCGGATAACAGAACATGGGCAAAGAGACAGGACGTGGGCGGAGCTGAGGTGACGTGATGACTAACAGACAGCTGATAAATGGCTACCCACCTGCCACTCAAAGTGGCCACACCCTTAATTGTGCAGAACTTTAAAGTTTAATATAATGTAAAAGAATGAGTTATAAAAAAAATTCATCCCCCTCAAGGTTGTTATGAAGGGTTTAGATATAAAGACCAAAACCAGAATTTGTACCAGGCTGTAAACATGTTTTATTCTGCTGTAAAGTTGGGCGTTTTAACATGGGGCTCAATGAGATTCTGCAAACGCTTCTACAAACATTTGTGAAAGAATGGGTCGCTCTCAGGAGCTCAGTGAACTCAAGCGTGGTATTGTACCATCAGTGCAATAAGTCAATTTGTGAAATTTCCTCACTACTAAATATTCCAAGCAATTGGGCACAACAGCAACTCAGCCACGAAGTGTTAGGCCACGTAAAATCACTGAGCGGGGTCACAGTGTGCAGAAGTCGCCAACTTTCTGCAGAGTCAATAGCTACAGACCTCCAAACTTCGTGTGGCCTTCAGATTAGCTCAAGAACAGTGAGTAGAGAGCTTCATGCAATAGGTTTCCATGGTCGATCAATCCTTAAACTGTAAGTTGATAAGTTGGTATGCCTCTGGACATTTCTTTTTAGGTCGGGTAGAATCTGCAAATGGCAACCCAGGGAGCTGAAATACTATTGGGTAAATTGGTAGTGGGCTGGATCACACAGACCAAAACAAAAACAGACATCCTTACATGGAATGGACGTTTCAAAGTAGAATAACTGGCTGTAGCATTGTAGTTTCAGAAAAACTTAGCTTGTTTCCTAAATCTCTGCAAACATATAATATTTTTGTGTTTAAGTACAGCCAAAAAAAGACATAAGGCACCTTTAAAGCTATGTCTACATTAATATGGATACATTTAAAAAATGCAATTTCCATTTCAAACCATTCTCCGTCCATCCTATAGCATTTTCAAGTGTTTTCCAAAAGTTTCTCGTCCACACTGAAACATCGGTAAACACTAAAATGCTAAAACGTTATGAAAGCTAACTGAAATGAAACAACATAAAAAACACAATCAGTTTAATAGCAAAATATTCCACTTACTGGTGCCTCCAGGTCACACTCAAAATCGCTATTCTAAAATGCAGTTGCCCTTGTGTTTTGCCACAGGACAGCAATCTTATGTCATCTTTGCAGGAATGTAATATGAACATCGTTCAAAGTAAAATCACATTTTTTAACAATACTATGAAAGTGAGTAACAGACCTAACAATGCTGTATAATGTTGTGTTCATGCGTGAATTGTATTATTGACTACTAAGTGCTGTGTAATGATGTAATATGTGTCGAGGACGCAAGTGAAGAGTAATCAAGATGAAATTCGCTACTCCTGTCTCGTGTGCTTTACTGCTGCTTACTAAGGGGGTGTTTACAAACGGATGAAAAAGGGTACATTTACATGACAAGGATATACTAAAAAGTTTTTCCTTCGCGTTTTTTTCACAAAGAGACGACAATGTTGTTGAAACAATCTCCGCTCACATGGATCCGCAAAAATGATTAAAAAGGCTGTATTATTCATTTTCACAAATTCATGCTTTTGTAGTTGACACGAAGACGATATCATTTTCAAAACCTTGCACTTTAAAACCCGTTTTCAAAAGTTTTGTGTTTTCAGGCCCCCAAAAAGCAGTTCCTGTGTAAATGAATGGACAAAATATAAACATGCGACATTGTTTTTAAATACCTCCATTTTCACATCTCACACTACAATGTGAAAACAGCACTTTCAAATGTATCCATTTGATTGTGAGCCTGGTTGATTTATCACTGCTATTTATTGACAAAATACTGTAACAGATTTTAACCTTCATGCTGGGCTAGGGATCAAAGGATCACACAAGGGTGAAATCAACATGAAATGGCATTCACAACCAATTTTTCTTCTGCAATGTTATGTTTTACGAGTGGAACGGCATATTCAAGTGTCTCTGGTGATTTCAGATATGCCTATTACATTTTGCTGCAAGAGGACATTGCAAAGAAAGCTCTTTGAAATCATGCTCAATAAAACCAGAAACCTAAGTAAATAAAAGTAAATAGTCATTTTTTATTTCTTGTTGACTTTCCTAGTCCTAGTGTGTTCCAGTAATGACTGCTTTTTGCCATTTACTTTTCCATTAGTAGTTTCCTGCTTAAGAATGAATTATGATCATTCAATGCACGAGCTCTGTGAATGTGAAAAAGGTAAAGTGATTCATCTGTGCTTCGAAGAGAAAGCTTCTGCAACTCGCTGTTTACAATATTGCATGCTATTAGAAACTAAATAAAGATTTACTTTAAATCAGTTGGTGTTTTGGTGATTTTTGGATATTTAACGTACACTTTAAGTCCCAGTGAACCAGAAGTTGCAGCTGATTTTATTTCAGTGCTGTGACGTATTTTCAAGTGAAAAGGAATATTGAATAGAGGACTGTGGGGAAAATCAATGTTTTAATGTTGTTTATATGTCTATGTGGTGTTGAGCTATGCTTTAAGACGAACCCTATGCAAATTCATAAGTCTACGCCATTGCTGAGTACTTTCTCTTTAAAACTGCAGTGAAACAAAGACAGTCTCAGGCCCTGTCCACACTAACACGGGTATTTTCAAAACCGTGTCTTTTTCTTCCGTATCCGGACACTGAAGCCACATCCAGACGAAGCCAGAACTTTCCCTATCTGATATTTTTTCCCCCTCGTCTCAAGAAATATCTGCGGTCACACTAAACCACTGATACCGACTCAAAACGATGTAGTATACATGCCAGGCCAGTACGTGGTGCTGTAATTCTGCCACAGAAATACACTAAAAACAGAGATTAGTTGTGGCAAGAAAAAAGTAAGAGGCAAAATCTCACAAAAAAATAATAAATACATTTGCTACTTACCAGATTGTTTTATTAAAGCCTACACCTATCCCAACCCTAAACCTACCCTTACAATAATGAAAATAGTAAATAAATGACGCAATATGTGTGCATGCCCAGTGCCCATAGCTGTATTCCTTCTTGTCTTCACACCACACCACACTGTAATGACATCCCTTTCACAAAATATATGGATTGGCTGTACACGCAAGGGTGTCGGTCTTTGTGTGGAAATACTATTGGGTAAACTGGCAGCAGACCAAAACAAAAACAGACATTCCGACATGCAAGTTTGTTCAAAGTAGAATAACTCCCGTAGCATTGTATTTCTGAGAAACAAGTAGCCTAGGTGAATTTAGCATGTTTCCTACATATAAAAGCATATGGTAGTTTTATACTTTAGTATAAAATGAAAAACGTACATACAGCATCTTTACCGGATATAACTCCGACAGAGCCATTGTGCATCTTACCTCAGTTTAGCCGATCCCGTGCAAGTTGTTGGGGGCTGGGCCAATTTGCATAGTCATTAATATGTATAAAATAAATTAAGGAAGGGTTATTAGGGTTTGAGTTGCATTCAAAATATTTGCGAGATATAAACTTGCGAGACAAAGTCAGAATTGTAAGTAGTTTATATCTCACATATGCATCCTTGCTGAATAAAAAATATTAATTTATCTCGCTCAACAACAAAAAAAATCTCACTGACACCAAACTTTTGACCGCTAGTACGGGTGGGGGGTTTGGACACACACACACCCTTGAACAGGGTCTGAAAACTTGGTTCATATATCAAAGATGCTTGAAAGTATTAGATCTCATCGGGTCTTACAACGTTTGTGCTCCAAGTTATATGCCAGCGCAACATAAAGGGATAGGATAGTTCACCAAAAAAGGAAAATTCTGTCATTTACTCACCCGACACTCTAGCCGATGTTGGGAACTATTAACTACAACAGTATTTTTTGGTAGTTAATGGCTGCTGAGATCTGCTTGGTTAAAAACATTCTTCAAAATATCTTCCTTTGTGTTCAGCAGAACAAAGAAATTTATACAGGTTAGGAAAAACTTGAGGGTGAGTAAATGAAAGATTTTTCGTTTTTGGGTGAACTATCCCTTTAACTACGGCAAGTACGTTTGTGCTTTCTTTTAAATAAATGCCAGCCGGGTTGACATTTTGTCATGTAATGTAATGACATTTAAAAACGTTCAAGTGTACAAATACCTGTAAAGGCATCGGACATGAGTCACAATTGGAGCTCCAGTTGCCAGAAATACTTTTATTCAAAGCCGCTATTGGTCTTAAAACCAAAATATCTCCTGAAGGACCAGACAAATACATCAACATAATGCGGACAAGCACTTTCAATTATTGAGACCGCTTCTGTATCACATTGTCAAGATCACACACCTGCAGGTCATTTTAAACGGTCTGTATTACAGCCTCAAGCAAATGAAAGAATAAAAACGGCTCATACTAATGATTCCATCACAAACATGAGCAGGAACAGCTGTGACTTGAACACTAATAATACCAAGGTCTTGGAAATGAACTTTCCTGGAATAATACATCCGATGGATGATGTGCAAAGGAAAATCAATTTGTTTTGGACACAGGAACTTTAGAGCCGGTATTTACGTCAAAGGCAAGCAGCATCAATCAAATAATATTAAATCACTGGCTCCTGCAAGATTATAAATGACTTCCTGCAAAAGCAGCTATTCATAACAGCACTAATGCACTGACTCAAACCTGAACGAAACAGAACAGTACAAAAATAATGGAGAAATTTGTCTGAACAAGAAAATAATATCAATGTAATGAAAAACGTATTGCAACAGCACAACAGTAGTAATTAATCATATGTAAATGATATGACAATTAAGTTTGCTTTAGCTCCTTCTGAGCCTTTAGATACAATTTAATCTCATTCGGAGAGCGAATGTATGATTCAATTTCACTGTCCGATATGTCTTCGTCTCCGGTCACTTCCAGCTGTGGAACGTCCACCCTCTGCCGCTTGCGACTCTTCACGCAGGGGGGTAAAAACAAGTGCCGTTTACCCCAGTGGTTTGGTGGTAGCTGACAATCCGTGGCTTCTTCATCCGCAGGATTCTCACATTCAGCCTGGTCAGAGCTCATGACCGCAGGGGCCTCTGGGGAAGGTGATTCGGAGCGGTTCGACTCTGATGTGCCATTGTCACATTCTGTCGTTTGGGACTCTGAGATTTCATTTTGCAGCTGTTGTTCGTATTTTTTAACGGCCCTCAAGAGCAAAGCCCTGCGGTGCTTCAGGATGTCATCCACCAGCGTGGCCACGGTGTTGGGCTCCACTGCGACGCCCCTCAGCCACGGCAGCTCTCGACCCAGTTTACACAACACCTCCAGCAGCTCGCTCACACGCTTCAGGGCCGTGTCTCTGCTTTTGCGCCACGACTGCTCGGGTGCTTTTCCAATCTTGCAGAATTTAGTGAAGGAGTACTTCATGCGGGCCTGCAAGAGATTAACAACCGTGAATAATTTGATCAACATTTCCTGAAGGAAAAAACAGTGCTGCTGTAAAGTTCATGCTTTTTTTTTTTGTGCAAAAAATAAAATTTCACTTTCTATTTGTCATTACACTCAACTGACACTTTTTTTTTTAACACAAGAATAAAAACATAATTTGCAGTGTAAAGGAAGATGCAGGGATGTGAAGACCATTACAATTTTGTGTAACTATGAATAAAAGCAATTATCCCAATTAAGATGCTTTCAGTTATGCTTTTTTTATGTGGACAAAATTATTGTGAATATGATAGGACACCTCAACTCAGAATACTAATAATGTTTATTAAAAAAAAGACATATTTACGCAACCAGTCAAAGTGTGGGTTTGGTAAGATTTTTGAACGTTTTTGAAAGAAGTCTTTTGTTCACCACGGCTGCATTCATTTGATCAAACACTGAATTTAAAATAGTTGATTTGTATTTTTAAATGTAATTTATTTCTGTGGTGAATTTTCTGCATCATTACTCCAGTCTTCAGTGTATGGAAGCCCATTTTCACCACATATGAAAAAAGTTTAAAATTATGAGTTACTAAATTAATTTTGCCAAGTCGAATTTATGACAAATTAAGATTAAAGTAAAAATGATCACAAAAAGGGTGAAATTGATGTGTCAAAATTGTGACATACTAAATCTAAATTGAGATTATATTATATTATGAGAAACTAAAAATCTAAATTATAAGATTAAAGTCAAAATTGTGACAAATCAAAATTATGATTTTAAAAGTCATAAATATGAGAAAAACAGTTGAAACTGTCATACTAAACAGAAATAATGACATAGAAAAAAAACACAAGATAAAGATATTGAAATTATTAGATTAAAAAGTAAAAAGTATTATATAAAAAGATGAAATTAACCGATCAAAATTTAGATAAATTATGAGATACCAAGTTCAAAATTATGAGACTAAAGTCAATTAGAAAGTCGAAAATGACAAACTAAATTTAAATTCTCACATAAAATGTTGAATGTGACATAAAAAGTCAAATTTATAACAAATCGATATTGAAATTGATATTTAAGTCAAAATTATGACAAATGTGAAATTGACAAATGGAAGAAATTATGACACTGAAATTATGAGATTTACGGTTGTGTGACCAATCGAAATTGACAAGTTGAAAATGACTTATGAAGTCATTAGATTTTAAAAAATACACAAATACACAAGTCGAATTTATGACAATCAAAATGACAATTTTTTAATCTCATAATTGTTATTTAGTATGTTATTATTATGACTTTTCGTCTCATAATTATGACCAAGATTTCCCAAAGCATACCCCCCCCCCCTTGTGTGGCAGAAATGGGCTTCCACATTAGTGTCACATGATCCTTCAGAAATCATTCTAATTTGCTGTTTTTCTGCTCAAGAAACATTTCTGATTGTTATCAATGTTCTTTATTGGGAAAATCCATACAGTTTCAATGAAGAACTTTCAAATTTATTTGAAAACTTATGTTACACTATAAATGTCTTAACTCTCAAGTGTGTCCTTACTGAATAAAAAGCAGTAGCCGCCTTTCCACCGTTGAGCCGAACGGTTCTCATTGCGTAACCGTTATATTCCGTGCCGATCCGGGCCAGCTGCTACGGTTCGGGTTTTATTTTCCACTGTGAGGCTGATAACAGCCGCTCTTCTTTGGAATGTCATACAAAAGCGTCAGACGTTACCTTGGTAACACAGCGGTTTACTGATGATATAAGACAAATAACGACCATTTGTAGAGGATGATCAGATATTTATTTTAATTAATTGTATTATTAATTTTGTGTTTAGATCACTCAAATAGAGCGCTTGGCCAGCTACAGAGAAACTGGTAGCTAGCAAGGCAACAGATAAGTGACAAATAACGGATTTTACCAGCAGGGTTCAGCACAACCGTGCCGAGAACGGTTTGTAATCGTGCCGCGCCGTACCGTACCAGGCTCAAGTGGAAACACAACTGGAACCGTTCCTTCCCACTCTAAGAACCACTCAGCCCGACGGTTGAAAAGCAGCTATTCATTTCTTTTAAACGCTTACTTTTGAATGCTTGTTTACTTTTGTGTTGTCGATTTCATTGCCTTACAAACTGCATTATATTCTTTGAGCTCAAATGTCTCGCTTTCAGTGACACACACTCCTCAGAATATTATGACACTCACCGTAGGATTCAGCGACTGCCAGGCCACATACACTGATCCCATGAGGAGAGGCAAAGGCTGGCGGCCCGTCACGATCCAGGTATCAGAAGCTAGCTCAATCAAAGCAGACATCCTGTCCACCAGCCGCTGGGGGGTTTCAGAAAGCACCTCCTCCACCTGCTTAGGGCCCAGCTTGAAACTACAAAAACACTGCAAGTAAACAAACAAGACTTTTACATTGACTAAAAATTGTGGAACATTGTGGAAGTCACGGAAGTGTCAGACATACTCGTAGCAGAAGCTTTCAATCAGGTCGGTGATGCCGGTCGAGGTGGCCTTAATGTTTAGACTCTTAGTGAGATCCTGATACACCGTGCCCATCAGAGAATTGTCCGCCCCTAACAGGTAAGCAACGGTTCCCATGGCAATAGGCCAGTTTCTCTGGCGACAGACGCAGAGTATGCAACAGCCTCCCAAGATCTCTTTCTTGGTTAAGGACACATGGAGGAAGTTCGGGAGATTGTAAGCGCGCTCAAACAGACTCACTGCTTGCGCTTCCATGTCGTTGGATAACCTGAGGATACGGCACAGCGCACGCACCCGAACGAAGCCTGGAAAGACCGAAAAAACAAAACTGCATAATAGGGTCCATACAAGACTCAAAACCATGAAAAGCCAAAATGACACACACAAATAAAAGTTTTATAAATGCTTAAAATATAACAGAACTAAAAATAGGGCTAGTAAGAACCGTTAAAGGCACAATATGTAATTTTCGCCACTTAATCAAAACAAAAGCGTAGCTTGACCATGAGCTGTCGTCTTCACCTCCACAACCAATGGAAAGGAATCTGACACACTTGAGCAGAAATCGTGTTCCAATGTAATAAACGTGTATTACCGTTATTGTAGTAACGGGTCGAAAGCCAACGAGAGAGACCTGCGAAACACACTTTTATTATGCTTATACAGCAGTCGGCCGCTTCAGCTCTTTTGTTGCGTTTTGTGGGGTAACTCAGCTAAATGACATGCAATACATTTTATAATACAGGTCCTTCTCAAAAAATTAGCATATTGTGATAAGTTCATTATTTTCATAATGTAATGATAAAAATTTAACTTTCATATATTTTAGATTCATTGCACACCAACTGAAATATTTCAGGTCTTTTATTGTTTTAATACTGATGATTTTGTCATACAGCTCATGAAAACCAAGTGCTGATCTCAAAAAATTAGCATATCATGAAAAGGTTTTCTAAACGAGCTATTAACCTAATCATCTGAATCAACTAATTAACTCTAAACACCTGCAAAAGATTCCTGAGGCTTGCTAAGTTTTTGAGAAGGACCTGTATATCGCAAGATGGAGAAAGCTCTCTCTGATTATGCTTTGTTAGCCACTTGACAAGATAGTGTTGTCACTGAGGCATGCTAAAAACGTTCTTTGCGGTGAATCGAGAAAACAAGAAATTCAAAAAATAAGACTAACTTTTACGTTTTGAGCTATATATCAATTTCTGTCGATGAATGTATCCAAACAGTTGCTCAACTGTCTAATAAAACACATATGTCCTGTCCAAATACCCACACTTGCGGTCTTTGCACTTGAACACTTGGCTTCTTACATGACGTACTTCCTGTATTTGGACCAAGCGTTCAATTAGGCGTTAAGACTGCAAGTGTGTATGGAACATTTGATTACTTGATGGGACACACTTAGTGTTGCAAAAAATGTGTTCAGCTTTTTTTATTTTACACTACGTCAACAGCGTAAGAGTCTGACACTGGTTAAATGAAATGGTTGACTAAAGTAGTTATTTTTGTTTGATTTTTGCACAAAAAAGTATTCTCGACACTTGATAACATTAAGGTTGAGACACTGGAGTCACATGGACTATTTTAAAGATGTCTTTACTACCTCTCTGGACCTTAAAAAAAGTGTTAATTATAAATAGCCGTCTATGGAGGGGTCAGAGAGCTCTCGGATTTCATCAAAAATACGACATGAGGGTGAAAAATTCATGACAGAATTTTCATTTTTGGGTGAACTAACCCCTTTAATTCTGCAGTGAGTAGGGCAGTTTTATGGGGTTTTTATGGGAGATACTCATTTTGGATGTGGTTCATCCTACGTGGTGGTATGGCGACAGATAAGCAAACGAGATGCGCACCAACAATTTATCCGTTTTTGAACTCTAATATATCTCCCATTATATTGTGTGGATTGCAATAGTTTGTGTGCAGATGTGCTATGCTCTGCTAATTCGACCTCAGTGATTGATTGGCCACCAGGACACGCATATATAGACGTGAAACCTCCAACATTATATTGGCCAGTGTTTCAGTTTCATTGTCAAAGCCCTGTATCTCTAAAGCATTTATTAATCGTAGTTCATTTACTCGCAGGACTGAATAGCAAACCTTGTCTGGCTACCACCAGACCAAGCTCAATCTTTTAAGATATTTAAAGTGACCAGTCTAGCCTGTCATCGCTTCTCTATCACCATAGCGTTAAACCCAGCAATAGCCATTGGTTCCCGCAGATTTGTGACAGAAGCAGAGTAGAAAAATGTACAGGTGTCCAGCCTGAGCTGCAGGGCGAAATCAAATCGCTGGCAGATCGGGCTGGGTTTACCCTGTCTATAGCAAACCCTAAAGAATTATGAACTAGATGATTAAAATCTTACCAAGAATTAGATTTCTACACGGTTTCTTGATCTCCTCCGTGGAAGCATGATAGGGCACATCTGGATAAAATGAAACAGATGTCAAACCAGAAGCTTTCAAGCAAAGTGAATTAAGATCAGTTCAAAGTGAAAGTCCCGTGATGAGTTACTTGTGCCCTGGGTCTCATCGCTTAGTGAGGTGGTCAGATGCCCTTCAGAGACCACTGAGCCGCAGTCCTCACACACCCACTGCCTCTGAGAGTACAGATCATCCTCCACCACATTGGACGAGCCACACTCAGGGCAATTGCTCGACATACCTGTATGAGAAGTGTATGAGCTGCAGTCCAACATCAGACTCTTAATGCAAACATTGCATATTAGGACACATTACAGAAAATCTCTATATCTATTTTAAATGCATTTAGCAGGGCTTCGTTTCTTCATGTCAACTGATCAGCATATGACAAACGTGCAATTATATGAAATATGAAACGAACGAAAGAGAATCACACTGTTCCGCATGTATCAATACAAACAAACAATATTTATTATTCAAATATGTGAAGATTTTGTAGATCTTACTGGTGGTCGACGGAGTAATACTATTGCAGACAATGAAAACGAGTTTCTTCTGTTGTTCACAAACTTCTGAAAGCGGCGTCTCTCTTCTTTTCATGCGACATTTGTACGTTTGTTTTGAACAGGACGCCGCTGCGCTTCTTGATGACGTAATTTGTTCGGGCGGAAACAAGACTTGTCAATAAAAGTTCCTTTATAATGTAACTGTTTGAATAATAATAATAATAAAAAGTGGAATAATGAAAATTTTGTCATTAATTACTTATCCTCCTGTCGTTCCAAACCTGAAGACCTTCGTTCATCTTCAGAACACACTTTTTTTTCCCTGAAATTTCTCCAGTGACTCCAGTGGTTCAACCTTAAATTAAAAGCGACGAGAATACATTTTGTGTGCAAAAACAAACCCCTGTAGTCACATGGGCTATTTTAACAATGTCTTTATTACCTTTCTGGACCTTGAAAGTGTTAATTAAAAAGCAGTCTATGGAGAAGTCAGAGAGCTGTCGGATTTCATCAATAATATATCTGTGTTCTGAAGATGAACAAAGGTCTTAAGGGTTTGGAATGACATAAGGGTGATTAATTAATGACAGAATTTTCATTTTTGGGTGAACAAAACCTTTAAGTGCAAACATTTGTTATTCTATATTAACTAGTTATTGCTGTAACTGTAAAACTAAAATAAATTAATATGGTATTACCTGCAACAGTGCAAGAAACTCTCACAATTTTTCCAATTTATTATACATACCAGTGGTGGCAAGAAGAAATTTGTTTTGTAAGCTTTAATGTGGTTAGTTTTCCTCTTAGGCGAAAAGCAGCTTGTAAACATTACCAAAATTGTCAGCTAGACAGTCATCTGACATTCACTCAATGTTTTTCAGATCATTAAAAGCTTAACCTGTCTTAAAAATGCACAGACACAATGTTGTGACGCTGCCCTTTTCAAGAACACACCTATTACGACATTCTTTATTTCAAAAGCAGAGAATAATAAAGCTGTCAAGTTACATGACAAAAGACATAACATACAAATGATTACATATTTATTTACAGACAAACTGATTCTTTAAAGTGCTTCAATATGTGGACAGAGCGCTGTATTGATACAAAACATTATACAGCTTCATAAACGATATAAAATATTTTGCATAGAGAATATGATATATAACACAATTGTGTTTGCTTTGTGAAAAAGGTCAATTCCATTGAATGCTTTGGCCAAAACATTAAATAGATTGTAACATGAAACAAAGAAAACCAAATACTAATCAAAGAATATAACCAATTCAAATGGGAAAAAAACAGACCGTAAAAACCTTTGGGGAAATAAATCATGTGTACATGTTACATGGATCTGAGGCAAGTCAAAAAATAAACATTCATGTTGTCACCATTTATTGTGAGATGTCATAAATCAGGTGTACATCAACCTGATCTTCAGCTCAGTAGTGTGGTTTAGTGAAAGGCCTCAGTGAGTTGCCCACAAACTTGTATTGTTCTTCCCAAATGTGTGATAACAGTGCACATTAGATACAAAACCCTCTACTGCAAAAGTACTGTCCCTCAAACTGACTTCTTCATCATGCTCAAGGACATTAAGATACTGGGGTTCTCCTCCATGACACGGACTAGAAGATTGTCTATATACCGCTCCAGTTCACCTATCTTAGAGTCCTTTTGAGAAAGCTGCACCCTCTGCTTTTCCAACAAGTTTATGAGTTCTTCATTGGTTAACTGGGAGTACGGCCCTGTCCCTTTAGTCTCTGGGACCTGAAAGAACACAGAAACAACAGCTTTAGAAATAAGTCAAGTGAGAGGAAAAACATCTTAAACAACATATCAAATTTCTATTCAATGCATGGTAAACGGTTGCACAATAGCAGATGAGAAACAAAAAGAAAAAAGCTCACACTACCTTCATCTTGACTTGCACGTCATCTGGAATTGTAGCAGATCTGGAATTGTCTTGGGTCTCTTTGAGGTCCGTCTGCTTGTCAGTGGTGCTCAAGGGCTTCACAGCATGGGGCCTGACAACAGAAAGAGAGCTGTAAGTCTTACAGGCAGATCTGAGATTACAGGGGTGGAATAAAAAGCAGTCAATCGGAGGACTCTGGCAGAAGAAAAAGAAAGGGTGACAAATACATTTTGCCAGGTTTAAAAATGGAATCCTTCATTTCCAAACATGAAAGTGTTCCTATCTGTGTTTTTTAATTATTTGATAACCATTTTAGAATTAAATGTAAAAAGAGAAGGTTCACACTGGGAAATTAAACACCCCATCCATTTCACCCGAAACTCTGAAAAGACCAGTTATGCGGAACATCAAATGGAAGTCCCAACATATGAATAAATCTAGGGTCCAGAGTGTAATATGATGTAACATCTTACAGTCTGATTGTGTTACATAAACTTTTTGTTGTTCAAGAGACACTTTAATAAATAACTTATAACCTCACTACTTTTTGGGAAATAATCATTATATTAGAGTTACACAAACATTAATAAGAGTTCATTAAAAAAACTATGTTACTGAAGTCTCAAGTATAAATACAAAATGCAGTTAGCCACATCAAATGATACGTTAAACTGTTGGTAATCAAACACACAAGCATTAAAGGATTAGTTCACTTTAAAAAAAACTTTTGCTGATAATTTACTCCAAGATGTCTATGTCTTTCTTTCTTCAGTCGAAAATAAATTAAGGTTTTTGATGCAAACATTTCTCCTTATAATGGAGGCAATGGACCCCAAACGGTTCAAGGTCCGAATGACAGTTTCAGTGCAGCTTCAGAGGGCTTTAGACCATACCAGACGATGAATAAGGGTCTGATCTAACGAAACGATCGGCCATTAAAAAAAAAAAAAAAAAAGTTTAAGTTTTATAAGCACAAATGTTGGTCTTGCTCCGTTCTGTGATATGTGTATGTGACGTCACGTAATACACAGTTACGTTGAAAAGGTCACGCTTGCCGTAGGCGGAAATACAGAGTCAGTGTTGAACGTGCACATACTCAGTCAAACGCCATTTACAAAAAAAGGAGTTAAAAGGTAAAACAACGATGTCGGACGATTTTGAACACTGACTCTGTATTTCCGCACAAAACACTGACACTTTACAACGTAACTGTGTATTATGTGACGTCACGTACACATATCACAGAACGGAGCAAGGCCAACATTTGTGCTTATAAAACTTAAACTTTTTTTTTAAATGACTGATCGTTTGGTTAGATAAGACCCTTATTCATCGTCTGGTATGGTCTAAAGCCCTCTGAAGCTGCACTGAAACTGTCATTCGGACCTTGAACCGTATGGGGTCCATTGCCTCCATTATAAGGAGATATGTTTGCATCGAAAACCTTAATTTATTTTCGACTGAAGAAAGAAAGACATGGACATCTTGGATGACATGGGGGTGAGTAAATTATCAGCACTTTTTTTTTTTTTTAAAGTGAACCGATCCTTTAAGCAACAATTCAGGCAGGACAGGAGTGTGCTATCCAGCTCCAGGAGGGCCAACTTCCTGCAGATTTTAGCTCCAAGTGTAACCGGCCCGCTCCAAGTGGGATTGGAACCATAGTCTCCAGTGTTGGAGGCGGGCACTCTAACAAGGTGGCTAAAGGCTGCAGCCTCTAGTGTCAGTTGCTAGAGCACCTATTGAGATCAGGGGAGTGAGGTGTACACACAGAACTCTTACTGGCCTACGACAGTTATGGCTTGTTTCCACTAAGCCATGTGGTGTGCAATTTTTGCAGTTTCCATTGTCAGAAGTTGTGAATGGAACCCTAATGCTGAACCGTACCATACTACTTTCTTGGCACTCATCCGTCGATTGCTACACCATGCCCAACATAAGGGGACTGTTAGCGGTGGAAACACAAGCCGGATCAGGGTTTAAGGTCTCGAATCATACTGTACTTGGTGGAAACGAGCCATTACATTCACACCCTTAAACCTCACTCCCAGCCGGGTCAACGGCACCAAATGTAACCGTTCTACTCAACCCGCTCTGAGAGGGATTTAAACCGTGGTCCGTAACCTAGAAGCAGGTCTGGACACCCCTGAGTTTGGAGAACAAGGTGAACACTGTCACATAAGTAATATTCATGATCCAAGTTGTTAAGTTTAATAACGCGTTTCAGATCATTCTAATACTACGGTTTGCTCTCCAGTGAAATCGAGTGGCAAAAATCGCAACTACTGTTAAGAAGAGTAATTCTGTGTTGAACAAACTTTTTACTAATGGCTAACGGGAACCTACCATTGACATCTGCTACTACATCTTAGGGTCTCTAGAAGTTCTACGAGAGGCCTCACCTGCAGAGTTTGAAGGCAGGATCACCTGTTCGCTCATGTTCACTTCCATTATTCTGCTCAATGATGGGATTAACATCAATCGGTGACACTCTGGCCTGCGGCAGAGACTGCAGCCCTGACCCTTGACCTGCTTCTATTCTCTGCGAATGTTCAGGTATCTGAACATGATCTGGTCTGGTGGGCTGACTGGTTGACTTCAGAACAGCTTCAGGTTGCTGGCTTGTTGAGTTCTGGTTGCCAGTTGATGCTGAATTGGCAGGAGGCAATGGGGCCTGACTCTTCTTTTTGGAAACACCAATATCAGGCAGGACACTTTTTATATTGCAAAGAACCTTTTCATGGATTGGTTCAGAACTTGAAGAAAGGTCTCTTTCAAGAGAGTCTAGTTTACATTTTGCTGGCATATCCTCTTGTCTACTTTTGTTTGAGGAAAGGTCATCCGAGTGTACAGACTCAGGTTTGGTGGAAGTCTCTTCAGATACAGGAAGATTATCAAGCTTGCCAGTTGACTGGCTTGAAGACTCATCTAATTGACCAATGCAAGAGTTTGAGGTATCTCTGTCTTCAATAAGGGATACAGCATGTTCAATCAAATGGACGTTAGGAATCGCTAGGTTGTTGGGTTTAGGTTCAGATGCAGAATTCTCGCATGGTGTTGACTGTAATAAAGGCTTTGGAGCTGGACCCTTGTTGTGTTTAATTGTTTTGACCTCGGTAGATATAAAAGGGTTGGTTTCTTGTCTGTTACTGGGAAGACTGTGGCTGAGTTGTGATAAACTGGTATTCCTAAAATAAGTCCTTGACTCATGCTGCAAGACTGGGCACATTTTGTTCATCTGGTCTTTTTCCTGGAATCTAGTAGTTTTCCATTCTCCAATATGAATAGGAGTGTTAGATTGGTCTGCATGTTCGTTTAGCATTTCTTGTCTGTTCTTTGAGACTTCTGGTGGTAAAGGCGTGGGATGTTTGTCTTGTCGTAAACTGCAGGGATCAGAGTCGCCACCGTCCTCAGATGGAAAACTTTGAGTGTCTTGAGGAATTGCCTGTGTTCTTGGAGAGATGTCTGGTTTTCCCATCTGAGGCTTGTTCTTGGGAGGCATCGGAGCACGTCGTTTCTTCTCTGACCTTTCCGCACTGTTTCCAAGACTGACAGCGTTCTCTGTGTTTCCGCTAATGGCATCAGAATCATCTAAGAACGGGTTGGTGTTTGGCACAGATGCTTGTGAAAAGAAGATTCCAGAAACAGAAGAACTGAAGGAGCAGGATAATTAGAGGGAAGATTAAACTCGATTAAACACATCTGAACCCATTTACTTTAATTAAACACGTTCCTGGTGTTACTGAGTAAATGTTGTCAATATTCATAAACTTTAAGGTATTGTAAACACCAGAATCAAAGTTATTTCATAATTTACTCACATCCTCATGTCATTCCAAACTTGTTTGGAATAATTTTATGGACATTCCTTACATTTGAGCAACAAAAGTTTCTGCCGCAGATAATTTTGTCTCAAAAAATATGAGGACAGAACGTCCTTATTTTAACTGCTGGCTTGAAGAAATAACTGGTTTGGAAGTAGACAGCACAATTTGTGGGTGGCTCTTTAAATCTAGTCTCCTACACATTCCAGAACCATTTCATGAAGCTTTCAAGTCTAAACACATGAGTCAGAGAAAAGAAACTGCTTGATCAGCTGTTTTCCAGGGAAACAGATTTCTCCAGTTTCCTCTGGGTTAGACCTCAATTAAGTAACACATGAGAGTTAACACAATGAGGGTTAGAGATCCTATAAATAACTGTCAGCATTAATGCATCTCAGCAGAAATAAACAGATACCATGATAAGAAAGAATCTGTTTATTCAGGTTTTTGTATTTCATTTGGTTGAGAGTTATTCAACTTAGTCGGTATGGCAATCATCTTCAGAAAATATGATAGAGAAGGACAAATAGAAGTTGTAAATGTCTATATTATACTTGGAGCCCTTGAGAAAGTTTCAAAACAACTGCTTCTCATGCCAGACAGTTTTTTGGGACACGTACAGACACGCACTCACACCAATACACACACCAACACACAGGCTACTGCATATTTCATAATGGTGCCAAAAGCTCTTACAGGACGGTGTTAATCATAGCAGCGTGGTGTTATGGACCCTACCACACTGAAATCGAGTCCAAGCATACTACAGAAACACTGAGAGACACTTCCATGCCTTTAATATTCAAGCTGTTATCACAGGTCATGGATTTGCCTTCCAGCAGAATAAGTAAAAAGGAGACACTTGGAGAATGATTTGAAACGGTTCTGTGAAATGATAAATGAATTAGTAAAGAAGAACATGGACTGTCAGTGAGCTGCAAAGAAGTTGACTTAGCCAGCCGGATGTCTGTCAAGCCACAAACTTCATGAAAAAAGAGTGCTTCCTTAATTCATTCCTTAATTAAAAACTAAATTCATTCAACTGACTAGTCAATTGGCTGTCAACTAAGAGAACTTTATTTATTTTAATTAAGTAGGTTTATATTTATATTTTAGAACATTTATGCAAAGTGGCCCTGTCCACAGTAAAATCTAGGGATGCACCGATACCACTTCCAGAATGAGTCCGATACAATACTAAAAACATTTTTAGTACTTGCCGATACTTGTATTTTCAAAGAATACTTTAAAAAATATATAGTGGGCAGTGAAACCAACAGAACAGGAATCAAATTTGTTTGATCAGCAAACTGATATTTCCTTCAATTATTCTCATGCCTAATTATGCTGTTCATTGTTAATATTATTGCTATTTATATTTAATCTTTAATTTAACAGCACAGTACTCAACCAGTCAAGACCAGTAAGTGAGTTTTTTTGTTGTTAAATTAACATTGAGGACATAGACGGCAGCAACTATCCAACATACTGTTACACGTGTTTTCGAATTAACCGTTTATGTTCCCTTAAGATATAACAGACTATGTTTCACAAGGACACTTGCCTATAGAGGGTATGCATTGACATCACATTCCTGCCAGAACACACACACACACTGTCTGAAGTCCAGGTATTTCTGTGAATCCATTTGATTCTCTTTTCTGTAGCTTTCATCAGTCTGTAAAAATATACCACAGATTTCTTGTCAAATCTGTTTGTTCCATCAATTTCAAAGCTCTTTCCCGGTTTAGATGTGTTTTTCACAGCATTCACACTGAAAGCCACTCCGTCGGCCAGAGTGACAGTGGTTATGCCCACTTTGACATCATGTGCATAACCTCTATATGGGCATTTTGACAATTTTATGTGAATTTGTCTGTTCAAGCGCAAGAAAACCTAAAAGAGAACTCCATTTAATAAGCTATTTGTGTGCCGTCTGAGAGCCAGCTTTCTGGGTGCGTGCTTCTGATGTTTGCACACAGAAAACTTCTTGAAAATGTCATGTAATTACAGTACCGCCTTCCTGTAATAATGTAGGGAACCACTCATTATACATAAATCATCTAACAGTTTAATGTTTTTACTTGCACATATGATTTATTTAAATTCAAATGACACATGAGTGCTGAATGAACGATTAGTAAGAGCATGCAACAGAAGTGCGCACTCTCTCACACTTTTTACGTCCGTTAATGTTAGTTATATGCTCCTCATTTAACTTTTTGATGATGCATATGTAAGATGATGCGTATGTAAAATAACGCAATCATCAACATTAAACGGCATATAAATCAAAACAGCTATGTTATCGAATGAAATGTCGACCCAGGACTGTAAAGCTTTGAGGTGTTGATGGACTCGATCTGTTACTCCACCTGTGTTTTGATCACCGATCTGTAATTAGTCGGTTAAAAAATGCGATTTTCTCAGCTTTTTCCTAAAAATTATGCTTTTTTCCCCCATGAAATGTACCCACATTCAAGTGCTGATAAAAAAGAATGCACGAAGCTGGGATAAAACAGTGGCTCTGTTCTTTCTTTTGATATATTGCATGTTCAGATATTCATACAAGATATTCTGTGGGCCTTGAAACTTAACAGAACAATTCACAGTTTTTAGAAATAGGGCTTATTCAACATCTTTCCTACATTTAGATATGTGGGCAAATGCATTTTTGTCTCAGTGGATGCATTGTTTTAGTTTGGCAGGGTTGCCGCTAGCTTAGCATAATGAATGGAATCCTATTTTGCCAGCATGTCCCAAGTTATTTAAGTTTGTGTAAATATTCATATCGGTGGCATATCTGCGTCATATACGCCGATGCCGATTTATCAGCGACTGGCTCATATAAATCTGTCAAGCTCTACTGTACACGCTGCGTGGCATCGGTTGTAGGTATCAGAGCATTTTAACATGAGCGGCAGTATCTGGCCCGATACAGACATCGGTGCATCCCTAGTAAAATCCCATTTCTCTAAAATCTTCCCCACAAAACTGCATATTAAACATCAACTAAGTTGTCATGTTTTAGGGCCCGAGTCATATAACATTCTGTGTAAATAATTTAAAGAACATTCTTAGGCAACAGGGCATACAAGAATGGATTCACTAAGGAATTACATTCAAATGCTTTATGAATAAGGACAAAAGTGTAGTTTAAATACACAAGCTTTTGTGATTTCAGATAAACACTGACCTTGGCTTGACCGCAGACACTTTGTTTGAGCGACTGATGGCTTCAGGTTGAGCATCAGTGGGCTGCTCGAAGGGATTGGTGAAGCTCTCATCTAACGACAGAGGGTCCTCAAAGGGACTGGTGGCTACAGTGTAGTCGGAGTTCATCTCATCAGGTGCTTTTTTACTTGTATTCAGTCGAGCACTCCTGGGTTTCACCACGGGCCGCTGTTCTTTCTCTTTCCTCTGACTCTCCATCTCTTCTTTCTCTTGCCTGAGTCTCTCCTGGTCTGCTTTCTCTTTCAGCTTCCTCTTCTCCTCTTCCTGAGCCATTTTTCTCACCTGCTCCTCTCTCGTCCTCTCTTCCATTTTCTTTTTCTCAAACTCCACCTTCTCTTTTTCCAGCCGTAACCTTTCTTGCTCTTTCAATTCTCTCTCTTCAGTCATTCTTCTCTCTTCTTCCACTTTCCTCTTTTCCTCTGCTTCCACCTTTTCTTTTTCCTTCCGTCGTCTTTCCTCTTCTCCAGCTTGTCTTTCCATCTCAATCTTTCCAGTCACTCCTTTTTTCCGCAGCTTTTCATCCTCAAGTCTTGTTCTCTCCTCTTCCTCCATTCGTCTCTGTTTATCTTCTTCCTTCCTAGCCTTTTCATCTTCCTCCATTTTCTTCCTTTTCTCCTCTTTGATCCTCTCCTCCTCAAGCTTTCTTTCCTCTTCCTGTCTAATTCTTTCCTGTTCCTTCTTTATTCTGATCATTTCCTCCTGCTCAATCCTTTTCCTTTCAGTCTCCTCTTTCTCAATTCTTCTCCTCTCCGCTTCCTGTTTCTCAAGCTTCTTTTTCTCTTCCTCCTTCTCCACCCGTTTCCGCTCCTCTTCCCTCTCTATTCTCTTTCTCTCTTCCTCTCTCTCAATCCTTTTTCTCTCCTCCTCCCGTTTCTCTAGCTGCTTCTTCTCTTCCTCATTCTCCATCCGTTTCCGCTCCTCTTCCCTCTCTATCCTCTTTCTCTCTTCCTCTCTCTCAAGCCTTTTCCTCTCCACTTCCTGTTTCTCTAGCTTCCTCTTCTCTTCCTCTTTTTCCATCCGTTTCCTCTCCTCTTCCCTCTCTATCCTCTTTCTCTCTTCCTCTCTCTCAATCCTTTTCCTCTCCACTTCCTGTTTCTCTAGCTTCCTCTTCTCTTCCTCTTTTTCCATCCGTTTCCTCTCCTCTTCCCTCTCTATCCTCTTTCTCTCTTCCTCTCTCTCAATCCTTTTCCTCTCCTCTTCCTGTTTCTCTAGCTTCCTCTTCTCATCCTCCCTTTCCAACCGTTTCCGCTCCTCTTCCTTCTCCAATCTCTTTCTTTCCTGTTCTCTCTCTATCCGTTTCCGGTCTTCCTTTTCAGCCTGTCTCTTTTCCTCCTCTAGTCTTTTCCTGACTTCCTCTTCCTGTTTCCTCTGTTCCTCTTGTTTTCTGTGCATCTCTTCCACGGAATTCTCTTGAGTTTGCAGGTCAGAGGTTTTAAGAGAGTCCACAGAGGTGCTGGAGGTTTTCTGGTCATGACCTCTGCGCAGGTCCTCCATGGACCCATGGCCTGAGCTGTTAAGGCTGAAGGTGGAACCAGCTCTGGATCCTCTGGTATCTGGCTCTTCTGTGTAGACGTGACTGCCATTGATGCACACATTGCCCTGCGGCATGCCCAGTCCAAGAGAGCCGGTACCTTGGGAAACTTTGCTGTCAGAGCTTCCGGTCCGCTTGTGCTTCAGAAATTTAAATTTCCTTTTGCCTTTGAAGAAAAAAAAGGGATCCAATTCAATATTTGCATCTAATTCAATATTTATATATTTTTTCCTAAACAGTGAAGAGTGAGCCTGGTTTTGTGCCTGGGACAGTATTTACTCTGCTGGTGCATGGTGGAATTCAATTTAAAGTCTTCTGCTAATTATGTTACGAAGGGATGAACAATATATCAGTTCTATAGCAATTATTGTACATACACAATACTGAAGATGTTTTGTTTATCAGATTTATCAAATGTTTAATTTGAATATTGTATTGTTCGTGCTCATTTTCCCCATTTTTTAGATTACCTTTGTCATCATCTAACATTTACTTACAAATCTTTAATTTTTGCTATATTCAGACAAAATAGTATATAATTTCAACATCTGGAATTTATTGGTTATTGGCCATAACTTGAAATTTCACTGTATTGGGATCAGACAGAATTTATGATTTTTCTAGTAAACAGGCTGATTCCGATACCCATTGTTAAAAGCTTTTTTTTTTGTTGCTCTATAACAGACCAAACTGTCTTCAACCAAAATTAGAGGCAACCACTGGATTTTAATTATGATCCAAACAAAGATCAATTGTTTTTTTATTTGAATAAGATTTTATAATTAAAAAATTTAAAAGCAAAAACTGAATGGTCTGTCTTTAGATAAAATTATGCTACATCAAACATACCTGCAGAAAATAAAAACAGCAAATGAATAAAAATGCTGAGTCGCTCTATGCATTCATATAAACCCGCACATCCAATTCAATATTTATATGTTTTTTCCTATATTTTGAGCATTGTGAACAGTGAGCCTGGCTTTGTGCCTGGTACAGTATTTATTTTGCTGGTGCATCTGCTCTATTCTTTGCATCCATATTCAGCATGTCCCATCTCTTGTATGTGCTAATGTCCTGTTTACAGACTTCATAATATTTCCACACAAATTACATTTTGGGAAATGATTGCACTGCAGTTTGTGTGGAAGTCCTGAATAGAGATGACCAGTGCATCTCTATAATATATAATATCGGTCAGAATTCTAAATGAATATGACTTGATTCCTAATGTCATGGAGAATTATTATTATTTGTATTTATTTTTAAATAATGGCAAATGCAAGGGCATTTATTAATCAGTTCATGATTACTCTAATGATCAAAGCAATAACCTTGGCATCGCTAGCATAATACTGTACTAATGGAACAATATGGTAGCAGATATATCATGCATTTCTAATATTGAAAATATTGCCGCAATGCGTTGTGTGGTGATACCTTCAGGAGACTCTACATTTAGGCCAGACGATCTGCTCAGACTGATGGCCGAATCTTTTTCAGGCAGGGTGGCGAGTGTGGACATGGACTGGGACATGTTACGGTGCAAACCCGGTTTGGGTGCGAAGAGAGACTTCAGTTTATTCTTCTTTTTGGCACCAGGTGTGACATCAGGCTCTTCCTCGCCCTCGCTGTCTGTCAATACCTGTCCAACTGAAGGCACAATGGCGGAAGCAGAATCTGACATCCCATCTTTCTTTTTCCCTTTAAGCTTATCCTTGAACTTGCCAAGCCGTGATCGTGACTTGTCCTGCCCGGAGAGGTCGTACATGCTGGCGGTCATGTTGTTCTTCATGAACTGAATGTCTATGAGCACCTCACCCCTGTCTTTGTCAGCCTTTCCCGTCTTGCCCATCAATTTGAACCATCTGTTGAAAACAAATAGCACAGGATGTTTAGTTTCAAGCATTTTTGATTTCCCAGAGAACCCCCTCATCAAAGAAAAAAGAATGCTAGAGGCAAGACTGAGATGAAAGATATAAGAGTATGGAATGAGATTGTGCTGTGTTGTGTAGATACACTGCCCTTCAAAAGTTTTTGATCAGTAAGATTTTTTTATGTTTTTAGAAGAGGTCTCTTACGCTAACCAACGCTGCATTGATTTTATTAAAGGCGCTGGGAAGATGAATCTGTAAACTGGGTCATTAATGTAGTAGAAATGTGAAATTCTTTTTGAGTTTGGTGCCTTCTAGACTGAGAAAACACAGAAAATGTATTTTTGTCTCGTGGTGATGACAGACAACAATTCCCAGAATACACTTCGCTGCCCTACTCTAGGCACGGCTACTGGATTACTGGATCACTTGCCCACCGCGTTCATTTTCATAAAATCAGTTCAGTTAGCAGTCTGGCGCATTTTCAGTTCATGTCTTTGGAAGCTTAACTTTCATAGGAAGTTCATTTGAAAAGTTGAAACTCACTTTACTCTCAACCGCTCCGTTTACATGAATCTCCGCAGCTCCCCGAGCCGAGTGCTGTGAGTGTGATGTTGAAAACATGCGGAAATAGCGCCTCCTGCTGGCTGTAGTCTTTAGCCTCTGGCCTCTGGAATTTTTCCAGAAATAAAATACATAATTCTCTCGTCTCAGGGTCATATGAGGGGAAAATGCGATAATCGAATATTTCTGATACAAAGCTTAATGCTAATCGCTGAAGTAACCCTTTAAATACAAGAACAACAAAAAAACAGTAATATTGTGAAATATTACTAAAATGTAAAATAACCGTTTTCTATTTGAAAATATTTTATTATAATTTATTCCTGTGATGCAAAGCTGAATTTTTAGCATCATTACTCCAATCTTCAGTGTCACATGATTCTTTAGAAATAATTCTGATATGATGATTTGCTGCTCAAGAAACATTTATGATTTTGATTATTATCAATTTTGAAAACAGTTGTGTAAAACATTTTTCAGGATTCTTTGATGAATAGAAAGTTCAAAAGAACAGAATTTATCTGAGATCGAAAGCTTTTGAAACCCAAAATGTTATTATGTAATGTTACAAAATATTCTATTAAAAATAAATGCTGTTCTTTTGAACTTTCTATTCATCAAAGAATCCTTACAAAAGATTTCAACATTAAAAATAATCATAAATGTTTCTTGAGCATTAAATCATATTATAATGATTTCTGAAGGATCATGTGACACTGAAGACTGGAGTAATGATACAGAAAATGCAGCTTTGCATCACAGAAATAACTGACATTTTAAAATATATTCAAATATAACTAATGAAAAAAAAATTAATCGGCAGTGTACACTTGGCAAAACTGCAAAAATGACAAGGTTATGCACTCAAAGCTACGGGATTCCAAAGTCCGAGTAAATAGTTTCACGTGATTGTTAACATTCCTCAGAGACTATGAACAAGAATGGCACATTATGGTTCATTGAACTAGAAACTGACTCAGAACACAAGGACACTAGAGGGGAACAATGACTTCAGGGTCTAAAACAAAAAGAAATCTACTACATTGGACAGTTTGGAATTAAAAACCTGCATTTTCCTTTTGGGCATCAATAAAATAGGTCTATCAATCTAAAATGACCAAAAAACAACACCGCCTTGAGCAAGTTGAATGTTGTAGGAAATTAATGACTGAGCTGGCGAGCTCACGTGACTGAATGAAACAACAAACTTAGATCCATGAAAAACGTAGAGGAATAAAGCTGAGGACACAAGGGTGCCACAACTGCACACAGGGCTTGTTTAATGGAAAGTTAAGCTGGCAGTAGCGTATGGCTGAGATTGGAGTGGGTGGCTTAAAAAAATCTATTTTGAGCTCTGTGAATAACACAATACTGACACTCAGGGCAGAAAATATACTTTGGCATATTAGTGTCAGATGAGGGGTATAAGAGGGAAAATGGCAATTCACTAAAACCTTATAAGAGTCAAACTTGTTTCTTTAAACACAACTTTATTCATTTCAGGAAAAAAAACATAAAATGTGGCACAGTACCTACCATAAGGTTCGGTGATAAAATAAAATAAATCCCAGTCTTTGTAAATAGTTTCACGTGATTGCTGACATTTCTCAACAGCTACAAAGTAGAATGGTACATTACAGTTCAATGACCAAGACACAGTCTTATCTTAACTCAAGGACACTAGCGGAGAACACTGACTTCAGGGTCTAAAAACAACAAATCTACTGCATAGACGGATAATTGTCTCAAATAAAAGTGCATTTTTTAAATTAAAATCTGCATTTTAGACAAAACAGGAAAATAGTGCCTGACTTCAGGGTTTGGAAATTAAATGAAATGCTGGGATAATGGTCTTATTTTTATATAAGAGGTTCAGGGGTAAATGGTGAACTTGTGATGATCACAGAACTTGTACAATCTCAACAACACATTAAACCCTAATACTCAAAATAATTGAGTAGGGTACACTTACATCAAACAAATTAGTTAAATGAACTTTTAGGAGTATTTAGAACTTTTTTTTTTTTTTAGATTTTTTTTGAGTTCATTAAACTGACACATTTGAAGTAAATGTAATTGTTTTGAGGTGTGTGAATATTATGTATGTATGTATGTATGTATGTATGTATGTATGTATGTATGTATGTATGTATGTGATAGGTTGCCACCTGTGCAATAAATTCATTTGTGAAATTTCCTCACTACTAAATATTCCAGGGTCAATTGTTAGTGGTATTATAACAAAGTGGAAGCAATTGGGAACAACAGCAACTCAGCCACAAAGTGGTAGGCCACATTAAAAATTACAGCGCATAGCCAGTGCAGGTGACAGTGCATAGAAGTTGCCAACTTTCTGCAGAGTCAATACACACCACCAAACTTTGTTTGGCCTTCAGATTAGCTCAAGAACAGTGCATAGAAAGCTTAATGGAATGGGTTTCCATGGCAGAGCAGCTTCATCAAAGCCTTACATCACCAAGTGCAATGCAAAGTGTTGGATGCAGTGGTGTAAAGCACGCTGGACTCTAGAGCAGTGAAGACGTGTTCTCTGGAGTGAAGGTTGCCAGGAGAATGGTACTTGCCTGACTGCATTGTGCCAAGTGTAAAGTTTGGTGGAGGGGGGATTATGGTGTGGGGTTGTTTTTATCAGGGGTTGGTCTTGGCCCCTTAGTTCCAGTGAAAGGAACTCTTAATGCTTCAGCATACCAAGACATTGTGGACAATTTCAAGCTTCCAACTTTGTGGGAACAGTTTGGGGATGGCCCCTTCTTATTCTAACATGACGCACCAGTCTACAAAGCAAGGTCCATAAAGACATGGATGAGCGAGTTTGATGTGGAGGAACTTGACTGCGTGCACAGAGTCCTGACCTCAACCCGATAGAACACCTGTGAGCCAGGCCTTCTCGTCCAACATCAGTGCCTGACCTCACAAATGTGCTTCTAAGAGAATAGTCAAAAATTTGCATAAATACTCTCCTAAACCTTATGGAAAGCCTTCCTAGAGGAGTTGAAGGAGCTGTTAAAGCTGCAAAGGGTGGACCAACTCCATATTAAACCCTACAGATTAAGAATGGGATGTCATTAAAGTTCATTTGCACGTAAAGGCAGGCGTCCAAAAACTTTTAAGCAATGAAGTGTATGTTAAATGTTCTGTAATGTTGTACACATTCAGCAATTGTTATGCTATGTTAATGTTAGCAAAGCATTGTGTTACAAGTTATCTGAATTAGCTAAAGCTAACAAGTTTCCACTACCAAAATATTTAGAAATGATCAATAATCTCAATTTAAGTTAAATGTATAAATTTTACTGAAATATTTTAAGTTCTTTCAAATCTTACATTTATTAACTTAAATTTAAGTAACTGATTACCTCAATTTTTTTTTAGTTTTGCCAATTTATTCGGCTGTCCAGAGTCCAGTGAACCATTAATCAGTGTGTGTTTCAGCCACTTAAACAGCAGCTGCTACTTTAAGGCCAGGTTTCATAGACAGGGCTCAGATTAAGCCAGGATTAGGCCTGACAGATGACAGAACACACACTGGACACAGTGAGTAATGCAATGATAATGCAATGGAGAAAATAACATGGGTGTGTGTTTAAATGACTCTGTGGCTATCTGATGAATAATACCGTGATGACTCTGGAGCTAAATACAGCATCTAACCCTGGGATTATTAGTGAATGATCTCTTCTGCCCGCCTACGCCTCAACATCATTTAGCACCATTACAGAGCACATCAACGTCAGAGAATAACATAATGGCTAGGAATGGACAATATAGCTGAAAACAAATCAGTTTTGGTCATGATATTTATACATTTCCTCTGAAATGGCTCAAAAAGCAGTTTTTTTTTATCAAACAAAAACAAGAAGAACACTAATTTAGTTTCGTAAAATAGACAAGCCTTGTTTTCCACAATGCCATAAATAAACACACATAATATATAAAATAGCAATATACACCTTCATATATTAAATAAACCATTTTAAAATAAAGTAAAAGTTAATGAACATTAGGTTATTCAAATCATCACAATGTTGATTAATTTTGTACTTACAACAAAGCAATATTTAAAGGGATCATGAACTGGCTTTTCACTTTTTTTATACAGTTGTCATCTTATAATGTTTGCATGGTTTTTTTTTACATTCAAAAGCATCATAATGAATAAGTAATAGGCTATTTTCTACCCTGGTTTTGAGCATAGCTTCTGGAGCGCTCAGTTTTTATGGGCGTGCCGCATTGAAGACTTGGAAGTAAACGCCCACTGCTATGATTGGTTAAAAGTTGTGCATATTAGAGTGAGCTCCGGCTCCCCTATGAGTACACGAGAGGAATTGTTTTGAAAATGTGTCGAAAAACTAGCCTGGCGTGGCCATACTCAATTCTAGTCAGAATATGAGTCTGGTACCGCTCCATTGAGCTTTGATTATGGGGCGTGTTTCAACCGAGCCAGGAAAGACCTCAATTGGATAGACCCACAACCAATCAGAGCAACGGAGCGACCGTAACGTTAGTTCTCAAATGTCAACAGAACTCAACTGCACTGTGTTGTCAAGTCTGTGTTTTTCTCCATGTCCGCGGGTTGGAGCGACCCCAATTATGTGATATTTTATCAACCAAACACCTTTTTTTTTCGGAGAACCCCCCGGAAAGTTATTGTTTTGGGCTATAGTTTTGAGTAGCAATTGTGCGCGACATTGCAAAAAAACGTGGCAACCCTGTCTGCACGGGCGCTGGATTAAGTAACGTTACAAGAAAAAGATGAGTGTAAACGATCTTTGCCAGTATTGTAATAAAATAATTTAAGGATACACAGAGTACTTACCAACATGATCATCGTTGCTGAGAGAAATAGTGAAGGTGAATGCATATAAGAACAATTTCTCCATTTAGGATAAGAGCAAATTCAACCCAAAGCGCCTTTGACGATGTGGATGATTACGTTACTGTTGATCATCTGTCCATCATCGTCTAAAGCCCGCCCTGACAATTTCATTGGTCCGAACAGGACCAATGTTGTGGGCGGGGCTAAATTCGGCTGGCATCCAGGCTATAGAAAAACGGCAACCGGAATGATTCGCCCACAGGGCTCGCAATACGTCTTTATCAGACAAACACAATGATTTATCTGTCAGCTACCCGCAATTAATTGGAATGTTATTTTTTATTACTTGGCCCTCCCGTTCGGTGGATATAACACACACACACACACAAAATTTAAGATAGCCCGTCCAGCAGGCCGGTGATATGTTTTGATAGCCCAACTGGAAAACGCATTAGCCCTGGGACATCGGGCTTTGCGAGCCCTGGCCCATACATGTTCTAGTCTGATCCCGTATCGCAGGACAATGAATCAACAACACCTCAAATACAAAGGATACTCCAGTCTCCAGTGACAGTGTGGTAACTCATGTTTAGTTAGACACATTTCACTGCACATCACAGGAAAACACATTTGCAGATCGATCATTTGCTGAGCCAGCTGTCAATAAAAGCTTTTCTTTGACTAACAAGGAAGTTTTCAGGTCTGAAACTTATACAGGATATTCTTATATTACGATTACCTTTTATATCAAAAGCTCAAGGGAAAGTTGATTTCTCAGTTCATGACCCCTTTAATATGCAACAAAGATGTTATCATCAGGCTTTTAATGTCACTTGTCCACATTTCTGAACCATAACAAGGATGTAATATTTGACATGGCAGAATTTTGACTAGCCCCAATAATGGAAATCATGGTGTAAAACAGGAATTTCAAGGCATTAAACAGAAGTGGTTAAAAGGATGGTAACCAGAAAGTTGTTGAATCAAGTCCTGGAGAAACTGAACCATAAGCAATCGCAATTGTGCCCTTAAACATTAAATGTTGCTAAACCAACTAATCACACAATGACAAGAGAAACGACTTCTCACATCTAGGAGGTGCTCATTTGACACGACATGTTCTGACAACACCTCACGCCCATAGAAACACACAGAACACACGAGCAGCTCCTGGTGATGTGATGTCATTCAGATCTTTGTCAACTGCACACAAGTTGCATTACAGTTCTGTTCACACAAGGGAAGTTGCAACGGGGTGTTGCCTTGTTTGAGTGTGAGACCTTTTAGATAAGCGATTATCTAGTAAAGAATTAACCTAACATGAAAATAAGTTATGGTTTTAAACAAATTAACCCCATACACACACACACACACACACACACACCCCATGCAATCACTTTAACAATATATTGAACTGATATTTACTTTTGGATGTTACATCATTCATGATTTTTCCATTACAAAAAGATATTCTTAAAATTGTCTCTTTAGATGTTAGTATTTTTATTTAGTATTATAGTTTGTATTAGGTTTTTATTTTGAATATCCGTTTTATTTTCTTTCATTTAATTTAGTTGTTTTTGCCTTGTGCGTTGCTTAGGGAACACATGGCACCAGGATGCACTATGGGAAGAAGGCAAGCTGGCGGAGGCAGAGTGATGCTTTGGGCAATGTTCTGCTGGGAAACCTTGGGACCTGCCATCCATGTGGATGTTGTCACATCCATCTATGTGGACACATACCACCTAACTAAGCATTGTTGCAGACCATGTCCACCTGTTTATGGGAATGGTATTCCCTGGTGGCTGTGGCCTCTTTCAGCAGGATAATGCACTTTCCAAAAAGCGAAAATGGTTCAGGAATGGATTGAGGAGCACAACAACGAGTTTGAGGTGTTGACTTGGCCTCCAAATCCCCCAGATCTCAATCCAATCAAGCATCTGTGGGATGTGCTGAACAAACAAGTCCGATCCATGGAGGTCCAACCTCGCAACTTACAGGACTTAAAGGATTTGCTGCTAACATCTTGGTCCCAGATACCACAGCACACCTTCAGTGGAATCCATGCTTCGACAGGTCAGGGCAGTTTTAGCAGCAAAACACCTGATCAGTGTACATTTATCAAACCAACATTTGGTAAAAGTTGCAAATATTGCAAATATAATATACTTCAATTTAACAAAACTTAAAACATGCTCATATAATTGATGGTTCAGGTTTTCCAGTTAAGTGCCTCTTTTCATTGACCATTTGTTGAAAGTGTGTGAAAAATGCCTTTCGGCCTCATTTTGTACCCTACTAATGGAAAGTGTCAGGTAAGATAAACCTAAATAAGCAAAGTTCTAGACAAACTCATCAGTTTTGCCCTGAAAGATCCTCAATAACAGCGGTGCTCTGACAGGAAGTACAAGCAGCATCAGATGAATCAGCACTGGATGTCTCATTGTTCCAGTGTGTTTCTTCCTGCATGTGCCAGTGCGCTGATAAGGCCTTTGACTGGCAGGACAGTTTTATCACACACAGCAGAGTAGGGATCCCGCTAAAGCACAACAACATGTTTCTTCACTTTGTTCCAAGATATTCAACAAATTAACTATGATGCTCAGATAATTGGACATATTTTGTCATGTGACATAAAAATATGATACTTAATAGGAATTTATTGATACTTCCAAACCGGCAAAACATCACTAACCAAAATTTAAAGTGTAATTTTGCAGATTTTCAACCTGCTTGACAATGTTGGTAGTATGTGTAAATGAATAATGTTTACTTATTCTCCATGTAACCTGGACCGAGAAATGTATGTTTATTTGTCAGCAAAATCTGCCAGATGACGCAAAACATACCAGTCTGAAATATTGACATCAAACACAGAGGTTTTTCTGATTTTCCTTCACAGCGTTCTCTCGGTATATATAATTATTTGTCTTCTTTAGCAACTGCCTACAACGTTCTGGATGTTTCACTGGAAACTGAGAGTAACTCACTCCCGCTAAACGTTAAATCTTTAAAATTCTTGCTCCCGGGAAAAAAAGTCGACACCATAAAAGTTTGCAAAGAATTATTTCCTACTAAAGCAAGGCAGTATTTGGAAACGGAATTTGGAAAGTTGTTAGCAGTTGGAGAAGACGTGCTCCCATTCTGCCTCATATCAGGAAAGAGTCACTGTTTTAAAGTCTCAGTGGATGACTCCATGCCGAAAGAAATGGCTGATGCCTTTCAGGAGCTTCTGTATTAGCATAAGGCATTTAGCATATTTTAGGCATATCCTATGAAGCATCCTCATGCATGACAGAGAGAAAACAAAGTGCTCTCTTGACTTTGTTTGAAGTCTGAAGCGTGTGACAAGCCTTGACTTTATGTCAAGTCAAATCAAGTCAAATTTATTTATATAGCGCTTTTAACAATGCAGATTGTTTCAAAGCAGCTTCAGTGTTAAACAGAAAAATAATGCAACAGAATATATTTCGATTATCATACAGTAACAATGTGGGCTTTAGATCAGTAATTTGGTCTATATGGTTAATTTAGTTTAATAATTAGATTTATTTTGAAATATATTCGAAAAATAGTTTTTTCCCAACTGAGCATGCAAGCCAGAGGCGACAGTTTATGTCACGCTAACAGAAATGTATTTATCAGGCAACACGCATGTCGAACCCTGAGAGAGAACTGGGGCACAAACAGAACAATCAGACACCAGAAAAGGGGATGTTAGATAGTTAACCTTCTCCAAAATACTGTTTTATTTAAATAACTGCACAATATAACAGGGGAATTTGAGTGTAAGATTAAATGTGCACACACACCAAGGTTCAGTTTAGACCTTTGTTCATCTTCAGAACACATATTAAGATATTTTTGATGAAATTTGAGACCTTTCTGACCCTACATAGGCAGCAATGTCATCACCACTTTCAAGGTCCAGAGAGGTAGTAAAGACATCGTTAAAATAGTCCATGTGACTCCAGTGGTTCAACCTTAATGTTATGAAGCGAAAAGAAAAAATCAAAAATGACTATTCAACAATCTCTTCTCTTTCGTGACACTCTCCTACGTGATTCACGCAAGCACCACAACGCATGCATATGGTGCTCAGCCAATCGCGAGCCGGCGTTCTGCCATAGAACTCGGAAGCGCTGCACTGTGTGAATAGCCCAACACCATGAATAGCGTAAGAGAGACAGGGAAGAGAAAATAGTGTTGAATAAACTAATTCTTTTTGTTTGTTTGAACCACCATTTTCTAATATTTTAAAACATAATTTATTCCTGTGATGTCAAATTTGAATTCATCATAATCATTCCTCCAGTGTCAAATGATCCTTCAGAAATCAATCTAATATGCGGATTTGCTGCTCAAGAAACATTTGTTATTGTTACAAATATTCAAAAGAACAGTAATTATTGGATATTGATAAAGTTACAAAACTTTTCTGTCTTTACTGTAACTTTTGATCAATTTAATGCTACCTTGCTGAATTTACGAATCAACTTTAAAGCGATATTCCGGGTTCAATACAAGTTATGCTTAAACGATGTAACAATGTTATTAAATTTTTTAAATTTTAGGTTACACTTACAATTGAAGTGATTAGGGCCAATCCGTAAATATTCAAATACTCAATACAACGGCCACAAGAATAATGGTAAAGGCACAACATGTAAGATTTTTGGAATAAAATATCCAAAAGCCACTAGAACATTGTTATATATTTTGTTGACTTGCATTATCCCAAATGTTTCCAGGTGTTACCTTTTCTTCGTAAGCTGAATCCAGAAAGTGGTCTGGCGGGAGCTAGATATTTTACTTTATTAAGTTTTAAATATGGATATTTTTCTTACAAAACTATCAGTTCGCTTCAGAAGGCCTTTATTAAGCCCCTAGAGCCGTGTGGAGTACATTTATGATGCATGGATGCACTTTATTGCACTTCAAACTCAATGGACCCCGTCACTGTCATTATAAAGCTTTGGAAGCGTCAGGATATTTATTTATATAACTCTGACTGGGTTCATCAGAAAGAAGAAAGTCATATACACCTAGGGAAGGCATGAGGGTCAGTAAATCATGGGGTAATTTTCAATTTAAAGTAAACTAATCCTTTAAGATTGTTGCCATGCTAACGTCATAAACCCTTAAACTGTAAAAATGATAATTAAACAGCTCTGCAGGTTTAAGAGTAGAATTACAATAATTAGGTGCTTTTTTAAAAGCTTCACATTTCTGCTTTTAAATCCGCCAAACTCCATTGCCCTATTCAACCTCAAACTTTTTTTAAAGAAGAGGAAGGACAAGCAAAATCAATTACTTTCCTGGTAATAAACTATTTTTTAGGTTTCCAACACTATGCCACAAATGCTGTCAATGGAGCTCAACTTGCATCGAATCTTGAATATTCAAATGTAATTTTCCAGCGATGACACCCTGTTGATGTTGATGTCAGACCGCAATCTTATACTTCAAATCACCATCGGAACAGCAGATCCGTTTACAAGAAACACTGTGGTCCGGTTTCATACGAGAGTCAGCTTACTTCACCTAACTGTGTTTCCGGTTCCTTGACCTGGGGGAACAGCAGCCCACGCTGAAACAGGACAAGATATGACTTACTTAGCATAAACTCATGACAACAGGAAATGTCTCAGTCAGACCCAAAAAGAACCCAACGGCACAGAAGCAGAGCTCTCGAGTGGCCCAGTTAATTAGAAAACAGCTTTCATTCAGACTCAAATGCGAGCTTAACTTATAGGCTAGAGCAAAACAACTTTTCGGCAGAAGGCCAGACGTGCGCTGTCTGCCTTTGTACAGGAGATTAAATTAGGTCTCGTAATCAAAATGACCAGGCGAGCTGTACTCAAAAACTGTGCATTTACAATCAAACAATGAAAGTCATTCAGAGAGCAGGTGAAGAAAACACAAGCTCATTAAAGCAAGCTGTTCAAATCCAAGGTCAGAAGAATGCTGTGACAGATTTGTGTGCCATTTTGTAAAATTCATTTCAGACCTTTGCCGTGACTGACGTTACAATGATGTCTAGAGCTAAGCTAACTTATTCATGAAGTCTGTGCATAATGTACACCCCGTGGCTCTGGATTACAGCGAGATGTAATAACCACCAGATCTAGTCAAACAGATTTCCACCGACCATATACATACATTCCAATGGGATACCAGTGGAATTTCCACCCTAATTCAGAAACAATCACAAACAATCACCCCTGGATAAACTGAAATTCTGAGCAAATAAACCAAAAGAGCCAACATTCAAACAAACCAACATTGTTTGAACTCATTACAATAGTTCCCACATTCGATTAGCATTCATTTTTTGACTCTTAATTGAAAACATCTTATGTAAATATGAAAGACTCAATTCAGAGTCTGTTGTGAAGTTCTGCGACATTTATAGTTGAGGGGGAAAATCCTGCCCTGTGTCCTTTGGTCTACCATGACCAATTGCAAGAGAACTCAAAGCTCAGCTCATTATTTCCACATAAGGAAGATTTGATGCCATCCCTCAGCACAGAACTATCCTTGTGAAACACCATTCAAACACTAATAAGAAGCAGAGAAAAGTTAGATGCACTTGAGAGAAATACCTTAGTTTTGTCAGAAGGATATCAGATATCCTGTGCTCATTATATATATATATATATATATATATATATATATATATATATGTGTGTGTGTGTGTTTCATGTGACGCAAAAGAACTTAAGAATGCACTAGTCATCAGGATGCATGTCAAGTCACGTTCACTCACTCTGTTTTATTACGGGATTTATTGTCCTGGAGCTCCAGGAGGTTGATGGACGCCTGCCCGAGCGTTTTATCGGGTCCTATCAGAGCCCGGTGCATCACACACACCTGTAGGGTGCAGCGCTCCGCGTTATTGGGGTGAAAGAGCGGCAAGTCGAACGCGGCCTCCTCTTTCCACACCGGCGCGACGCTCTTCTCAGCCACCGAGGTGGAGAACTTATCCTTTGCCACCTGCATGATGGCGTACGCGTCGTTGGTGCCATTCTTCCCCTTGATCCGCAAACCCCTCGCCTGGAGCACCGTTACCTGGACGCTGGTGGGATACCACTGCTGGCTTTGCTCTGCCAGAGACATTTCTGTGAAAACCCAACCGGTATCAGTTGGAACTGAAAAGTCAACAGGACGCGGGAGAAGTCCTGACAGACGAGAAGTTGTGTCAAGAGTCCGTTAATGTTTCGCTGCAAAAGTTTCACCTCATCCAGTGAAGCAACAAGTAAGCGTCACTCTGAGGCCACGCCCACACGCCTGTTGCTCTATATGTGAACAGGCGTGTGGGCGTGGCCTCAGAGTGACGCAACGAATAATTGTTGCATTGGGCAGAGCTGTAAACAAGCTCTATTTAAATCTCCTTATACAATGTTTTCTGTAATTCTGTAAATGAAAAATTGATGTAAAAGGTATTGCTTTTTTTACATACTATGAATCTGTATTTGGCGTATTGTGAATGTCTGATGTTGTTGTTTTTTTTTGTTTGTTTTTTTATCTTTGGAGCCTCTGTATTTGGTGCCTGTTTTTGTGTTCTATAATAATTATAATAAAGCTGTAAACAAGCTCTGACAAATGCTTAATCTTTGTGATTATATATATATATATATATATATATATATATATATATATATATATATATATATATATATATGTACAACCCCAAATCAGAATATGTTGGGACAGTATGGAAAACATAAAAAAAAAAAAAAAATTCTAAATTTACTTTGACTTGTATTTCATTGCAGACAATATGAACCAAAAAATATTTCATGTTTTGTCTGGTCAACTTCATGTCATTTCTAAACATGCATCCTTTCCTGTCATTCAGACCTGCAACACATTTCCAAAAAAGTTGGGACTGGAGCAATTTAGGGCTAGTAATGAGGTAATATATATATATATATATATATATATATATATATATATATATATATATATATATATATATATATATATATATATATATATATATATAATATTTTTATGATATACAATTATTTTTATCATATAAAATATATATTTATATTATTTTAATTTAAAAGGAATATGTATGGACTATTTTCTATCATTTTATACATGACGGCCTAAATTAAGCCCTGACTAAAGCTGCGTGTTGTAAGCATAATACAAAATTTTAAAATAAAAAATATTAACATCACACAACTTATTTTGGTGAAGCACTGATGTTCATGAGAAAAATAAAATAAAATCCACACACATAAGTACCCCATGACTTTTGTATTGTCTATCTTATAATAATTATATGATGCTCCTTTTAATTATGACAATTTAATTGAGACGTGAAGTTTAAATGTCCCATGACTAAATTTAGACATTAGACAACTGTACAGCTCTGTGAAACAAAGCTACAATTATGTGAATTGTCATGCTGGCATTGACCAGTTCTCATTGTTCATGAAAAAAGGAACACAATTGAGCAGGATCTCCTTATTTCCAAAAGAGATTTAAACCAAAAGAGAATTTTCTCTGAAAAACCAACAGAAATAAACCACTCTTACAACCTGATTACTCAAAATAGAGTTTTATAATGATCTAAAATAGAGATAGGTTGAACAAAAACAAAGAATTTTGTTTGTGGGAATCATACCATTGTGTACTGTAGAGCTGCTTAGCTGGAATTGAAGTTGTGGCGAATTTTGCAACATGTATTTTCCTGTTTATTACTGAGAAGCTGCTTTTGAAAAAAAGTCTGTATTGTATAAAGCGCTATATAAATAAATGTGACGTTTCATAATTTATAATTGTATATTAATCTGTTGTTTTTCCACAGTTATAGTCACCATCATACATTACTGATGAGTTTTCATTATCATTCAGAGTTAACCTAATGAACATGACGTGAACAAACAGTGCCTTCGTGAGGGTAATGCGTGCTTGTATTGTTCCTGAAACCCGTCGTTCAAGGCCTTCATAGTTCTGCATGGGGAGTGGAAGTCAACAGGGCATGTCCCTTTAACTCTTTATCATTGTATTCTTTTACATAGTAAAATGAGGTCAGACTGCAGGCTATGGTTTGCTACAGCAGCAAAAATACATAAAAAAGCATCTATGTAATACCCTGCTCTTTTCTTCTGTGTTATGGCCATGGGATGCGTTCCAATGATGTCATCTTTTCGATACCAGACAATAATTGAAAGCATAATTTTATCATTCAGTCAGAGACCACATGTATTGAATTACTGTAATGCAATAGTGAATCATGAGAACATACTGCCCTCTAGAGAGGACTAAGAACACATGCAATAAAGGAATAGCTCAGGCAAAAATCTCATGTTTTTTTGAAACCATATAACATTCTTTATAACCAGAAAGATAACTCATACATTGAAAGTGAATGGTGACCACAGCTGTGAGGGCAGGATTTTTAATGAATAGCTACAAGTTTTCAGTGTGTTCCTCACACGCTACTGTATGGTTGATGTTCATGAAGACATTTTTATGATGCTTTTATGGTGTGTTGGAGCTTGATAACCCTGGTCATCATCCATTTCGTTGTTCTATAAAGTAGAATAAGACTCATTAAGATTTTTTGGTGAACTTTAGATATAGAATTATATATTTGCCACTATTATAAAAGTTTTGAAGCAACTGTATTTGCCTGAGCAATGAGCATCATTAAAAAAACATGTTCTGTGAAATACACTCACTAAAAACCAGGGGTATTATAGTTAACTGAAAGTAAAACCAAAAAAAAGGAAAAAAAAAACATTATTTGAAATAAAATATATAAAAATGATAATTAAAAATATAATACTAAAGGGGGGGCTAGCTTTAGTTTAACTTGATGTACCAAAATAAGTCAAACTAAAACTGAAATAAAAATGTATAAAAACTATAAGAGGGATTTTAAAAAAAAGACAAAAACTTGAACTAAAATCAAAATGAAAACTAATAAAAAATTGTAGCGCCATCTTAAAAAAACATGAACCAAAACTTTCAAATTAAAATGGATTTTTTTTTTTTTACTGACTCAAATCTTTAATTAGAACTATAATACTTTATCAATGGTACTAAAATAAAACTGCTTAAAACATACTTAAACAAATGAACATAAAGCTGCAAAGTATGTACTGAAGTGCGTCACCAGTGTTTTAAGTGGTCCTGGCGTCTCTGCTGAAAATGTTTCCCACAGTACAGACCCTCGTCCACAGAGAAGTGTCCTCGCTCCATGAGACTGAGATCACAGTCCCTGCAGGTATAGCACTCGACGTGCCTGTAGCGTCCTTCTCTGATCCTCACCGCCTGAGTTCTGCATCAGGAGACACCGTCAAACGAGCTAAACATCCATGTGTATGTGATTTCAGACATGCATTGGCTAGTCTTGATTTTGTAGAATAGAATTTTCTTGCTTGAATGAAATATTTTGCATTGTTGCAGCACCTCTCTTTCTAGTATGTCACTAACACTCTGTTTAGTTCTGATCTCTATGAAGCCTCTCCTTCCAAAAAGTGCAGTGTGCTCTGGACCAATGTGTTGTGATTGGTCAGCCGCTTCAATCGTGTTTCGGAAATGCCACGTCCCCTTACCATAAAAATGTCCGAAAATGGGCAAAGAGACAGCAGACAAACGGCAAAAACAGCAATCCACCTGTCACACAAGTGGCCACGCCCTTACTATGCAGAACTTTAAGGCTTAATATAATTTAAATGGATGAGTTATAAAAATAAATAATATTCAAAAAAATAAAATGAATTGTCATGAATAGCAAAATTAACTATATAGACCAAAACCAATTCTTGTATCAGGCTGTAAACATGTTTTGTTTATGCTGTAAAGTTTGGCATTTTAACATGGGGGATATATGGAATTGACTCCCTTTTGGATCCTTTCTCTAGCAGCCAGTCGATGAATTGCAGTTTAAGTCACTTCCGTGTTAGCTTCAAGAGAGACCATTCTTCTAGAAGCACATTTGTGAGGTCAGGCACTGATGTTGGACGAGAAGGCCTAGCTCGCAGTGTCCACTCTAATTCATCCCAAAAGTATTCTATTGGGTTGAGGTTCCTCCACACCAAACTCACTCATCCATGTCTTTATGGAGCTTGCTTTGTGCACCGGTGTGCAGTCATGTTGGAACAGGAAGGGGCCAACCCCAAAATGTTCCCATAAAGTTAGGAGGATGAAATTGTCCAGAATGTCTTGGTATGCTGAAGTATTAAGAGTACCTTTCACTGGAACTAAGGGGCCAAGAACAACCCCTTATAAAAAATAACCCCACACCATAATCCCCCCTCCACCAAACTTTACACTTGGCACAATGCAGTCAGGCAAGTACCGTTCTCATGGCAACCGCTAAACCCAGACTCGTCCATCGGATTGCCAGACAGAGAATCGTGATTCATCACTCCAGAGAACACGTCTCCACTGCTCTAGAGTCCAGTGGCGGTGTGCTTTACACCACTGCATCTGACTCTTTGCATTGCACTTGGTGATGTAAGGCTTGGATGCACATAAGGAATGAAGCTCTCTACACACTGTTCTTGAGCTAATCTTAAGGCCAGTTTGGAGGTCTGTAGCTATTGACTTCTGCACACTGTGCGCCTCAGGATGCACTGACCCTGCTCTGTGATTTTACATGGCCTATCACTGCATGGCTGAGTTACTGTTGTTTCCAATTGCTTCCTCTTTGTTATAATACTACTAACAGTTGACCGTGGAATATGCAGTAGAGAGGACATTTCACGAATGGACCGGTGGTAACCTATCGCGGTACCACGCTTGAATTCTCTGAGCTCCCGAGAGCGACCCATTCTTTCACAAATGTTTGTAGAAGTGTCTGCATGCCTAGGTGCTTGATTTTATACACCTGTGGCCAGTAGCGCGGGAAGGGGGGTGCTGCGGGGGCTGCAGCCCCCCTCGTTATAGCATCAGCCCTCCCTGATGGGGGCCTGTGGACTAAAATTATATTGTATTTAAAAACATTAAATGAAATAAAATAAATTTAAATAGACTGACATAATGTGTTTGATATGGGATTAAAAATAATCGGCAGTTGATAAGATATAATCTAATGATTAATTATTTTAATAATTCCTCAGGAAGTGCTTTCATCACCGTCACGTCACCTCGCTCACACTCGTTTGGTCATGGCTAGCGATTAGCAGCAGAAACGCATTTCAGACGTTTTAAAAAAAATATTTACTACTAACACGGTTAAGAAAAGTAAAATTGAGAATTCTTCTCATATAAAGGATGTAAACCACAACGGCAACGAAACAGAGACTGAATTCACGCCAAATGCTGACCTTGACACCGACATAAACTCTGTTCAGACATCCGCGAGCAGCGAGGTTTGTGAGCTGGACGTTACCATGGACTCTCACCAGTCTGCTGAGGTCGGGACACATGATCGGATGGTTGCAATCAACATCATCGAGTATTTATATTCCGGTCGCGGTATAAAATGGTTTTAAGTCACCAAAAGATTTTGAAATGTTATATTTAGAATTTTATATGAAGCTACAGGCTATCTCTACTAGCATAATCCGTGTATCATTCGTTCAGTCGTTTTTTATTCAATTCAACATTGAAAGCAGAAACATTTTCATTGTTTTTTCGAAAAAACATAAAACAAGAATTCAGCTAGAATTTTCGTTCTGAGATAGAAAAATTAATAAACAGCTGGATTCCAGCTTTTTCTACCTCAGAATGAAAAACAAAAAAATCAAGCTGAATTCTTGGTTTTTATATTAAAAAAAGAAAAAGGAACCACTTTCTCATTTTTCTGCCTTCAATACTAAATTTAAAAAAAAAACGACTGAAATGATACACCGATTTAGCAGCCATACTGTAAACATTCTTTTTTTCCTATGAAATAACAAAAATTGAAAGGAAATCACACACGCAAACCAGATATACTACTACTACGACACCTGTCTGGTCGCCAGCGACAACATAATGACGTCACTCATTTTCCGACCCAACACTCAGACTCCCCTCGAATGAAACGGCTTCCAGCGCGCCTGCCTGTGGCCATGGAAGTGATTGGAACACCTGAATTCAATGATTTAGAAGAGTGTCCCAATTCTTTTGACAATATAATGTATATTGTCTGTGGAAGGTGTAGGACCATAAAATGTTTGTCCAATCATTGCATTCGGTCCGATGTCCTACCTGCCTGTCAACGTATGTATTCCCTCACCTACACATACATGCTCGCGCAGACATCACAAGTCATCAGCGCGTTTCATTCTATGCAGAGTTCAACAGACATCAGTCAGCGAGCACCGCAACCACAATAGTTCCTCCTGAACCGTTCATGTGTTTTGGAGGAGGCGTGGCTTTGGAGACACAGTGACAGTTTCAAGGCTAGCTTGCTATTGCTAGCCTCTCCAAAAAGTACCTACCCTACCTTTAAATGAGAGATATTGCATGTTTGTTCACGGAAGAACATTCAAGACTACAAATCAAAGCATTTCAGGGAATTAGAGAATAACGCAATTTTGAGTGAATTTGCAGTTTGTAACTTTGCAGACATTGTTCATGCTCAAACAGCAACATTACACACTAAAAGTTGAAATGTAAAAAAGCATAATATGTCCTTTTTTAGGGTTCTTACACAATGATGTAGCCACATCTCTCACAAGTGCGGAATCTTTGATTGTGCTGGATCGCTCCAGATGGCTGTGATGTTCCTGCACAAATCATGTGCATTTCTATTACATGAGGCACTCTTTATGTTTCATTTAAGAGGTTTTAATGCAAGATCATGTTATAAGAGTGAAATGAAACTCACGTTCTAGTCCCTCCTGTAGTATTCTGAAAGTGTTGGACTGTCTGGGCCGCTGAGGTTGACCATGCGTACTCTTGATTCTCCTGAGCTCTTCAGGGTCAATAGGGCCGTAGCTCCATACTGGATAATTAAAGCTTACCCTGAGACAAGAGTCAAAGCAGCATGAGTTTGAAAAGACTTCCTAAAGTTCTTCTACTACTAATTGTAGCATATATAGAATGTTTTCAAATGTGTGGGATGAAATATATATATATATATATATATTTTTTTAAAGAAATTAATACTTTTATTTATAATGTTACAAAAGATTCTGTTTCTAATGTAAATGCTGTTCTTTTAAACTTTGTGAAAGGGACATGTGAAGGCCAAGTATGGTAACCCAAGTCCTCTGCATTTAACCCATCTATGTTAGTGCACACATATTAGGAGTAGTGAGTAGTGAACACACACACAGCAAACCGTGGACACACACACCCGGAGCAGTGGGCAGCCATTTTGCTGCTATGTCCAGGGAGTGATGGGGGTTGTGGGGGTTTACAGGGTTTCTACCATTTAGAAAGAAATTATTTACAAAATTGTATAAATGATATGTGTCAATCATGGCAACTCTCTAATTAGATATAGCATGTTAATGAATATGGCTGTATTAATGTATTTGGTCTTGGTGGACTACGCTACGCTATGCTACTGCTGCTGATGATTATTGCTGCTGTTATGGACTTGCTGCTTACAGATACACAGACACACTGCTGTGGGCATGTAAGATATGCTGCTGATGCATAAATAGGCATAAATCCTGTAGCAGATCTAGGCAGGTGGAGCTGGGGGAGGTGGAGGGTTTTAGAGGAACTCTGATAGCGGGACTAGCTTACAGCAAACTAAGGGTGCTTCTAAATACTAAAATTGATGCTTGCTAATTTCCTAATTTCTCCGACCTCCAGCTCGCGACCTGGAAACCGATTTCAGCCATCTTGAAGGGCATCTAAATTTTCCAATTATACCATGAGGAAATGAGAAACGAGGAGTGAGGAGGCTTCCTGAGGAGTCATGAGTGAGGATACACAGGTAAATCTTTTCCTCACATCCTAAGGGGGTGGAGCTAATATGTCAGAAAAGTAAGCAAATTACTACAGGATCAGCAGAGGCCAATCAGCTTGTGCCACGCATTAATGATGTGAGTGCCTACAGACTGCATGCGCCCTCTAGAGTTTCTACTGACTGAACACTATACACTATCCTAAAGGATTATTAGGAACACCATACTAATACTGTGTTTGACCCCCTTTCGCTTTCAGAACTCCCTTAATTCTACGTGGCATTGATTCAACAAGGTGCTGAAAGCATTCTTTAGAAATGTTGGCCCATTTTGATAGGATAGCATCTTGCAGTTTATGAAGATTTGTGGGATAAACATCCAGGGGACGAAGCTCCCGTTCCACCACATCCCAAAGATGCTCTATTGGGTTGAGATCTGGTGACTGTGGGGGCCATTTTAGTACAGTGAACTCATTGTCATGCTCAAGAAACCAATCTGAAATGATTCGAGCTTTGTGACATTTGTGCATTATCCTGCTGGAATTAGCCATCAGAGGATGGGTACATGGTGGTCATAAAGGGATGGACATGGTTGGAAACAATCCTCAGGTAGGCCGTGGCATTTAAACAATGCCCAATTGGCACTAAGGGGCCTAAAGTGTGCCAAGAAAACATCCCCCACACCATTACACCACCACCACCAGCCTGCACAGTGGTAACAAGGCATGATGGATTCATGTTCTCATACGCCAAATTCTGACTCTACCATCTGAATGTCTCAACAGAAATCGAGACTCATCAGACCAGGCAACTTTTTTCCAGTCTTCAACTGTCCAATTTTGGTGAGCTTGTGCAAATTGTAACCTCTTTTTCCTATTTGTAGTGGAGATGAGTGGTACCCGGTATGGTCTTCTGCTGTTGTAGCCCATCCACCTCAAGGTTGTGCGTGTTGTGGCTTCACAAATGCTTTGCTGCATACCTCGGTTGTAACGAGTGGTTATTTCAGTCAAAGTTGCTCTTCTATCAGCTTGAATCCGTCGGCCCATTCTCCTCTGACCTCTAGCATCTTCGCCCACAGGACTGCCGCATACTGGATGTTTTTCCCTTTTCACACCATTCTTTGTAAACCCTAGAAATGGTTGTGCATGAAAATCCCAGTAACTGAGCAGATTGTGAAATACTCAGACCGGCCCGTCTGGCACCAACAACCATGCCACGCTCAAAATTGCTTAAATCATCTTTCTTTCTCATTCTGACATTCAGTTTGGAGTTCAGGAGATTGTCTTGACCAGGACCACACCCCTAAATGCATTGAAGCAACTGCCATGTGATTGGTTGATTAGATAATTGCATTAATGAGAAATTAATCCTTTAGGTGAGTGTATATGTTTATATATATATATATATATATATATATATATATATATATATATATATATATATATATATATATATATATATATATATATATATATATATATATATATATATATATATATATATGATTCCAAACATTCTAAACATGATGGTATTACTTTTTCTTGGTGGGCTGTGATTTGTATGTCGGAATCCTATCAGATGCAGAGTTGTGTCCTGAGGTGAAATCCTTCTGAAATAAATAAACTGGAACATTATTGTTAACCATACAAAACACAATTTCATTCAAAATATTAACAAAAACTATTTCAATGTAAAAAAAAAAAAAAATGTTTTACTGAACACAAGATGGCAGCAAAGCCTTCAAAATTGGGTGTTGTCCATTTAATGGTAACTTAATGTACAGACTTGAATTCAAGCCAAACATAATTACAGTGTGATATTAGTATTTGCATGCCCCCACCTGCTCATGTTGTTTCAGCTGGTTTGGACAGCTGTTTCTCTCCAGTGGGGCTCTGAAGCTATGAGAACTGCTGAACACATGAACAATAAGAAACATATGAGATGTTGTTTGAAGACAGCATGGTTCTAGTGCACTAACCTCTTGGACTGGCCCCGTAGCGACTCATGGGTTTGCTTTGGCCTGACTGACGGATCCTGGGTTGAAGAAGAATAGCAGGAAGTTGCACAACAGAAAACAGGATCGTTCTCACACTACTAGTTTTACTCGAAGCTGAATGTGCTTTATGTTCACAAAGAGCTGGTCAGTTAAGTGTGTGAATACTAACCGAATGAACAAGGGGTGTTGAATCAGGGTGACCGCGGTGCTGCAGGACAGCTGTTTGAGCAGGTCTGTAGAGAATGAGATTATTCTTTGAGATGTTCCAGTGAAGAATCTTCACAAATCAGTGTTTGTCTGTTGCGAATCTTATGAAAGCATGTCACTTTTTTACTTCCAGCATGAAAAAAATAAAAAATACTATGGAAATCAATAGGGTCCACCAACAGTTTGGTTACAGACATTCTTCAAAATAGCTTCTTTTGTGTTCAACAGAGCTAAGAAACCCCCTTAATGTATTATATATCTTTTAGGACCATTGACATTTTTGTGTTGTTACATTGCAATATTAATTTCATGTATTATATATTTTGAACATTAAGATATTTTTTGCACTGTGCATTTGGCAATAGAACACATTTATCCTCATAAACAAATCCTCATTAGTGTTTTTGTAACTTTTACTATTTACTATTTTACTTTATTTCTTTTTCCAGTTTAATTGTAATTGTATTTATTCTCAGTGATAATTATGATTTTTTTTTTAATATTCAGTTTTTTTTATTTTTATTAAATACATAAATACTGAATTTCTTTATAATTTAAATAATAAACACCGATCAGGCATAACATTATGACCTAATATTGTGTTGGTCCCCCTTTTGCTGCCAAAACAGTTCTGACCCGTCGAGGCATGGACTCCACTAGACCCCTGAAGGTGTGCTGTGGTATCTGGCACCAAGATGTTAGCAGCAGATCCTTTAAGTCCTGTAAGTTGTGAGGTGGGGCTTCCATCGGATTTGTTTGTTCAGCACATCCCACAGATGCTCGAGTGGATTGAGATCTGGGGAATTTGGAGGCCAAGTCAACACCTCAAACTTGTTGTTGTGCTCCTTAAACCATTTTTTGCTTTGTGGCAGGGCACATTACCCTGCTGAAAGAGGCCACAGCCACCAGGGAATACCGTTTCCATGAAAGAGTGTACATGGTCTGCAACAATGCTTAGGTAGGTGGTCTGTGTCAAAGTAACATCCACATGGATGGCAGGACCCAAGGTTTCCCAGCAGAACATTGCCCAAAGCATCACACTGCCTCCGCCAGCTTTCCTTCTTCCCGTAGTGCATGCTGGTGCCATGTGTTCCCCAGGTAAGTGAGGCACACGCACCTGGCCATCCACGGGATGTAAAAGAAAACATGATTCATCAGACCAGACCACCTTCTTCCATTGCTCCGTGGTCCAGTTCTGATGCTCACGTGCCCACTGTTGGTGCTTTCGGCGGCGGACAGGGGTCAGCATGGGCACCCTGACTGGTCTCCGGCTATGCAGCCCCATACGCATTAAACTGCGATGCACTGTGTTTTCTGACACCTTTTTATCAGAACCAGCATTAACTTCTTGAGCAATTTGAGCTACAGTAGCTCGTCTGTTTGATCGAACCACACAGGCCAGCCTTCTCTCCCCACGTGCATCAATGAGCCTGGGCCGCCCATGACCCTGTCGCCGGTTCTCCACTGTTCCTTCCTTGGACCACCTCTGATAGATACTGACCACTGCCGACCGGGAACACCCCACAAGAGCTGCAGTTTTGGAGATGCTCTGACCCAGTCGTCTAGCCATCACAATTTGGCCCTTGTCAAACTCGCTCAAATCCTTACACTTGCCCATTTTTCCACTTTTCCTTAACTTTGAGGACAAAATGTTCACTTGCAGCCTAATATATCCCACCCACTAACAGGTGCCGTGATGAAGAGATAATCAGTGTTATTCACTTCACCTGTCAGTGCTCATAATATATGTTTGCATTAAGATAATAAAAGTAATTTTTGTATTAATAAGAGTTTTGGGGGAAATGCATTCAAAAAAATAATCCATAAAATAAATAATATGTAATGATTATTCAATTCAAGTTTATGGAATTTTACTACACAACTGAAATTCATAAATCTTAAAAACAGGCTGAAATATTTTTTTTTTGTGTGATGTTCTTACTTGTCATAAAAATAATGCATTGCATAAAATCTTGCTCCCTAAAATTAGCTTGACCTTTTAAGCGTGATATAAGAGTGAAATATGTGTTAACCTTTCAATAAGAAGCCAAAGCTGATGTTCATTTGTCTTGATTTTGTTCTGAGCCTCCACATTCAACATTTCTCCAGTATCCTGTCCATTAATCTCCGATATAACGTCCCCTGCCTGCAGTCCAGCGTCGGCTGCCCTGCTCCCTTCATGAACCTGATAAAACACAACATGATAAGTGCTTACAGCTCATTTATATACAAAGTGCATTCTGTGCCTAAAACATTCAATATTTTATTCATAAGAAAACGTGGGCAAAAAATATTTCGCTCACCTTGGAGACAGTCAGAGTCCTCTTGAAGTCTCTTCCTCCACAGATACGAAAACCCCATGGTGGCGGACCTGTCATATTCACTCTAAATGTCATCTGTCTGCCACAAGTTTTGAATTTAAATGCCCTTTAAGACCAACAAAATCGGTGTGTTTCTGGCCTGTGCCAGTAAGACTAAATTGGTCAGCCGTGTTGATGGTGTATTTTTAAAGTTCTTCTGGAGCTTAGAGATATGGAGGCTCTGTGCGCGGTCAACACCACCCATGAACATCTGTACATGATGTTCTCAGCTGATTGCACCTCCTGGTTTTGTTTGTTTGTTTTTAATGCCAAGCCAGCTTCTGTGGCTATTTTCATGGCAAGAAAGTTGTATGGTAAAACTATATCATTTTAAGTAACTTGAGTAATGTAATCAGATTACTTTTTCAAGTAACTAGTAAAGTAACTCATTAGTTTTAAATTTACAACAAAATGTTACTTTTTCAAATAAGTATTGCAAGTGAACATGATGATTATTGCAGTTCGAAATGTGAGCGTGAATTTACTAATCTCACTTGCACAAAAAAGATTCAATATTCCTCAAAATGAATGAAATCAGTGAAATGCAAAATCAGAATACTATGCAAACCTCTAATAATTAAATGTTTAATCAAATAAATAATTCTGCTTCCTCATTTCCTTTGATTCCACAGTGTCCAGGTTTGCACCTCTTGGTAAATGGAATCAAGCTTATAGAAAGACTATATTTAACAAGTATTCAGAAATTAAACATAAACCATTTTTCATAAAAGTATTCTACAACATCATACTAATTTAAAGTATAACCACAGAAGAGCCGCAAAATGTAGCAGAGCATAATTTCAGTCCCATAAGGAGCTCCTAGTATTGGAAAGAACATGAATATGTAATTGTCATTATTTATTCCGCTACTATAGAGGTATAATGCGGTCACATATACAGATGTTTGTTACATATTCACAGGCGAAATCCAGTAACTTTAATAGGAATCCACGCAGTCGGGGATGAAAGATTTCCCCATGCATTGGATTTGACTGGTCCAGAATTTGCCACTGACCAGCAGAAAGTAGTGAACTTTGCGTGAGCTGCACTTCATACATCACTTCACTTTTGACAATACATAATGGGCTTTTTTTGCTCATTAAATTTCTGTGCCTGCAAATTTTTAAGCGCCGTTCACATAGCCTACAGAAGTCTACACTAGATGTGGCACGGTGCGACAGCAAATCCCAGACAGTGAACTAATGCTCCAATCCATTTCCGACATACTTCAAGTGCTCGCACTACTAACATTTTTATTACAAAGGTCGCTTTGTCATTTTTATTGTAGACAGACACAAGCCCTATTGAAAAAAACAGCATATGCTGGATAGATATGTTTTGAAGCATGGTTTGAGCTGGTCCTAATACACCGGCTTAAACCATTTTAGGACCCGTTTTAACTAGCTAAGGACCAATTTAAACCAGCTGCCATGCTTCAAAATATATCTAAGCTTGGTTAGTAGGAGTTACCAGATCAGTGGGCGAGGCCATAAACAGAGGGGAGTTTTTCACTACGTTACCTGATTTGCCCACGTCAGTGTGGGTAGGGTTTAGGGGTGGGGTCGGGTGAAGGGGATCATTTTCAATGCATGATTTATAAACACCCATCAGTTTTAAAACACCCACAAATTCTAGTTCGGTTGAAACACGCCCTATAATCACAGCCCAATGGAGCAGTATCAGTATCAGATATTCTTTCTGACTAGAATTGAGTATGACGACGTCAGGCTAGGTAACCTGCACCAATAAGGATTAATTTAGAGCTAATCTAGGATTTGTTGATCCAGACTTTATTTTAAATCAAATTGTGTTACACAAGGATTAACAAAGCGGGGATTAGAATTATAACCTGCGATTAAACCTCCATTTACAATTAACTTTCTCTGCCATAATGGATTCAGCTTTGACAACAACATTGTAAATATTCAATTTCATATATATATATATATATATATATATATATATATATATATATATAAATATAAAAATATTGTAACGTTACCATGCCGAAACATCTGGGGTCTATACCATGAAGCCAGTTTAGCCAGATATCTTCAAGCTTAGTTTGTGGCAATCCTGGGTTTTAGGTACCATTAAAGTGGTTTGGCTTTTAGCAGTGTTCATCTCCATAGTAACTTACACTCCATGGCTAACCTGCTGCAGGACAGGTTATGTTCTGGATAAGAGATCTCAAACTGAACTTGGACCAATCAGCTGTGAGCAAAGTGACACACCTCTGATGCAATAAAGCCACTCCCCCTTTTTCTACTCCAAATTAAGTCACTTCATAGCAAACGGTTTCGAAAGACTAAAGCGCCTGGCTTTTAACAATGCTTATTTATAATAATAATAATATTTAGATATCATTCATGTAATTATTATACCCTTAATCAATTACACATGTATCATTTTAGTTAATCAATCATTAATAGGCACTTTGATAAAAAATAATACCCTGTATAAAAGTTATACAAATAAGCTTTAAAATCAATAAATAAAGCTATAAAAATGACTACACGTGAGCTTAAATGTTCAATTCTCTCTATATAGCCTATCAACTAAACTAACTTCATAACTTTTACTTGCATTGATCCACTGCGTGTGATTGGGTGTTCACTGCTGATGTCACAGCTAAACTCAAGATCAAAGCCTGAGTTGACGCTGAAAGCTGATGAACAGCATCATGGGACCAACAAAGCCTGTAACCCTGAGTTTGTTAAACTACCATCACGGTACAGGCCCCTGACCTCATTTAATCCGGAATGGACAAAAGAGCATAAGTTTATATCAAAAAGCCGCATTGAAATGTTATGTTTTCTGGCACTGTGCCAGATTATTTGTTTATTTATGTGTTTATTTCCAGAAATGTTACGTTTTCAGGTACTGTGCACTTTGCAAGACAGGCTCATATCTCTGGTCAGTTTTTGAAACAAAAAATACAAATACTGCAAACAAACACCTTTTTGCCTCTTCTGTTACACATGTCTACATCAAGATATATCATAGATCAAATTGTCTGGCAATCAATAGAGTAGGCCATTTGAGAATCTCTGTATCATGATATTATCGATATGATGGACAAAATTGTATTGTAGTCGTACACCAGAGTCCTACGCAATTATTCTTGCCTCACTAAATGCTGCAAAAACCCTTTTTGGGGTTATGAAAAATGGCCACCCTGCTTGCAGTTGTGAGTTTACATCTCGCAGTTCCGACTTGTTTTCTAGAAGTTGCGAGTTTATATCTCACAACTTCGGGAAAAAAGGTCTGAATTGCAGGATATAAATTCTGATCAGGCCCTTTTGGTCGTGATTTCAATTCAAAACTTGAGACCTGCTTGAACAAAAATAATGAAATAAATAAAAACCCTGTCCTTTCTGAATGGTTAGACATTAACATTTGAATAATGTTTGAATGCATAAATGAGAAAAGTAAATATGAAGTCAAAACGCTTAAAACAAAACGAATGTATTAAAAAAAACTTTACACTAGAGAGGCTGCCATGAGGAGATAATCGCTGAGCAGCTAAACACTTAACAGACATAGATCTTTATGGTTCTACCAACATTAATGTTCTACGCACATCATTCCTTCACTTTTTCCTCAGGGTTTTTTTGTTGTTTTTTTACACAATCTTAAATAAATCACTTCAAACTCTTGCATTCTTTCTTCTCCTGGGACATCATGCATTACAGTAACAGACTGTGAAAGGAAAAAAATAAATAATAAAAAAGAATTCACTCAAGTACACCATATGTGTAACTCTCACTCCAAACTAAAATCATAGTCAGCCCAGGAATTGAGTGCAACAGAGAAAATCGTGCAATAACGCAAAAGCTCCCGAGGCGCAGCAGTGAGCCGAAGGGACTGGCAACACGGTTTTCCCAGCAGCTCACGAATGACTTCATCAGTTCTACAGGTCTGTCTGAGCAGGTTCAGGAAGGGGCCAGTCTAGGGCCGCACTACATCTGCTGAGGCTCCAGGCTCTCGCTGTAAGCGCCGAGCAGCACGTGTGAAGTCAAGCAGACAGCTGCGTCTCTTCAGGAGCGACTGCGGTCTTCGCTGCTGCCCACTAAAACCTTGCTGTAAAGTTTCTGTTGTTCCTCTTTGAAAACTTCTTTGACTTTCCCTCGTTTCAGACCACCATCCCTGTGAACATGCACAGCACAAAAGGTTTATGCTTTATTCCACTTCAATCCCAACTCATATTACATGCATGTTTGACCCTCTTTAAAGAGGAACTCACCATAACAAGTCTGCCAGTCCTCCCTTTCTAGCGATGGCTGCTTTAACCCTATTGGCAAACTGCACAGCGTCCTCCCCTTCCTGGAAAAATCAGAAGAATTTGAAACTCACCTACATGCAGTGAAGGGGTGGCCAAAACGCCCCAAGATAGAGGTTTGAAGAAAATAACACTAAAGTTTGGGTCTGAAAGATTTCTTAATGTTTTTAAGTCTGTTATTCTCCACAAAGCTGCATTTATATGATCATACATACAGTAAAAATAATATTAGAACCCAAAACCACTTTTATTTTAATATATAATAATGTGCTGTTAATGTGCTTTTCATTTCTTTCGAAGCTTCTCCCCTCACCATTCGGCTCATTGGTGGAAGGTACCAGACGCTACACACGATGGCCCAACTGCTCATCATGTGCAGCAGGTAGTTCACCATCCCAAACTTGCTGCTGTTCCAGAACGCGTCGCCAAAGCGAGGATCATACTGCCAAAACATCAGCCAGAGAAATTTAAAGCCACTTTATAACAATGAAGACAGCGTTTAACGTAAAAGGGAAAGTGTTCTTACCTTTATGGCCACAGGATAAACTGTGCAGCCGATCTCAAAGCTCCCCTTCTTGAACATCATGACTGAAGTGTTGTTTATACAAGTTCCTTTAGAAAAGACAAAAAAAATGATTTATTCCACATATAGTTCATTATTAATTGGTAATATTAACAGGTGTTTTAACACTCACCCTCTGGGAATATGAGGATTGGCAGCTTGCTTTCATCTGCAACATGGTCACTTAATCTAAAAATAATAATAATAATAATAAAAATGTAATTTGTGACAAAGAAAAAAGAGAGAATTGTAAATGCAAGAAAATGAATGCATGCAAAGTAAATGCACTGTTACCGTTTGGCCACTAGGTGTCGGTCCTTCACTTCAGACCGCTCAAACCAGATGTGAGGACAGGCCTTCACCATTGCCCTCTGAATGACCCCCATCAGACCACCATGGACCTGACCCACCTGATGCACACAGATGGACAGCATTAATTGCTAGTGCAATGGAGATTCCCTCTTGGAGCGGTGCGAGTAAAACCAGAGGGGTTACACTTACCGAATATTACATTAAATATCAATCCTAAACCAAATTCATGAAGACAAACATCACACTACCATAGCATAGCATCCGTCACTGGCAAGAATGATGACGTCAATAGGTGAGGTGTGATTGGCCACACAGATTCCTCCATTTTTGGGTTTATTCTCACTGGATAGTAAGAAATATGGAAAATGAAACAATGCAACAGGCATAAAGATGTGTAGCTGTAGTCATCAAGCGGTGTTTAATACTGGAATATGGAAGTGTTTGTGTGTCAATACCTATCATGATAGGTTATGATGGCCGTGAGGGCTCTTACACAGATCCGGTAACACATTAAATGAACCTTGTCGCTGAGATAATTCTTCATTCTGCACATTAGACCACAGAAAGCATTGTAAACAAACCACATTCACATTGCAACAAGAGACTGTTTAGATAAATTAGCCAATGTATGCATGCGTTTGACTTTAGTAATTAGATAAATTAATAAATAAACTAATAAATGACTGTTATACAGGTCCCTCTCACATTTAGGGGTCAAATATTTGTGAATAATGATGCTGAACTGTATAAATCAACTATTTTTCCATCCAACCAATTTGCACGCCAATCTCATATAGTAAAATAACTTCAACTCAACACTGAAAAAAAACACACGTTCTGATTGAATTGATTGATTTTACACTACCGTTCAAATGTTTAGGACCAGTAAGATTTTAGAAATGTTAAAAAAATATTTAATAAAATAATAACATTAATATTGTTATTATAGTATTAATATTGCTATAATCCATACACAAATGATCCTTCAGAAATCATTCTAATATGCTGATTTGCTGCTCAAGAAACATTGCTTTTTATTATGACAGTCAAAAACCCTTGTGCTTCTTAATATTTTTGTAATGACACTGACACATTTTTTCAGCATTTATTTCGAAATATTTTGTACAACTATGAACATTTACTGTCACTTTTTAACAACTTTTGACCCTTGGATAAAAAAAGTTTGTCATTCATTTTTTTTTTTATTCAGCAAGGGTCAAAAGTTCTCTCTTAAAGGGAGAGTTTACCCAAAAATAAAATTTAGCCCATGATTTACTCACCCTCAGGTCATCCTAGGTGTATATGACATTCTTCTTTCAGACAAAAATTTATATTAACAATATCCTGGCTCTTCCCAGCTTTATAAAGGCAGTAAATTGTTAAAAACGGCAGCTCTGGGGGTTAATAAAGGCCTTCTGAAGCAAAGTGACGCATTTGTGTAAGAAAAATATCCATATTTAAAACTTTATAGACTAAAATAGCTAGCTTCCAGTGGTCAGCGGTACCTCAAAAAGGACCCAACAATTTACTGCCATTATAAAGCTTGGAAGAGCCAGGACTTCTTTAATATAACTCTGATTTTATTTGTCTGAAAGAAGAATGTCATATACACCTAGGATGGCTTGAGGGTGAGAAAATCATGGGCTAATTTTCATTTTTGGGTGAACTATCCCTTTAAGCACAGCGAAATTGAGCTGAACTGTTGCATCACAGGACATATTGTCAGTGTCTAAGATGCTCAATTTCAGTCATTACTCAATTTTGACAAAGTGTAGTTAATGTGTAGTTAACGCATATATTTATTGATTTGGTAACCTGTGCAATAATCAGGATTACATTCAGTCATCATGACAAAATAAATCATTGTCCGTATCTTGATAACACTGATAACGATGTACATTTTTCCTTACATAATGTCCAACAGCTTCAGACCTTCAGAAGTGTAGAGACATATACCTTCCATTTGGAAACAGGCCAACGATTGAAGTCAGAACCACGAGAAGACCGACACCGGTGAAAGCAAGCGTGACCCTGTTAAGAGCAACACAGCAAATGCTAAAAAGCTAAATCTAAGAAGCTTAACATAAATCACTGCACAAACATTATGTCAGCATTAGAGTAACCGTCCTGGGCTAGGTAAGATTACAAACAGCCTCAGGTGATATGCACATTTCTTTGGCAGAGTTCTATAAGGTGTCCATTTAACCTTGAGCACTTAGCACTGGACACCGCAAGGCCTTAAAACTGCTGATGCTTTAAATGTGCTGACAGTTTAAAACCGGTGATTCTTGAAGTTCCTGTGTTTTTAAGGTTTGGAAACGGGCCACACAGAACTTTGACTATTTCTCACTTAGACTCCATCCGGTTTGCTTATATTTCTGTAGGCAGGAATCAAAATACGTCTTTTCAGATCCAGTTCATCACGTTTGACAACTGTTTCACACATACTCTGTTTGCAGTGCATATGTGGTGCAGATTTTTTCCGTACCCATGTTATCTGGTTAGAGCTTTCACACTGCACCCAGATGCGTTCCAGCAGTGTGTTCCAGGAGCGTTGTGTCTGCAAAGTCTATTTTTTGCTGTGGTGCATGCGCTGAATTAAAGTGACAGCGAATTGTTTGCATTAAAATGAACATGTATTGAAGTGAAAATCTAGTAATTTTGAAGTAAAAAAGTCCACTGTTATACATATGTGGTGAACTGAATAATACATTGTTTATATGTAGTTTAACCTGTTAAGTGTCACCCCCATTTTTGAAAATATACATGAAATGCACTATCCAAACTTAAATGGTTGATATTCAAGAATGCTTTGGAGTATAGGCATAAGTTTGGAAGAAGACAGTCAGCAGATTATTGCTTAGGTGAAATCACTTCAAAAAATAAAAGTATGAAAAAGTTATGGAAGTTTAAATTGACTGAAAATCAAATTTACTTTACTAAATATTTAATATTTTGGACCCACTTTATATTAGGTGGCCTTAACTACTATGTACTCACATTTTAATTAATAATTTGATACATTGCACTTATTGTGTACATACATGTTTTTACATTGTACTTACATTTTTAAAAATACCTTAATGTAATTACATCTGTAATTAATTTCTGTAGTTACATTTGTAATTACACTATTGAAACTTCCCTTGTACCTAACCCTACCCTTAAACTTACCCATCCCACCACACCTGACCCTAACTCTACCCGTATCCCACCTCAAAATCAGCAAAGGTGTTTTGCAACACAATATTAACACAGTAAATACATTGTACTTAATTTTTTATGTAAGTACATAGTAGTTAAGGCCACCTAATATAAAGTGGGGCCAATATTTTTATATAAAATATATATGTTACAAAATTATGTGTACTCTAAAATTAGTATCAAATTAAAGCCATATATCTAACCAATTTGTGTTTCAAATTTGAAGTTGATTTCACAAAAATTGAAGTTCCCATGAGATTTTGTTTAGGCGCTGTACCACAAATAGCCACCGGGTGTCATTGAAATTCCATTGATTTTTTTTACCAATCTCATGTAACAAATCTATTAAACGTGACATCTATGAAAGAGTGTATACAAAGAGAATTGCAATACTGACAAGCCATGTTCAGTGGCAACTTATGAAGTGGAAAAAAAATAATGAATAAATGTTGTTTGTGGTATTCACAAAGGTTTCTTTCTCCCAAAACCTTATAGCATGCCTCCTAAACACTTTCCATTTATGGCGCGTGTCACACTGTATCATTGCGTGATACTTTTGCATCCTTTTCGAAAAGTTTTAGCCTGGTCGCCATTCACTGCCATTATATGGAGGAGCGCGTGAAGGAGTTTTTTAAATTTATTTCTGATTTTGAGGTCTGAAAAAGATAGAAGGACATAAGGGCATTGGAACAACAGCAGGGTGAGTAAAAGATGGCTTTATTTTCATTTTAGGGTGAACTAGAGGTGAACAGAGCAAGTAATTAGGTGGGGTTTTATTTTTTCATTTGGATCACTTTTACTCGGGACATGCTAGTTGGCAACATAGGATTCCATTCATTAAGCTAAGCTAGCGGCGACCCTGCCAAACTAAAACAATGCATGCACTGAGACAAAAATGCATTTGCCCACATATCTAAATGTAGGAAAGATGTTGAATAAGCCCTATTTCTAAAAACGGATGGAGTGTTCATTTAATGTGTCGGAGTGGGCCAGACACAACGTGCACAGGCTCGGGATTGATCTTTTGGGCCCAATCTAAGCTCTACTGCAAACCAGTTGCGCCCTACAAAAGCGGCATATGTGAAAGCACAACAGCGTGTGCTGCTCCTGCATCGCATACGTACTGCAACACACACCGCATACGGACTGCAGATGGAGTGAGTGTGAAACAGGCGTGATTGATTGAGTAGACCCCATTTGAAAACCACTACTCTGGCGAAAAGTATCCATCGATGTCCCTCTCACCTGAGTGGCAGTAGAAACCCATAGCGGATGAGAACGCCCACCCCCCAGAGCGCCGTGAGCCTGGTGCTGATGTGGTGGAAGTTGTAGTTGCTGCGGGTCAGCAGGTTCCAGGACTCCAGCTCCTCCGCTGTGAAGCGCTTGGTCACCTCGTCATCGACGATGCTCTCCACACCTCGCCGGCAGAAATAGAAGATGTCAGACATGTCAAACTCGGGCTCTGCTCCGCCACGCCTCATTTCCTGGATCTCCTGTTCGAGGGAAGCTGGTTCTTTAGCAATGATCCCTGTGGGGGTAAAATAGCAGGGTTACCACAATGTCGAAGATATGACGTTGGTGGTAACTCATGTGAATGATCTTTTTAGTGTTTCACCATTGCTGTAGGGTTTGTAGAGATGCTGATTCTTCTCTCTGGCTCCTCGCTCCATTCTTAAGGTCGCCCACTGAAAGAAGAATGCGAATTATTCAGGCAAATCAAATTAAATCGCACACTGTAATCATTCAGAACAGTATCCTGCAGTGTCTATAATAGTATTGCAGTAATAAAGCCTCAAAATATTTTAGTATTTGTTCAAATTCAAGTGCAAAAAAAATGTATTTGACCATTTCTTCATATTATGGTGATGGTGGAAGCGTTCCATTATGAATTACATTACACGAGTCATAATTAGATCACTTAATCTTCTTTTTGTTTTATTTTGTACCCCCAATGGCAGGCTGGTCTGAGACCCCAAGAGACCTCATACAGCTGTCATGACGATGAGGAAACAAACAACATTCAAGCGATAAACAGTCTTTGGGGGCACAAATTCCACAGAGATACAGCCACCGGGGAGGAGAACACAACGGCTGATCCATGTGTCCTTGTGGAGACCTGGAGTTCAGCCAAAGCCCCTGAAAACCTCATATGAGCCCATACACAACATCCGCTGACAGTTCCACAGGCTTCTTTTTTTTAAATAATGGGTCAGCATCAATGAATTATCAGTTAAAATTAATAATTTCCTTGAACCGGTTCTTCATTATGATTCAGTCGAAATGATTCACAAAGCATCTGCCAATCACTAAGAACTCATATTGGAATCTATAAAAACGATTTGAAACCAGAGCACTTGACTCAAAATAATCTGTTTTTTAAAGATTCTTTGATGAATAGAAAGTTCAAAAGAAAAATAAAGATTTGTAACATTATAAATGTCTTTACTGTCACTTTCGATTAATTTCATGCATCTTTGCTGAATAAAAGTGTTAATTTCCTTAAGTTCTTTCGGAAAAAAAATTGTATTGGCAGTGTATACTAATTTGAAGGCAATCAATATTGGATTTTGTTGATACAAAAAAAAAAGTTCTTAAACTTAAAGAAAGGTAATCTAGTCAAATCTAAGTAATGATTGTTAAATAAAGTTGTTAGTCTTTGCTTCCTGTGACAGGGCGACCCAGAGAGAAACTACAAGAGTATACCCTGAATTAAATGTCAGATACAGTTTGTGTAACCAAAGAAACTAATAAAAATCCTGTTTTTCTGCCCAAAGATAAATTATAATTAAGACTTTACAGTTTCAGAAACTTAAAACATTTGATATTTGATTAAACTTGATTTTCAGACTTTAAAAGACCTGTGGGATCCCTGTAAATATCTGCCATATTTGGCCTTGTTTGTCTCTACCTGCACATGTATGTACACGTGTACACTCAACATTTAATATTGCTGCATCCCAATTTCCCCTTAGGAATCATTAAAGTGGATTAGTCAAGCAGGGACGGCAGCTGAGCACAGAGCGTGGAAAGATGCCCTTCCGCTGTGTGAAAGTAAACAGTGACTCTCTTGTGCTCACTGATGATGCTGTGACTCAGGGAGATGCGGACGCAGCGGTCGGGATGGGGAAAGAGTGAACAGTCAAGCTGCTTGTCAGACTAAATTTCGCTCCCCTGTTCAGGGTCACCGGACAGCAGAGTAAGTGGAAGTTAGTCATTAGAACAGCCATCTGGAGTTTTTTTAGGGAGTCTGGAGACGGTCTGAAAGAGTGACTGTATCAGTCCAGATGGATGAGAGAGGGGAACAGTAGGAAATAGGAAAGGTCACACACAGCTCCTACTTACATGCAGTAAGCAAACAAATTCTTGCAACAATTAGGAATATTTAAGTTCCACATGATTTGATTTTAATTGACAGAATCACAATGCACAATTCTTGATGCATCTCAATTTTTCAAATTAATTGCAAAGCTTTCGCAATAAAGGCACACCATGTAGTTTTTTGCTGCCTATTCAAAACAAAGGCGTAGCTTGATGACGCCGAGATTGAGCGGGGAATCTTGGGAGTTATCTTCACCTCGCAGGCGGTGAAAAGGATCGGGACGGGACGCGGGCAGAAATCTTATTCATGGATGTGATTATTACGTTACTGCAGTATGAAGCAGAGCAGGGCCGAATGTTGTAGGAGTTGAACGAGGTCACTGACGCTACACCGCTCGACAGCGGCGGAACTTTTTTTATGCCACGGTCGCCGCTTCCGTACCGTACCGCTGTTTTATCAAATTTGATACATTTGAGTGTGTTGAAAATTATGTTATAAAGTTACTCTGCGGTCGCTCCGCGGCTGCTATGAGACACCTGTTGCACACTGCAGTAAGATAGATCGATATTAGACTAGATTTAAACATTCTAGGAAACGTTTGGGATAATGGAAGTACACAAGTCAACAAAATATATAACACTGTTCCTAGTAGTTTTTGGATATTTTAATCCAAAAATCTTACATATTGTGCCTTTAAAACATGCATTAGACCTAATGATTAGCTTCATGTTATCCAAAGAATGTGGTATCTTTGTTACTTGCTGTCAGCTCCAAAAAGAGAATCCTCAGACAGGCCATCGTTTCTCCATTTCTGAATGGAAACATGCAATAGGACTTAGGTTATTTCTATATCAGTATACTAACATATCACTTCACATTTCTACAGGATATGGTATGCATACTATGAACAGTATGTCAATTTTCTGAATGCAAATACACAGATGACCTACTAAAAATGTGCAGTATTCCATATAAGAATCATTTAAATTAATGATAAGATAAATGATTGCATGTTGCAAAACTATGAATCAATTTTTTTCTCTCAACAAAAGTTACTTTATTGAAAAGTTTGGGGTCAGGTTTTTTTTATTTTTTTATATTTTATATTTGAGAGTCTCTTATACTCACCAAAGCTGCATTTATGTGATCAAAAACACAGAAAAAGTGTAATATTGTGGAAATATTATTACAATAACTTTCTATTTTAATATATTCTCTTTTAATATGTTATCTGAATTTTTAGAAGCCATAAGTAAAGTCTTCAGTGTCACATGATGCTTCAGAAGTCCTTCTAATATTTCTCATTATTTAATTATGTTAAGCTCAATTAAAGGCACAATATGTATTTTTTCACCACTAGAGGTCGCTTATTCAAAACAAAGCCGTAGCTTGACGTCTGGATTTGGCTCAGCTTTTATTATGCCGCAGACGACCGCTTCCGCTCATGTGAATGTAGGGTAACGCAGCGCTGTTTTATCATATTATATACATTTGAGTGTGTTGAAAGCATAGACTGTATAAAAATATGGACGTAGTGTACGTGACGTCACCCATAGGATTCTGCAGAGCAATTTTGAAGCGTAAAGTAGGGTCGAGCTGGCCGTTGCCATCTTAAGTAATGTTATAATGCTATGTTTGTTCGACGGCTACTATGAGACACTCGCTGCACACTGCTACATTGATATTAGGCATGGTGAAACATGGTACTTGCAGTAAATCAAGAAATAAAACGGAAATCGAGGGTAACGCTGGTATGATGCCATTGATAGGCGACGCATGGACACTGGTTAAAATTTCTTATTTCTCTGGATTTAAACATTCTTAGAAAAATTTGGGATTATTTAAGTAAACAAGTCAACAAATTGTATAACACTGTTCAGGTGGTTTTTAGATTTTTTAACCCAATAATTTTACGTATTGTGCCTTTAATGAATAAATATAAATGTCTTTACTTCCATTTAATTCAGTGGTTCCCAACCACGTCCCTGGAGGACCCCCAACAGTGCACATTTTGCACTTGTCTCCTCAATCAAACACACCTGATTTAGGTCATCAGCTCATTAGCAGCTACCCCAGACATTTGAATGATAGTGTATCTGACCCATCAATGTGGGATTCACAATTAGAGACTTATGTTTTTAGGCTTTCATTTTCACAAATTCAAGCAAAGAGCTACAGACGCTGATGACCTGAAGCAAAACGAACTCTTTCTCTCATGTGGTTAAAAAAAGCTTTCTAAAACAGATAGTCGGGTTGAGGACAACTCGGGGGAAAGTTCACACATTTTCAAACCACTTTAAACTGCCAGATTTCTACAACAACAATGGATGATGTCTATAAAGTTTTGTAGATGAAAGAATATGTGACAGCATAGGTTAAAGTCTGAGGCTAAGTCAAATGACAGCCAGACCCTCCAGACTTACTAATTCAGTCAATCGTTCATGAATGTGTGTTGTATTTTCAGCCTTTGGCATCTTCAGTGAAGGGAGAGAGTGCTGACTACTGAACCTAGTAGTAAAACACAGATGACTCCCCTGAATGACCTTTCTACTTATTAATATTATGAGATGTTTGCACTGCAAACTGACCATCTCACCTGGTTTAACTTTGCAAAGCTCCTCTGATTTTCTTGTTCAATAATATAATCATGAGATAATCATTGTGAATGGCCTCACTCACCTCAAAAAGCTTAATCAGCGACATCATGTACAGTCTGCGGATCCCAAAGGACACGCCGAGTATTGCGGGTACGATGATGAACACCAGCAAAAGGGTGAACCACACCGTGAAGGAAATGCCCAGGAGCATACAAATCAGACTGTCAAAGGGGAAGAGGTAGGACTCCATCTTGACCAAGACGCAGGGAAGGAATGGTTTAAAAGTGACAAGATTACCTAAACACAGTCTGATGGGCTCCTCTATTGTGCCTCAATTTCTGAAGCCTACGCTGAAACACGGCCTTCATGGGCATATAGGGAAAAATTATCATTTTATATCCATATCCATCAAATGAACACCTCACGGTGCTACAGACAAGTCTGCGGGACACGTCAGGGTTAATGAAACCCTACACGAGCCTGGGGTGTTGGAAATAAAAATAAATGTGCAGAAATATTCAATCTTTCCACCTTTTACAGTCTCTTGAGAGAAATTTTCTGCATCATTGACCAATTTGATAAGGTCTCACATCACCGTCCACTGCCATATCTAGAAAAAAAGAAAGACATGTTTTTGAAGAGAAATTTAAGAAATAAAATGATTGATGCATTTCCCCCCATATAGATAAATAATCTAAATCAGAATTATATTCTGAGTAATGAAATGTACTGATAAACACTATTAAATGACTGTAATGAGTATTTCATTGATTGTAACGGACAGTTCAACGGCTCTCCAAAAGCTAAATCTCTATTATAAGCATATTCCTTATCTTAACATCTGAAATAAATGTTAATTAGATCTTAAAAGCATCAGACTTGGGTTAAAACTGCAGTTGTGTGAAACATTGTTTGTATGCAGATGTAAATGAATGGATGCTAAAGCGCTTATCAACAGCTTTTCTTTTAATCACGTAAAACTCCCAAACGTCTTTGAATGTATGAAACCCGCTGTTTATACTGACCTGTTCCCTGAAGATGGCGTTTAAATGCTAATTTGTACTCTCTGTAAAATACTAATTTGACATTTTAGCAACGTGAGATGCTGCTGTTGTTGTTGTTGTTGTTGTTGTTCAAGTTTAAGAGCATCAGCAGCGGCGCGATGCTCGCTGAGCTGCCGCAACTTCCGCTTCCGGTGGGCTTGGCTGCTTCGACATTGGCTGAGGATGTTTGCCCCTCCTACCGCTGATCTCCGAGCAGTTTTTTTATGTTCGGTTGTGTTTCGGGAATAGATAGTTTCGGGGATAGCTGATTCTAGACCAGCGGCGTCTGCATTGATAATAATAGTATGTTACAAATATTATTTTGTTTAACGGGTAATTTTCTCAGACGTTTTTTTTTTAAACAGTTTATTTTTCGTTTTGTTAAGCTACATAAAAATCACATGAAAATTGTATTGTAAACTTAAAACCCTGCTTTTAATTTGATACTTTTAAAATGCAGTATATTCAGTATAAAACGCAAAAAAATCAAAAAGGTAAATAGGCTATCTCTTGTTGTCACTTCCAGTTTAGCTTTAAAGGGATAGTTCACACAAAAATATCTTTCAATTACTCACCCTCCTGTTGTTCCAAACCTGTAAAACTTTCGTTCATCTTCGGGAACACAAATTAAGATCTTTTTGATGAAATCTGAGAGCTCTCTGTCCTGCCATTGACAGCTACTCAAGTACCACTTTGACGCTTCAAAAGGTTCATAAAGACTAAGACTAAAAAGCGGTTTAGTCCAAATTTCCTAAAGAGATGCAATCGCTTTATATGATGAACAGATTGCATTTAACCTTTTATTCACATGAACATTCATCAACTCACACATCAGTTGTGGTAAACTGAAGCTCAAGCATGTTTGCTTGATGTATGAGAACCAATTAGGTTAATTTGTATTACGCAGCACGTTTGCGCTTTCTGCAAGAACTAATGAGGTTTGTTATTGCGCATCAAACAGATTCGGTTGAGCTTCCACAAGAACCAGTGAGGTTCATTCTGGTGTTACGCAGCATGTTTGAGCTTCAGTAAGAACCAATGAGGTTTGTTCTTGCGCCTCAAACAGTTTTCGGGTTAGTTTCCACAAGAACCAAATGAGGTTCATTCTGGGCTGTGTCCGAAACCTGGAAAATGCGGCCTTTGGATGACACATTTCAAGGTAGGAAGGCATCAAGGCACGTCCGAATCTAATGTTAGCTTCCCTTCCTGCCTCCTGAGAGTCCTTCACCGGATCGTTTTTTAAAGGCAGCATACATGTATCCTTCGCTGCCTCTGATATCCCACAATCCTGTGCGTTCCATTCTGTGACAGTTGAACTTGAAAAAAAATGGCATCTGAAAGTTGTTTGCTGGTCAGATTGTGTGTAAATGTATGTTTTTTACCAACATGCTCCCCTTCTGATGTCATTTCTAGCAAAAAAATGACTAATGCAGTAATTAAATATTTGTTTATTTCTCACCAAAGCTCTCTCTGTTTAGCTGTAGATCATTAAACTGTTACACGGTCTGTCTAAATTAGTTTAATGCAGAAAACGCTGCCTTACAAGTCATTGCCTGATAACAACAAGTCAATAAGACAGCTGCCTATAGGTTTTCGGACGCAGCCAAGGTGCTATGCAGCACGTTTGAGCTTCCACAAGAACCAATGAGGTTTGTTCTTGCGGGTCAAGCAGGTTTGGTTGAGCTTTTTGTTTATGTTCGGTGACCAATGTTAAAGCCTAAATGAAATTTGTTCACCATATAAAGCGATCGTGTCTCTTCAGAAAATGTTTACTAAACCGCTCAATTCATATGGATTCGTTTTACGGTCTCTTTAGGAACTTTTTGAAGCGTCAAAGTAGTAGTAGTAGTTGTGTAGCTGTCAAGTTAGGGACAGAAAGCTATATAATCTTTATTTTATTTTTCTAATGATGCAAAACGTGCATAAAAGCCAGATTTGAACAGCCTTAAACAAAAAAATAGGCAATTTTGTTCTTTAAAAAAATTCCACCACAGATTATCACTGTGCATAATTTGAGGTGGTGGAAATGTTCATGACACAAATTTAACAGAATTCTCCAGTGATCCATGCGTGTTCACTGTTGCTAAATAAATTAAATCATCTAGTAAAAGTGTGAAAATTGTGTTTAAAAGTTTATTAGTCAACCAATTCCAAATCATTTTGATTGTTTATACAGAAAATGTTTCCTTACAGAGTAAATTTAGTGCCTCTTTTATGTTCCAGTCTGGCCTTCTAAAAAATAATTTCATTAATGAAATGTTTCACCAAAATAATACAGTCAAGTCTAAGGTTGAAATGTAAGTGCCTGACTGCAGAACCATCTCTGGCCAGATGCTGGAGCTGGAACTCTATGCTGAAACAAGTGGCTCGACATAAGTTTTTTACATTTGAAATAAATTATAACAAGAACATTTACTGCACCGTGTACATATTACTAATCCTTGAATATAATTTGTGTCTGTTTGCGACGTTATATGTGAGTCAGTAATACAACTGAATACAAGTTAAAAACAAACTCTTTGATGCACAACTCTTTAATGAAATCTACACTCTACAAAAAGTTGTTTTGGCATGCATAGAATAACTCCGTTAAGACAAACTTGAAGAAAAAACAAGAAATCCAACCAACCTCTCTCTTGCTCACACACTCACTCACTCTCAAATAGAGAGTTCATCTGTTAACTAAACTCACAACATTTACATACAGGACACAGGACAAGAAACTACACAAAATATGCTTACAGTAGGCTACTTCGCTGTGTTGATTCATAATTGCATCAGCACTAGCATTCATGCAAGACAATGTGCAAACAAGGGCAGTTTAATGTTTTCTTTATGGCAAATCTTTCTCAACATTTCAAAAATATGTCCACACATACTAGTGCATAGGTCCAATGTATTGTACAATAAATAGCAAATGATTGATAGCAAAGATTTCCAGCATTTCCCAATATTGATATATAAAATAAAATCTTTGTGATAATCTAATATATCATAGGCTACTGTAAAACAGCCAGAGTCTTTTAAAGGGAAACTATAAACACTCATCTCTCTATACTTTACAAATATTAATAAATAGCTTAAATATGAAACAGCAATGTTATTGCAATTTGATGCACCCTACTGTCACAAAGTAGGAGTGAGATGCCAGTAAATGAAAGTACTGGATAGTTTGATGCTTATTAACGGAGCAGTTTGATCACTTGCTTTTTTGAAACGTTGCTCTCGGGGCGTTTTTTGCATCAGACCCCTCGTAGGCTTTTTTATTGGGTAAAAATATATATCAGAGATCACAGTATTAGTGAGGCATCCTCTCATTCCCACTGGTGGCTTCTGAGCTTCATAAAAGCTGTCATGGAGGGTTACAGTGCAGTTCTTTCATTTGTGCTTTGAGGTCAGAGGTCATATTCCAGAAGTTCCTCTTGTGAGGCTGCTCCCATTTCCTCCTAACCTTTCCTCTCCTCTTCATCTTCTCCATCCTCCTCTTCCTATGTCGGAACACAGGAGATCCAGTTTTGATGTGGTCTGTCCACCTTTCCTCTAGCGAGACATCATGCGCACAAATTCTGAAAGGAGAAAGTCCAGGCATTGGTTTAATTTAACACTCAATTAACAACAGGTCCTATATACTGTGTGTGTGTGTGTGTGTGTGTGTGTGTGTGTGTGTATATGTATATATATATATTTATATTAGTGGTGGGCCGTTATCGGCGTTAACGTGCTGCGTTAACGTGAGACTCTTATCGGGCGATAAAAAAAATATCGCCGTTAAACTATTCTCAAAGTTGGGTTGGGAGCTGGGTCTATACTACGCAAGCCATGATGACTTTCACCGTGATATTTTAGCGCGGATGTATAGCTACCTAGCCAAAATGCACTGTAGGGAGCGAGAACGAGTCTTCGAACCTGCGTGTATGCTGTGATATTACCACATCAAGCGTGAACGCTGGCATCCGAACTCGGGTGCGCACCCACGAACCGTACTCTAGTTCTGACGAGCGTGACCGACAAACTGTAAGCAGAGAGCTGTAAATCTAATTTCTGCTCGTCTTCAGCCTTCTTTAGAGCATTGCAGTACATTTGCGGTAGATAGACGCAAGTGTTATTACATACTGAAGCTTTTGTAACAAAATCAACGGTTCAAAAACAAAAATATAAAAGTTAGGTAAACAACGCTATTCATTCTGCCACCTTCTCGCTCGACGTCGTTACCAAGTAACGGGGTAAACAGCTGCTGCTCTGAGGACGCAACCGCACCCCGGTTTCAGACCCAAATAATATCATATGAACACGGCCCAGGCAATCAAACCAAGTGTGAAAGCACCAGTCATTATTTGGGTAGCACACATATTCTGAATGCCTTCGGCAGAATTCAAACGAGCCATTTTAATCTAGATTAATTTCAAGATCACAGTGAGATTAATCTAGATAAAAAAATTAATCTATGCACACCATTAATTTATATATATATATATATATATATATATATATATATATATATATATATATATATATATATATATATATATATATATATATATATATATATATATATATATATATATACATACATATATATATATACACACACTATTATGCCAAAAGTGTTTACATGCACATTTACATGCACATTTACATGCACATGAACTTTAATGACATCCCACTCTTAATCCCACTCCAAAATTGAATATGGAGTTGGCCCACCCTTTGCAGCTATAACAGCTTCAACTCTTCTGGGAAGGCTTTCCATAAGGTTTAGGAGTGTGTTTATGGGAATTTTTGACAATTCTTCTAGAAGCACATTTGTGAGGTCAGGCACTGATGTTGGACGAGAAGGCCTGGCTCACAGTCTCCGCTCTAATTCATCCCAAAAGTGTTCTATCGGGTTGAGGTCAGGACCAGTCAAGTTCCTCCACAATAAAACTCACTCATCCATGTCTTTATGGAGCTTGCTTTGTGCACTGGTGCGCAGTCATGTTGGAACAGGTAGGAGCCTTCCCAAAACTGTTCCCACAAAGTTGTGGTATGTCTCTGTATGCTGAAGCATTAAGAGTTCCTTTCACTGGAACTAAGGGGCCAGGCCCAACCCCTGAAAAACAACCCCACACCATAATCCCCCCTCCACCAAACTTTACACATGGCACAATGCAGTCAGGCAAGTACCGTTCTCATGGCAACCACCAAACCCAGACTTGTCCATTGGATTGCCAGACAGAGAATTGTGATTCTTCACTCCAGAGAACACGTCTCCACTGCTCTAGAGTCCATTGGTGGCATTCTTACACCACTGCATCCAACACTTTGCATTGCACTTGGTGATGTAAGGCTTGGATGCAGCTGCTCGGCCATGGAAACCCATTCCATGAAACTTTCTACACACTATTCTCGAGCTAATCTGAAGGCCACACAAAGTTTGGAGGTCTGTAGCTGTTGACTCTGCAGAAAGTTCTGCGCACTGTGCGCCTTAGCATGTGCCTCAGCATTATTACCAGGACACACACATGTTGGTTTTGTGTGTGTCCTGGTAAACCCTGTTATGGGGATAAAATGTCCCCACAAGGATGGCAATATCCAAAATCCTTGTCCTTGTGGGGACATTTTGTCCCCATAACAGGGATTACCAGGACACACACACACATGCTGTGTTTTCATGTTTTATGGGGACTTTCCATAGACATAATGATTTTTACACTGTACAAACTGTATATTATCCCCTAACCCTAAACCTACCCATCACAGAAAAATTTCTGCATTTTTACATTTTTAATAAAACATTGTCTAGTATTGTCTAGCACACACACACACACACACACACATGTTGTGTTTCCATGTTTTATGGGGACATTCCATAGGCGTAATGCATTTTATACTGTACAAACCGTATTTTCTATCCCCCTACACTGCCCCTGCCCCTAAACCTACCCATCACAGGAGACATGCTGCTTTTTACTTTTTCAAAAACATCACTTAGTGTGATTTATAAGATGTTTTCCTCATGGGGACCAAAAAAAATGTCCCCACAAGGACAAAAATTTGGATATTGCCATCTTTGTGGGGACATTTTGTCCCCATACCGTAGGGATTACCAGTCCACACACACACACACACACACACACACACACACACACACACACACACACACACACACACACACACACCATTTAATTTGGGGTCAGTAAGAGGTGACAGTAAAGAAATTTGCAATGATACGAAAGATTTCTATTTCATATAAATGCTGTTGTTTTCAGAGACATAATTATCAAGGCACATGTATAAATAACACGAAATATCCATAAAAAATAGTTAATTCTTCTTCCTTTTATAGTAACCTGTCAACAACACCAATTTTTTTCTCCCCCTTTAAACTTGACATGTCTATTTATTATGTTGTCCGAACTGTGCATGGTTATTATTATTATTAGTTGCCTTGTATTATTTTTCCATTAGGCATTGTTTTCCCTTGCTGTCTGTGACCCAGTTTTGGGTCGCACCCATCATTTGGGGACCATTGCGCTATAAATTGTTGCTTCATAAATTTCCTTTGCAAAAAAAAAAAATACTATTGACCTCGGATGAGTCAAAGTTAGCCTGAGCTCAAAATACAACAAGAGGACGTTCGGCTGTCACACCTCCAGACATCAGCAGGAGTAACAGTGCTAGCTATTTTTATCCTTCCCTTTTCATGCTCTTTTGCGCGTGGTTAATATGAGAGTTGAAATAATCCCGTGGTTAAGAGATAATCTGGTTGACAGCTCTACTACTGTCACTTTACCGCCTTCACCATGATGAGATTCAATAGCAGCTAAACTGTGTGACAGCGGCTCACAGCAAGAGGCACTAAAATAAATGATAATAGGTCCAAAAATAGGGATCATTTTTTCATATTCTATATTTTGCATTGCATTTTTCCCTGAAGTCCACTTATGTTAGTCAAGGTTTCTTCCAACTTCTATTTGAATGAACCAGTTAGACTGAAGTTTGGGCTGTGAACGTATGAGTAAAATCTGTTTTCCCTCATGAGTGTCCCGTTAAGTCCTTTCAAAAGGTTAATTGCTACTTTAATAACTTTGAGGTAAAAAGAGAACAAACAAATAGTGCATTTGGGCTTAAACCCTTCCTTAGCATAACAAAATTTTACTGCAGATTCCAAAATATGGACAAGAGACACTGAGGGAACGTGAATCTAATATTTTTTGGGTTACCGTGGACATATAATTGCGATAATGTTTCTCCCAGGCCGCATAAACCGATTCACTCTGCCTACCGCAGCAATATAGACACTGCAGCAGTGAAATTAGCATAACTAATTAGCGATGCAAAATCAACACAAGGTGGCTCACCTTCGAAGTCGACGTGCCCATCTCCGTTTAAATCAATGTCCCGCAGAATGTCCTCCAGATCTCTGTGACCTACCTGAAGGAAAGAGAATCAATAAAACGATGAAAAGGAGAATTGGATGAGAGCTAAAAGCTTTCAGATGGTTCAGCATAGTAAATAACAGCACCTGCTGGCCCAGCAGTTTCTTCATGGCCTCTCTTAGTTCTGCTGTACTGATCTGACCGTCTCCGTTGGTGTCAAACTGAGAGAAGGAGAAACATTTTTAAATGTTTTTAAAAAGTGATCCTGCTCTGAATGGCAGTTTTAAGCAATTTTACTGTTTTACGAAGAAAGCAGGAAGTCTACACAAAAATGGTACTTGTTTTATGCTAATATTATTTTCTTCATTAACCCCTTGTTTTCAATTTTCTGCCATTTTATTTGTGAGCTAATTTCATGATGTGTGGTGTCACCTAGCACCCTTCACCTTATAGCTTCACTATTCAATGAAATAAAATGGAAATCCTCATATGGCTTAGTGCGATTATCAAATCGCAACGGCTGTGATTTAACGCTGCATTCACACGGGTGTCGGCGTTAATGTTTGACGAAAGGGCGTGTCTGAAGCTTGATGCTGACGCAACCATCATAGTGACCGTAGAGATCCACTTTTGCCACACGACTGAAGCCCAATATATACTTCTGAGCCGAGTGTACGCTCTAGCTACGTCGTAGGCTGTGTGTAGCATGCGTAGACTACGACGTACCCTGACGCGCACCTCTCCAAAAATATAACAACGCGTTGATTCGACGCGGACCAAAAGCACTGTGATTGGTCTGCCAGAACCCCTCCCTCAGGGGTGTCATGCTACCTCTGCATGTGTAACTGCGCGTTGCCGCGGACAACGACACAGAAGTATAAATGGAAATCGATGCGTAGCCCACGGCGTAGAGGCTACAGCGCAGGTCCGACGCAGAAGTATAAATCAGCCTTGAAGCGTGGTGTTGTGACGCTTCCCCTCGTGTGTACGTTGATGGGCGTTCCTCAAGTTTACCACTATGGGTGTGCTTTTTGAGCCAGCGGGGAATGAAAAACAAAGGACCCGCGAGAGACTTCCCCCAGTCTCCATGTGCTCTACTTCTATTGGATAGTCAAGTTCAACTTGATTCATTTGCATAAAGATGGGAATCGGGCAGCTTTTTTGACGCGCAGCAATTATTCAAATGCAGCGCCGCCTTCCCGGAATGCTATGCAGGCGCGTTAAAGTCGCTTGACGTCAACCATAGGAATAAAGTGGAGTGCGGCGCGACAGAAGTGTTGTACGAACAAGTGGATCTGCACCTTGACAACAACCAATCATATTACTTTTGCGTCTGCGTTAGAGTATTTGCATAGGCGATCTGATTGGCTGACACCTGCATTGGCGCTTGAAAAGTTGAAAACTTTTCAACTTCTGCTGCGAGAAACGCCAGTGACGCGACGCAACAGAATTGAATTCAGTTCGGCAACGCATGACGTCACCCATTCAAAGTAAATGTGAAGCGTTGGCGGCGCCCCGTTATTATTATTATTATTAGACATATATTTTAAAATCACATTTTAAATCACAATCAAATAATTTTTGTTATCAGAAAAAGCTATTTGAATTTTACAGCGATGTAAACAAGTATTTTCTTAAATACTTGTTTTTTTGTGCAGTGAAATAATATAGCCATAATATTTATTTTATATTTTTTATTTAGTAATTTTTATTTAATAGTAGTTAATGATTATTATTTTATTTAATAGTAGTTAATGATTATTATTATTATTATTATTATTATTGCTATTATTTTATAGCCATACTGATATATAATTTCTAAATTCTGGACAAATTGTGCAGCCCTACAAACAAGCACAGCAAAGCTGGAATATTTCAGAAAAATCACAATTTAATTATTTCCCCAAATAGTGCAGCCCTACCTCACTCACCTCTTTGAAAGCATCTCTCAATTCCTTTACTCCGATCATATCTGCCGTTTCAGCCAGAAGTTTGGGACCCATCAACTCCACAAAGTCCTCAAAATCCACATGTCCCCCCACTATGAGACAGAGGACACAGGACTTAATGAGCTTCCTATGTAGGCAGCATCAAATAGGGCCATATATATTAAACAAAACTTGATTTTTCGTTGCTTACGGTTCATGTTGATCTGCTGGCTCAGTTCGATGAGCTCCATCTCAGTGGGCATGTATCCCATGGTTCTCATGCAGTTCCCCAGGTCTTTGCAGCCAATGAAGCCATCTTTGTCTTTATCAAACTCTTTGAAGGCTTCTCGTAGCTCTGTGAAGATAGAAAGCAGGTCAGGGAAAAAAAGAGGACAGTTGAGAGTGAGTCGGAAATTATGAAAAGAGAATATTTTATAGTAGAATTATGCTTCCCTCATGCACTGCTTTGAAAACAATTTTCAAGACAATTACAAAGCACTTACAAAGCACAACAATGCATCTATGAATGACCAAAACACTTGAAACTAAATACTTCATTGCAAACCCTCTCTACTCAAAATGAGATAAAAGCTCTTCAAATTAAAATGGAACAATCGACACATTATTTTGGAGAATGCTGCGAAATTTCATAATGAGAATTTTCACACATTGGAATGCCAAAAAATAACATGTGACCAAAACACTTAAGCATTCTGCAGACTCTGGTTCAGTCAAACAATCAACCTAATAACTGCATGTTTACTATGATTTACTTATATTTAAAATGCTTTTGCAGGGAACAGAGGGTGCGATAATCTTAGTCTTATTAAAAGGCTTTATGAAAGGCGCTTATGGAATTAAATGGAGTTTGAATGTTGAATATTCAAAAACTAGATTTGCATTTCCAGAGATTTCACAGCAGCAAAAGAATCGTGTTTTAGGTAATCTCAGGTTTTATAGATGCAAGACAGACAAGTGTCCTTTTTAACTAGTGTAAAAAGAAAGAACATGTGTGCAACATGATCCTTCAGAAATCATTCTAATATGCTGTGTTCAAGAAAGATTTTATTAGCAATGAGCCAGAACTTACCATCCATTTCCTCTGGTCTCAGCTCTCTGTTCTGCAACAAAATAAACAAAGTAATCAACAACAAATCCACACAAATTTGTGCAGTTTTGTCCCGAAAGTCAGCTGCATCCTCCTCCCACTCTGAAGAATCCAGTCATTTAATTCAATGCACCATTTCCTGCTAGAGAGAAGCAGCAATTCATTACAGCTTTAGGATCACAATGGCACATGTAAACTAATACACCCAACCTTTTCATGGTTTTTCACCGTGTCTCTAACGGAATTAACGTCTGCTTTTTAAATTTGATCTTCCCATTTGGATTAAGTAATCTGGAACAGCACATAAAAACTCAGGATTGATCTCTCATAATCAGCTCAAGTTAGTTTCTTTGATCCCAGCATTCCCTGTTCCACACATCTCCTCGCACACACAGGGCTCACCTCCAAACACTCTCTGAGCTCCTGCAGAAGAACTCAATCACGTGACCCTGACCCAAGATCCCTGCGGAGGCTAATAAAAGCAGATCCCTGCAGTTCATACATAAATGTAGCCTGGATGCCAGCTGAATTTAGCCCCGCCCACAACATTTTTGCTCGGGCAATTCGGTCTGGACTCGATCCATAGAGGAGCTATTATGCCGGAACAGAAACTGTTCGGTCCAATGAAATTGTCAGGGCGGGCTTTAGACGATGATGGACAGATGATCAACAGCAACGTAATCATCCACATCGTCAAAGGCGCTTGGGTTGAATTTGCTCTTATCCTAAATGGAGAACATGTTCGTATATGCATTCACCTTCACTATTTCTCTCAGAAATGATGATCGTGTTGGTAAGTACTCTGTGTATCCTTAAATTCTTTTATTACAATACTGGCAAAGTTCCCTTTCAAGGGAACTCGCGCTGCGTCACCGCTTTGGGAACGCCTCTGCGTGATTGCGTCGTGAAGCACATGTGTAATCAGTCCAATAGAGAGACGGAACGTATAGGCGGGTGACGTCATAGACCCGGAAGGTATAAAGCATACCGCAAACACACGCCCCTAGCTTCTGTTGCCTTCAGCAAGCGCTCTGTGTAACATTGTCATTGTCAGCTCTGTGTTTGTGTCTGAGTTCAGACTTTGTTTGTTTGTTTTCTTATAACAAGTTTGCAACACTTACTGACACACTAAAAGAGAGACACTGTGGCGAGAAACAGCGTTACTGAAAGTGTGTTTTCCTGCTCTCGTTTGCTTCTCGAGTGGGGATACACATTTGATGGGCGGTGTTTGATAGGAGAACAGCACGCGCAGTCGGCTCGAGGGGTCGGCTGCGAGCATTGTGAGGTTTTGCCTCTGAGAGTGCTGCGATCCCGCGAACGCTCTTCGAGGAGGGCGGCGCGGCTCGCGTTCTCTGTGGCGCGTTCTCCGCGGCTTAGACTCTGCTGTTGCTGAGGCGCGGCGGTAGTTTTTGTCGCGGGTTCGCAAACGGACTTGTCAGAGGGGTTAGAGACGGGCCAGCCCTTTCTCTGCCTTCACCTGGCAAGTCCAGTGCTGCTTCTCTGGGTTCGGGAGCCCGCGCTGCGTTTCTCCCGTCCGGGCGCGGCCTCGGTGTTGCAGCTGTTCAGCTCTGAGGAGGTGAATGTCTGTAGCATTGTCGCAGGGGTTGAAGACTCGCCACTTCTAACACCTGCTAGTGAGGAGCTCATGGAGGTCTGAGCAGAGATGTGGCCAAAAAAAAAAAAAAAAAAAAAGAATATATATATATATAATAAATAAAGAAAAAGAAGAATATTTAAGGCCAGATCAGAAGCGCGCCTCAGTTAAAAGCAGGCTTATGAGTGCTTTCTGTCAGTGCCCTGATCAGCCTCCACGGGCTTGTTGTTTTTCACAGATCCCCACACTGAGGTGTTGAGATCGTGGAAACAGCCATATTTTCACTGTGTTTAATTCCAAAAGCACACTTCGAGATGTAAAGCCCCACCTTTGCTCTTAGTCATTTAGAGCTGCATTAATATTGTATATATATTATATAAGGATATACATACTATATAAATAATGCTACAAAGTGTACTCAGTGGCTCAGTGTACACTATGGCTTTCGTGCGGCATTTTAAGCTGCCCGATGTAAGCTCTGGAACAGTAAAAGCACACCGAGTACGAGCTCCTCACACCGGGCGCAGCGAATCAGAGCGCCGCCACTCGCACTCCTCCTCAGTAAGAGTGGGGGTGGTGGGCGCGCCCTCAGCGCTGAGGAGGGCTGCGCCTAAGAGCCCTGACGCCTTAGTGCCCAGGGCTTTGAGGGTTTCCCGGGGTCAGGCGGTGTTCACCTCTTCATATGGTGCCCGTCCTGTCCTCGGCACCCTCACAGAGTCAATCCATAACCCCCCCCCCCTTGAGGGAAACCGCGCTGCTGAGTCAGTTGTTCCCTGCCGGTTCGCCGCTACAGGGCGCTGCACTCGCAGTGCAGAGCATGTCAGGGGCCAGTCCTGAGGGGCTGGTACCCTTAGAGGGGCAATCCACCAACCCCGCCCGAGTGCCGGGGCGTGGAGGGCCCTCGCGGGTCATCCTAGGATGGCTTGCGCCCTCCTCTGAGGTAAATCGCGCTGTTGAGTCAGTTGTTCCCTGCCGGTTTGCCGCTTCAGGGCGCTGCACTCGCAGTGCAGAGCACATCAGAGGCCAGCCCTGAGGGGCTGGTACCCTTAGAGGGTCAATCCACCAACCCCGCCCGAGTGCCGGGGCGTGGAGGGCCTTCGGGTCATCCATAGGATGGCTTGCGCCCTCCTCAGAGGGAAACCGCGCTGTTGAGTCAGTTGTTCCCTGCCGGTTCGCCGCTTCAGGGCGCTGCACTCGCAGTGTAGAGCACATCAGGGGCCAGTCCTGAGGGGCTGGTACCCTTTAGAGGGTCGATCCACCAACCCCGCCCGAGTGCCGGGGCGTGGAGGGCCCTCTCGGGTCATCCATAGGATGGCTTGCGCTCTACTCGGAAGGAAACCGCGCTGTTGAGTCAGTTGTTCCCTGCCGGTTCGCCGCTTCAGGGCTGCACTGCAGTGCAGAGTACATCAGAGGCCAGTCCTGAGGGGCTGGTACCCTTAGCAGATTTTGTGTCGGAGTGAGAATCTGCCGCATTATCTTGGTGGGTCCTGCAATGTATTAAATTTGGGTACGCCATCCAGTCCGAATGTCGCCTCTCGGTTGTAATGGGGTCTTCTCCACTGTGGGGGACCCCGAGCAGGCTCTGGTGGTGACTCAGGAAGTGCAGACTCTGCTGCGAAAGAGGCTTTGAGTGGGTCCCTCTACCAGACAGGAGTCAGGCTTTCATAGCCAGTACTTCAGTATTCCGAAGAAGGATGGGGAGCTGCGCCCTATTTTTAGATCTGCACATCCTCAGGATGCTTACGCTCAAACACATCTTGTCTCAGATCAGGTCCGAGGACTGGTTTGTCTCAATAGATCTAAAGATGCATAGTTTCATGTCTCCATCCTTCCTCAGCACAGGCAGTACCTGAGGTTCGCTGGGAGAAGCGCATCAACATCGGGTGCTTCCTTTGGTCTAGCCTAAGGCCTGTCCCTGGGGGCACCGTGTCAGCGCATGCCTCTGATCACGGATGCCTCCTGACAGGCTGAGAGGGGGGGGCGACCATGAGTGGTCGCTCAACCCAGGGCTTATGGCAGGGCTGTCGGCATTTGTGGCACATAATCGCCTGGGAATGTTGGCGGTGCTTCAGGTTGAAGCACTTCCTGCCAGACTGGTCACTCCTTTTATAATGGAGACAGTGGTGGCCTAAGACCAAGGGATTTCCGAGGGAACCCTTTCTCACGTAGTCAGGGCAATGCGGCCGTGATCCCGCACCTTGGTTATGTGGAAAGGTCCTTGGTTTCAGCCCAAGGCCGTCCCTGGGGGCACGATGTCAGCGTGCGTCTCTGATCATGGATGTCTACGGGCTGGGGCGACCATGAGTGGTCGCCGACCCAGGGCCCTTTGTGGAAGCAGACGTTGGGGAGTGGAGACTCCACACCGAGGTGTGGAGCTCCTTTGGGAGAACTTGGCAGGGCCCAAGTGGACCCGCTTGCCACACGAGAACACTTATTGTCAGCTGTGGTCCTCCCTAGCGCTCCAGCTCCTCCTGGACTGGACATTACGGTACAGGAGTGGCCAAGGCTGCCCCTGTACACATTTCCGATTGCTCTGCTTCCGGGAGTTCTAGAGAGAGTGCGCCGACGGGCCCTCCTTCTGTTAGTAGCTCCGTTCTGGCCATCCCGAGTCTGGTTCTCAGACATTGTGTCGCTCCTGACGGCTCTCCTGGAGATTCCGCTTGGGAGGGACTTTCTCTCAGGTGGGCGGTGCCATCATGCACCCTCACCCAGAGCTGTGGAAACTGTGTGCTTGGCCTCTGAGGGGCCCAGCTCATAAGTTATGGTCTCTCAACCGAGGTTGTGAGGCCACCCTACACTCTAGAGCTCCCTCAACGAGGAAACGGTACGTTGAAGTGGAGACTCTTCACCTGAGGGTGTAGAGATCTCCTGTGGGATCCAGTTAACTGCCCTGCGAGCGGTGCTGGAATTCCTGCAGGAGAGATTCTCCGCTGGGTTAGCTCCTCGACACTAAAGGTGTATGTGGCGGCCTTAGCAGCGTGCCACAATCCTTTGAGTGGGGTGTCTCTGGGGCGACACCCTCAAGTTACTGGTTTCCTCCGTGGCGCAGGAGGTTAAGACCTGCTGTACGCACCAGGGTGCAGGCCTTTGCCTTCTGAGGCTCCTTTGAGCCGCTTGAAGGAGTTCTGAGAAGTTTCTCGCTCTTTTACAATCATTTGGCAATCCCCCCGAAGAGAATGGGGAAGTTACAAGCTCTCTCTGGGGCACCCTCGTGCTTGGAATTGCGCCCGGTGTGGCTAAGGCCTTCCTACATCCTAGGCCGGGCCACATTCCTAGGTTCTCACTAATCCTGTGAGACCTGTAGTACTTCAGGCCTTCTATCCTCCTCCGCTCCAGACGTAGCAGACCAGGAAGAACTTATCTGCTTTGCCTGTTCGCAAGCACTAGACGCGTATGTCCACAGCTGAAGCCCTGTGGAGAAAATCAGAACTACTGTTCGCCTTTTGGACCACCCTTGAGAGGGGGTCCGGCTTCAAAGCAGAGGAGAAGCAAGTGGGTAGTCGAGGCTATTCACTTGCTTAGGTGGCGGCCGGGCAGCCTTCCCTTTGGCTGTCCGGGCCCACTCTCCAGGAGTATGGCTGCCTCTCAGGCAATTTTGGCAGGAGCCTCCTGCAAGATATTTGTGATCCGGCAGGATGATCTTCACATCATACCTTTGTCACTTTTACGAGCTTGACATCAACTCTACTCCGGGCTCGGGTGCTCGCCCACTAGACAATGTCACAGGCGAGCATTCGCCCATATGGGGACGTGGTATTCTCGCTTCCCAAAGCGGTGACGCAGCGCGAGTTCCCTTGAAAGGGAACGCCTCGTTACGACTGTAACCTTAGTTCCCTGAATAGGGAACGACGCCGCGCCACCCTGCCATACTCCCGCATGCCCGCAAGCCGCCTTGCTTCAGTCTTTCTCAGAAGCTAGCGGTGTTTGCCGGTATGCTTTATACCTTCCGGTCTATGACGCCACCCGCCTATACGCTCCGCTCTCTATTGGACTGATTACACATGTGCTTCACGACGCAATCACGCAGAGGCGTTCCCAAAGCGGTGACGCAGCGCCCGCCCTATTCAGGAACTAAGGTTACAGTCGTAACCAGACGATCGCTTACACTCATCTTTTTCTTGTAACGCTTTAATCCAGCTCGCGCGTGCAGACAGGGTTGCCACGCTTTTTTTGCAATGTCGCGCACAATTTTGCTACTCAAAACTATAGCGCAAAACAATCCCAATAGCTTTCCGGTGGGTTCTCCGGAAAAAAATGGTGTTTGGTTGGCAAAATATGTTATTTTGGCAAGGTTGCCTGCTAAAATTCGCATTCCTGGGGCTAAATATCACATAATTGGGGTTGCTCCAACCCGCGGACATGGAGAACATCCCATGGGAAAAACACAGACTTGGCAACACAGTGCAGTTGAGTTCTGTTGACATTTGACAACTAACGTTACGCGTTGCTCCGTTGCTCTGATTGGTTGTGGGTCTATCCAATTGAGGTCTTTCCTGGCTCAGTTGAAACACGCCCCATAATCAAAGCTCAATGGAGCGGTACCAGACTCATATTCTGACTAGAATTGAGTATGGCCACGCCAGGCTAACATAAATGCACACGCATCACTGCTTCTTTATGACTGTCTGCAAAATGCTAAATTTGAAAATTGTATGTGTGTGTGAGAATATATACATATATAGAGACATTATCCACTCTGATTGGTTCAGTTCAGTGAAGGACTTGTTCAAGGACTCAAACCAGTAAGGCCCCGATCAGGCAGAACGCATTTTTCAGGTTTAAAACGCGCGGCGCACCGCACTGCCTTTTTTTTTTTAGAAAAGAGCAGTGCGCTGCATTTTTTTTATGTTGCTAGGCAACCCCCGAATCAGCTGTCCGTCTAATCAAGGTAACCGTCACCACAACGGAAGGCCCGCCTCTCCATTCATTCTATTGGACAGTGAAAAAAAACACGAATGACGTTGGGTGCTTTTCTGCTCAGAGTTGATTTTTCTCAGAGCACACCTACAAAAACACGAGGCGTCCGCGGCACAAAACAGCGTGCAAAACGCTCACTGCCAATAGAAAACAATTTAAAAAAGGCACTGCTCACTGCAAAAAAAAGCATTCCGTCTGATTGTGGCTTAACCTTTTTTTTGTACTAGGGTATTCTTTAAAAGAATGGGCATAAGAATCATTTGTTTGGGAATTAGTCCCTTTAAGACAAGTCATTTTACTCGGCAGCCATCTTTGAAACACCTCTCGAGTATAAAGTGCAGCTCCTATCTCTTTGAATGGGGAAACATCAAATTCTCCAAAACTGCTCACCAAGCTTACGATTCAATTTCATATTTAGAAACACCAATGAAATCTGACAACAAATGTCTCATACATTTTTGTTTTGTTTTGTTGCTCGAATCATGACAAAAAAACCCCTGCATTTTTCAGCCTGGACAAAGCTAATGCATATGCGCAATCCTAAGAGTGTTTTTCAGAACACAGCCTGTTTCTATAGCAACCGGAGCTTTGGCAGCTGCAGTGATGCGTGACTTTACTAATCAACGACTGGCTCTTTCATTTAGAAGGCGGGGCTTATTCGCCATATTGGCTGTTGCACTTTCTCCCATTAATAAGTAATCGGAGTACACCGACTTCATATAAAGACTTTGATCAGACACGGTAGCACTGTTTTTGTAAATTCAGTAAAAAAAGAACCGGCTCCTACTGACTCTTTCGGGAACAGACTCATTTGCTTGCACTATATGTTTTTGATTCATTAAAAGAACCGTCTCATTACTAAGACTCATTCTGCAATCACATAACATTAGTCGCGCTGTATGTTTTTGATTCATTAAAAAGAATCAATAGAGTCATTCATTCGTGAATCAGACTGCAGAATATTCATGTTGTATGTACTCTGTTTGTTTATCAAAGAAAAATTAATAGAGATGTTTCTTGCCATTATACACAGTCCATCACATTCAATACCGGCTATGAGATATTGCAACTCAGATTTACAACTCTCTTTCTTTTGCCATATATCGCTAATGATTCAACAGCGGGGAAGCACTGCTGCATTTGTAAGGTGCTTTCCTCCAATCATTTTACCTTCATTAGTCCATTTAACCACAAACAATCTCTCTTAATCTGAGCTCATAAAAGCTGTTTACATAAATAATTGCACAATAACTGGCAAAATGCTTTTAAGATAGATAATATATCATGTCACACCACAGGAAAGGGGATGTCAAATACCCATTTACAGATGATCTCTGTATTTTGACTAGAAAATAAACATTTGATGGATACTGACTACTGATTAAATTTCCGAAATATTTTTTATTGGAATGCTGGATTCTGGTAATTCCAACTAAACTATATACAAACTTTGTCAATTTGTATATACATTTATACTACACTCTAAAAAATGCTGGGCTGTTTTAACCCAATGTTGGGTCAAATATAGACTAACCCAGCGATTGGGTTGTTTTAACCCAGCTTTTTCTTCTGAAATCTGAACTGTAAGAAGATAAGTGAGAACTTGTTTTGTATTATCATATGTGTGTAGATGTGCATGTCCAGACTTACGTACAGCCTTCCGGCTCTCCGCCCAGCCCTTGCGGAGGAAGATGCAGGCAGGCCCGAGCACATTGTGCATGTATGTTGAGTTCTGAGCCAAGGCCGCGAGGGCCTCTCCAGATGTCACCCCTTCCTCACATGACTGCACTGCTTTGTAGCTGCGCTTCCGGTCCTGAACGCAGCCATCATGTCCACACGGCCCCGGACAAGTAAGTGTAGAGGGAACGTGGTGTAAAGACACAATTAGAAGCTACACGATTGTCTGTCTGACACAATGGATGGATGGGCCAGTCAGTCAATTCAGTCAGCCGTCAGGTCAAGAGGTTGGTTGAAAAGTAATTGAAACTTTTTTAGTATCTTTCTGTGAGCAGAGCTCTACCGTCAGACTTTGCCCTTTATGTGATTTACCCAACTGGATCAGCAGTTTTGCTTTCAGTCTCCTGGGAAGTTCCCATTTATGAGATCAAGGTCCTTGTTTACGAGATTTGAATTAAAATTGATTCTCTTGACAGTTTCATATTTCTCTTCTTCTCTAATCGGTGTCTTATGTATTTTAGTACTCTTGTGCTACAGAGGATGATGGGAAATGTAGTTAAGTAAAGAAAAATAATAATATCTGCACACTGAAGCTACAGTCCATACAGTGCTTGAAAGTTTGTGAACCCCATGTAGAATCTGTAAAAAAGTGAATAATTTTAACAAAATAAGAGGGATCATACAAAATGCATGTCATTTTTTATTTAGTGCTGTCCTAAATACGATATTTGACATAAAAGATGTTTACATATAGCCCACAAGACTAAAAAGGACCCCGCTCAAAAGCTTGTCATGTGCCGTTCCCAGGATGATCCCAGGTTTTGTGAAGGTTGTTCATGAGTCCCTTGTTAAACTGCCCAATGTTCTTCAGAAAAATCCTTCATGTCCTGCAAATTCCTCAGTTCCCTTTGAGGAACTCACACTGCGCCGAACGACGATTTGGGGATGCTCCCTAAGCATCAGCGAATCTGAAGTCTGAATAAACACTAGTCCAATCCGATTGGTCGTGCGTGATGACGTCATTGTGACGGCATACCGGAAGTATAAAAGGGGAGCCGCGTAATGGCGGCAGTTATTGCTCTTCAGCATAGCGCTCTCTGTCAAAATTGTCTGTCTATTTACTGTTGTTTGTCCAGTTGTGCAAGTGTGTGAAAGAAGTAGGCGAGAGAAAGCAAGAGAGTTTAAGCAGTGTGTGCATCCGTGTCCCGCTACATTTCGGGCTCGGATGCACACCTGCTTTGTGTGCAATGCCAGGGTGTTCAGCATGCTTGGGCGGCTCTCGAGGAGCCGCTGAGCGTGTGAGCTGACACTCAGGCTGCTCCGCTCTCGGCTGGCCGTGTTCGATGAGGCCGGCCAGCCTCGTGAGCCCGTGGATCGGTCCGCGTCGCCGGCGGTGCGGCGAGACCGGTCACTGGGCTCACGGATGGACTTGTCAGCGAGACTTGGGACTGCTGAGGCATCTTCCCAGTCTTTGTCTGTCAGTTCAGATGTTCTCCTTTCCCGTGTGGAAGCCCGCGATGCGGCTTCTTCCCCCGGGGCGGAGGACCCGATGCCTGAGCGGTCTGATTCTGGGGAATTAGGCGTGCTCAGCATCGGGGCAGTCGAGTTATAACGAGCTCGCCACTTCTTATATGCAAGACTCAATCTCACGATTGCGAGGCAGCGTGCAGGTATGGGTCTGCTATTAAGGTGAACACACGCGATCGGTGTGCATGGAATACTGGTTGACGATAAAACAGTATTGCCTGATGATTAGGGCTGCATTTAAGTCTGAGGATTTAAATGAAATATTATTAGACTCTAAGGAGTTAGATATTCAGCCTGTCATTCAGACCATGTTTCACCGTGATACTGTTTGGCTTTTTCTCGGCGATGAAAGCCAATTGTATTATGATGAGTTGAACCACGTTGCTGAGGCAACGTGTGGTTTATGAGTCCGTATAAATACAATAAAACAGTGTCGTCTGAGGATTATGGCTACATTTAATTCTGAGGAATTAAATAATATATGATCTGACTTTGAGGAGTTAGATATTCAGCCTATCATTCAGACCATGTTTCACCTTATTGTGGCTGTATTTAATTCCAAGGAATTAAATTAAAATATTATCTGACTTTGAGGAGTTAGATGTATTTTTATTCAGCCTATCATTCAGACCAGGTGACTTGTCTGGATATTCATCTAGGTGGAGCCCTCCTGAAGTTGATGTCGTTCTCGCCGCCTTGTGGCCCGCGGGACACATCAGTTTCAGGCAATTGCTATTCCCAGTGTCCGCCCTAGCGTGTGGCCCTGTAGAGCTGCTCCCTTAGATGAGGCTCCCGCGAAGGGGCAACTGAGGTTGCTTCTTCCGCGGCGCTCTGGGAAATCGATGTGGTAATCCCGCCGTCTATGGCGCCGGGCCACATCGATTTCCCGCGCACCTGCGCTGCTCCAGCCGCCTCTGAAAAGACCTGCGGCTGGGCAGCTCGCGCGTCCGCACACAGAGGCTCGTTCCCAACTACTCCCTGCCGGTCAGCCGCTTCAGGGGTTGGGGGCGAGGCTCGTAACACCCGACGCCCCTCTCCCGGTCGGAGCGATCGAGGTCGCCTCCTGTGGAGTTTTCGGGAATCGATGCTGTGCTCCGCCATCTAGTATGCTTCGACCACATCGTTTCCCGGCGCGCGCGTGCTGCACCAGCCGCCTCTAGCAAGACTTGCGGCAGTCCAGCGACAGCGTCGCACACCGAAAATCTTCCTCGATTTCGCCCTGCCGGTTAGCCGCTTCAGGGGTCGGGAGGAGGCTCGTTGACACCGAGGCCGGCCTCGAGGCTGGTTCCCTTAGCAGATTATCTTGGCGAGGGTTATGCCTCCGGATATATCTGCAGGTTCGGGTAATGGAACAGGAAGTTCACTCCCGTTGGTAAGGAGGCCACAGAATGTGCTCCTCCGCCAGACAGGGAGTCCGGGTTTTACAGCCGGCACTTCATAGTTCCTAAGAAGGATGGCGAGTTGCGTCCAAACTTTAGATCTGAGGTACTTGAATCGTTCTCTGAGGAGATTCAGATTCAAGATGCTTACAGTTCCTCCGTTGTGATTCAGATCCAGTCTGAGGACTGGTCTGTCACGACGGGTCTAAAGAGGATGCAGACTTCCTGTATCCATCCTTCTGTGTCACAGGAAGTTCCTGAGGTTCGCTTTTGGGGGCAAAGCGTGCCAATATCGGGTTCGTCCATACGGCCTAGCCCTTCCCCTCTGTGGTAGCAGCAGTTCGGCATTGAGATGTCGTCCTTGGCTGCTCTCAGTGCTTGGGGTGAGACTCTACGCAGTAGCGTGTTGGCGCCTTCTCAGAGAACAGTGTTCCTGGGAGTCGTATGGGATTCTCGTTGTGGGCACAATTGTCTCCCCGCGTATTGAGTCCATACGGGCGGTGGTCTCTAAAGTGAAGCTAGGCCACAGCATCACTGTGAAGCAGTTTTAAGGACTGCTGGGGCTCATTGCGGCTCGTCCAACAGAATATCTTTTGGCCTGCTGCACGAGACCCTACAGTGGTGGCTGGAAATCAGGGGTTTTCCTCGAGGAAAACCGTTTTGTATGATCAGGGTAACGCGCAGATGCCTTCGTTCCTAGTCATATGGAAGAAACCTTGGTTTCTGTCCCAGGGAGCCAGTGTTGGGAGCATCACGTTGCCGGAAGACCGTTTCAACGGATGCCTCCCTCACTGGCTGGGGCGTGGTCATGGCGGCCGCTGCGAGAGGTCTGTGGGAGACCCGGCATTTCTCCTGGCACTTTTATTGCCTGGAAATGCTGGCGGTCTACAAAGCTCTGGGGGCTTTTACCGGACCTCCGCGGCCACCATGTCCTGATACAGAAGTAAACCAGGTGACTTTCCTTGAGGGGAAATCCATTCTGTATGATCAGGGTAGCAGCGCAGTGGCCTTCGTTCCCTAGTCATATGGAAGGAACCTTGGTTTCTGTCCCAGGGGCCAGTGTTGGGAGCGTCCTGTTGCCGGAGATCCGTTTCAACAGACGCCTCCCTCACTGGTTGGGGCGCGGTCATGGACGGCCGCTGCGAGGGCCTATGGGAGGGCCGTCATTCCTCCTGGCAGTGCCTGGAGATGCTGGCGGTCTACAAAGCTCTCAGGAGCTTTTTCCCAGACCTCCGCGGCCAACATGTCCTGGTGCGGACAGACAATACGTCTGCCGTGGCGTACCTCAATCATCAGGGAGGGTTCAGGTCGCGCCCTCTGTGCAGACTGGCGCATCTAATCCTCCTGTGGTCCCAAGGGAAACTGTTGTCCATCAGGGCAATGTATGTCCCGGGGGTCCAAAATCAGGGAGCAGACATCCTGTCGAGGCAGGGGCTGAGGCCCGGGGAGTGGCGGCTCCACCCAGAGGTGGTGGAGGCCATATGCAAGAGGTTCGGCCCAGTGGAAGTGGACCTATTTGCGTCTCGAGAGACGTCCCACTGTCCACTGTGGTTCTCCCTCACGCATCCAGCCCCTCTGGGGTTGGATGCCATGGTGCAGACGTGGCCGAGGCTGCGTCTGTGCGCATTTCCCCGATTGCTCTGCTCCGGGAGTCCTGGAGAGGGTCCGTCAACAAGGGGTCAGCCTACTTCTGGTAGCACCCTGTTGGCCGACCAGAGTATGGTTCTCGGATATCATAGCTCTGCTGGCAGGTCATCCATGGCAGATTCCTCTGAGGAGGGATCTCCTGTCTCAGGCGGCGGGTACAATATTTTACCCCGGCCCGAGATTTGGAACTGGGGGCCAGGTACCTAGAGGCTGGCCTGTCGGCAGAGGTGGTAGAGGCGTTACTCAGTTCCAGGGCTCCGTCTACAAGGAGACTGTACAGCCTCAAGTGGAATGTATTTTCCACTTGGTGTAGAGAGCGTGAGGTGGACCCAGTTAACTGCCCGGTGGCTTCAGTGCTGGAGTTCCTCCAAGATCGCTTCTCTGCGAGTCTAACCCCGTCCACACTCAAGGTGTACGTGGCTGCCATTGCGGCTTTCCACACTCCTACGGGTGATGGGCCTTTGGGTAGGCACCAGTTGGTTGTACAGTTCCTCCGTGGGGTTCGGAGGATGAGGCCTGTGGCTCATTCCAGAGTTCCAACTTGGGATCTGGCAGTGGTTCTCGGAGGGCTGGCTGAGGCCCCCTTCGAGCCATTGAGTCGGCTGAGCCAAAGAACCTGACCCTTAAGGTGGCTTTTCTCCTCGCTATTACCTCTCTCAGGAGAGTGGGTGACCTCCAGGCCTTGGCGGTGCGCCAACTTGCCTGGAGTTTGCCCCGGGTGGAGTAAAGCCATCTTACACCCCTAGGCCAGGCTACGTGCCTAAGGTCCCATCAGGGGTGGTCAGGTCTTTGGTCCTACAGGCATTCCATCCTCCGCCTCACGTGGACGGGCGGAAGAGGAGAGGCTTCACCTGCTCTGCCCGGTTAGGGCACTCAGAGTGTATTTGGAGAAGTCAGCACAGTGGAGGAGGTCCCAACAACTGTTGGTGTGTTTTAGCTCACCCAAGAAAGGATTGCCTGCGTCTACTCAGACAATCAGTAATTGGATTGTCAGGCGATAACCATGGCTTATCAGGTGCGCGGTTTGCCTTCACCTATGGCCGTGAGGGCTCATTCCACCAGAGGCATGGCCTCTTCGGTGGCCCTCCTTTCTGGGGTCCCCTTGCAGGATATCTGCGAGGCGGCGGGGGTGGGCTACCCACACACCTTCATTAGGTTTTATAGCCTAGATCTCCCCTCGGCGCCTGGCGCTAGGGTGCTCCAGTCCTAGCTGTGCCCGGTCTCGGCTTCACACTAGGGCAGGCGCTACCCTCGGTGTGGCCTAGTGGGTACTCGTTCCCCAAATCGTCGTTCGGCGCGGTGTGAGTTCCTCGAAGGCGGCTCGGGTTATGTATATAACCCTTGTTCCCTGAGAAAGGGAACGAGCACTGCGTCGCGTCGCCACACCTCGGCACGCCTGGAGCGCATGCTTCAGAGCAATAGCTGCCGCCATTACGCGCGGCTCCCTTTTATACTTCCGGGTACGCCGTCACAGTGACGTCATCACGCACGCCAATCGGATTGGACTAGTGTTTATTCAGACTTCAGATTCGCTGATGCTTAGGGAGCATCCCCAAATCGTCGTTCGGCGCGGTGCTCGTTCCTTTCTCAGGGAACAAGGGTTATATACATAACCCGAGCCGTTTTCCAGCATCTTTTGCATATTTGAACCCTTTCCAGCAGTGACACAACTATTAAAAAAGGTTCAAACATTCACTGATGCTCCAGAAGGAAACACAATGCATTAAGCTGGGGGGTGAAAACTTATTGCATTTGGTAAATTGTCATTCATTTGTCTTCTGGGAAACATGTAAGTATCTTCTGTTGCTTCCGAAGGGAATAATACATGACAAAAAATATATATATTTAAACAAACTAAGTCAAATTTAGACATCATCCTGTTCAAAAGTTTTTATAAATTCAGCTATTTTTTTGTGTTGTGGACTATATGTAAACTTATTTGTGGCGAGGCGGACGATAGACGTGGGAGGAGCGAGTGAGACCGGTGCGTGACTGATAATGAGCATCACCTGCGAGGGAGCTCGGAGGGATATAAGGATGAGCGACACCAGTGGAGGACGAGAGAGGACCAGGCCTGGACTTTATGTTGTGTTTTATTTACATTTTATGTGTGTGTGCGGCAGCCGTCTGTGAGGGGCTTGCCGCGGTTTACTTTCCTTTTGTTTATTTAAGTCGTTCGCCGGTTCCCGCCTCCTTTTTCCCTTATCTACGAATTTCACTACAATATTTAATGTAAATAAAAATAAAATGCATTTTGTATGATCCCTTTAATTTTGTTGAAATTATTCACATTTTCACAGACTCTGCAAGGGGTAATAAGATGTAGACAAGAAAGACACATTCCTGTTTACACCTGGTGTATTAATCCTTCCCATTTGTCCACTTGTGACGCTTCTGTCCTGATTTCTTTGAGGGGAATCTGACAACGTGAGCGTCTACCTTATGAAAGCAATCCAGTCAAATGCGTTTTCCGACTACCTCTGGAAGCCCTCGAAAGTGGACAAGCTTAAAACACTTTAGACACCTGTGTATAGCGTTGTGAGGCTTAGTTTGCGGATATTCAAACCGAACAAAAAAAAACGATAAACCACCCACAGTATGTACTGCGATACTCTCATGACGCATCTGGCCCAGCCCTGGCCCATTGTTGAGGTTAAACTGACTTTAATCAAATGTCAAGGAAGAATTTAGTTTTGTGACATAAGGTAAAGTAGTAATAAGGGATGTAACAGTACACATATATTTTGGTACATGTCTTATGTGTACACAATCGAACACAACGTTGTAGTCTAACCACCAATAAACGCAATAAGCTCCATGTTTTTACTTTAGATAAGAAACAAAGCGTCATCTTACAAATTCTGTCCATTTTATCACAAAATTCAAACAAAAGACGATCATCTCTTTCTCTTTCAGAATAAACATGAATGAACATCTGAAGGTATAATTAAAGATACAGTACAACTTACTGAAACATTTATCTCATGTAATCGCTTAATCAGTGTCTCAACCGCGATATGACGAGCTTGTAAAAATGTCATGCTTGCTGTTAGTTCGCCAGAGAAATTAACTATATCGCTAAATATAGACTATATATTCATTATATTTTACTTAACCTATTAGTGATGTCTGGATTATTTAATGTATGTTACAACCACTGTGTAAATTATTATATTTCAAAACGAATTGGAGTAAAAACATAATTTAGATTTAGAAGTTAATGCAAAAACTGCTTTATGTACAGTTAACATGTTTGCATACAATTTGTTATTTGGGTGTTGATTATTATATCTAAAAACAGATTAAATTATCAAGCAATTTAGGCGAATAGTTTGGGTTCTATTGTTTGTCTTTAATATGATAGTAATGAGCAAGTAAGGGTTCCCTATAGGCCTAGAGTTTATAGCAGAGCTTAAGAAAATTTTAATTATAATGGAATTCATTTTAAGACAGAGACACAATTTGTTCAGTAAACCACTTTTTAAAAATATATATATATTTTGTCCTCCCCTTGATTTTATTTACAACGCACTTTTGATTCAAGAATCTCAAAGTGGCAAAAGGGAATATATATATATATATATATATATATATATACAGTGTGTGTGTGTGTGTGTGTGTGTGTGTGTGTATTCAGAAGGTAGCAATATCACACATCAGAGTTTTTATGAAATGTACCATTAGGGATATGTTTTTTTGACAGGAACATTGTTCCAAGACTAAGGCTGTTGATCCAGGAACATGTCCTACTTGGGTAAATCACATTGTGCCAGACTTTCTCCTTTATTCTCTCTTCCCTCTCAGCAACTGACAGAACCTTTAAGATAAGATATCATTCAAACTGAATAATTCATCCACTTTCATACTTGCGGCACACTGCTGCAATGCCATGCCATTTGATTGCTGCCATAAAAACAAATGATCACACTAAGCTTAAGACATTTTAAAAGCAAATCCAAGTGGTTCTCACAAATGAAACTCACTGACCATGATTGTTGAAGGGTGACAATGTGGGCTAACCGACGTCATTATTTGAGAGTAGATCCTCGAATAACCTAAGTTTTGAGAACGTAAAACTGCTCGTGTTTAGCGAAGGGCTAATCAGGATAAGAATGAAACCAGTCAGCCGGCACATTATAATGGCCAATTAGCAAACAGGCAGAGGAGGTGAAGAGTACGTGAAATATAACTCACAAACACACAAAGAGCATCTCCCCAATTACTGACAGACCCACAGGTTAATTAAAGAGAAGACTGACGTCATTGAACAACTAATCAGGGTGCTTACTGAGAAACAGCTTCTGAAATGTTTGGAAATTATATATGTTTGTATTTGTAATGATCAATTATCACTCAAATTATTTAATCATAGAAAGCTAGTACTTTAGAGCATGACCTTCAAGTCAGCACGAATCAAGATCCTGATCTTATTGCGGGCAGTTTAGTGTCGCACAATCAAAATACTATCTGTCCTAGTATTCATATATACAGTGTGTCCTAAATCGTGGTATGTTGAAATCTGTGTCCTAAAGGTACCTGGATGGTCTACTATTTCTGGTGGAAAATCAAAGTGCAGATCCATGCACGCTTTTTCGAAGAGGATTTGGTTCAGAACTACAAACACAAATAAAAAGCGCTCAAAAACTACAAACATGGCGGACATGTGAGGCGGACGGTTAAGGTTCAGGTAAAGGGGTTTGAGTGATTAATAATAAATATCTAACCTGATGAAATTTTTTTAATTAAGCTGCAACAACATTGTGAACTTTTATAAAGATATGTTTGGCCATTAACTTTTAAATGCATCATTATAGTTTTCCGTATGAAGCACCCACGACAAGCTACTCTCCAATACGGAAGGAAGAATTGTTCAGTAGTGTAAGTTAAATGAACTGAAATGCGGAGTGTGTGTATGAGGACGTTAACTCTGACAAGATGACTGTCAGGCCAGTTTACGGCGGAGTGATTATTGTTAACTAAAATTAAAACTATTAAAAACACTTTGCTATTTGAAATAAAATTAAATATAGGCTAAAAGTAATCAGTAATAATAAATATTAGATGAAAAACTTTTAAATGTTACCTAGACAACTAACTCAAATAAATTTAAGTTAAACCACTAAAATGTAAATAGATAAAACTTTATCGTGATTAATCGCATCCAAAATAAATGTTTGTGTTTACAATAATAATATATGTGTGTGTACTGTGTATAATTATTATGCTATGCATGTATATATTTAAGAAATATTTGCATGTATGTACTGTATATATAATTTATCTTATATATAAATATATTTTTTAAATTAAAATATAACATTTTTGTTAAATATATACATGCATGTGTGTGTGTATATATATATATATATATATATATATATATATATATATATATACGTACAGACACATATTATGTAAACACAAACTTTTATTTTGGATGCAATTAATCACAATTAATTTGTCCCCATCACTAATAAAAAACTGAAACTTAAAATAAAAAAATGAATTAACCTAAATAGTAATATTTAAATTTAAAAGAAAAATAATAAAATGACAAAAGCAAATAAAAAAAAGACATAAAATGTAAAAGAAAAACTGAAAATTTAAAAATAAAAGCTCATTAAAAATTATTATTGATATCCTATGATATGATATAAATAATACTAAAATAACAACGGTGACAGGATGCAAATTAAGATGTGGCACAACAGTATGTCCAAAAACTTGCCTGTTCTTCTGGTAAACACTCTTTTTCTTCACAAAGTAGGTGAATTGGGGTGCAGCATTTAAAATCTTTTATCAAAATATAATAACTTGCTCCACCTCTTAAATGACTTTCCTTCCAGATGAGGTCATGAATCCCTTATTTTTCCAACTCTTCCCCTCCAGCTACATGACACGCTCACTTTTTACGATCCAATCATTTTCTGATGGGTTTTACATTAACTTCAAACTGATTTTATTATCTTTAAGTTTTTTCTCCTTTAGATCTCATTTTCTCGCTCTCCCTGTTATCCTGTCCTACCACATGCTGCTAAAGTAATCTGGATCCGACAGCTGGGCAAGATTGAGGTATACACGCACACGTCTCGTTTGGCCTCATACTGAAGATCTTGCTATGAAGACTATGACACTACTGGTCATGCTTTTTTTAAATGTTCCCACCTGCATACACATATGTGTCTGTGCAAATATGTGCATTGCATCTCCCCTCTATTTGTACATGACCTTCACACTCCATCTGTTGCCAAGGCTGTAAGGTGCCAGCTTGTGCATTCTTTTGAAGAAACCTGTGCCATTGGGCACTCGGTGAGACCAGCTCTTAGCAGGTGCCAGCGCCTGATATCTCACGCTAATACTTGAGCGTGCACATTCCAAGTGATCTAGAGATGATTGAGAAGAACTTCTGAGAACTTTCAGAACAGCAACTTCAGACGTAATTTTGTCAAGAACTTTAGGGTTTAATCTCATTAAATGCGGTTAAATTGCTGGTGCATTAAAGGACTACATGTTAGAAAGGCATAGCCTGTGCCTTATAGGGATAGCTCACCAAAAAATGAAAATTCTGTCATTAATTACAAACTTTCGTTCATCTTTGGAACACAAATTAAGATATTTTTGATGCAATCTAAGAGCTTTCTGTCTTTTGACGCTTCATAAAGAGATCGTAAAACTAATCCATGAATTGAGTGGTTTAGTCCAAATTTTCTGAAGAGACATGATCGCTTTATATGATGAACGGATTAAATGTATGCTTTTATTCACATATAAACTTTCATCAACTCACACATCAATTGTGTCACAAAAGTTTGCAAAACGCATGTTTGATTGATTTGTGAGAACCAATGAGGTTCATTCTGGTGTTTTATGCATCACGTTTGAGCTTCTGCAAGAACCAATGAGGTTCATTCTGGTGTTACACATCACGCTTGAGCTTCGGCAAGAACCAATGAGGTTCATTCTCGTGTTATGCAGCACGCTTGAGCTTCTGCAAGAACCAATGAGATTCATTCTGGTGTTACGATCACGTTTGAGCTTCTGCGAGAACCAATGAGGTTCATTCTCGAGTAACGCATCACAGCTGAACTTCCACAAGAACCAATGAGGTTCATACTTGTGTTACGCATCACATTTGAGCTTCCACGAGAACCAATGAGGTTCATTCTTGTGTTACGCATCACGTTTGAGCTTCTGCAAGAACCAATGAGGTTCATTCTGGTGTTACACATCACGTTTGAGCTTCCACAAGAACCAATGAGGTTCATTCTGGTGTTACGCAGCATGTTTGAGCTTCCACAAGAACCAATGAGGTTCATTCTGGTGTTACACATCACGTTTGAGCTTCCTCAAGAACCAATGAGGTTCATTCTGGAGTTACACATCACGTTTGAGCTTCTGCGAGAACCAATGAGGTTCATTCTCGAGTAACGCATCACAGCTGAACTTCCACAAGAACCAATGAGGTTCATTCTTGTGTTACACATCATGTTTGAGCTTCCACAAGAACCAATGAGGTTCATTCTGGTGTTACGCAGCATGTTTGAGCTTCCTAAAAGAGGTTTGTTCTCACGCATCAAGCAGGTTCAGTTGAGCTTCTGTGTATGTTCACTGATCAGTGTTTATGTGAATAAAAGCATAAATTAAATCTGTTCCTCATATAAAGTGATCGTGTCTCTTCAAAAAATTCGGACTAAACCGCTCAATTCATATGGATTAGTTTTACCATGTCTATTAACTTTTTGAAGAGTCATAGTCTATGGATGGACAGAAAGCTCTCATTTGTAAAGATGAAAGTCTTACTGGTTTGGAACAACATGAGGATGAGTAATTATTGACAGAAGTTTAATTTTGGGTGGACTATCCCTTTAACAGCAGCGTGATCTAGCATTTCATTAAACATATTAATTCATGAACATGTCCAGCAACTTCCAAGGTCAAAAACGACAACCAAACGGCCAACATCCTGATGCAGGGCAGGTCATTTTTTTCATAGTAATGTTCTTGCTATTCCAGATTGATTTCTTAGGATTTTTAGGTTTTCTAGTCCTCTCTAGCATGCAAAAACTCAATAAATTCAACAATTTCAACAGTTCAGTCAGTCTAGATTCTGTTTCATTGAGAATTACTATCATGGTACTGTAAACAGAACTCAGGAATTCAGAGCATGACTATTAAACTCATCTTTGACAGTCCAAGCAACACAGTCCGGGTTTGGGTCGAGTCCGTAGCCCACACACACACGCTCTCAGCTATCAGAAAGAGCATCTTACCTTCTTGGAGAAATTCTTAAGCGGCGATTTAACACAGTTTCCCATAGTTAAGTCCCTTCTGCTAATTTTGCGCGCTTGAGAGTTAATGCGGCCGCATGCGCGCGTGTGCATGCATCCACATGTCTCCATGCATGGATTACAGATGGTGAGATGAGGTCTGCAGGCTTATCTTCTAGGATTTTAGGGGAAGGATGTAGATGAGCCAGGGGTGGCGATGCAGGACGTCAAGGTGACAGGAAGGGAGGCGAGAAGAAGTGGATGGAGGGATCAGGAAAAGGAGACATGTGTCTCAGTGTGAAGGGCTGCTCAGAAGAGAAAAGCCAAGATTGCTTGTTCACTTGCTTGCACTATCTCTCTCTCTCCCTTTCACCCTCCCTTCTTTTTCCCCACTCTCTCTTCCCCTCATTTCCCTCCCTTTTTCTCTCTCTCCCTCACTCTCAGCTGCTCAGTTTTAAAAACCGTCCATCCAAACAAGGCGAAAACAGACAAAGAGGCTCGCACGAACGAGCGTATCACCTTCCCCCAAGCAAGATGCTGAAGACACTAATCCAAAAACACACACACACACTCGCGAGCGTGCGTGTACGAACACAGTCGATTACACACATACGGATGTTGGGCTACAGAGCTAAAAATACACACACTTGTAGTCGTGCTGCCCAGCTACGAGGGGCAGTGTTCAGATCAAAGACCGGACGTCAAAACAAAAAAGCCGCATGTGAAAAGGTGGGGTTGATGCGCCAAGGCTGCCAAAATGCAGAGCACCGGCCGAAGGCCACGGCAGGTTATTAGGGGAAAACAGGAAGCCCTTCCCAGAATTCACCTGCTGATCTGGCACTCGCCCACTGAACCTGATGGTTTAGGCCACTCTCGCCTCACACTCTCTCGTTCTACATCCCTCTGTGTTCATATGAAACAAGAAAAATGACAAAATAAGACCTTTAACCTTAAATTGTGCTTCTAGACAGCAGTGAGATTAAATGGAGAATTTCTGCTATGCCACTTAAGTTTGCAGTCCATGTACTGGTGGTATTATTACATATTTTTAGGTGGATTATTTATGTATATATAAAATTATGTATTTGTTTTTTTGTTTTGTATTCAACCAAATGTAGAATGATATCTAATATTAGACAATATAATGATTATTGGCTTTGAATTGTAAGTAATTATCTGTATCACCCAAAATGTGCATACCCTATGGGTCCTAAAGTAATTATGCAAATCAAGTGACAGCGTAACACACCCATCATTGCAACATAATTGCAACATATTTTTTTAATCTTTAAAATCTGTATATATGCCTTGCTATAACGCTCTTCTCAGCAGTGTCTTTTGGTCTGACATGTATGATTAGCTAAAATTTGAATCTGGTATGGAGTTTATTATAAATGTAAATATACATAACCTTTACTATAATAATTGAAGATATACATAAATGCAAGAGCCATTGATTTCTGTATTTTTTAAAAGACCCGACAAATAATATCATTAATTATTTTGTTAAAGGGATAGTTCACCCAAAAAGATTTTGGGTGAATTTTCATTTTTGGGTGAATTATCTCTTTAAAGGCACAATATGTAACATTTTTGGATTAAAATATCCAAAAAACACTAGAACAATGTTAAATATTTTGTGTACTTACATTATCCCAAATGTTTCCAAGAATGTTTAAATTTTAACCAGGGCACGGACTGTGTCTATGCGCCACATTTCAATCACATCATACGCGCGTTACCCTCGATTTCCAGCTTTATTTTGTAGAAACCATATAAACCCCAAAGACATTTTAATATTTTATGTGCTTTATATGACAGTTGAGCAACTGTTTGGATACATTAACAGACAGAAAACAAATCATTGTTGTATAGCTCAACACAGTTAGTCTTACGGTTTAAATCTTGTTTTCTTGATTTACCGCGAGTACCATGTTTTACCATGCCTAATATTGATCTAGCTTACTGCAGTGCCAAGTGTCTAAAAGTAGCCGCCGAACGAACGCACAGAGTAGCATTATAACATAACTTTCAACACACTCAACTGTATCTAATATGATAAAACAGCGCTGTGTTACCCCTCATACACATGAGTGAAGTGGCGTCTGCAGCATAATAAAAGCTCCATTGCTCTCGAGCCGCGTGTCACACTTGTCTCTCATTAGCAGTCGCTCCAGCGGCCTCGATCCGCTCATACCTGCTTCATACTACAGTAACGTTAATAAATCTTTAATACATAAGCTCATCCATGAATATGATAAGAGTCCTATCGGATTCTTTTCCACCGGCTGTAGAGGTGAAGACGACAACTCCCATGATTTCGCAAAATATATAGCGTTGTCAAGCATCGCCTTTGTTTTTAATAAGCGACCTCTAGTGGCAAAAACTACATATTGTGCCTTTAATTTTCTTTCTGTAACCTTAAAAAATTAATTGGGTTGTTAAATTCATTATATTGGGTTTAGTTTAATTCATTTTGTGTTAAAAATAGAAGAATAATAAATTAGGAAGTGGATATGAAGACACCAGTAACCTATTTAGAATGTGTTCATGTATCTCATAAAGAGTTATATGTATGTTAGTTAGGAAGTTATTGTGTGCCTCTGTCCCTTTAAGGGGGCTTGCACAAAAGAGAAGTGCTCAAAAAAGAGTAGAGAACGCAGTAGCTAGGAGAGACGAAAGTTGTGCGACCGTGAGTTAGACATCTGTCCATGTTATGCCGATGTTTATGATTAAAGAAATTAATGTAAATCACCACCATTGTAACCCGTGTCATTTGATGTTATCTTCGCCGAAGAGACTGGAGTACACAAGACAATAAATAAGGGTTACATTTCTTTTTTTTCTGTAGTTGTATTGGGTTTTTTTTGGATTGCCTTATTGAAATCACACACTTTCCCACTATATACACTATAAAAAAGTATATGATCATTAAGTTACGACAACATATGTTTTTACATTGCTTCAACTCATCAAATTAAGTTAAGCAATTTTCAACTTCTTTTTACATGTTATACAAGATTCAATCCATTCCAAGTCAGTTTAATGTCATTTAAGTTGAAATGACTTTCAAAAAAGTTGTTTGTTTAAGGCAGAAACTGATTTTGTTTAACAGTGTAGTAGACGAAAAACAGTAAGTGACAAAAAAAGAATGTCTGAATTTACAGTTCTCATAAAAGAGTTGGCAAAAAGTACCCGGATGACATACTATTTCCGGTGAGATTCTGAAGTGTGCATATGATGGACACCTTACTATCCCATGAGGCCAGAGGAGAGGAATTGTAAATGGCAGTGAAGTGACGCAACTGGCAATGGTAGGTCGCATGATGATGACAACATGCGAACATACTATATACCTTTTTAGCGGTTGCAAAGTAATTACTTAATCAAAATAAGTACTTACTCAAGAGAGTATGCAATTTTGAATACTAATGAAACACTCTTCTTCATCATGTGATTATTATTTGATGAATCGCTGCTGCTGTGATCACTACTGCCCCCTTTCTGCAGGCTGTAATAGTGCAACATTAACTGCGTGATGAAGCACTGATTTTTTTAAATAATCTATAATAAACCTAATGTTTGCTCTCAAAATAATGATCATTTTTATGCTAAGCATGCAGTGATATTTTAGATGAATTTTGTATGTGGTTAAACTATATGTAAGTAAAATGTTTAGCGAATGTTAAGTTAGTAAATGTGTAAAAATACTTTTCTCGTTTAATTTCTCTTAGGGAACTTCATGAGAAACATCAGTTCAATAAGAACTGAAGACATACATTTCCCCCTGGATCCATCAATATCTCTGTTGTCTGCACATTTAACCTTCCCGATTAATTCTCAGCTGATCTATTTGGTTTACTCATGTATGGCTTATCTCTTGCTCTCTTTCTCTCTCTGTCGGTGAGGATGATTCATCTAGTTGAAGCCAGCCTCTTCACCGGAGGCTCATTGTGAACTTCAGAACACATCAGAAATCAGAGCCAGGCGCCGTCCACTCTCATAACGTCAACTCAGCAAGAGAACACGCACCAGCAGCACAGAAACACACTCGCACACATGCACACACACTCGCGCATATCCATACATGCTCAGACTGGCTCGCAAACACATAACTGCGCATGCATGTATGATAAATCATCCGCACATGGTGATTTAAGTCATCTTTCCACTACTGTAATGCCAGGAGTATGTCAAAGTTAAATAAACGGATATGATTTAGTGCTCTGCGTACGTCACAAATTGTAGTCGGTGTTACTGTACGCTATGTGTACAATATTTTGTGACATCGATCACATTTTTTTCAATTTGGTTCATTTAAAATGTGTCTTGGCTGTCATAAAAACATTTTAAGAGTGGTTTAAAAACACCTCAAGTAGTATTAAGATGGGAATGATGTTCCAGTGCAGCATTAGATGTCCTATTTTTTACTTCAATTCAATTCAATTTTTATTTATTTGCAGTTAGCAATTTTATTGCTACTTGAACTTAAATTTTAGTTAGTCATCTAATATTTAAATATAATTTTATTTCAGCTTTATTTCTATTAACAAACATGCTTTTAAAAGTTTTAGTTAAGGATACACATTCCAGTGTGACGAATACATTTGAAATAATATCAACAATAACATTTAACATCTCTTACGTGATTATTTATTTGATCAGATGGTCAAGATTTCACACAAAGTTGATCTAAAACTAGAAAATAATAGAATCAATTTCCAAGGTCAGGAGGCAATGTACTGACAGGATGAAATGTATGTTCCAAATGTGCGCATGAAGTTATGAAAAAACTAAAATTATGAATGTTCTCTGAATGTTCAAATCATTTTTAAATGTTCTAAAAACGTTTTTTTCTTGGTTACCGGTATGCAATCGTTAGGGGAACATTCCATTTTGTAAACATGGGATTATTACTTTTGAATGTTCTCTTAATATTCTGAAACAAAGAATTTTCAAAAATGTTGTGAATGATAATTGGCTAATGTACTTTTTTTAAATTTCAGATACAGGTTTGGAGCCTCAGATACACATATTTCAGTACATTGCAAAAAAATATTTTTTAAAACTCGAGTAGTATTATTTTTTTTCTTGTTTTTAGTATAAATTTAAAAAAGCAAGGAAAAAGATTTGTTTTCTTACCCCATTGACAGATATTTTTTCTTGATATTTTTCAAAGAAAATTTGTTGTAAATTATAATTTTTTTCATCTTCTCAAGGAAATGTATCTTCATCTAATAATGTTTAGATATTTGTATTGGAAAACAAGACAAAAATACCAAGTTATTAGGGGTTCGAGCACGAAGTGCTGAACACCTATTGTATTTGTGCTGATTTTTATTATTATTATTATTAGGGGTTCGAGCACGAAGTGCTGAAACCCTATTGTATTTGTACTGATTTTTATTATTATTATTATTATTATTATTATTATTCAGCCGAAAAACGCATCGTGCAGACCAAACCGTAAGGGCTAGAGACTTGAAACTTGGCCAATAGGTAGTACAAAAATCGAGGAGAGGTTATCAAATTATGAGCCAGATTGGCCTATAGGTGGCGCTATAGCAATCAATTGCGCGAAAGGGCTCATAACTCCTAAACCGTTTGGTCCACACTCAAGTGTCTTATATCATTGGAAAGCTGAGACCTTGGCGAACAAAATGTATATCTCCGATTTTATTTCCGTCATTAAAATTTTTCCGCCATTTTGAATTTTGTTGAAAACCTACTTTTGCAAACTAGTCCCTGGTTTTTGCCCGATCAAAACCAAACCAGTGCCAAAATGTTCTCTGGAGTCTATTTATTAATAATAATTGAAAAATTGTTGAAATTTCGATTCACGGTTGTTAAGGAGCGTAAAAACGAACGTTTAGGGCGGGGCCTATTTTACTAAAAAGACTATAACTCAAAAACGAAATGAGATATCTTCACCAAACTTGGTAAACATATGTATGGGCTCAGTTTTTGGTCAGGATAAAAACTCGCGACGATTAACCACTTGGTGGCGCTATAACATGAAAAACACAAAAGGGCTATAACCACCCGACCGCTAGTCCGATTGACTTGAAAATTGGTAGGCAGTGTCTTGGTCCAAGTTACCATGTATGTCTAAGAGGACATTGGCGTATCTTAAAAAACATGGCCGCCACAGCCAATTAAATTTGAGCACTTATTAGACAAGGTTAATGGAGGCCGATCGAATGAAACTCGGTGGGCATGTTTGACTCATGGCCCTAGAGGTCTGTAAGAATTTTGAAAGAAATCGCCACTAGTTGGCGCTAACGAGTTTTATGGCTCTGTAATCACGTGGTGTTGCACACATACACAAAATATGCATATCATATGATAGATATCCTCATACTGAACAACTTTTCCTCTAGAATTATTGCTGTCAATCAAATCGTTCATTAAATATTGGCGATTATGTTAAAAACATACTTTTGCGAACTAGTCCCTGGTTTTTTGCCCGATCGGAACCAAACCAGTCTAGGACAATTCTCTGGACTCTCTAGATCAATAATTATCGAAAAAAAGTTGAACTTTTGCATTTGTATGGCTATTACAGGGTCATTTAAAAAAAGAGGTGTGGAAAAATGCACTCAAAAGCCTATAAATCCTAAAGGGAAACTCAAAACTTCACGAAAATTGTTGGGTGTATGTGGCATAACATGCTGAAGAAGCATGCAAAGTTTTATGGAGATCGGACTATAGGTGGCGCTATAACTGTTAAAAACCTTTAAAACCATGTATTTCCTATGGAAAATTGCCTGTATTAGCTGCAAATGGTATTTTCCATCTGTTGCAATATAATGTTTAAATAATTTGTTAGATCTGCTCATTCTGACTCTCTAGGTCAATAATGATATAGAAAAATAACTTTTGCAATTGGATGGCTATAATAGAGTCATATCAATATGTGATTTTGACCAAATGTCCCCAAAAAGCCTTTAACTCCTCAATGGATGTTTAGATCATCTCAAAAAGAGGAAAGTACATGTGACATATGACTCTAAACAAGCATACAAAATTCCATGGAGATCAGGCAATAGATGCCTCTATAAAAGTAAAAAGTGACAATGCTTATATTGGTGTATTAAATTAAATTGCCATAAAGCCACCAGAGGGCAGCATAAGACCACTTATTGGTTCATTCTGCTCACTTATAATAACATTTGCAAATCACATTTTGACAATGTTTATCAATTAAATTGTTAATTTGATGTATGTTTTACAATAATATTAAATTACAATTAAAATAACACTTGAAAATATGTTTTAAAGGGGAAAACTTGGAATAAGTCATTTGTTACCCATTATTTTATTCAGATATCTATATCTGAAACAAAATGTGTATGTGAGTTAGCACGTTTGAAGGCATTCACTTGGAAAATGTGCCCATTAAATGAAAAACAGACATTTAAAATGAAAATGAGCTAATGAGTGATTCTCTGCTGCCCCCTGCTGGTTATAAAAGTCATTTTGTCATACTATCTACTTATAATGTTCTATAATTCATATTTAGATATTATAAAACCACTATTATAACATTTACAATCACATTTTGTCAAATTTGATCAATTAATTTTTATTTAAGCAGTGGTATTGACATTTCTGCCAAAAAAATGATGGTATGATTAATGTGTAAAAATTACTACAAGACTAGGAGTAAGCATTTTGTTTCTATTAATTTATTTAAAATATCTATATGTAAAACAGAAGTGTGTGTGTGTGTGTGTGTGTGTGTGTGTGTGTGTGTGTGTGTGTGTCTGTCTGTCTGTCTGTCTGTCTGTCTTTCTGTCTCTGTCTCTGTCTCTGTCTCTCTCTCTCTCTCTCTCTCTCTCTCTCTCTCTGTTTGTGTGTGTGTCTGTCTGTCCCTCTCTCTCTCTCTGTTTGTGTGTGTGTGTGTGTCTGTCTGTCTGTCTCTCTCTCTCTCTCTCTCTCTCTCTCTCTCTCTCTGTATGTGTGTGTGTGTGTGTGTGGCCAATATCTACTCAAGAAATGCTCAGACTTTATTCAAATAAGCACGTGACACATGACATTACATTTGGCAATAGTTTTTAGCTTTAAAATTCATATCTAGGAATTGTAATATCATTATAATAACATTTAATATCACATTCTGTCAATGTTTATCAATGCCATATACTTGTGCTGGCTGTAATGCTAATGTTGTCCTATAGAGTGGGCTGCAGGATCAGAAATATACTTTCTTGTGTTTCCACAGGTTACAATTAAATGTAGAGGCTAGAATCATGGTAAATCAAACCTCAATGTGGTAAATCATGGTGAACTATGGTAAATGAGGCTAGGATCATGGTAAATCATACTACAATGTGGTAAATCATGGTAAATCATATTAGAATGTGGAAACATGGTAAATCATGGTAAACTATGGTAAATCAGGCTAGGATCATGGTAAATCATACCACAATGTGGTAAGTCATGGTAAATCATATTAGAATGTGGTAACTCATGGTAAATCATGGTAAACTATGGTAAATCATGCCAGGATCATGGTAAATCATACTACAATGTGGTAAATCATGGTAAATCATATTAGAATATGGAAACATGGTAAATCATAGTAAACTATGGTAGATTAGGCTATTATCATGGTAAATCATACTACAATGTGGTAAATCATGGTAAACTATTGTAAATCAGGCTACAATGTGGTAAATCGTACTACAATGTGGTAAATCATGGTAAATCATATTAGAATGTGGAAACATGGTAAATCATAGTAAACTATGGTAAATCAGAATAGAATCATGGTAAATCAAACTGAAACATGGTAAATCACAGTAAATCATGCCAGGACATGCTAAATCAATGTAAGCTATGACAATTCATGGTAAAATATGGCAAATCACGTTAAAGTATGGTAAATCACTAACACAGGGAATATCATGGTAAATCAAGGTAATCTATGGTGAATCATGGTAAATCACACTAGAACATGGTAAATCAAGGTAAACTATGGTGTATCATGGTAAATCAGGCAAGAACATGGTAAATCAAGGTAAACTATGGTGAATCATGGTAAATCAAGGTAAACTATGGTGAATCATGGTAAATCACACTAGACCATTGTAAATCATTGTAAACTATGCTAGTACATGGTAAATTAGACCATAGGTGGCGCTGTAACTGACAAAAAGCTTTGAAAACCATACATGTCCTATAGTTAATTGCCTGTTTGGCTGTAAATGGCCATTTTCATCTATTGTGTCAGTGGTTAAATGCTTGCTAAATTAACCTTGTCTTGTTATGCTTGTGTGCTTAAAGGCCTTAAAAGCTCGAACCCCGCTAAATGCTGCTTGCAGCTTTAATTATTATTATTATTATTATTATTCAGCCAAAAACGCATCGTGCAGACCAAACCGTAAGGGCTAGAGACTTGAAACTTGGCCAATAGGTAGTACAAAAATCGAGGAGAGGTTATCAAATTATGAGCCAGATTGGCCTATAGGTGGCGCTATAGCAATCAATTGCGCAAAAGGGCTCATAACTCCTAAACCGTTTGGCCCACACTCAAGTGTCTTATATCATTGAAAGCTGAGAACTTGGCGAACAAAATGTATATCTCCGATTTTATTTCCGTCATTAAAATTTTTCCGCCATTTTGAATTTTGTTGAAAACCTACTTTTGCAAACTAGTCCCTGGTTTTTTGCCCGATCAAAACCAAACCAGTGCCAAAATGTTCTCTGGAGTCTATTTATCAATAATAATTGAAAAAATTTTGAAATTTCGATTCACGGTTGTTAAGGGGCGTAAAAACGAACGTTTAGTGCGGGGCCTATTTTACTAAAAAGGCTATAACTCAAAAACGAAATGAGATATCTTCACCAAACTTGGTAAACATATGTATGGGCTCAGTTTTTGGTCAGGATAAAAAATTCGCGACGATTAACCACTTGGTGGCGCTATAACATGAAAAAAACACAAAAAGGGCTATAACCACACGACCGCTAGTCCGATTGACTTGAAAATTGGTATGCAGTGTCTTGGTCCAAGGTACCATGTATGTCTATGAGGATATTGGCGTATCTTAAAAACATGGCCGCCACAGCCAATTAAATTTGAGCACTTATTAGACAAGGTTAATGGAGGCCGATCGAATGAAACTCGGTGGGCATGTTTGACTCATGGCCCTAGAGGTCTGTAAGAATTTTGAAAGAAATCGCCACTAGTTGGCGCTAACGAGTTTTATGGCTCTGTAATCACGTGGTGCACACATCCACAAAATATGAATATCATTTGATAGATCTCCTCATACTGAACAACTTTGCCTCTGGAACTATTGCTGTCAATCAAATCGTTCATTAAATATTGGCAATTATGTTAAAAACCTACTTTGCGAACTAGTCCCTGGTTTTTGCCCGATCGGAACCAAACCAGTCTAGGACAATTCTCTGGACTCTCTAGATCAATAATTATCGAAAAAGTTGAATTTTTGAATTTGGATGGCTATAACAGGGTCATTTAAAAAGAGGTGTGGAAAATGCACTCAAAAGCCTATAAATCCTAAAGGGAAACTCAAAACTTCACGAAAATTGTTGGGTATATGTGGCATAACATGCTGAAGAAGCATGCAAAGTTTTATGGAGATCAGACTATAGCTGGCGCTATAACTGTTAAAAACCTTTAAAACCATGCATTTCCTATGGAAAATTGCCTGTATTAGCTGCAAATGGTATTTTTCATCTGTTGCAATATAATGTTTAAATAATTTGTTAAATCTGCTCATTCTGACTCTCTAGGTCAATAATGATATAGAAAAATAACTTTTGCAATTGGATGGCTATAATAGAGTCATATCAATATGTGATTTTGACCAAATGTCCCCAAAAAGCCTTTAACTCCTCAATGGATGTTTAGATCATCTCAAAAAGAGGAAAGTACATGTGACATATGACTTTAAACAAGCATACAAAATTCCATGGAGATCAGGCAATAGATGCCTCTATAAAAGTAAAAAGTGACAATGCTTATATTGGTGTATTAAATTAAATTGCCATAAAGGCACCAGAGGGCAGCATAAGACCACTTATTGGTTCATTCTGCTCACTTATAATAACATTTGCAAATCACATTTTGACAATGTTTATCAATTAAATTGTTAATTTGATGTATGTTTTTACAATAATATTAAATTACAATTAAAATAACACCTGAAAATATGTTTTAAAGGGGAAAACTTGGAATAAGTCATTTGTTACCCATTATTTTATTCATATATCTATATCTGAAACAAAATGTGTATGTGAGTTAGCACGCTTGAAGGCATTCACTTGGAAAATGTGCCCATTAAATGAAAAACAGACATTTAAAATGAAAATGAGCTAATGAGTGATTCTCTGCTGCCCCTGCTGGTTATAAAAAAGTCATTTTGTCATACTATCTACTTATAATGTTCTATAATTCATATTTAGATATTATAAAACCACTATTATAACATTTACAATCACATTTTGTCAAATTTGATCAATTAATTTTTATTTAAGCAGTGGTATTGACATTTCTGCCAAAAATGATGGTATGATTAATGTGTAAAAATTACTACAAGACTAGGAGTAAGCATTTTGTTTCTATTCATTTATTTAAAATATCTATATGTAAAACAGAAGTGTGTGTGTGTGTGTGTGTGTGTGTGTGTGTGTGTGTGTGTGTGTGTGTGTGTCTGTCTGTCTCTGTCTCTCTCTCTCTCTCTCTCTCTCTCTGTTTGTGTGTGTGTGTGTGTGTGTGTGTGTGTGTGTGTGTGTGTGTGTGTGTGTGTCTGTCTGTCTCTCTCTCTCTCTCTCTCTGTTTGTGTGTGTGTGTGTGTGTGTGTCTGTCTGTCTGTCTGTCTTTCCCTCTCTCTCTCTCTCTCTCTCTCTCTCTCTCTCTCTCTTTTCTGTATGTGTGTGTGTGTGTGGCCAATATCTATTTCAAACAATGCCTAGACTTTATTCAAATAAGCACGTGACACATGACATTACATTTGGCAATAGTTTTTAGCTTTAAAATTCATATCTAGGAATTGTAATATCATTATAATAACATTTAATATCACATTCTGTCAATGTTTATCAATGCCATATACTTGTGATGGCTGTAATGCTAATGTTGTCCTATAGAGGGGGCTGCAGGATCAGAAATATACTTTCTTGTGTTTCCACAGGTTACAATTAAATGTAGAGGCTAGAATCATGGTAAATCAAATCTCAATGTGGTAAATCATGGTGAACTATGGTAAATGAGGCTAGGATCATGGTAAATCATACTACAATGTGGTAAATCATGGTAAATCATATTAGAATGTGGAAACATGGTAAATCATGGTAAACTATGGTAAATCAGGCTAGGATCATGGTTAATCATACCACAATGTGGTAAGTCATGGTAAATCATATAAGAATGTGGCAACTCGTGGTAAATCATGGTAAATCATATTAGAATGTGGTAACTCATGGTAAATCATGGTAAACTATGGTAAATCATGCCAGGATCATGGTAAATCATACTACAATGTGGTAAATCATGGTAAATCATATTAGAATATGGAAACATGGTAAATCATAGTAAACTATGGTAGATTAGGCTATTATCATTGCAAATCATACTACAATGTGGTAAATCATGGTAAACTATTGTAAATCAGGCTACAATGTGGTAAATCGTACTGCAATTGGGTAAATCATGGTCAATCATATTAGAACGTGGAAACATGGTAAATCATAGTAAACTATGGTAAATCAGAATAGAATCATGGTAAATCAAACTGAAACATGGTAAATCAAAGTAAATCTTTCTAGGACATGCTAAATCAATGTAAGCTATGACAATTCATGGTAAAATATGGCAAATCACGGTAAAGTATGGTAAATCACTAACACAGGGAATATCATGGTAAATCAGGCAAGAACATGGTAAATCAAGGTAATCTATGGTGAATCATGGTAAATCACACTAGAACATGGTAAATCATGGTAAACTATGGTGAATCATGGTAAATCACACTAGACCATGGTAAATCATTGTAAACTATGCTAGTACATGGTAAATTAGACCATAGGTGGCGCTGTAACTGACAAAAAGCTTTGAAAACCATACATATCCTATAGTTATTTGCCTGTTTGGCTGTAAATGGCCATTTCCATCTATTGTGTCAGTGGTTAAATGCTTGCTAAATGAACCTTGTCTTGTTATGCTTGTGTGCTTAAATGCCTTAAAAGCTCGAACCCGCTAAATGCTGCTTGCAGCTTTAATTAATCATTGTTTTTGCATTGATATGAGCATTTTATGCATGGTTGAGAATATATTGCAATGCTGTCAACTTCATATGATTTATAACATGCGTTTGTGTTGTTCTTCATTTGTTGCTTTGGATAAGTGTCTGCTCAATGAATAAATGTTGAATGTACTTTATGCTGATGAATGACATACACTCTTTCTGTTTTTCAGTTAGCAGATCAGTAAGAGACACAAAACCCATGACCTTGATGTTACTGGCGTCACGCTTTTACATTTGAGCTCCAGGAACTCGAGCGGTTGAGCCACGCACGCACAAAACGGATCATTCTGACAGCAATGTTAATAAGTACTTCTTCGTTTTAACGAAGACGGGAGGTCATGGATAATCCTGTTGGACACGGCGATGGGCTGCCAGAGAGACAGAAAGATGAGCAGAGAGGTTCATGTTCATGACGGCATACAAGCTTCCTGCTCCGTCCAACACAATCACGCGCAATGATCAAAGAAACATCTCTGACTTTGGGAATACTGATATTTACAAGAAAAGACAAACTTAAAGGGTTAGTTCACACAAAAATGAAAATGATGCCATCATTTACTCACCCTCAAGCCATAGGTATTTATGACTCTTCTTCTTTCAGCCAAACACAATCAGAGTGATATTATAAAATATCCTAGTTATTCCAAGCTTTATAATGGGAGTGAAGGGTACCTTAGATTTTAAAGCACAATAAAGTGCATCCATCCATCATAAAAGTAAGCCATACGACTCCAGGGTATTAATAAAGGCTTTCTGAAGTGAAGTGAAGTGAAGCGTATTTGTAAGAAAATATCCATATTAAAACTTTATAAACTACAATCACTGGTTTTGGAAACCGGCCGTACGTGAGTCAAGTTCCAGTGGAAGAGTGACCTCTGACCCGACGCATGACAATGTAGGATGTGGGAATAGCATAAGCTTAGGTGAGAGTAGACGCCTCTCGCGGTTCAAACTAATAGGACTGGGCAACAAACTCAAGCTTCTCTTCTGTTGTATCGAAATCCTCTGAGATTTCTCTTTAAAAATACTTGTTTTAGACTTCTAAATTGTGACAGGTGTTGTGTTTTGCTCTATCCTCTACTCATAGGTCAGAGGTCACTCTTCTGCCGGAAATCGATTTGACATTACCGGAAGCCAGAGATTATAGTTTATAAAGGTATAAATATGTATATTATTCTTACAAAACTACATCTATCCATTATGAAAGTAATCCAGCTCCAGGAGGTTAATAAAGGCCTTCTGAAGTGAATCGATGGGTTTGTGTAAGAAAAATATCCATATTTAAAACTTTATAAAATATCTAGCGTCCGCCAGACCGCCGTCCGTTTTCAGCTGACGCAGAAAGTGTAATGCCTCTCGCAGTTCAAAACGCTTACGCTACGTCACGCCAGTTACGCTTTTTGAAAATGGAAGTTCGAAATTATGGATTACTTTTGCATTACTAATGTGGATTACTTTTATAATGGATGGATGCACTTTTTTGGGCTTCAAATTTTTGGCTGTCATTCACTGCCATTATAAAGCTTGGATTAGCCAGGACATTTTTGATATAACTTTTATAAAATACTATAATTGTATTCGTCTGAAAGAAGGATGTCATATACACCTAGGATGGCTTGAGGGTGAGTAAATGGGGTAATTTTCATTTTTGGGTCAACTAACCATTTAACACCCTGGAGTCGTGTGGATTACTTTTATGATGGATGGATGCGCTTTTTTGGGCTTCAAAATCTAAGGTACCGTCCACTCCCATTTTAAAGCTGGGAAGAACCAGGATATTATTTAATATAACTCTGATTGTGTTTGGCTGAAAGAAGGATGTCATATACACCTAGGATGACTTGAGGGTGAGAGTGAAATTCATTTTTGGGTGAACTAACCCTTTAAATATATGATGAAAATCATGAATATACCGATAACTAGATTTTAACATTATTTGAAGAAAATGTAAGTGCTGATCTGGTGGAAAGTATTGAATAGGTTATTCGCTTTAATACACATTTTATGTCGGTTTCTCTAAAGGGAGATGGATTTATGCGCAGAATTAGATATATCTCGTGAAATATTCATCCATCTTCTTTTAAGAGCATCAAAAATGTAGCAGCTCTTCAGAAGTGTTGTTTTTTTTCCACATCCGAATGCTTCATTAGCTCTGGTTACACTCTGCCTTTCTCTCCGCTTGACCCTTCGCGCTCACCTGCCGTACCCGAGTGTCAATTACTCACCTCGGGTAACCCGCAACGTGTCGGGTGCCGCTGTGTTTTGGTGTTATGAAGACTTGTGCTAAAAACAAATAGATGTTCCTAGTAAATGTTTTATAAAAGCACCTGAATGCATGGGACCAAATGGGATCTTTTGAATATTGCTAGAATTTCACATAGTGGGCAATAAGACTAAATGGAAAGCAAATGGAGACTTTTAGTGTTGTTTCATTTGCTCAATTTTAAATATTTTCAAACTCAAAGAACACTAAAGGGGAAATTTAGCTAAATGTCTCTGCTCTTATCCATGCAATGACAGTGAACAAGGACAAAACGTGACAAAAGCACCATAAAATGGCTTTTTTGTTTTATGCTCCAAGTCTTTTGCAAATGTGGTTTGGTGTCAAAATGACAATACACTTGAGAATCAATGACATTTGATGTCAAACCTACCATGATTCGAGTGTAGTGTATAAATAGCACACAAGAACACTTTTTAAAACACTCTGTTGTTTTAGTCAATTTTGGAGCTCGACAGCCCCCATGCAGATTGTAGCGTTTCAGATGAGATCTGAGAATATTATTTCATATTATGAATTTTTCCAAGTGATCTGAGCTACTATCCAAATAATTTTTGTATATGCCCTATACTCACACTGCATTTTGACAGTTGCATAATTTTTCTATTTTGGGATGAAAATCACCAAAATAGTTGTGAGTTGTGAAAAAAATCAAAAGAAAAAAAGAAATCAAGCTGTACCTAGAGACCATTTGGGTGTTTGCAAACAGCGATGGTGTGTTTTTTGGTGGTGGCAGAAAGTGACAGTTCAGCAGTCAGTCTTTGGCCACAGAATAAAAGAATAAACAAGGTCATTTATATCTCACAAATTCTGAACATGTTATAAAGTCCAAATTACTTATAAACTTGCATATTTATAACCTTGCAATTGTGAGGAAAAAGTCAGAATTGCATGATAAAAATGTTATAGGTTTATATGTTATCTATGTAAAATGTGACTGTAGGGCTATGAACTGCAAAATAATGTTGATCTATTGTTTACATCAAATTCATCCTATAAAGGGGACATATTATGCCCCTTTTCACAAGATGTAATATAAGTCTCTGGTGTCCCCAGAATGTGTCTGTGAAGTTTCAGCTCAACATACCTCCCAGATAATTTATTATAGCTTGTCAAATTTGCTTCTATTTGGATGTGAGAAAAAAACGTGCCGTTTTTGTGTGTGTCTCTTTAAATGCAAATGAGCTGCTGCTCACCGCCCCCTTCCAGAGGCAACGTCAACAACAAAACGAATCTCACTCAGCCTAAATGTCAGAAAAGTTGCTTTGGTTAGTGGATACATTTATGTAACGTTAGTTGTTGTCAAGTTACGTTGATTCAACTCATCGACTAGCATACCTTCATGTTAATCTATAAATTGTTGTATGGTGCTCATGTGGGAATGTAACACATCTGTCACCTGACTATACAATGCATAAGAAATGTGTGTTTATGAATTACGCGGGGAGCGTTTTTGGGATAAAACTAACAACATAGCTCTTGTTTTTGTGAATATAGTCAGAGACTAAGGTAACTAGCCGTACAGCATTCTAGAAAGCTCATTCAGAAAGGACATTTAAAAAAAAAAAGAAACATTCAAAAATAGAACATTTGTAATGTTTTTTTGTCGCAGACATTGTAAAGCTCTACACTGTAAAAAATATTGTTGGTTTAACTTAAAAAAGGAAGTAACCTGGTTGCCCTAAAATTTTGAGTTCATTTAAATAAAACATTTGAGTTAATACAATGAAGGAAATTGGTTTAATAAATAGAAACTTAAAATATTATTGTATATGAACCACATAAATAAATACAAATGCTTGTGATAAATCATGAAAATAGCACAATTTGGCATGTTTTACTCTACTAATGGAGTCCCTTGCAAAGCATGCTGGGAACTACAGATCCACTGCCCAGTTAGTTAAGTCAACACAAATACTTAATGTAGTTTTAAAACAAATTAATTAAGTAAACTTAAAATTTAAATATATTAGGTTGACTGAACACAATTAAATTAAGTTGTGTCAAAATTAGATATGTTTAAGTAAAGTGAATATAATTTAAATGTGTCATATCTATGAAGGGCCTGTATACATTTTTTGAGTGTGCATTATAACAAATAAAACACATAATTACACAATATGTTTACAAAATATTTTAATAATATTTGAATAATGATGTCGATTCTGAAAAATTTTCATTTTTTAAATTTCAATGAACTCAAAGGGTACTTACTTTTAAAATATTTTTTTACAGTGTAGGTCTCTGTGCTTCTTACTCAGAGGTGTTTCTATGCTAAAAGGGCAGATCATCAACAGTCATTGCTGGGGTTTCCCTGGAATCTGAAACAGCACGTTATGAGAGATTGATAATGATCGATGGGGATTATAAAAAAAGTATTGGGTGGATTTTTACCATTAAATGCTGGTTGTGGACACACACTGTGGACACACATCTGTGTTCAAACACCTTATAAAAGTGAATTTTGTTTAAATATGTCTCCTTTAATATGCAGGTTTCATCAGTCCAATCTGTTCATTTAATGACTTACAACCATAAACGTCTGTGTTCTGCTTTAAAGAGCGTTTTTGACATTGACCATCTTTATTGCTTTCAGATTCTGACATCCAAAGCCACGTCAAGACATTTTCCCCTTATTCCGTGGATCTTGCACATTTCCTTCCACCTCTTGCTGTTTTTCTCCACACAGCTGCAGTGACGTAACTGTGAAATCTACACCCAAATTGTCTATAGGACTATTAAGATTTTGTGGAATTTCATTTTGTTTAATTTTAATTAATTTTATATTTTAATAAATTTCCTATGTGTATCTATCATAATATAATGTATTAAAAATATATTTTAAATAATTGTATGATTTTATCTTTTTCTTCTGATTTTCAGGTGGAATGTGACCTGAACATCCTCACGATCACCTTTTTATTTCTCCTGAGGTGAGATCTCAATGAAATCTCCTGAACAATCAAGCCCTCAGCAATAACATGTTCCTCCGGGATGTGCCAAGAAAGGAATTTCAAGGTCTATTCTCGAATACACAGACTGAGAAAGGCTTAGAAATTCTGCATTTCCTCCCCTGCAATCCATGGGCGAATAAAAAAACACACACTGGCTTCTATAAATAGCACAGACTTTGAGATTGTATGGAAGACAGAAATGACGTGGAATTTACGACACAGCTTGTATCGCTTTCACATATCCTCTTTTTGCTCATCTATTTAAGCCTGGTTCTTTCAACTATCCCTCCGTTTGCCTTCCGCCCTCCCTCTTGTTCTGTATCTCTCCCCCCCTCAGACCCTTGCAAGGTCGGTGTGACCCAAGTGGGATGGAGAGGGAGGGCGGGAGCGACTGAATGCTCCGGAAAAAGCCCAAAGAATGAGTGCAAATGGAGCCAAGAGAGTGAGAGGAAGAGCTAAAGTGGTTCTGCATCACCTGCCTCCGAACACTGAGTGTTGTGTCTTTCTTACATAACATAATACATAAAGGTCTCTCACGCTTCACCTTTTTCTTCCTCCTTGCACCTTAATATCCTCATCTCCTGTATCCCTCCATCCAAGCTTGGATCCAACAGGCAGGAAGGATGCAAGCGACATGACAAAGAGTGACAGAATGTCATTTAGTCAGAAGCAGCGGCGTGTCTCCGACTCCAGCCAGAGAGCCTGATACGGGCAGCCCCTGCTGGCAGAGCAAGGGCATCGATCGGAAATCTCGCCGTGAAAACAATGATGCACAAAACTGTGCTTTTGATGTACGCAGCACATCTCCAAAAGCGGGTTAGTGGCATAATTCGTTGTTAGTGAACGCAAGTCAGGTCAAGTTATCCCAGCATTAGGATATTAATCTCTTCTGCCTCGAGAGAGAGAGAGAGAGAGAGAGAGAGAGAGAGAGAGAGAGAGAGAGAGAGAGAGAGAGAGAGAGAGAGAGAGAGAGAGAGAGAGAGAGAGAGAGAGAGAGAGAGGAAGATTGTGAGCAGAAGCACAAGTCTTCTGCGACACACAGCGGCTGAAAAGAATCTGACAAGGACGCTCAGGTTAATAAATGCTGTAAAAAATGTATTGCTCATAGTTCATGTCAAATAATGTATTAACTAATGTTAGCAAATGTGACCTTATTGTTAAGTGTTAAATTTGATGTTTATCTGCTTACCCCCAGGGCATTCAAAATATAGGTGACTTTGTTTCTTCAGTAGAACACAAATAAAGATTTGACAAGTTCAAAAGGGTTCAAATGAACTCCAACCGTTGCAGTCTGCCAGTCGTATAATGCATGTCAATGGTCACAGTTGAGAGTATGAGAGTAAAAAAAAACATACACATACGAATACATATAAAACCCTGCGGATCGTGACGACACATTGATGTCTTAAGACACGAGGCGATCGGCTTGTGCAAGAAACCGATTTTTTAACTCAAATACAACACTATGTTCATCAGCGTTCACTGCGCGATGACTTCCGTTAAGTGAGGTCAAAATACACGTTATGGCATAGAGATACGCGCGAGAGATCTCTTCCGCCGCTTGTATCCGATTGAGATACGCCATATCGTGTACATTTGACCTCACTCATAGGAAGTGATGAGTGGTCAAGGCTGTTGGACATAGATTGCATTCAAGGTAAAAAAGTTAAATATAAATACTGTTCGGTTTCTCGCACAAACCAAACGTTTTGTGTCTTAAGACATCAATGTATCGCCATGAGCCGCTGGGTTTAATATGGATTGGTATGTGTATGTGTATGTCTTTCTCATCCTGTCAACTATGACCATTGACATGCATTATACGACTGGCAGACTGCAACGGTTGGAGTTAAAAATCTTTATTTGTGTTCTACTGAAGAAACAAAGTCACCTGTATCTTGGATTCTCTGGGGGTAAGCAGATAAACATACAATTTTCATTTTTGGGTGAACTATCCCTTGTCATGCTTACTTACTAGTTGTTCCAAACCCCTATGAGTTTCTTTCTTCTGTTGAACACAAGAGAAGATATTTTGAAGAATGTTGGTAACCAGACAGTTGATTGACTTCCATAGTAGGGTAAATCAATGGCTACCGTCAACTCTCTGGTTATCAGCATTCTTCAAAATATCTTCTCTTGTGTTCAACAGAAGAAAGAAACTCATACAGGTTTGGAACAACACGAGGGTTAGTAAATGATGATGTTCCCCTTTAAGGTATTACAAGGAAATCAGTGAGGGCACACATTTGTTACACTGGAAAACAAATGTGCAATCTTTTCTTTTTTTAAAAAGGGGGTGAATACTGCACACAATAGAGCCTGTAGTAAATAAATATGTTATGGTAAAGTAACAAAAGTCATTTTCGGATGGATGCCATAATAATCAGCAACAATAAACTTGCTTATAGAAATGTTCTTTCATCCACAAGAGTATAATAGTACAATTCATTAGATTATATATTATGGAACTCTAAATGTTTGGAATATGTAGGTCAATATTACGGTAACATGTGGTGAAATTAATTAATTGAAGTAGCAACATCAAAGCTTTCTGCACATGAACACAGCAGAAAATATCATACGGAAGCCTTAAACCTGTTTTCCCATGCCATTTTCAAGAATATACATTTAAAAAAATTATCAAATTACATCAAGGAAATCTGTGATAAAAATAGATTTTAAAAAAATGTAATCAGTATATAATGACAAAAATAGGTGAAGTAAGGTTTTGGTTATTAAATTTAGTCATGTCTAAATATTTTTTACATTTTCTGATTTATTTTATAATAATCGATCATTTTCTTCACATTTCTTCCATCTTTTTGAGTTGCAGTAACTTTTATATATTTAGCATGCTTATTCTTTAGTATATTGTAGCATAGTAGTGAGAATGTCCAGTCAAATTGACCATTTCTCTTTGAAATGTAGTGGGTGAAATCCAGTCATTCCAAAAGGAATCTGCACAATCTGGTATTTCCAAAAAGTTTCCTAAGCAAATTTCACTCATGTTTAAGATGGCCATGTGAATTCACTGGATTGAACAACAGAAAGCTGTCAGGTTTGCAAGTGACTTCTTTATATATGAGCTGTGCTTCATATCTCTTTATACTATTAACAATTAACCTTTTTTGCTCATGTTGCAAATCATTACGGGAAGGTACTATCTGTTCTCACCTTCTTAGGCCCTGTTTACACCCTGTTTTAAGATGCGTTTTGGTCGATCGGTCCAAAGTGTAAACTCTCATGTGGTCGAATGTGTTCGAACAGCCACAAAAGACCACCTACTCTCCGCCTACTTACCCAATGTGTAGACATAGGAAGCGCTCTAGCCAGTTGGCTGAAGATCCAAGTTTGTTTTGAAGACGAAAAACGCACCAAGCAATGTTCTCTCACCATTCCTGATTTCGAACACACGCTCACAGCGTTTGCCATGGTCTTGCGACTTTCAGAGCAGAAACTAAATCTGCTGCTCTCTATATGTTTTTCCACCATCATCTTCTTCATATGTAAATTGCACAAGCTTGTTTTGTCCAGTAGATCGAACAATCTGAAAAAACCCATACATTTACCCGCCCATAGACCCTCCCCTTGAAGAAAGCAGGACAGAAGTGGTTGAAAGTGGACAAAAGAGATGGATTCAAATACCAGGTGTATTTAGGTAAAAGTCAGCATGGAATGGAAGTTGCGATACTCTTTTCTTCCCTATTGTGATGTTTAAGTGAAACGACTAAAAAATGTAGGACGAGACTTGATTTTGTCCATTGGGAATTGATTGGATGGTTGTGGGTTGCTATTGCTGTGATGTCATGTGAGTGACAGGTTATCCCGCCCTCACACTTATAAATTCTTTATGTAGATATGAATCTAAATTAAACTTTTAAGGAGCCTTCTTTTAAGAGGGTAGCCTATATGTAACACACTACTTGCGTATTTAAAATACTGATTGATTTTAGATTTAAAATCACACTTATCAATTAGTTAAACAATGATGATCACTAATGTGCAAACAGATGTGACTACATATTCTGTCATATACATTAGATCAGTCTCGGCAGGGTGATGAGCTCCGCTCGAATCCTCTCTTCATTTTCACGGTGTCAGGTAGCTAATGGATTTGAATTTTTTCACTCCAGCACAAAAGACAGCTTTCCCCTCTCCTCTCTAATCAGGTCTTGAGCTGCTATATTTAGCGCCTGCTGGCGGAGAATGATTTCTGTAGGGATTGTATGCAGGCCTTGATGTTACATAAGGAAATATGAAGCACGGCATTTGAGGAATATCAATCCACTACGAGGAAAAAAATAGACACGGCGGCGCTATAAATACAGCAGTGTTTCCGTTCACATTAAGATGCAAGGCTTTACTGGGTACTGAGCTCATGTGTGCGCGAACATATTGTACGGCATCGCAATTGCGTGTCACGTCAGTCGTGGCTGAATGTTCTCTCAAGAAATGTGCGTGCTTTTTAACTTTTGCACAGGTCTTACACTGAAGAGTTGTGACAAAATGACTGTGTGACATTTACAAGCCAAAGACTAATGATGTCTGGGAGGCACTTGAAACCGAGCAAAAGAGTCAAAACTAGGACCCACTCATCCTGGTTCCTGGCAATGCTGAATCTTGAGTTTCTGACTGAAAAGGCCAATGCTTGGTGTCAGAAAATGCTTCTTGTGACGCTATCAGAGGTGTGGTTCAAAAATAGGCTTTGTGGTAACAATGTGATTTCTGTTTTACCGGTACTACATTTATAATGATCGATCAAACACATATTCAAGTAGAAAACTGTGCTGATTATAATGAATCAGCTCATAAGCTCCCTTCTCTTCATGTAAAAAAAGAATACAAATCACTTTCATTTAAAACGTATTTCAGTGTTTTGTTTTATTCCAGCACAGTCACTGATTGATAAAGGGTTTCTGTTTTAGCTTGGGCTATAATTTTTGAAAATATACTCACAAACATGTCAAAAATCAACATTTGAAGTGCTTTTCGAAATGCTCACAAATAGGCCACATCGTGTTATTCTTTAAATCTAATAATGCCAACAGGTTTGTTTGAGGGTTAGCTTTAGGGTAAGGCTGTAGCAAATAGCATTATCTTAATATGAAAACCATTGCATCCTTACTGATTTATAAGGTCTGTTAGTGTGAGTATTTAATTTTAATTTTGTCCACAAATGTCAATTACATCTCACTTTGATAATATCTTGAAGCTAAAAATGTTGTTATAATTTATGAAAAATGATGTCTCAGCCAAAACAAGGTTTGCGAAACCTTGGTATCTTTCATTGCGTTCCCGCAGAGACTTTGCATTCTTTAGCAAAACATTTCCATTCCCCTAAGAAATTTGCAAAAGCACTGAAATACAATACTCAAAGTCATTAAAATAAAGATTCTTCAGGGTTCCTCAAACTCGATCCTGGAGGCCCTGTGTCCTGCAGAGTTTAGCTCCAACCTTAATCAAACACACCTTCCTGTGATTTTCTAGTGATCCTGAATAATTTTATTAGCTTGCTCGGGTGTGTTTGATCAGGATTGGAGCTAAACTCTGCAGGACAGTGGCCCTCCAGGACCGAGTTTGAGGAACCCTGCTCTAGATGAAGCAGGCTAATAGGTCTTTAACTCAGACTGCGTTTAGACTGCAAGTTTTAATGCACATATTCAAGTTTTTGGCTTGTCTGTTTATATGGACTTTAGACTGGACTGGTATCCAATATCTGTGTTTATATTAATTCCTACCCAAAGTGATTGTCGTGAGTGGTTTACTATGCACATGGTAGACCCTCTAGTTTTTAAAATGATTTTTTAATAACTCATGTTGGGTGGCTATGATTATTTGCCAGCATGGACAAAATAACGGCTGTCAGGGATGTAGACTGGAAAATAATGATATTTTTTGTATATTTTATCTACGGCTCTATAATTCTGAAGTGAAATAAAGTAGTGCTGTAAGATTGCTGTAAGAGAGAGAGAGAGAGAGAGAGCGTGCAGTTGAGTGGCCAATAGTGAAGCTTGTTGATTTAATTACAGCAAAGTTATCACCTCATTGCTGAGAAATATAATGTAGCTTTCAGAAGCGAAGCTGTTTTATTTATAAAACTCAAGAGGCAGAGGTTGAAAACCAGCTCCTGAATGTTTGTGTGCGTGCACAATTTCTTTCCTTTATAAAGTTCCCACCTCAATAAAAAAGCTGCGAGCGAGCACGTACAAGCACATCTGCTTCATAATACAACATTAAAAAGCTATCTTTGTGGGCAAACATGTCACCCTCGCCTTATGATGAATTCAATGGGGAATCGGATATTCAATATCAGATGTAGGTCGGATGTCCTTCCTCCTCCTCAGTTAAAATGAAATCATCCATCACGTTTGAGTTCGGCAGTTGATTTAAGGGACCTGTTTTGATCCCTCAATTTTTTAAGGTCTAAATGGACTTGTTGCAACCTTCGTTCATCTTCAGAACACATTAAGATATTTTTAATGAAATCCGAGAGTCTGACCCCTCCATAGACAGCAATTTAATTAAAACTTTCAAGGACCGCAAAAGTAGTAAAGACATCGTTAAAATAGTCCATGTGACTCCAGTGGTTCAACCTTAAAGGTGCACTATGTAGGATTTTTGCAGTCAAATATCCAAAAACCACCAGGCCAGTGTTATATATTTTGTTCTGTTGAGTTCTTACAATATCCCAAATGTTTCCAACTATTTGAAAATTTGAAAACTATTTTTACCAATGAACCGGGATGTGTGAGCATAGCGTGTGAGGGAGTCGCCTGTCAATTGCATCTTATCTGTGTTACCATCGTTTCCGACTGACCCTCGTTTTATTTAGCAGAAAAGCTTTATTCTTACTGGAGTGTTACAAGTGTTACAGCAGCTGCCGAGGGAACGCACAGAGTAACGTCATAACATCATTTTAAACACACTTAAAAGTATCTAATATAATAAACAGAGCTGCGTTACCTCATACTCATGACCGGAAAAGCAGAGATTGTGCCGGCGACTGTGTCCCGTCATAATAAAAGTCCCGCTGCTTGTTTTACATTCGCTCCGGCGGCCTTGCTCAGCTCCACAGCACTCGCCTCTGCTCTGCTTCATACTACAGTAACGTTAATAATCGCATCCATGAACATTATTTCTGCCCGAGTCCTATCCCGATTCTTTTCCACCGGCTGTGAGGTGAAGACCACATGTCCCAAGATTCTGCGCTCAAACTTGACGTCATCAAACTACGCTTTTGTTTTGAACAGGCGCCCTCTAGCGGACGGAAAAGTTGCTTAGTGTACCTTTAATGCAATGAAACGTCAAGAATACTTTTTGTGTACAAAAACAAACAAAAATATCGACTTTATACAACAATTTCTTTACGTCTGTTTCAGTCTGCTATGCTGTTGATGTAGTAAATACAGTGCAGCGCTTCCAATTTATGTCAGAGCTATGCCAGCAGGCGGGCTTACCATTGGCCGACGCTGTTCACGTGAGCACAACAACGCATGCGTGTGATGCTGACGCAGGAGCTGGCCAATAATGAGCCAGCATTCTGATGTAAAACCTGGAAGCGCTGCACTGTGTTTACTACGTGAATAGCGTAGGAGATTGCAAGGAAGAGAAAATTTGGTTGAATGAAGTCGTTATTTTTGTTCGTTTTTTTGTGCTCAAAAATTATTCTCTGCGCTTCATAAAATTAAGGGTTAAACCACTGGAGTCACATTGACTGTTTTAATGATGTCTTGTCTATACCCCCTTTATGGACCTTGAAATTGGTAATTAAATTGCTGTGTATGGAGGGGTCAGAGACTCTGATTTTATTAAGATGAACAAAGGTCTTACAGATTTGGAACGACATGAGGGTGAGTAATAAATTTTTTTGGGTGAACCCTTTAAGGGAAAATATTTAATGACAGCCTTAAATTTCCTTATGTGGACCCTTATGTTTTTTTCTTGCAACCCATGTTTCACAAAGGATACCCTTAACATTATAACTGAGGGTTTTCTTAACTTAAGGGCTACCATGCAGCCGGGCCTGGTATGTCCTCATTTAGATAGCTAGACAAATGTGTGCCCTTCTGTGTCTGTGACCTACTGAAGCTTTAACCTGGATTTGGAGGTGTTATTTCTGCGGCACATTAGAAGGATGGTTGGTTATTGTCCTTCAGAGAGATAAAGCAGCAGAAGAACGTGTTATGAAAATACAGTGAGGATGAGAATGATGAACATGTTATTGCAGATACAGGCCACTGTAACACACACTTTAAAAAGTCCTTAAAAATAGGGCCAATGTACTGTGTTAATTTAAAGAATATTTGTGTATTGATTTTTCAGTGATTTTATTTATTTTTTGAATCACGCATTTAATTGTGTTGTGTTTTATGGTTAAAGGAAATGTCCATAAACTTGACGGATCAAGTCCTTGCAGAAAATGATCAGCACAGTGCATTGCATAAGAGTGTATGAGAAATCTGTAGTGCCTCAAATAATATCATATGATTTAAAAATGATGCTACATGCGGTTACAGTTTCTCCAACAGCTCATTTCACTATTCATATAATTTATCCATTAGGCTTTTAACATGCTTTGGCTTAAAGTGTGACAGTACAGGGTCAAATAAGCCACTCTGACCACCATTTGAACTCTGAATTCAAACTGACATCTCTGAGACTTCTGTTTCACTTTAATCTTCAAATCCTCATGCATAATTCACTTTTATCATTATCTGATCATAGAGAGATCATATCCCCAAAGACGCATGCACTCTAGTTACACATTCAAAACATCTTCAATGAGGCACCGTGTTGAATAATGAAGTTTCATAACCCATAATTCAGCAGGGAAGCATAGGATATAAGGGAGAACATTCAGTAATGATAGTTATATAGCTGACACTTTTATCTTAAGTGACTTAAAACGTATTACATTTTTGTTTTGTCCTTGCACTAAATTTCCGAGACAAAAACTCTAAAGCTGAAACGTGGATTTCTGTTTAATTCTCCATTGACCACCTGTTGAGTTTATTGTTATCATTTCAATTTTAATAATAATATTTGCTTTTTACCTAATTTGGATGAACTTAATATAAACATGCTTGGAATCAAATCTACACCTTTTTTATGAATGCTGCATAATCATTCTGTTTGAGCAATTTCTAATGAAGAGATTATTGAGTGAATCCAACTCAATGATTTGATGGTCTTCCCAGCATGCACCAAGGCATAAATAATAATTATGGTATATGCCAGTTTGATTTACACTGTTGCTGTTGATTTTGCTGTCATGTTTACCCTTCTACAGTGTGACAGACTAAAATAGCTCAACTTTTAAAAAAATGATTATTAATAGGTTTTAATAGTTTGTCACCTCATATAATATTAATATATTTTTTGTCACACCACAGGGCTATGTATCACAAACTGCATAAAAAAGGCAAAATGTGATTAAAAATTCAACTTTTCCATATATACATTTTAACCAAATCACTATATGTAGGCTATGGAACACATGAGATGATCATAGAACAATTAAAAACCTTAGAATTATTTGCTTTTTGATTGAAACTCAAGTTGTAAACAGTTGAATTTAATTAGTGAAGTTGCCATGCTATGAGTAGTTCTGTATCATACATAAACGTGTACTATAAGTCACTTTAGATACAGGAATCAGCTACATGACTTATTTATAGTTGGTGATATAGTACAGTATTCACCCTACCTGTCCAAAGACTGATTTGACTATGGGATGGAGGTCTGCATCAAGCGCGCCGCTGTACGCGCTCGCTTTCCCGGGGACGCGCTTGCTGCTGGGCTGAAGCGCTGGAGGTGGACTGGAGGTGAGGCTTTGATTCGAGCCCGTCCGACACTTTTCCTTCGTTTCAAAGAACAGCGCGGCTTCTTCCGAGCGCTTGGATTGGGATGGAGTCGGCGAGGGCGTCCGGCTGGTGCGGGAATTCCCGTGGAGTTGGACCGGAGGGTCAATGGTGTGGTGGTGCCGTGACGGTTTGCGGTGTTCCAGTCCATCCTCCTGATGACATCCATCCTGACCGCGGTGATTCTGGATCTTCTCCCCTTTCCGTCCGTGTTTCGGTTGGCACAGGGGTCTGCGGGCGGTGGCATCGCACTCTTCGGTCCAGCACGAGTCCTCGCCCACGCCTCCCGTGTACCGGTGACCGTTGCGTTGACTCGCGGGGTCCGCGCGGACTCTCCGGTTCGTTTTGATCAGGGACGTGGTGGAATCGCTTTTTGGTAGCGTGGAGCTCATTTTGACACCCACAAACTCGTGAAGTTTTACAGTTCAGTCAGATGTAGCAGCAAAAGCCTGAATATCTGAACGTGTCGTTGGGCGGGTTGGGAAGCTCACCGTTGAAAGCACAGTGAATGACTTTATAGAGCACGAGAGCATCGCACCGGTCGCTCGCGCAGAGTTTGGTCGGTCCCTCGTGACCCCATTGAGCGCGCGCTACCACAAAATTTCAGCAAGTGAATCTCTCTCTCTCTCTCTCTCTCTCTCTCTCTCTCGCTCTCACAGGATGAAAGTTACGTCAAAATGCCTCGCGAAATCATTGAATAATAAAAGGCCATCAAAATATTAATAACTGTGTGACGTGACTTCTGCGCAGGTGAATTGAATAGTGACAGGAAAAAGCGAGAATATTCCATTTGTAGTATTCATCCCTATACGCAGTTTTCTTTTCTTTAGGGAGACTAAGGATTTTACATCAGTGAATGTTTCACCTTAAAGACTAGACTACAAGTAGCTTATGTTATAGGCTAGTAACATTTCCACCGTTATTGCCTATAAGAAAAAAAATACAGTTCTTTAAACAGTACAGTCCTTGTGTGACGACATACCCAGAAGGTGCAATTTATAGGAACATTAGCAAGGTTCTACTGCAAACAATTTGTGCACAATAATAGCCTACAACTTCTGGATGTTGACTTTGAGCCTTATATTGATGTGTCAAAACATGCCGCTCCAATGAAATCTTTGTTACTGGTGTACTGGGTACAGAACTGCTTATAATGCCTGTTTCTGAAGGACAGTGAGTTTTGACGGACATCACAGTCAAATTGAGGTGGCCGTACTCATCATCTTTATTGAAGACCAGTGACATCTTTCATGCTTCTTTCATATTTAATTACTTGTTTCAGTGCAGATGTTAGACATTTTGTACAAGCTACATAATAGGTGCAGATTGGCTAGAAGTAGGCGAGATGTTTCCTGTTCAAACAGGCCCGTTGTAAAGTCCCATCTGGTTGCTTGCGTTCCTTCAGTCTCGGAGCAGCTGCACAGTGTTCAAGCATTTATGTGCATTATGTCACTAAACATGGACCCAATTAAAGGAGTAAAAAACTTCTTTCCACTGTGTGTGTGTATGTAAACAGTGTGTGAGATGTTGTAAAGTGCCGCTTCTGCCTCACAGAGTCTCCTGGGACTTTGTGTTCACTGACATCTGTGTCTCCATCTCACTCGCTCCAGGGAAAGATGGCATCTTTCGCTTCATCTCACCATCTCTTGCCCTGCATCACTTCCTCCTTTTCTACTGACAGGACTCCCCTGGTCTCACTCTAACTCTTAGAATACATAATGACATTTGGGTTGTCTTACTTTCGCCAACTTTTTATTCTGGAATGGTGAATTTTTCGTTTCTTTAAAGAGATACTCCCTCCCTCCTCTCTGTCTGCAGCAGGGGACACTAAAGCCCCAGGGTTCAATCTGGCCCCATTTGCATTCAAGGGAGCAAAAGAGGGGAAAAAACAAGATGTGTTTTCTTCTCACACTCCAGTGAAAAAACAGACTTAGGTTCATGTGCTACATCATCACACTTTATATATATATGGTGTTCGGCTTTAAACAAATCTTTAACCTTAAGTATTAAACTTTGGGCTCAAACAGTACAAAATCCTTGCAACATATGTGCTGTAGATGGACAATACCTCAAATTTCACTGTGTGAAAACAGCTGTACTGCTTAATATTTTGTCAAAATGATGCAAAAGTACATTATTTAAGGATTCTTTGATGACTAAAAAGTTCAAAGCAACAGCATTTTTTTTGAAAAAGACATCTGTAACATTATAGATGCCTTCATTGTCACTTTTGATCAATTTAATGCATCCTTGCTGAATTAAAGGAAAGAAATCTTGCTGACCCCAATGGGTCATTTTCAAAAAGTGTTGGGCAGTTTTGTGTGTAACCCACTGCTGAGTTCAATTATGCACCCCCTCATAAACCACCCAGACGAAATGTATAGAAAAAGACATTACATGTGCTGGTCATATAATTAAAATATCATCAAAAAGTTGATTTATTTCACTAATTCCATTCAAAAAGTGAAACTTGTAATTATATTCATTCATTACACACAGACTGATATTGCAAATGTTTATTTCTTTTAATTTTGATCATTATAACTGACAAGGAAAATCCTTAAATTCAGTATCGCAGAAAATTTGAATATTGTGAAAAGGGTTCAATACTGAAGACACCTGGTGCCACACTCTAATCAGCTAATTAACTCAAAACACCTGCAAAGGCCTTTAAATGGTCTCTCAGTCTAGTTCTGTAGGCTACACAATCATGGGGAAGACTGCTGACTTGAAAGTTGTCCAAAAGACGACCATTGACACCTTGCACAAGGAGGGCAAGACACAAAAGGTCATTGCAAAAGAGGCTGGCTGTTCACAGAGCTCTGTGTCCAAGCACATTAATAGAGAGGCGAAGGGAAGGAAAAGAGTAATCTGACATCATTATTATAATTTTTTTATTAAAGATACATTCATTAGGCTATCACTACAGTATTGCTTCAATGTTGTATAGTGTCTTTCGGATTGCGGCAACATCCATTCGTTTTGTTTGTGATTTGGTCTTAGTAACTCTCTTGACTACTCCTAGCGTTTCGTGGATTTAGGAGCTAGTTTTAGTGCTAAAATGCTTTGTGAAATACTCTTAGAGCAAAAATGTAGGAGTCCTAAAGTTTGGACTGACAAGCCTTTATTTTTAAGAGTTTCTCCTAAATCGGCAATTTAGGAGCTACTTTTAGCCTTAGGATGTTATGTGAATACAGATCTGTTAGTATAGTTTTTTGCAGAACAACTCATTACGTTGGTGTGAAATAAAAAGTAGAAATTGAGTAGAAATATAGACAAATGAAGCTGAAGATCCAATCTCCTCCACAAAAAAAGTCTGTTAGTGCCTCAGTGAATACTTCTCTCAGAGAAGCTGTCAATAACAGCTGTCTATCATGACGTCACACTCCCCGTTTGTATAACATCTAATAGGCTAACTAACTAAAATCTTATTTTAAAAAACGAACACTCGAACTTACATAATTGTAATTTGATTGTTTAGTTTTTCTCGCATCACATTACATTACACAGAGAGGGCGGGTTTTATGAGCTATACTGGGACCAAACACCTGGGGGTGATCGAGACACTTCTTGTGTGGCACACTTTATTGCGGCAGGAACCCTCTGTGGAGAGGGGGCAGCACACCAGCTCATTTGCATTTAAAGGCACATGCACGAAAACAGCCTTTTTTTGATTTTAGTCAGAAATGGATATTTACAATATGGATTTATAAATGATCTGTGAGGTATTTTAAACTGAAACTTCCCAGACACATTCTGGTGACACCTGAGACTTAAATTACAATTAGTAAAAATGGGCATAATAGGTCACCTTTAGTGAGGTAAAATTAGCCCAGCATTTGGTCAATATGAGCAGAATTTGGGTTAAATTGTCAAACTGTTACTTTAATCCTGCTTAAAAGGATTGCTACCTGCTTAAATCCTGCTACTGTTACTTTAACCCAGCATGTGTTCTGTGTCCAATATTTACCCAGCGCTGGGTAGCCAAATGGGTTGTTTTTAACCCAGCGTTTTTTAGTGTGGTGTTTTTGAAAATATTTTTTTAAAGAAAGACACTATAAACTTAAAGTCTGTATTTTGGCTGAATAAAAGGTGAGAGCGGAACAAAAAAAAAGTAAAGGGCAAAACAACTCAACACAAATCCAGATTGAAAGATGTAAATTGAGATTATGTGAGATGTGTCAATCAAACAGGAAGGAGGACATGAAGCATGCATGAGTATATAATACTAAACAGTTGTTCCCCTTGTAAATGAGCCTGTTGTTAAAATGCTAGTTGAGACTAAAGCACTTGGTGTTCCACTTGATAACATTTAGTCTAAAATTTCAAGTGCTCATCTTACAGTATCTGATGGTTCAATTCCCTCGGCTTGTATCATTTTTCAGACTTTCCGGTTTGAAATATGCTCAGTATGTTTACTTTTGAAACTGTTTAGAAATTCTTAACACAACACGGGGTGTTAAACTAAGACACTACAGTTAAACCACTTTCCAGGAAGCTGAATGTGTGTGTTCTTTTCAGGAATGATGTTGCCGGTTCAACTATCTGGCCCGGGCTGACCCTCTCAATTAACCCCAGTCTATTGGCACTGTTTGCTGGTTCTGAAACATTCATCAGATGGGTTAATAATTGAACAGTCAGCAGCTTGAGACCCATGGGTTTTCGGTGGACTGAATGCTGTACACTAGTGCTTGTGCATAAACACATCAGCGCAGCAGAGTTCAGCCAAATATGGAGGAATCATTAGCCAAATAGCTTCTCAAAGCACAATGTGTGGCTTGGGTAATGAGCTTTATAAACAAATTAGTGCATATGAACGTTCTGAAACGTTTATAAAGTTATCCCAGTAGCATAAATTAAACATAAAATATAAGTGTGTTAACCAATCTTCCCAGAATGCCAGTGGAGTTTCTAATAGAGTCAGGAAACAATCCAAAAGGGCTCAAATTAAAATTATAAAGAATCAAATAAAAAAGATTTGGAAAAATAGTTTCCATGTGATTCTTTGACCCATTGTTATTTTAGTATCATTGAGATTATAGTTTTTATTAATATTTTGAGTCAGTTTTTTTGTTATTCTCCGTTTTCATTTTCATTTTAGTTGTAATTGTAATTGTGCGTTTTATGCCATTTTAATAGTTTTATAAATAAGTCGTTTATATATATACAGTCCCTGAAAAAAGTCGTGTCGCTTATCTATTTTGTAGAAACACCTGCTATTAACCTGATTTTTAATTAATCAATTGGTGTTAGAAATAGCTCATACGAAAAGTTAAAACCCTCCCAAATGATGTTTAATGCACTGAAATCACTGAGTTTCACTGAAAAAAGATTTATCATTTAATCAAGACAGAAAGGTCAAACTTTGGCAAGACAAAAGTTTTGTCGCCTATACAGAAATTGAACAAATTTACTGCAAATACAAAAATATGTCAGCAAATTAAGTAGTGGTGCTGTGAGATCCAAATTTAATATCTTGTATGACTTCAATGAGCTTGAAGGACTGCATCCATGCGGTTTGGCAAGGACTCATACAATTTATTGATGAAGTCATCAGGAATAGCAAAGAAAGCAGTCTTGCATGCCTCCCAGAGTTCATCAATATTCTTTGGTTTCGTCTTCCATGCTTCCTCTTCCCCACATATGCTCAATGATGTTCATGTCTGGTGACTGGGCTGGCCAATCCTGGAGCATCTTGATCGTCTTCGCCTTGAGGAACTTGGATGTTGAGATGGAAAAATGTGATGGAGCACCATCCTGCAGCAGAATTTGGCCCTTTTATGGTTGGGAATATAAGAGGTATAAGATTTCTTGGTATTTTAGACTATTGAAGTTGCCGTCCACCCTGCAGATCTCTCGCACACCCCCATACTGGATGTAACCCAAGACCATGATTTTTCCGCCACCAAACTTCACTGTTTTCTGGGTGAATCTCGGATCCATGCGGGCTCCAGTAGGTCTCCTACAATATTTGTGGCGACTGTGGTGTAATTCAACAGAAGATTAATCTGAAAAATCCACCTTCTGCCACTTTTCCAGCATCCATCCTTTTAGCAGGCTGTGGGCTTTGGCAAATGCCACACAGTTTTTCAATTGTCTTTTGTTTAGTGCTGGCTTCTGGGCACTGATTCGACCATGAAGGCCATTTCGAGACAGAATCCGACAACCTGTTCTGGTTCTGTTCTGGTCTGAGATCTAATTGATCCATTATTAGTCACAGGTGAAGCTCATATGACAAGGCGACAACACTTATATCTTTGCAAAAATTCACTCAATGGGCTTTACCAAGCTGTGAGTATTAGAACATTTTGCACTGAAACATTATTACAAAAGCTGTTGGGATTAAAATGAGCCATTTCTTGTAATAAAATCTTGATAAGAAATATATTTATGAGAAATTTTGGCGTGACAACTCCCTGAAATAAGTTTAAGTTTTACATAAATTGTATTTTATTTCAGGTAATGAAAATGTTTTTTTGTTTTTTTTACGGTTTTAATTTTAGTTAGATATAATAACTCTGCTTTGACCTCATTAGGATTGTTCTAAAACTATGATTCATTTTATATTAAGATTCCATGAAATACAAATTATATTATTATTATATATTATTATTGATAAGGGTTAATTGGTCAGGTTTGGACTCAAATACTTAGCTTAGAATTCAAAATATTCTTCTTGTTGCATTTTTACTATATTCTTACTTGCCATTTAGACAGCAATGCATTTCACTTATTCACTTATTTTATTTATTTCCCCACTCCCATTTATTAGGGCTGACTCAGTGGAATGAAGATACTTTTGGAAAGCATTTACGCTTGAGTGGAGATATGTGCACTTTGCACGTGAGTGTGTGTGTGTGTGTGTGTGTGTGTTTATTTTATTTTTATTCAACTGTCTGCCCCCTAGTGCATTTAAAGATTGTCACTATGTAGTTCCCCTCCTTAAAAACAAAGCAAGGCTGAAAAGTTTGAATACACGCACGTCCCCTAGGAAGACGCAAGCTAATGCAGTAGCCAAACCAAATCTGGAATGTGTTTCCTTTTAGAGGCATAACAAATGAAAATGCAAAGAAATTTAAAAAAAGAAAAAAAGAAAAAGAAAATGCCTAACGTGTTTTGAAGGGTTGTTGCTGGGAAAGCAGGGTGGGGGTTTTGCATGATGCAAAGGGGGCAGAATAATTATTACGTCTATTTATGGAAGCACAAAGATGGAAGCCACTCATGCAGCACTTCTGAAACCTCCCTTTGGGTTTTCGTTTTCAATTAATCAATTTGGGTTTAATGTGATAACTGTAACCGGCAGAGGATCCTAATGAGCCTGGAGCTCAAAGGCCACATCACGACTGTTCAAAAGTACTGTTATTTAGCCTCAAAAATGGATAGCTTTCTGCAATTAAGAATTAAAGAAATATTTATCCACCTAAAAAAGATACTGTCATCATTTACTAACCCTCATTGTGTCTTAACCCCATCTGACGTTGTAGAGCAAATAAGAAGAAATTCTGAAAACTGTGCTGGTTCTTTTTCATGCAATTATAATGAATGCATTGCAGACTGGAGCTCTCAGGCTTCAAAAAAGAAACTTGACAGACAACAACATCAACAAAACAATAAGTTATATGCCTATACTTCTCATTTAGAGTTTTCATTCCTTCATGCTTAAATTTAGTACAAATGTAGAGTATCCTTAAAGGTGCAGTATGTAAGATTGACAGCTAGCGGTTGAAATGGCTACTGAAGTCCAAATTCCAAATATTGGTGAGAGTTGTTTCCACCGTCCCCTCCTCCTCAGACTCGACGCTCACGCAGGTTACCAGTTTGAGGACAGACAACAGGAATGAGTGCAATTGACAATGGAAGGCAAGGAAACTCAATAAATTTATGAGCTGATGTCACGTTTTAATATGCTCCCGTTCATAGAGATTTTAAATGGGTGCTGAGGCGTTTTAGGTCGGGAACAATTTGCAATCTCTGACCCAGTTTGTTCACTGGTTTCCATGGCTGCAATACTCTGTGTTTTCCATCAATACTCCGAAATTTCTGAAATACTATTGGGTAAACTGTGCGTTATCGCACAGACCTAAACAAAAAAATACATACTGACATGGAACGTCCATTTCAAAGAAAAATGACTGGCTGTAGCATTGTTTCTCAGAGAAACAAGTATTTGAACTTAGCAGGTTTCCTAAATATCTGCTAACATATTATGGTATGTTTATGGTTCAGTACAGTCGAAAACTTACATACAGCACCTTTAATATTTCATTCTTGTTAACTAAAAGTTCATGCTTGAACTAACTTACAGTCAGAAAAAACAGTCTATTCTGCTGCATTTAATTCACCACAAAATATTTTTTTTTCAGTGAAAATGAGGGAGAGTAAATAATGACAAAATTATAATTTTGGGTGAAGTATTCTTTAACCCTATATCATATTTGATATGCAAATTCCGGTTCCACTTTATATTAAGTGCCATTAACTACTATGTACTTGCATCAAAAAATACAAGTGTACAATGTACTTAATGTGCTATACTTCAGAACACTTTTGCTCATATTGGGGTGGGATACGGGTAAGGTAAGGGACAGGTGTGGTGGTATGGGTAAGTTTATGGGTAGGGTTATGTGTGAGGGAAGTGTCAATAGTGTAATTAGACATTTAATTAGAGAAATTAATTACAGATGTAATTACATGCAGGTATTTTTAAAAAATATAATATAAAAACATGTATGTACACAAAAGGTGCATTTTATCAAACTGTTAATTTAAATGTTAGTAGTTTACAGTTAAGGCCACCTAATATAAAGTGTTACCCAAATTTCGAATTTATACAAAGTTATATCCTGAAACTCTAGGGGCCTTATCATACAAACGGTGCAATGTGATGGCAGGCGCGATGCAGGTGTTGTTTGCTGGTTCCAGCCCGACACAGTTATCATTTCCACGTCCAGCACCACGTTGTTTAAATTGCAAATGTGATTCGGACACACCATTAGTGCACCTGCGGCATGTGCTTTAGCTCATGCGCTCAAATCGTAAAAATAGGGCCCTAGATGGCATAGGCTGATAGCTCTTTAACTCAGTCTGCTTGCAATCAATTCGCCTGGATGCCAGCCGAATTTAGCCCTGCCCACAATTTTTTTTGCTCGGGCAAATCGGTCAGGAATCGCTCCATAGAGGAGTTATTATGCCCGAACAGAAACTGTTCGGACCAATGAAATTGTCAGGGCGGGCTTTAGACGATGATGGACAGATGATCAACAGTAACGTAATCATCCACGTCATCAAAGGCGCTTTGGGTTGAATTTGCTCTTGTCCTAAACAGAGAACATGTTCGGATATGCATTCACCTTCACTATTTCTCTCAGCATCGATGATCAGGTTGGTAAGTAATCTGTGTATCCTTAAATTCTTTTATTACAACACTGGCAAAGATTGTTTACACTCATCTTTTTCTTCTAACTTTACTTAATCCAGCGCACGTGCAGACAGGATTGACATTTGCAATGTCGCGCACAATTGCTACTCAAAACTATAGCCCAAAACAATAGCTTTCCGGGGGGTTCTCCGTGAAAAAAATGCGTTAGGTTGGCAAAATATGTTATTTTGGCAAGGTTGCCTGCTAAAATTCGCATTCCTGGGTTTATATAATCACATAATTGGGGTCGCTTCAACCCGCGGACATGGAGAAAAACACAGACTTGACAACACAGTGCAGTTGAGTTCTGTTGACATTTGACAACTAACGTTACGCTTCGCTCCGTTGCTCTGATTGGTTGTGGGTCTATCCAATTGGGGTCTTTCCTGGCTCGGTTGAAACACGCCCCATAATCAAAGCTCAATGGAGCGGTACCAGACTCATATTCTGACTAGAATTGAGTATGGCCACGCCAGGCTATGCAATCACATCATTCTCAATTGAGCACAGTTGACTGGTTCCAGCTGTATTGGTAGCCAATGAGCTCTCTGCTCAAACTTCAAATACTGGTCAGCATTTTCTGTAGAAGTTGCAGCACGGTTTCAGAAACCCTGCACCTTCCCCAGCTCCACCTGTATAGATCTGCTACGGGTAATTGATTTAATGTACAGCAGCAGCATGTCTTACTTCCTAACAACAGTGTGTTGTGTATGAATTGGCAGTACCAATACATACACAGCAGCAATAACAGCAGCAGCAAGTAGATCTATTCCGCCAAGACCAAACATATACACAGTCATATTCATTACCATACAAAAATGGATGTCATGTCATGACAGAACTATAAACATGATTGAAACTGGAAAAACCTGATTTAAAGTTTATACTTTTTTTATTGGGAGATATAGAGTGATAAGAGTAAAATGCATAATTATATGTAAGTAGTTTGCACAGTTATATTACATTACAAGCTATCAGAATATCATCCTACTTTTTAGCCATATGACTTTCAGCAACTGCACCAAATTGCATATTTTTGCTCTTTGAGTATGAGGTGCTTAAGAGTCTATAATTGGATCATCAATGCAATGATTATTATGTTTCTAGAATGTTATATGATTGGCAACAGTTCTTCTATCCTAATTGATGGAGTGTGTAACTTTTCATTGCTTAAACACACATGTAATAAGACACATCTTGGCCATTTTCAGGATGATATTGTCAAGATTCATCATGCTTAAACTGTGAAAGAATGGGAGGGAGCATGAAGAATCATTTTCACACATGAATTGGCACCTCTGAGTCCAGACCTTAAAGTCATTGAAAGTCTTTGGGATGTGCTGGATGAGACTTTACAGAGTGACTGTCAATACAAGATCTTGACCAAAAATTGATACACATCTTAGAGAAATAAATGTTGTGATGTCATTTTCATAAATGTTTGGCCAAGATCTTGTCCATTAGGGAACTGTTGCCATGTAGTAATAACATGCTAGAAACTTAATAATCGCTGCAATAATGATCCAATCATTGACTCTTAAAGGAACACTCCACCGTTTTTAGAAATAGTTCTTATTCAACATCTTTCCTACATTTAGATATGTGGGCAAATGCATTTTTGTCTCAGTGCATGCATTGTTTTAGTTTGGCAGGGTCGCCGCTAGCTTAGTTGCCAGCTTGCATGTCCCGAGTAAAAGTGATCCAAAAAAAAAAAACCTACCTAATTACTTCTTGTGGCCTGCGTATTCAAAATGAATACAAATAGTAATGCAGATTAAGACTAGGCGATTTCCTAGGCAGATATTAATTTTGGACTATATTATGGGGAAGCACAGGCGAAGCACTGCTACTTCGTGAGATATCACGCAACATGTACGCCGGTATGTTGATGGAAGTTTGGAGATTTCATGTGTTGCATCGCTATTTGTATCCGTTGTGAATACGCAGGCCACAAGAAGCATTTGCCTATTTAATTCCAAACAGAGATTTTTTTTTTTTGTCCAGGTAGTGTATATGTCAGGCTTTACCGGGTTAAAGTACTTTTCTCAGCACAGACACACAATATAATCTTTGAAAGATTAGTGATTCAAGGATCAAACAGAGAAGCTATCTTTCTCAGGTAGTGCATTAAAATGCATTCACCATGAATGGATGTAAGTTTAGAGCAGATGGATTCTTTCTCATGTTGTTTTTTACCTGAGGGTGAATGCTGTGCTGAAGGTGAGATCAGTTTATTTACAGAGGATGAACTAGGCCATGTTGCTTTTTAAAGAGCACATGCGGTACATATGGTATGACCTGTGTGTGTGCGTGTGTTTACTTGTGTGTAAGTCTAAAGGAGAACGAGAAAGGAGAGAGCTATCCGATTTTCATCAATGGCCCATATCAGTGTGTTGTGTAGGCATCGGTTTGCACTCAAGCAATTAGGGAGCAAATCCCCTCATGGTTTAACCATTAGAGCAAATGATGTGAACGTGATACCCGACACCACTGAACTGCTAGTGCACCCTCGTTTCATCAGGCTCTGTACGAATGTAACTACATGGCATGAATTATGTCAAACTAATGAACATAAGAGCCAGATTTCAAGTTTCAGACCATAAAAACGGACAAAACATCTTTTAAGACTTGGGCCAGTAAACAACCACCTAAAAACAACCTAGAACACCCTAAAGACAAAAACATTGTAACTGCCACTCATAATTTCTAAAGAAATATATATAGGAAATAGGCAATGGTTGTTTAACCACTTTAAAGGGATAGTTCACCCAAAAATTCTCATCATTTACTCACCCTTTCGTCTGAAGCTACGTAAATGATGGCTGTGCATATGAAAAATACAGGTGCTGGTCATATAATTAGAATATTAGAATTTAATGAGAGGTTTTTTTCACTCATTCCATTTAAAAAGGGAAACTTGTATATTATATTCATTCATTACACACAGACTGATATATTTCAAATGTTTAATTCTTTTAATTTGATGATTATAACTGACAACAAAGGAAAATCCCAAATTCAGTATCTCAGAAAATTAAAAAGGTTCAATATTGAAGACACCTGGTGCCACACTCTAATCAGCTAATTAACTCAAAACACCTGCAAAGGCCTTTAAATGGTCTCTAAGTCTAGTTCTGTAGGCTACACAATCATGGGGAAGACTGCTGACTTGAAAGTTGTCCAAAAGACGACCATTGACACCTTGCACAAGGAGGGCAAGACACAAAAGGTCATTGCAAAAGAGGATGGCTGTTCACAGAGCTCTGTGTCCAAGCACAGAGAGGCGAAGGGAAGGAAAGATGTCGTAGAAAAAAGTGTACAAGCAATAGGGATAACTGCATCCTGGACAGGATTGTGAAACAAAACCCATTCAAAAAAGAGTGGACTCCAGCTGGAGCCAGTGCTTCAAGAACCACTACGCACAGACGTATGCAAGACATGGGTTTTAGCTGTCGCATTCCTTGTGTCAAGCCACTCTTGAACAAAAGACAGCGTCAGGACCAAAGTTATGTTCTCTGATGAAAGTAAATTTTGCATTTCCTTTTGAAATCAGGGTCTCAGAGTCTGAAGGAAGAGAGGAGAGCCACATTCCACGTTGCTTGAGGTCCAGTGTAAAGTTTCCACATTTTCAGTGATGGTTTGGGGTGCCATGTCATCTGCTGTATTTTCTGAGGTCCAAGGTCAACACAGCCAAATACCAGGAAGTTTTAGAGCACGTCATGCTTCCTGCTGTTGACCAACTTTATGGAGATGCAGATTTCATTTTCCAACAGGACTTAGCACTTGCACACAGTCTTAAAGCAGCCAGTACCTGGTTTAAAGGGTTACTTCAGTGATTTAGCATTAAGCTTTGTATTTAGCCTGTGTCATTTATGTAGTAGAAATGTGAAGTTACTTTTGGATTTTGTGCCTTCTAGACTGAAAAAAGACAGAAAATTTATTTTTGTCTCATGTGGATTAAAGACAACAACTCCCAGAATGCATTTGCTTCACTGCCCAATGAGGCTACTCCCAAAGCCACTGCTACTGGTTATCACTTGCCCACCACGACACCACCCCCACCGTCATTTGGTTCAGTTAGAGAATAGACACTGCAATTAAAATCTGAACGTGTCTGTACAATAAAGTGTGAGTGAGCCGAACGAAAGTCACGGCACAAACGCAGCAGGAGACAGATTACATGCATTACTAGAGCTGAGGTAAGCACGGGCGCAGCATACATTCACAGCGAGTGTTCAGTCTGACACGTTTTCAGATCATGCCTATTGAAGCTTAACTTTAATAGGAATTAATTTGAAAAGTTGAATCACTCACTTTGCTCCGCACCACTCCGTTATGAATACCCGAGCCAAGCAGACATGCGCATACACATTCTGTGAGATCGCAACCCTGTAGGCGGGTTTATAGCATCAGTTACAATCATCAAAATTAAAAGAAATAAACATTTGAAATATTCATTCATTCACTGGGGTTATATGATTACCATCATTATCAACTTTCATAAATCAACGATTCTTTGATTGTATTTATCTGAATAAAGAAAGTAACACTGAATACATTGGGGATGGCATATATAAGTGAGTAAATGAGAGAATTTTCATTTTTGTGTGAACTAGTACACCTTCAATCCACTTGAAAACATAATATATCTTATATCTCTGTCATCAATTACTGACCCTCATGTCGTTTAAAATCGTATTTCTTTCTTCTGCTGAAGACATTTTGAAGAATGTTAAAGAACATTCTTTTGTCCACGCAATGGAAGTCAATGGGAACAGAAACTGTTTAGCTATCAAATGTCTTCAACAGTTCCACAAAAGAAAGAAATTTATACATGTTTGGAACAACTTGAGGGTGAATAACTGATGATGGAATTTTTAACTAATTTTTTGGGGAACTGTCCCTATAAGTAGGAACTTTATCTCAATTCTTATAAGTTTCTCCTAAAAATTTCTTAGAAGAAAAAATAAATGAGACCATAGTTTATATGGTTAGAGTTTAGAGCTCATATCAGAACTCATATCTTTTTCTCTATGAGGAACTACTAGACACTACTGCCCTCTTCTGTTTCATTGTGCTCATACTCAGCATTTCAACCTAAAGTGTAGTTTCTTTATCATCTTCAACTTAACTTTCATAAGCTTTCATAAGGGTTTCTATGTCTGTGCTATTAGGAGGTTGTTTGCTGTCAGCTGAAAGCTACAATTCCAGGATTAGCAGCATTTTCTGTGAATAGATATGGTGTTGAATGTTGAAGCCCTACACCTGCAGTTCTCTTTCACTCTGCTTTGCTTTGAAATCTGATTTGTCAGGGCTTGTGTTGAATATGTGAGTTTATCATTAATAGAATGAAAAGTGTTTTTTGTAAACTAAGCTGTTCATTGATTGACAGATTTATGTAATGAAACTCTAAATGAAAAAGTTTTCCAAGAACTGGGCAATATCATAGTTTTGAGTTGACTGAACCACATATGATACCGAATACGACAGCACTCTTGCTTGTGTGACATTGCTTAAAGGGAAAAAAATCTGTTATCATTTATTCACCCTCATTACAACCATCTGACTTTCTTTCTTTCTGTCATCAAAACTGACTAAAAAACAAGACATAAAAAAACTTTAAACATTTCTCAATCAACCCTGTTAGTCATGGAGTAATTGTATCCCTTTAAATATAGGCCACGTAGGTGTCAATCTGAAAGATATGTGTTTGCCCTTGTCTGTTAACAGAGTGTGCTCAATATGGCATTTGTTTGGGGTTCAAACGCGTTTTAGCTCAGTTATGGATTTTCAGGAAATTGCAAAACATTTTGACTCTTTAAAGAAACACAAGCCAACTTTGATTGGCAGCAAATGCTAGTTTCACTTAGTGACTATTCATCAAATCTGTCCCGTATCTTCATCTTTGAACTGGTAACACAGAAAATCACTCATCACCAGATCAACCCTCATGCAGCCTATGCTAATCATTTCTGTCATCTCTGCCAAGATTTACAAAACACACTTTGGGGATTTCCAAGTGTTGAAGATCACTGTTGACATAACTACTCTCTAGGTGATATATAAAATGCTAGGTAAAATAGCTAGGTGATATATAAAATGACCTGCTGACTGTACAATGAATATTTTTTCAAAACCCATATTTGTCGCTACCCAAAACTTGATCTTTCTAGAACCTTCTTCATGTTTCTCTCAGATGTCTGCGTCTTGTCATGGGAACAAGATGTGTCAGGCACAAAGTGGTCTAAATCAAAACAACTGTCCAAGGAAACAACAAATACTTTACTTTCAGTCTTCATATTACAACACACATATGTCCTAACAATCATAAAAATACATCTAATATTAAATAACCTTTTTAGTGCCCAATTTCTTTATATAAAAATAAAGGTTAAAAAAAAGGTTCCAGATACAACCAAAAATGGTTTCATAACCTAATGCCATTGACGTTTACCCACAAATAAAAATGTTGACTTTTTCAAAAAGTTAAAGAGATTGTAAAAGTAATCCATATGAATTTCGCGGCTTAGTCAAAATTTCCAGAAGAGACACATCAACATGATCACACATGACTTGTGGTAAAAGGAAACTCAAGCATGTTCACTGCATGTATGATAACCAATGAGGTTCATTCTGGCGTAAAGCAGGACGTTTAAGCTTCCGCAAGGACCAATGAGGTTCATTCTTGTGTTACGCAGCACGTTTGAGCTTCTGCAAGAACCAATGAGATTCATTCTTGTGTTACGCGGCACGTTTGAGCTTCCACAAGAACCACCAGGATTCATTCTTGTTACCCAGCACGCTTGAGCTTCTGCAAGGACCAATGAGGTTCATTCTTGTGTTACGCAGCACGCTTGAGCTTCCACATGAACCAATGAGTTTCATTCTTGTGTTACGCAGCACGTTTGAGCTTCCGTAAGAACCAATGAGGTTCATTCTTGTGTTACGCAGCACGTTTGAGCTTCCGTAAGAACCAATGAGATTCATTCTTGTGTTACGCAGCACGCTTGAGCTTCCACATGAACCAGTGAGTTTCATTCTCGTGTTACGCAGCACGCTTGAGCTTCCGTAAAGAACCAATGAGGTTCATTCTTGTGTTACGCAGCACGTTTGAGCTTCCGTAAGAACCAATGAGGTTCATTCTTGTGTTACGCAGCACGTTTGAGCTTCCGTAAGAACCAATGAGATTCATTCTTGTGTTACGCAGCACGTTTGAGCTTCCGTAAAGAACCAATGAGTTTCATTCTCGTGTTACGCAGCACGTTTGAGCTTCCGTAAGAACCAATGAGGTTCATTCTTGTGTTACGCGTTTGAGCTTCCGTAAAAAACCAATGAGTTTCATTCTCGTGTTACGCAGCACGATTGAGCTTCCGTAAAGAACCAATGAGTTTCATTCTCGTGTTACGCAGCACGTTTGAGCTTCCGTAAAGAACCAATGAGTTCATTCTCTTGTTACGCAGCACGCTTTGAGCTTCCGTAAGAACCAATGAGTTTCATTCTCGTGTTACGCAGCACGTTTGAGCTTCCGTAAGAACCAATGAGGTTCATTCTTGTGTTACGCAGCACGTTTGAGCTTCCGTAAGAACCAATGAGATTCATTCTTGTGTTACGCAGCACGTTTGAGCTTCCGTAAGAACCAATGAGATTCATTCTCGTGTTACGCAGCACGTTTGAGCTTCCGTAAAGAACCAATGAGTTTCATTCTCTTGTGTTACGCAGCACGCTTTGAGCTTCCGTAAAGAACCAATGAGTTTCATTCTCGTGTTACGCAGCACGTTTGAGCTTCCGTAAAGAACCAATGAGTTTCATTCTCGTGTTACGCAGCACGTTTGAGCTTCCGTAAGAACCAATGAGTTCATTGTGTTACGCAGCACGTTTGAGCTTCCGTAAAGAACCAATGAGTTTCATTCTCGTGTTACGCAGCACGTTTGAGCTTCCGTAAAGAACCAATGAGGTTTCATTCTGTGTTACGCAGCACGTTTGAGCTTCCGTAAGAACCAATGAGATTCATTCTTGTGTTACGCAGCACGTTTGAGCTTCCGTAAGAACCAATGAGGTTCATTCTTGTGTTACGCAGCACGCATTGAGCTTCCGTAAGAACCAATGAGATTCATTCTTGTGTTACGCAGCACGCTTTGAGCTTACGTAAAGAACCAATGAGTTCATTCTTGTATTACGCAGCACGCTTTGAGCTTCCGTAAGAACCAATGAGTTTCATTCTTGTGTTACGCAGCACGCTTGAGCTTCGTAAGAACCAATGAGGTTCATTCTTGTGTTACGCAGCACGTTTGAGCTTCCGTAAAGAACCAATGAGTTTCATTCTCGTGTTACGCAGCATGTTTGAGCTTCCGTAAGAACCAATGAGGTTCATTCTTGTGTTACGCAGCACGTTTGAGCTTCCGTAAAGAACCAATGAGTTTCATTCTCGTGTTACGCAGCACGCTTTGAGCTTCCGTAAGAACCAATGAGTTCATTCTTGTGTTACGAGCACGCTTTGAGCTTCCGTAAGAACCAATGAGGTTCATTCTTGTGTTACGCAGCACGTTTGAGCTTCCGTAAGAACCAATGAGATTCATTCTTGTGTTACGCAGCACGATTGAGCTTCCGTAAGAACCAATGAGGTTCATTCTTGTGTTACGCAGCACGTTTGAGCTTCCGTAAAAAACCAATGAGTTTCATTCTCGTGTTACGCAGCACGATTGAGCTTCCGTAAAGAACCAATGAGTTTCATTCTCGTGTTACGCAGCACGTTTGAGCTTCTGCAAGAACCATGAGGGTCATTCTCATGTTACGCAGCACGTTTGAGCTTCCGTAAGAACCAATTGTGTGTGACGCAAGTACGATTGAGTGTCCTCTAGAATCAGTGAGGTTTGTTTCGTGTTATACAACTTGTTTGACTTTCCACAAGAATGAGGGTTTTTTTGTTTCATCAAGCAGGTTCGGATGAGCTTCTGTTGTTTGCTGATCAACGTTTATATGAGAATAAAAGCCTAAATTCAATGTCTTCATCATATAAAACGACAGAAAATGGACTAAAACGCTTTATTCATTTGGATTAGTTTTAGCGTCTCTTTTTAAACTTTCTGAAACGTCAAAGTGGTAGTGGCATATAGCTGTCAATGGAGGGACAGAATGCTCTCAGATTTTATAAAAAATATCTTCATTTGTGATCCAAACATGAACGAAGGTCTTACAGGTTTGGAACAACATGAGGGAAAGTAATTAATGACAGAATTTCCATTTTTGGATGAACTAACCCTTTAAGAAAAAACATCTATGTACCCGTACTGGTACTTTAAAAAACCCAGAAACCAATTCCCTGCACTCTTAAAAATAAAGGTTCCAAAAAAGGGAACCTTTCAGTGAACAGTTCTTAAAAGAATCACTTGTCTTAGTAAATAACTTTTTTGTTTTTTAATCTAAAGAATCTTTTTCCACTATAAAGAACCTCTGAAAAATGGAAAGGTTTCATGAATGTTAAAGCTTCTTTGTGAAACCATTGATGTCAATAAAGAACCTTTATGTTTAAAAGTGCGCACTAAAAACCTGTCAATTAAAATTAAGAACTTTTGCATCTCCAGGGAACCAACTCAAGAACACTTTACAGTGCAAAATTATTCTTCACTGTTAAAAATAAAGGTCCTTCTAATCTAGAACAATTGCTATATGTTTTTGGAGCTTAAAAAAGTTCTTGACATTACATTAATTGTTTTTGGATCAGTGTTTTCATTTATTGGTTCTTTAAAGCAAACGAAACATTGATGCTTCTCTAAAGAACTAGAAGAATACCCTTTTCATCAGGATTCTGGTTCTACTGCACATCTTTAAGTTAATAAGAGAGTTCTTTATTTAACATAACATTATGCAGATAACCATTAAAGAACCTGTATTTTGTTATATTGCTACTATTAATATTATATGAAGATACTTCATCAACCCCATCATGGCAGCAACATCCAACAGAAAAATGCAACTAAGACTAAAACTAATCTGATCGAGGACAAAGACATCTCAATCTTATCTGTTTTCTTCATGGTAAACATGGAACCGTTTGAAATATATTGTCTTAAGAAATATATTGCTTTGCTCTGTAAGGGATGAAACAATAGGTCAATTCAAAAGCTCATGTTGAAAATCTTTTCTTGAGAAATGAAAGTACAGACAGTCATAATGTTTGTGATGATTCTGACCTGATGAATCTTCCAAGGAAGTGACAGGAAGGCAGCTGTGTTGAATTAACATGTCAAGGTCACATGCTTGTTCTGAGTGTTAACACTGAAATCTTTTTCACCACGATTTTAAGGGTAAATATGCTTCAAACTATATATATATATATATATATATAAAAAAAAAGATTTCTCTTTCACGAAAAGTTAATTGTGCTCTCTCAGTGCAGTTCAATACTTCTGTATTTTTTCAGGTAAAAAGAAAAACGGTTTCAAGCTGCTTGTGGGCTTCTGGAATGTGACAAACTCTTACCAATAAATTTGTTCTCATTTTATCAAACTCTCCTATCAAATGTAAATATTATGACTGTGATCATTAAAGATAAGCAGATGGTGATGAGTTGATTAAAATCAGTTCACAGACTCTTCCTGGAGTGCATATGAGTAATCAATTGAACAGGTTGAAGTCATTTGTTTCTCAGGTTTGTTTCCTGAGAAAGACTTTGGTAAACTCATATCCGTCTCACCTAGAATTTAATTGAGATCATTTCTCACAGTGTACTCAAATTTGGCAAGAAGAGTCTGTGGACTCACTTCAATCAACTCACCACCTTATCTTTGATAAGCACAATCATTTACAGTTAATAGGCGATATTTACAGTTAAACTTGGCATTCTCCCACAAACAACTTTTGACTGGTTCATCTCTTATTATTGTGCCAATGTAGTTTACAAAAAAACACTTTAAATTAAATTAATATTTTTGTTTGATATTATCCAGGGAATATTTTACAGCTATCCGGGGAATATTTTATGGTGGTATAATCTTTTACTGTTGGCTACCGAAAGGTTTAATAGGCAGCCTAGTGTCTACTTCTAATGTACTTTAACAGTTCAACTACTCAAGAGCAAAATAACAATAATGTGTGTGTATTTTACATAATGCAAATGTTGTATTTTTTTACCAGTTTTAAAGTTTTATCAAATGTTTGTTCCTGAAATCCATCCTTCTCCTGCAGTATAGTCCTGTTTTTTTAATCAAAGGTATCCCAATCTTACTAAAAAGTTTTGAACAACACTGATGATTTGATCAAGATCAAAACCAAGATTGGATTTTGTGATCTAATCTGATTTCAGAATCCTTTTTTTCTTATGAAGAACCCATTTTCAAGATTTGATATAGCCGAAATTCAATCAGATTACCTTTGAACAACTACCCCAAACCCCAAAGTAATATAAAATTGCTCATGCAAATGTAAAATCAAGATCATCAAACAATAAACAGCATATGAATCAAAACTGCCAAAGATTATCGAATAAAATGTCAAACCCATGAAGAGGAAATGACTGTGAAGCTTTGTGAGCTCCATCTGTGCTTTGAACATCATTCTGAATCGGATCCGGATGTCTAGTCTTTTGACAAAAATGTGATTTTCTCAGCTTTTTGTTTAAAATGTTGCTTTTTATGAAACATACCCACATTCACATGTTTATTGAAAAAAGGATGCATGAAGCTAGAATTTTTATTTTTTTTTTAAATGGAAAGAGTTAAAGGTATATTAAGTAAAACATTTTTAAACCTAAATAGGAACATAGTAGTATAGGCTGCTTAAAGTGCAAAAATAATAAAAATTTAACTTTAAGTATATGATGTTATGTTCACTTAAAGAAAACTTACATTCTTGCAGTATAGAACTACTAGTAGTTTACTGAGAATATCCTTCAAAGTGTATTTTCATAAACTAAAAAATGTGCTGCAAGTATTAAAATAGTAAACGACTAATACTTATAAGTTTACTTATAGTACAGCTGCAGTACAAATGAGAAACATAATTGTGAACTAGTTAGTGCACTTAATGTTTACTACTCTTACGGTTCACCTATGTTACATTGAATATATTACACAATTATTATATTACACAAGGCACAATATGTAAAAATATCCAAAATATTACAATATCCACTAGAACAATGTTATATATTTTGTTGACTTGTGTTTACATTATCCCAATTGTTTCCAAGAATGTTTAAATCCAGAGAAATTAGCCATTTTAACCAGGACATGGACCGTGTCTGTGACATCATACCCACGTTACCCTCGATTTCCGGGTAGAAGCCATGGAAAAGAGTCCCGTCCCATTTTTTTTCCCACCGGCTGTGAGGTGAAGACAATGGCTGTGTCCGAAAACCTAGACAGCTTACTTGTTGTCTCGTTGCCCTATCAGGCAATGACTTGTAAGTAGTGTTGTCAAAAGTACCGGCCACGATACCAAATCGTAATCGTAAACACCTCTGACTGGCCATTGTGCTCTCGCGCTCATCGCGCTCATCATGTGTCTGTGATTGGCTGCAATGATCCCGCATGGCAACGGTTGAAAGCACACGGAAGTGTTTGAAAGTGTTTTGGGAGCCGGAACGTTTGACAGCACAAGCAGGCGTATATTTACAACATGTTTGTGAAGCACAGAATCGTTGTAGCCAATCACAGACATGTTTGATGAGCATGTGAGCAGCACAATGTCCAGTGGTGTTAACGATTCCGCTAAAAGCGTTTTTCACAAATTTCAGTACCAATTTGGTATCGCGGTCTGTACTTTTGACAACACTACTTGTAAACAGGCCCGGATTAATGCACAGGCTTGCGTAGGCTGCAGCCTAGGGCGCTACGTGTGCAGGGGCCCGGATTGGCCAGATTTAATTTTAAATTGGCTTTAGCTGAACAAAAAAAAGATCCTCAGTGGCCCATAAGAAACATTTTTAAAAAATAAGCAGATGATTGGATAGATGTGACTTGGGTCTAGCATCGACTTTTTAAGTCTGGTTCTATTTTTGTCACATTATTTCACGTTATGGAGTTTTTTCTTTTAATTTTATTGTTAATCCATATTTACGTCGCTCAAATGGCTTAGCCAGCTACACAGAAACAGGTAGCCAGGCACCAAACAAGTGACATATAAATATTTACAATTAAATGTACAATGTGTCCTCCAAAGGCAGGGACAGAGCCAACAACTCCAATGATTCCGCACTTAATCTTGGCGTCATCACGCCTTTGTTTCGATTAGTGACCTCTTACTACATGTGCCTTTAAATGTATACATTATAGTAAAAGGTGGGCCAATAGGCCTTATTCATAGCAGCGCCATCTTTGATTTTTAACGAGAATGAAATCGAGGCTGTGAGGGATAGGCATACATCTCTTCAGTGGGTTGTACTGCTATTTAATGAATTTTTGGATTGTTCTGCTGATGAAACACTGCAAAAATATATTTCCAAGAAGTTTTAGAAGACAAAAACTCCAGATAACATGAGCTGTGGAAAATGATAAATGTTTTATGAGCTTTATACAGCTTTTTACAGCGGATGCCATTGAAAACACGGTAAGTCTTACCCTGACAGCCTCGCTTTCATACCTGTCATGGCGCTGCTCTGAATAGGCCTAAGACCTATTTAGTCTCAAGCAGTAATATAGTACACTTACAAGTTTACTACAAATACAATGACACTGGTATCTACTTGCTATATACATAAAGTGTACTTAAAAATATATTTGAACATATTAGGCTACTTCATAAAATGAAACTTGAAGTAACGTTATATGCATAGGCCCGCCTACTTACGTTACATTATAGGCTAAACGTAGGGTAGACCGAGTACAGTTGGTACAGGGGTACATTTGAGACACCTCAAATAACTTGCGTGCACAACATTTCTGATCTGTGATATTTTCTTCGCACATGCGTATTAGAGCCCTCTTCGATCGTGGAAAATTTGAAGTATGTGCGCCTTTCCAGTCCGATGATATCGTAAACGTTTTTTTTCTAAGGTCAATTTTTAATTTCACCACAGCTCTTCCACATCGAATAGCTTCTCATCCTTAAATGACTGTTAAAGTTAACTTACATTTTCGTAAACCTTAATCTGTGCTCTGAAAACTGGCGTATTGCATGACTGTGTGTCATGCAAGGCCATCGTAAAATCTAGAGAAATGTGCGAGGTGGTCAGCGGGGTACAGTTGAGACGCAGCGTATCAATTGTACCCGCACTAGAATCCTATTGTGGCACATGCAGTTTAGTTGCATGATGTAAGATCGCAAGTTAACAATGTTTACCAGTAAGATATGTAAGATGGTAAACATACAGTTGATACACTGCCAAAAATGCTTTCTTAGTTAGTATTTTTGTCTTGTTTCAAGTCCAAACATAAAAAAATAATAATAAAAAACAAATAAAATTGTCTTGTTTTGGGATTTATTTATTTATTTTTACTAGTTTTTGCTTAAAATAAGCTACCAATGGCAATTTATTATTGATAAATAATCAAATAAAATACTGAATGGAAATAAAAAAATTTGAATTCTCATTTTTTAAATGTATTTTACAAACTCAGAGAATTGGTTAGGCAGTTTTACAGCATTACGGATGGGTGTCTCAACTGTACTAGGGTACTGTTCCAACTGTACCCGATATGGGTACAGTTGGAAACGCTTATTGTGTTTATGAGCTAATTGTGGCAAATATGGCATACTTATGGATGTTAATAATGATTAATATTTTAGTAGACAAGTAAAGGAAATGTCATATAAAAAATCACTTATTTTCAGTCCTCAGTTCTGGTGTGGTAACTGAAAAAGCAAAAAGTGTACCAACTGTACTCTTTCTACCCTACCTTTTATACGTCTACTCCGGTCTCCTGTAACTGCTGTTTCTTAAAAAAAAAATTGACTTATGTATATAATATACTATTTATGTAATAAATATGTAGTTCTGATTCTAAATAACCTCGTTTGAATTCGTAAACAACGATAAATTCAGGTAAGTGACCGAGGTAAGATCCCGCTGCTTGGCAACCACCAACGTACAATACTAACGTTAATTGGCGGAAGAATTTTCCTTGTTGTTTTATATGTATAATTAAACATAGTTAATGTAAACATTTATTATGGTTTTGTAATATGTTGGTTGTCATTCACTGTTCTTCTCTCACACGTCACTTTACTGTTGTAATCTCTCAAGTAAGTTTATAAACTCGATCAGCGACTCGCGAGACTCTTCTCCGCCCCCATCAGTGAAAGCAAGTGAGCAGCGCGAGCGCTTCATTCTACCTGCTTCACACGCGCTGATCAAAGCATGTCCATGGCCAAATCTCAGTCAAGACGCTGCTGCCTGTGCGTACTCGCTTTACTGTCCTTTGTTGCACTTATCTGCATTTGCATCATTTTAGCAACCAAACAGAGATGCGCCTTTACACACGGTGCGGTTGCTGCGGACTCTCTAATGTGCTCCAACATCGGCAGGTAAGACATTAAAACATGAACCTTTCAGTATTGAAAACATTAATAATTGACTATCACTCACTTACATACATTACAGCTCCAGAGCAAATCGGGTAGTAGAAAGTTGAGCTATAATATCAATGTATATGCTGTTGTTGGAACCTTTCCGTTTGTTTTAAATATGGAGTGTTCATTTTAACCTCCTGGGTGTCACTGAACTCGTCCGAGGACATTAATTTCTGTGACACCATATGTCCGGTAAAGAGCACATTCAGGGCTTTTCAGAGATAACATTTGTTTTGAGGTTTTACCAGGACAACAACTTCTCATTGGTCTTTATTTGTTTATTGATCGGATGATCAGATTTAGCACTCTTATGGAAATATGTTGTAATTATCATTTAAATCTGACTAATTTTGTAATCAAAATATGACTTTCTCTTACAAAACAGGCCAGGGCATTGATTTCATACATGTCCCGGGACTTAAAGCATGTTTATCAGGAATTTTCGGAGACACAACAAGTGAATAGTGGAATAACTTACATATCAATGGTCCTAATAAAATATTAGATATTATTAGGAAAACGTTGCCTATTATTACTCCCATTATTACACTCATTTTAAGTACGTGTTGCCCAAAGAGCACATTAATATGCAATTTAGATACAGTGTAGATACATTGCATTGAATGGGAAAACCCATGCATGGTGGCCATTTTACCCACATATTGCATAAAGTAAAATGTATATTAATTCATTCTGTTATATCATTCATAACATAGTTGAGAATCATGTTTAAGTTAGTTGAAAGTAATCCTGAAACCTGAAAAAAATAATCCCATTGTTTTTGCCTATACATGTCATGTCATGTCATGTCAACTCAGTCCCGGTGTCCACTTACGAGGACATAGCATAACATATAAATACAATTTCAAAAATATATTTTTCTATTTGTTTCTTATACTAAATGTAAAGATACAAAGAAAAAATACAAAATTCAATTCCTGGGTCTTAGGAGGATAGGAAACAATGCTGTAAGTGAACAGTGATCCACAATAATGAATAGAGAGATAATCAGTTTAAGAGATTAGATAATGCAGCCTTGCAAGTGCAACAGGTGGTTGGACAAACAGCTGAGTTTGGATGGACCGAACATATTGATTTAAACATCTTACATATGCATACAATAACAATCGATATCTACCATTTCTAACTCCTTCACAACCAGAGCACTTCGTCTGATATAGGCTACTATTAATTTGCACTGACTCTTCATCTGCATTATTAATGCACTCTAACATAACTTGGGTGTAATTTATATACTGTGTGTGTGTGTGTGTGTGTGTGTGTGTGTGTGTGTGTGTGTGTGTGTGTGTGTGTGGACTGGTAATCCCTACGGTATGGGGACAAAATGTCCCCACAAAGGCAACAATATCCAAATTTTTGTCCTTGTGGGGACATTTTTTAGTCCCCATGAGGAAAACATCTTATAAATCACACTAAGTGATGTTTTTGAAAAAGTAAAAATGCAGCATGTCTCCTGTGATGGGTAGGTTTAGGGGCAGGGGCAGTGTAGGGGATAGAAAATACGGTTTGTACAGTATAAAATGCATTACGCCTATGGAATGTCCCCATAAAACATGGAAACACAACATGTGTGTGTGTGTGTGTGTGTGTGTGTCTGTTGGAGGGGGGTGACATGTGCTTTTCATTACTCCCACAGTGTATGATTGCAGAAAAAATATGTTTGTATTGAACATTTATAGAGCAACAGATTTTGTGTGAAAATAAATCATAAAAGTGGTTTATTTTGTTTAATTCAAGTTTTGTTTAAAGTCCCTGTAAAGTCAAAATTAAAAATATGTTCTGAGTTTCTCACATCACAGATAAATGTGTTATTAGCCAACTAGCCAAATTTGAATCATAAAAAAATCTGCTAAGTACATAAAATATCTTATCGAAATCTTGAAAAAATAAGCAGCGTTCTTTGCTCTCAAGGTGTGTGTGTGTGTGTGTGTGTGTGTGTGTGTGTGTGTGTGTGTGTGTGTGTGTGTGTGTGTGTGTGTGTGTGTGTGTGTGTCTGTTGGAGGGGGTGACATGTGCTTTTCATTACTCCCACAGTGTCTATCAGTGAATCCCAGCTGTTGCCGATGAAAGTTTGTAAAACTATCCGGTGTAAAGTCACTGCAAGGCAGGTGTTGGTGGTGATCGTCAGCACTCCATCAAGGTAGCTGTTCACAAAATGTATTCACCTCTTCTTGAGATTGTCTTTTTTTGTTTTGTAGGCTGTTTTGTAAGTTGTATGCTGTAGTAACTAATGGTACTGGCAATAACTCGCAATCTAGCGGGTGAATGATGCGAAATTGTGAATGTGCTCTAGTTACGGGGGAGGGGCCACATGCCAAGCGGCTCCAGTGCGTCATCGAGCCACCGTTTTAACCCCGCCCAAAAAATCCGGAACACAGCAATGGTGAAAAACATCTTAACGGTCTAACTTCTGAATTCAGTACTACATAGTTCACAGTCTTTGTAATGTGTTTCAACAGTACATTTCTAACATTTCTAATGTGTTTAGATACAAATCTCAGAATTGCCTTTACAGGGACTTTAAAGAATAGTATGTATGGACCGGATCTAACTCTGGGGGATACGGTGAATAAGCTAAAGTCCCAAATGGTCGTTGTGTTCCTTTAAAAATCTCATAAATGTATGGGGTAAAAGGCTCACCAGCATTGGGCAAAAGGCACACAGTATTGATACAAATACTTTAGCTAAGATAATGTTTTTAATAATGCTTTTCAAAGTTAATACTTGTTCAAAACAACCACTTTTTGATAAAAAAAAAAAAAGTTTGTTCAATAAATACGATATCATTAAGATATGTTAATATAGAAATATATTTTAAAAATATAGAAACAAAATCATTTTAAAAAGTAGAGATTCTGAAAGCATTGAAGGAGATCCCATAATAATTTAATATAGATTTACAGTAGTAACAATAAATTATATTTTATTATATGACGTGATTAATATATGATATTTTTAAATATGATGGTTTTATTATAAATATGGTTATATCTCTAAAGTGGACACCCAATTTAATATATAATTTTTACCATCTGAATGTAACCATGTCATGTCAACAAATGGGAAAAGTCTGCCAGCTGTTTATTATCATGTTATTGTGTCTTTCACCTCAGGGCCACCTTTTACCCCAATTACCACACTTGTACATATTCTTCCATTATTGAAAAATTGTTGCTTTAATTACCATTGTCTCAAAATATATCCTATAATTTTAGTGATTCTTATTCACTACTTAAATCTACAACATTTTTTAAAACATCAAATATTAAATCAAATGAGTGATTCTTCTAGAAGCGCATTTGTGAGGTCAGGCACTGATGTTGGACGAGAAGGCCTGGCTCGCAGTGTCCACTCTAATTCATCCCAAAGGTGTTCTATCGGGTTGAGGTCAGGACTCTGTGCAGGCCAGTCAAGTTCCTCCACACCAAACTCTCTCATCCATGTCTTTATGGAGCTTGCTTTGTGCACTGGTGCGCAGTCATGTTGGAACAGGAAGAGGCCATCCCCAAACTGTTTCCACAAAGTTGGGAGCATGAAATTGTAGCCTGGGAAAACCCAGACAACTTCTGACAAATTTAGCCCATTCAAACCAATCAGAAACATTGGGGCGGGCTTTACACATTTACATTTACATTTACATTTATGCATTTGGCAGACGCTTTTATCCAAAGCGACTTACAGTCTTACAGTGCACTAATTACAGTGGACAATCACCCTGAAGCAACGTGGAGTAAAGTGCCTTGCTCAAGGACACACTGGTGGTCAAGGACACAACCTTCTGCATGTCAGTTAGGTGGTTTAACCCACTGGACCACCATCTCTACACGATGACGACACCGCAGTGATGGTGAAGCAGATTTTGTACATTACAAAGATGGATGGCGCGTTGGAACATCACTTGATCAAATCAGCTATCTGTTTTAAGCGATTTAAACTTTTCCTTTTCGATAAAACAAGAGCAAAGAACAACACTCGAAGCCTTCATATCTAAAAAAGATGTTATCGTTGTCTTACCGACTGTATTCGGCAAAAGTCTCATATACCAGCTTTGCATACGTCATCTACTTCATCGCTCTGATGGTTTTAGATCTATCTGTTGGTGACACCCCTTTGGAAATGATTTGTCTATGAAGCTTTGCCAGACCATAACTCAGTTACTACTGAGAATGGTCTGGTTTTAACTAGGCTTATTAAATTGTCCAAAATGTCTCTGTATGCTGAAGCATTAAGAGTTCCTTTCACTGGAACTAAGGGACTAAGCCCAATCCCTGAAAAACAACCCCACACCATAATCCTCCCTCCACCAAACTTTACACTTGGCACAATGCAGTCAGGCAAGTACCGTTCTTCTGGCTTGGATGCAGCTGCTCACCCCCGCTCCACTTCATGGCTGTTGTTCCCAATTGTTTCCACTTTGTTTTTAGAAATTTCACGAATGGATTTATTGCACTGATGGCAACCTATCACAGTATCACGCTTGAATTCTCTGAGCTCCCGAGAGCGACCCATTCTTTCACAAATGTTTGTAGAAGCGTCTGCATGCCTAGGTGCTTGATTTTATACACCTGTGGCCATGGAAGTGATTGGAACACCTGAATTCAATGATTTGGAGGGGTGTCACAAGACTTTTGGCAATAGCATGTGTGTGTGTGTTTGTGTGTGTGTGCATATGTGTGTGTGCGTGTGCGTGTGCGTGTGCGTGTGTGTGTGTGTGTGTGTGTGTGGGCATGTTTTTGTGAAATATCAGGACACAAATGTGTATAATGACATGGGTATGACATAGGTATTACAAAAGAGGGTGAAATATGAGGACGTTCCACATGTCCTCACTTTTCAAAATGCTTATAAATCACACAGGATGAGGTTTTTCACAGAAAGTAAACTGCGCAGTCTCCTGTGATGGGTAGGTTTAGGGGCAGGGGCAGTGTAGGGGATAGAAAATACGGTTTGTACAGTATAAAATGCATTACGCCTATGGAATGTCCCACATTTCACAAAAACAAACATGTGTGTGTGTGTGTGTGTGTGTGTGTGTGTGTGTGTGTGTAAATAATGATATAATTATTTAATTGAAAAATTACCACCATTATTCTGCACTGAATTATCTGTTTAAAATATTTGTTTAAAATTAAACCTTGAGGTTGGTTTTTCTGAACATTAACAAACTGACAAATGGATCAAACTTCTGCCTGTCAAAACAGGATCAACCAGATTCACAAAGCCCTATATTGCCACATTTTCTTTCCTTCGTCCACGTTTCCTGCATTTTGTGCCAAACGTACATTGTGTTTCCTTGTTTCGATGTGTGAAGTCTTTTATGACTGCATTTCAAAGAACTATTTCATGTGGGGTCACGCTTTAACCTGCTGTAAAAGGATACAGAGAGGAGTTAGTTACAGTTGCCGCTCATATCCTGGATAGAGGAGGCATTTGTCAGGAGGCATGTGATGCTTGGAACACAAAACCACATCTGAATGTGAAAGAAGTAAAGAAAATTGCGTTTGGTCTCCACAAACACTGCCGTTACCCATGGTCACTTGAGTCTGACACATCGCTATCTGATAGATTGTGGCTCACTTGCCTGCATCAAATAAAAGGGACGGAGGTTTTTTTCTGTGTCTGGCATTATTTTTATGCAGATTACGTGCTGTCATTGACACAATGGCTTAATGAAAGCTATTCTTCTGTATTAAACCCCCGCAGGGTTTAAGTAAATACTTTCAGCTGGCTCATTCGGACCGCGCCAAGTTTTTTTTACTTGCTTTGCCAATATTTTCACTGGCTCTCAGTCAGAAAAATATATCTAGATGTTTCACTATAGGCTACTATTTTTTATTTACATACTTTCAATTTTAATATTCTAATTTTGTTCGTCTGGTTAAAGGAGAACTGGCCCCCAGACTGAACCTCGTTTCTCCCAAGGTTTTGTCATCAAACAGTGATGTCATCATCCAGCTCAGTTCAATTCTCATCCAATAGTGTTTGTGCACTCAACTCAAAAAAATAGCAGTGCCCTGACTACTGAACTAGGCAGCTGATTGAGATGCACCCTCTGTCTCCAATGGAGTTTGGATTACTTTCCATTGTTGCCTTTTACCTTGCTTATTTGGGAATATTCTTAATATTCTGCAATTTTGTTGAGTTGAATGCACTATTGGAAGAGAATTGAACTGAGCTGGATATTGACATCACTGTTTTCTGCAGAGCTGCTTTATAATTAAATTAAATTCATTCCATAATTGACAAACTTGACATTACTTGATGATTTAAGTATGTAAGTATGAACTTTCAGATGTTTCTCCTTAAGATTTCTGAAACTGAGCTTTTTTTTTTCAAGAGAAACATTTGAGAATACTTAGTAAAGGTTTTACATTTATTAATTTAACAGGCAGATTTATTCAACGCGACAGCACAGTACAGTAGGTTGTTACATATATATATTATATATATGACTACCTTCCTAATATTGTGTTGGTCCCCCTTTTGCTGCCAAAACAGCCCTGACCCGTCGAGGCATGGACTCCACTAGACCCCTGAAGGTGTGCTGTGGTATCTGGCACCAAGATGTTAGCAGCAGATCCTTAAAGTCTTGTAAGTTGCAAGGTTGGGCCTCCATGGATCCTTCAGCACATCCCACAGATACTCGACTGGATTGAGATCTGGGAATTTGGAGGCCAAGTCAACACCTCAACTTTGTTGTGTGGCAGAGCACATTACCCTGCTGAAAGAGGCTACAGCCACCAGAGAATACCGTTTCCATGAAAGGTTGTACATGGTCTGCAACAATGCTTAGGGAGGTGGTACGTGTCAAAGTAACATCCACATGGATGGCAGGACCCAAGGTTTCCCAGCAGAACATTGCCTAAAGTATCACACTGCCTCCACCGGCTTGTCTTCTTTCCATAGTGCATCCTGGTGCCATGTGTTCCCCAGGTAAGCGACGCACACGCACCTGGCCATTCACATGATGTAAAAGAAATATGATTCATTAGACCAGGCCTCCTTCTTCCATTGCTCCATGGTCCAGTTCTGATGCTCACATGCCCACTGTTGCCGCTTTCATCGGTGGACAAGGGTCAGCATGGGCACGCTGACTGGTCTGCGGCTATGCAGCCCCATACACAACAAACTGCAATGCTCTGTGTGTTCTGACACCTTTCTATCAGAACCAGCATTAACTTCTTGTGCAATTTGAGCTACAGTAGCTCGTCTTTTTGATCGGAGCACATGGGCCAGCCTGCTCTCCCCACGTGCATCAATGAGCCTGGGCCGCCCATGACCCTGTCGCCGGTTCTCCACTGTTCCTTCCTTGGACCACTTTTGATAGATACTGACCACTGCAGACCGGGAACACCCCACAAGAGCTGCAGTTTTGGAGATGCTCTGACCCAGTCGTCTACAATTTGGCCCTTAACATCTTTATCTTTAAGTCCCACTGCCCTTGATTGGATTCAAGTATTATTTCTTCAATTTTGTTGATTGTTTTTACCATGTTGTCATCAATATGGTTTATTTTAATATATACCTTGTTTGGTTTTTGATCTGTTAATTGTTCTTGTTTATGGAACTATGTTGGCCTGTAACTAATGTAAAAATAAATATATGCGATATATGTTTAAAGTTGCCATGAAACGGATTTTGCGTTAATATTTTCTTCCCTATATATATATCCAAGTCAAACAGCTTCTCGAACAACAAAACATCTAGGGAAGGACTTGATTTTGGAAGTTGACAGGTTGCCCTGCCTTCGTGCCAGTAAACACATTATCAGAGAAGAGTTATTTTGATTAAATATTACGAGTGCATATTCATTTTTTAAAAGTGATGTGCACGAGTGCAGTATTCCAAAAAAACAAAAAAAGCAGAGTAGAAGATGATGAAAAATAGGGAAATGTTTTTACTTGTGGAAGCAGTTTGTCTTGAAAATTGTGATGGTCTCAGCAGATCAGGTGGAGGTTGGCAGTGAGGAGCGGGGAGGGTGAAGGTTCTGGAGAGGTACTTTGTGAAAGGCACCGCTTGTTCAGATCATAACAGGCTTGGAGCGAGCACTTGTAGGAGTGGAATTTGCTCCTCATTTGTTCCTTTTGCTGTCTAGGAGGGACACTTTAAATATTAAAGAGAAAAAATGTGATTTATTTCATATTGGGACTTCTTTTCTTGCCTTTTGTTGTTATAGTAGCTGGATAACATTATAGCTTAACACTTACGCTGACCTTTAATCTCCAACCATCAAATTTAACGGCAAACACTGAATTGTTATCGTCTTGGCGGTGTTGTTAACTTCATGCACATACCATGACAATCTGATAATATGCTTTCAAGAACTATTCATTGTCGCGAATACGAGTGATGCATCGTTATGTGATTGATGGCCAATGTTGTATCACTTACCATTGATATAAAGTATGTAGTACTCTTACAAGAAGTTCTCTTATGTTTCACATAATTGATTTCTTCCATCACTGCCTCTAAAAGATCTCACATTTCCTTTTATCTCTCAGGACACCCTGTGAAATCAGACATTGGAGTCCTTTGGGTGTAGTTTCCTTACAAATCACTGCTGCGTGTAGAGACACAACAGGTTTGACCCATATAGCTAGTGCTTAAAACACAAGAGAGTGCTACCACTAATCTAGCACAAATTTTCAGAATTCTGCCCAATTGTGCACATGTTTTGGGTGCATGTGTGTGAAGGCTGGAGCTCCTCAAGGTTCATTGAGCTCTTGGGTATCACTTCTCCTCTGGCTCAGACTTGCCTCAAGGATCATTTTTCATACTGACATGAACATATAAAGGAGCAGTGATATATCTGCAGGAAATGTGCGTGCGAATGTGTCATATTCCCTAAAGCATTGTTTTTTTTAAAGGAACAGTATGTAAGGATTAAATATTCAAAAACCACTAGAACAATGTTATACATTTTGACGTGTGTACTTGCATTATCCCTAATGTTTCCAACAATGTTTAAATCCTTTGAAATCAGCTATTTTAAACAGTAGCTATGTTTCCATCACCCTGTTTTTATGCACATTTTAAAGTATCAGAAACAAAAAGAGTTAATGCAAATAATGGGAGATGGCGATCTTTAAACCCACGTGAATAATCGTCTGTTTCTGCTGATGGTGTTTTATTTACTGTTGGTTACTAACAGAGATGGGAGTAAGTAAAACATGTGCAAGTCACAAGCAAGTCTCAAGTCTTAACCTTCAAGTCTCAAGCGAGTCCAAGTCAATTTTTCTGAGAATCAAGTCAAGTCAAGTCACTGCTTTATGTCAAGCAAGTCAAGTCAAGTCATGGGTGAAGCAAGTCACTGGCAAGTCATACAAATGTTTGATGATTTAAACATTGTACAAAATTAACTGAATTTTTATATTAATATAAGCTAAAACGTCTCGGTTATGTATGTAAACCTCGTTCCCTGAAGGAGGGAACAGAGACGTACGTCGGAACTGACCGACGAATTGGGATCTGCTTTCAGAGACCAATCTGCTTCGAGTGTTTGTAAACGAGCCAATTGGCATTGGCATGCGGTCCACGCTCCGCCCGCAACGCGGGTTTAAATACGGAAGTGAAACACTGCATACTCGTTTTCTGCTGAGGAGCCAAACTAGTGGCGGGTCACTGATACTGGCCCAGTCGTTGAGGTAGTTGAGAATCCGAACACCGCGTTCTCTGAGCGGAACAATGGCTGCTTCCGCGACCTTCGTGAAGACGCGGGGCGACAGGGACAGCCGAAGGGCAGGACTTTGTACTGATATGCCCTCCCCTCAAGCGCAAAGCGTAAGGCGGTCTGTGTCTCGGGAGAATGGAAACATGAAAGTACGCGTCCTTCAGGTCGATCGCTGCGAACCAATCTTGGGGACGGATGCACTCGAAGATGCGTTTCTGCGTCAACATCCTGAACGGGAGCTTGTGTAGGGCCCGATTCAGAACACGCAGGTCCAAGACTGGTCTTAACCCACCGCCCTTCTTGGGCACAATGAAGTAAGGGCTGTAAAACCCTGACTTCATATCGGCTGGAGGAACCGGCTCGACCGCATCCTTCACCAATAGGACTTCGATCTCTGACCGCAAGACATGGGCATCGCTGCTCCGCACGGAGGTGAAGAGGATGCCCCTGAACTTGGGAGGCCGGCGAGCGAACTGAATCGTGTAGCCGAGTCTGATGGTACGGATGAGCCAGCGAGACAGCCTGGGGAGACCTAGCTAGGCCCCCAGGGACCGTACAAGGGGGACCAACTGCACCACAGACGTACCCAGGGTGGGGCAGCGAGGCGGAGTGCTCCGGCCCGACTTGGGAGGCCCGAGGGCGGCCGAGGCGGCCCGAGCACTCCTGGTTTGGACAGAGGGTGGGTGGGAAGGCCTGGTGGCGTCCCCAGTGCTCATTCTGCTGCCCACTGCCCGGAGGCAGAGAGATGGAATATTCAGCCCCGACTCGGGAGGCCTGGGGGCGGCCCGGAGTGTTGACCGAATACCTACGTAATACCTACGCGTCCCCGGTACCCCTGGCGAAAAGAGGGGAGGAAAGGAGTGGCAATACCCGGGGGCGTCGCACACTGTCAACTTGGCCCTCTTGGAGCCCAGGGAGGGAGGAAACTGCTCTTTTATTGAGAATGTGGGTACTGCTGTACTCCGGAGAGCCAGTGGCAGGGTGGTCTTTGGTGTATTCTCCCCCCGGTCCTCCTCTGGGGGTGCGGACACCATCTCCCACAGAGTTGCTTGCCCTTGCGCTTGCCAGCGGACTTAGCGGGACCCTGAGCGGGTTGGGCGCTGCTCCTGCGTTCCTGGACCACCATAGTGGACATCCGATGCAACCGACCGTTCGACTGGCGGGATCGCCACGTATCCCTTAGACGCGCCACCATCAAGGGTGGTGAGGACGGAGGAGCCACTTCCTCGATGTCTAGCACTGTAGGGCGCCATCCATGATTTTGTGAGCTCCTGATGCACTTCCGGAAAGAAAGGTACCGGGGCGGGGTGCTGAAAACCAGCACGAGCTGTCCCGAAGTACCAATTGTCCAGCCGTGAGGGCTCAGGACACAGTGGAGGGTTCCACTCAAGCCTGACACTCACGGCGGCCCGGGAAAGCAAACCGTGAGCTCCGGATCAGGCTCGGGCAACGCTACCACAACCGAAGGGGGCAATGCAGCCGAGTCCTCATCTCCGGAGTCCATTAGCTCCTCCCCCGATGCAGCAACTGACATCATGTCCTCAACTGGAGCCCCGAAAGTAATGACCGGCCCCCCGTGGGAAGGACCGGGACGCTCTCTTGGCAGCTCAACCGGCGCAGCGGAGGGGGGAGGGGGTTGTCCTCAGTGTAACCCTCAGGTCTCCACCAAAGGCATCAGCCAAAGTAGCAGCCCTCTGCTTTGCAGCGGGAGGACCGCTAGATCGGGGGATGCGCAATGGGGCCGTTCCCAGCTTGAAGTCGAGCCTAGACCGTAAAACTGCGATGGTCATGTTCCCGCAGTGGGAACATGAGTCATTCACGAACGCCGCCTCAGCGTGCTGAACGCCCAAACACGAGAGACAGCGATCGTGCCCGTCAGCTGGGGACAGAAACCGGCTGCATCCAGAAACACACGGTTTGAATGACATCTTGATAATGACGCAGGGTCAAACCGTGTAGCTCTTTTAAGAGAAACGCTCTTTTCGTGCCGAGGCACACAGGGGAGATGGCCGCTGCCCACAGTGGTTTAAAGGGTGCAAGCCCACTGCGAGCACACAGCTCCCAGCGAGCTGTTAGAACAGCTGTCTCGTCTTCTTCCACAGACTCGCGACCGCCGCTGTGATGTGCCGTAACTCCAGCCGGAAAGAGCTCCTTTTAGACTCGTATCTTCTCGATAACACTCTTCGCAGGAACACTAGAAAAACTCAATGTTTGGCTCCGAAGTAGAAAGCGAGTATGCTGTGTTTCACTTCCGAATCTATACACGCGTTGCGGGTGGAACGTGGACCGCAGGCCAATGCCAATTGGCTCGTTTAGAAACACTCGAAGCAGATTGGTCTCTGAAAGCAGATCCCAATTCGTCGGTCAGTTCCGACGTACATCGAACCTGACCGACTGAAAGGGAACTACAGTAGTTATGGACTATGGGAGTTTTATTTGCAACAAAAATTGCAATATGCATTTCTACTCAAAAGGTGTCCACACAGCTGAGTTGTTAATACAATAGAGATCTAAAAATTAAAAATAAGAATTAAAATTACATATATATTAGGTGAGATATGTTTGTATTATTTGAACGTTCTCTCTCCTGCTTGTCCTCTACAGCATGACGAGGTGATTGTTATATGACTAATAAACTTATGAGAACTCAGATTGTGTTTGCTGCACACACCCTGATGAAGGCTCATTAGTCGCAATGCATATGTGTCCAGTACTTGTCACCTGTATACTAAATATTTAAGCCATATTGAAATAAAGGCTTTTTATATTTCTTCAATGACATTCGAGTGCTTTGGATTATTAACACGTCCAAACAGAGGCGAAGCTATCATTTCAAATGTGAGGGGGGCAGAATGTCAATTGTTATACCAGTTTTCAATTGATGGTTTTATTTAAAATTGTATCCTTTTTTTTGCTTAATTGGCTTAAAATGCTCTTATTGTAAGCTGTCTGGGTCTTTTTGACTCCAAATAAAGTTTGCTGAAATAAAAATAAAAAAATAGACAAAATGTAATATATACTCACTTTAGTAGTCATGTTTTACTAAAATGTTTTACATTTGTGCAGTGTTGGTGTGATTTCAGCATTTTTTATTTATATAATTCCAATCATTAGGAGACTATAAAAATTACTTTTAGTTACATAATTTGTCAAAAATCAGCTCCAATGCAGAACACACAGAAATGGTGTAGTGAAATTAACCCAGACGTCCAATCACATACAACACTGACCAACCGACACATTTTGCTTGTACAATGTCAACAGTTGACAACAACAAGCATAAAAACGGAGCAAAATTACAAGAGCCAGAGCAAATACATTGTGTCGACATTTTTTATTTAGAAACAGTACAGAAACCATCTGTGAACTGAGATACTAGTAACACTTCCATGGATATTCTTTATAACTTACAAACGCTACGCTGTCACAGCGCTCATAGTAGCGTCTTCAGCAAAACTGGTCAATTATTCAACAAGAGAAATATGCAGTTATCCATCATTGTGCAACACAAGTTGGATACTACATTTCAACTTACAGTCCTTGACGGTTTCTTAGTGAAGAGTTTTTTTGTTGTTGTTGTTGCAATTTTGAACTCATCATCGCGAACTCTTCGTATGAAAATGATGGAGACAGCGCGACCCGGAACCTGCCCAATCTGGCAACACTAAGGTTCGAGCATGGGCATGCCGTGATCTGTGAGGGACTGATTATCATGGAAACTTGGCGTAGCACCTTCATTCACGACCGTCTCTTATGTTAGCTCTCTCTGCTCGCCTGCTGCGTCCTGTGGTTCGGTTGCTGTGCGTTCAAAAACAGATATTATTCAACAAAAACAAGTTATTTCGAGTCATTTAACTCAAGTCCGAGTCAAGTCTCAAGTCATGAATATCAAGTCAAAGTCAAGTTGAGTCTTTTAGTAATATTTGTCAAGCAAGTCTAAAGTCCTAAAATGTGCGACTCGAGTCTGACTCGAGTCAAGTCATGTGACTCGAGTCACCCACCTCTGGTTACGAAGTAACCAAAACCACCGTCATCCGCTCGAACAACTTATATTTACAAGTCACTCAAGATATATATATATATATATTGAAGCAGTAGTGGATTGCAGAATCCACCCCTTCAGTTAAAAACAAAGCAAAACAAAAGGAGCGGCAACAGTGACTGCGGCATATAAGCATAATAAAATGTCCCGTTTGAGTCCTGTCGGATTGCTTTCCTGTGGAGGTGAAGACAATAACTCTGATGAATATATGCTCGTTCACGGCGTCATCAAGCTATGCCTCTGTTATAGAGAAGTGCAGGTATAACATCACTTTGTTGGCCAACCGGCAGTTAGCATCACAGTGGTTCCCTCGATGGATTTTTCCAAACGCGAATACAAGTTTATACTTACAAGTTTTGTCCATAAAGATCATTTTCACTGATAAACACAACTTTTATTAATTACATGCAGTCTCCAGAAGTAAAAAGCTAAAGGTGGTCTATAAACGGACTGCACCATGGTCGCTCGACTTCAACATCACCAGCACTAAGCTTCCGACAACGTCTATCTAAAACATTTTCCCAGAACATTTAGCCTACTTTATAAAAGCACAATAAAAAGTATAACAGGGCTGTAAAAGCGGACCGAGTTTAGCTGTTCGGCTGATGACGTTTAATCTCCTCAACAGAAGAAACATTTAGCCACTTGTTAGCAAGTGCCTTTTTCACGACACATAACAACAACAAAAATCACGAGTGGGACTATAGTGTCTTGAGCTTGTGTTCACAACAGACCTTATTTCAGCCATTTTACCAAAAAAAAACAAAAAAACATTGACTTCGGGAAGAAGTGCTAAAATGCTAACTCGCTTACGTGTTTTGGCCTACAAAGTGATGTCTTACCTGCACCACTTTATTGTTTTGAATAAGTGACCTTTAGTAATGAAACTTACAGGTGCATGTCAATAAATTAGAATGTCGTGGAAAAGTTCATTTATTTCAGTAATTCAACTTAAAAGGTGAAACGAATATATTATATAGTCTCATTGCATGCAAAGTGAGCTATTTCAAGCCTTTATTTGTTATAATTGTGATGATTATGGCTTACAGCTTATGAAAACCCCAAATTCAAAATATGAGAAAATTTGAATATTGTGAAAAGGTTCATTATTGTAGGCTCAAAGTGTCACACTCTAATCAACTAATTAATCCAGAACACCTGCAAAGGGTTCCTAAGCCTTTAAATGATCTCTCAGTCTGGTTCAGTACAATTCACAATCATGGGGAAGACTGCTGACCTGACAGTGGTGCAGAAACCATCATTGACACCTTCAACAAGGAGGGAAAGCTTCAAAAGTTAATAGCAAAAGATGTTGGATGTTCTCAAAGTGCTGTATCAAAGCACATTAATAGAAAGTTAAGTGGAAGAAAAAGGTGCACAAGCAGCAGGGATGACCGCAGCCTGGAGAAGATTGTCAGGAAAAGGCTATTCAAATGTGTGGGGGAGCTTCACAAAGAGTGGACTGAGGCTGGAGTTATCGAGAGCCACCACACACAGATAGATCCTGGACATGGGCTTCAAATGTTGTCATAAGCGTCTTTCCTGGGCTAAAGAAATAAAGAACTGGTCTGTTGCTCAGTGGTCCAGTCCTCTCTTCTGATGAGATCAAATTTTGCATCTCATTTGGAAACCAAGGTCCCAGAATCTGGAGGAAGATTGGAGAGGCACGCAGTCCAAGATCCTTGATGTCCAGTGTGAAGTTTCCACAGTCTGTATTGGTTTGGGGAGCCATGCACTGGCTGGTGTTGGTCCACTGTGAAGTCAACGCACCCGTCCACCAGGACATTTTAGAGCACTTCATGGTTCCTTCAGCACAAGCTTTATGAAGACGCTGACTTCATTTTCCAGCAGGACTTGGCACCTGCCCACACTGCCAAAAAGTACCAGAACCTGGTTCCATGACCATGCGATTACTGTGCTTGATTGCCCAGCAAACTCGCCTGACCTGCACCCCATTGATAATCTATGGGGCATTGCCAAGAGAAAGATGAGAGACATGAGACCGAACAATGCAGAAGAGCTGAAGGCCGCTATTGAACCATCCTGGTCTTCCATAACACCTCAGCAGTGCCACAGGCTGATAGCATCCATGCCACACCGCATTGAGGCAGTAATTCATGCAAAAGGGGCCCAAACCAAGTACCGAGTACATATGCATGATTATACTTTTCAGAGGGCCGACATTTCTGTATTTAAAATCCTTTCTTTTTATTGATTACAGGTAATATTCTAATTTTCTGAGATGTTGAATTTGGGGTTTTCATAAGCTGTAAGCCATAATCCTCAATTATAACAAATAAAGGCTTGAAATAACTCACTTTGCATGCAGTGAGTCTATGTAATATATTAGCTTCACCTTTTAAGTTGAATTGCTGAAACAAATGAACTTTTCCACGACATTCTCATTTATTAACATGCACCTGCACATACTGTGCCTTTACTGTTCACTGGAATGCAGAAATCACTTGCAAATATTACTTTTACCCTGGTTAAACTTTAAAGCTTATTTTAGATGACCTTTAACTTGATTAGCAGTGTTTTGTGTACTAAATAGTGGTGCAACGGATCACTAAAAACTCATGGATTGGATCATATTACGGTTTTTGAGTCAGCAAAATGTAACTGTTTACGTTCACTTAAGACATAATCGACTGTGCTTACAATAATGCTTGCAGAGATTGGTATTTTGACATCAGTTTGTGTGTATGTGTCCATTAAAGCGCAAGGAGATGCGAAAGGAATCAATTCAGTGAGTACCGAATTGAGTTCTCTTTCGCCTCTTGCACTTTTCTTGTGCTGAAATGATTTAAAATCAATGTTCAAATGCTAAACTTTCACTCTAAAATGGGGGCGGTGAGTGTCATGAAAATAATGTCACAAATTGTAAAATCTAAATTGAACGTAAAAAAAAATGTATGCAAAATATAATTTCTCTTTTATTTTCTTGTTATTTTGGGGTGAAAACTGACTCTAACCCAATCATGTCTTCTGGTCGCAGGGACATGCTGCTTCAGGGGGGCTCAGCGGTGGACGCAGCCATCGCAGCTCTGATCTGCACTGGACTGGTCAACCCACAGAGCATGGGCTTGGGTGGAGGGGCCATCTTTACCATTATGGACAAAACAGGTGTGTCTTTGTACATGTATTGTGAAAAGCACTGTCAAGTAAATTGGGAGTATTATAGTTATGTTTGTTTTGGCCTTTGCTGTAAAAATGGCATCATAAGGAGTCATAAAACATCATCGGTATGGTTGATTGAGTTTCTCAAGAAGTTTAATGGAAAGCTAGACTCCCTGTTTAAAAAAAAAAAAAAACAGCATAGACCAGCAGGAATTCCTTGTCTATGCTGTTTAGAGCTGGTATCCCAGCTACCAAACATATAGGTAACACTTTATTTTGATGGTCCACTTTAGATGTTCGACTAAAGTAACTCAACTAACACTCATTAGAGTATTAGCAGACTGTCTGCTTAATATGTCCTAACACTTTATTTTAATGCTCCCCTAACAGATATTCTAGGCTACGGACTCTAAGTAACTATACATATCAACTTACTCTATGATATAACACCTAACCTTAACCTAACAGTCTACTAACAGTCCTCTAGAGGGTACTCTGGGAGCCAGTTGACATGTAATTGCATAGTAATAAAGTGTACCCAAAATATCTGCTAAGACATTTTTGCTAACGTCCCCATTTGGTTCAAAACGTCTAGATTTTTTAAACGTAAAAATTTTAAAAAATCGGTAACACTTTACAATATCAGTTAGTTAGTTAACAAATTAATAATGAACTGCACTTCTACAGTATTTATTCATCTTTGTTAATGTTAATTTCAACATTTAGCAATACATTATTAAAATCAAAGTTGTATTTGTTAACATTAGTTGATGCACTGTGAACTAACATGAACAAAAAATGAACAGCTGTATTTTTATTAACCAACATTAACAAACCAACATTAACAAAGATGAACAAATGACACCTTATTGTAAAGTGTTACCAAAATATTTTGCCAACATTATGGAGAGGTAACTATTGAATTAGACGTAGACAGCCATCCAACTAAAACATTTCAGATTTTAAAAAATCATAAATTATGCATAAATGTTTTGTGTTAACATTATTAAAGACCAGGTAACTCTGACTGAACGTGGAAGAATGTTTACTCATAACTTTGAGAGAACCTTGACAGAACGTTCTGAGAATGTTCCCTGTGAATGCTTGGATACTGCTGGTCTTGCTGTGGCCCAGCAAACCAACATCCCATTTTGGTCCCAGCATGCAAAATATACCTCATGCTGGTGACCAGCAATACTGGATTTTTTATTGTTTTGTTCGTTTATTGTTTGAACAGTGTTGAAAATACACATGACGTAAATAACAAGTACTGATACTATCATTTTAATAAAAAATTAAATCTGCATAAACCCACCAGTTTAAGTACTCCTCTGTTTTTTTTCAAGGCAAAGTGAAAATCATCAGCTCAAGGGAAACCGTCCCAAAAGTTGTCCGAGCGGATCTGCTGAATAAGTGTCCGAGAACATTGACATTAGAAACAGGTAAAGCTCTACTATATGGAAGCATGGTGACTTATTCCACATTATCCTTTTATTTTAGACAGTATGTGAAATGTCTTAAAGGGAAAGCTCAATCAAAATTTACTTATTTACAGCAGGTATTCTTTCCAACCCACATTATTCTCTTTCTTCCATTAAAAACAATGGTGCTTTTTTGTCTGTTTTGGAGTTTGGCTGTATAAATTGCCATCCACTTTCCATCCAAGCAGAGATATTCTGCCTGACTTTTGTGATTCACGGAAGAAGGACATTTATGTGGTATGAGTAGATGATGACACAACATTATATGGAATTTTTGGATTTCATAAACATGCCATTTGAGCCATTTTTCTGTTGTATTAGATCTTATCATCTTGTGTAAAATAACATATGATCATGTTAAAGATATAGAAAGTACAATTGGACATTGTGCTGGAGAGGGGATTTTTGTCTTAGGGGGAATTATGTACTAAAGTGGACTTGTTTTGCCTGTTTCGTATACTTACGTATACTTCCTGGACAGCTAAAATGACTGTTGCCAAATGTATTTACCCACAATGACTCAAACGCTAGACTCAACTGTTGATGAATTATGTGGTTGTCTAAATGTTTACACACTGTTCATGCATAATGTGACTCTTACAATTGTATTTCTGGAATATTTGTCTCAAAAAGAGATTAGTTTCTTTCCCAAAGGCAATAGATGTAGTAACTTGTGAAAGAACGAAACACTGAAATTATTTTAAAGCTGGAAATAATCTGATTTGGCAGTAGCCTTTGCATGCAGGGTTCATATGAAAGTCCAAACATGGGCTTTACTCTTTTGTTTCAGTCCAGTTTCACTTTTCACTCAAAATTGTCTTTCCTTATTCCTCATACTAAGGATTGATTATATAGGACCCTAATATTAAACTTTGGTACATAACTAATAGCTTAGCAACACCCAGACAACTACATAACATCTTAGAATTGTGGAAGAAAATTTTGCATAGGCAAGCGTCATTTAGATTTTCAGAAAATGTAAAAATAAAGTTTAAATGTTTTTTTGTTTAGTTTTTTCTCCCCAAAAAAGTGCCATACATACTATATACTACCATTCAAAAGTTTGGGAAAGGTAAATGTTTTAAATGTTTTTGAAAGAAGGCCCTTATGCTCACCAAGGATGTATTTATTTAATAAAAATAAAAAACAGTACCATCAAAGTAATGTAAAACCGTAATATTGGGAAATACTTTACATGCTTTCTATGTGAGTCTGTTTTAAAATGTAATTTATTCCTGTGCTCAAAGTTGAATTTTTCAGCATCATTCCTCCAGTCTTCAGTGTCACATGATCCTTCAGAAATCATTCTAATATGATGATTTGCTGCACAAGAAACATTTCTTGTTATTATCAATGTTTCAGGATTCACAGGATCTTTTGAAACATTATAAATATTTTAGTTAATTCATGAAAGTAGAGGGCCCAGGCTGATAGGTCCATCACATGCAATCTGCAAGCATTCATCACATAATTATGTATGGCACAAGTTGATTGGCCTCTGCTTATCCTGGAGCCAATGAGATTTATATAAACGTTCAGCAAACAGTCTGGTTCATTGTTTGCTATAAGCTAGATCCGCTATCAAAGTTCCTCTAAAACCCTCCACCTCCCCCAGCTCCACCTGCCTAGATCTTCTACAGGATTAATGTATGTCTATTTATGCAGCAGCATATCTTGCTCACAGCAGTGTATCTGTGTGTCTATTAGCATTAGCAAGTCCATACTTGCTCTGCAACAGCAGTAGCAGCAATAATCAACCGTAGCAGCAGCGTAGCAGATCTAGTCCACCAAGACCAAATACATTATAACACTGCCATATTCAATACCATGCTAAAACTATTCATATAGTTGTCATGATTTAAATATTTTTACTGTAACTTTTTATTAATTTAAAGGTAGGGTAGGCAGTTGTTGAAGAGGCTAGCAATAGCAAGTTAGCTTTGAAAGCATAAGTTCCCACTCTCCCTTCATAGCATCTCCAAAGCCACGCCTCCTCCAAAACACATTAAAGCATACAGCAGGGAGCAAACAAAAGCATCACAGACTGTGTTGAACTACCTCATGTATCAATGCACATAACATTACAATAATAATGAACATAAACAGCTTAAAGAACACTGACCCTTACCACCTGACTACTGCAGATTTATTTCAGCATTTATAGTATTGCCATTGAAACGCATAAATTCGAGTCACAAACCGCTCTGGGTATAACGTCACAGGTTTCCATCTCTTCCATATTGCAGTAGTTATGGCATGAACGCAGCATAAACTTATTTTGGTTCGGGAGGAACTGTTCAATGCGGCTGCTGGTACGGTTGCTGTGCTCGTGACTGACGTCTGTATAAATCTGCAAAGCATGAAACGCGCTGATGACGTGTGATGTCTGCGCAAGCAGGGCATGCCTTCCACAGGCAATATATACAGTATATATAAATACATTTTCGGCTGCGTTTCAGGCGAGGTTGGACGTGGGAATATCCCAAATTAAAGGAACTGTATGTAGGATTGTGGCCAAAACTGGTACTGCAAGCACTTTCAAATTACTGTAAAGCGGTGTATCCCCTCTCCCCCTCCCCTGACTCGAGGTTGCCAGATAGGCTGCAGGAACAAAAGGCGACAAGGAGCTTCCAATAGCAAGTCACGAGTCCTACACAGTACGTTTTTTTTTTTTGTTAATTATGTTTATGGTTCATGAGAGATCTTTTAGGTTTCGTAACGTTAGACATTATTTATCCAAAAAGTTTGTAGCTGCAGCTGTGGTAACTAGAGCAGAGCTGGCAACCCGGATGCCGAAACACTACTGACTCCGTGATTGGTTGATAGGTGGAGGGTGGCGCTTTAGGCCAAAACAAATGTCAACATCAATATCAGTTGAGGGCTGCAACTTCACTTTTAAAATGACATTATCTTTGCTGGACTACTGTTGTCAGTGATATAAGTATGATTTCTTAATGTCTAGTGACATATCAGGGCCATTTAATGATTCATTGAAATACATTTCTTACATACAATTCTTTTAAATGTCTCACTTCAGACCGCATTGAGTTCCAGTCAATCAGAGGTCATGTTCACGTTGCCACCACACAGCAAGAGCATATCATGTTTTTGTCAAGTATGGCAAAGAACCGAATAAAAACAGGATAGATTCTCTTTGAAACAGCAGATGGAAAACAAAAACAAAGGCATATTAAATAAACGTAATATCTAATGTTAAAGTTTGTTTTACGTTTATGCTCATTCGCATCAGGACTCGTCAACATCTTGAAAGTTTAGGGTTGAGGTTGTGAAGAGACTTTAAACCTGCATAACAAAAACAAATTCTGGAACAAATCGGCTACCCTGCCTTATGCGTCCTTAAATACTGACTTACTTAAATACTAAATACTGATTTATTTTTGAAAGGTAGTTCAAAGAACACTGGAAACCCCTGACTATTTTATGTTTTATCTGTCCGTGCACCTCACAGGAAGTCACTGGATAGGTGTACCAGGAGAACTCCGTGGCTATGAACGGGCTCATCAGTTGTATGGAAAGCTGCCCTGGGCCAAACTGTTCGAGCCCTCCATCAAGCTGGCACGAGATGGCTTCCCCATGCCAGTCTTCCTCAGTCAATTCTTGAAAAAAGTTAAGGAGCTACATTTAACTGAACTGCTAATTCACAACTCTGGACTCTGGTACTGTATCTTCTCCAACACGCTATAATGTTCAATACTGTTGGTTATGAATGACATCTCAATGTAATAGTTTATTTAAAGGCACAATTATAATGAACCTTGAAACACATTCCTAGTGATCAGTGTCATAGAAGTAGGTTATGACTTAGCCGCAGGCAACCCACAGGAAATATGATACATTGTGTAAAGATTGACTTTCTGCTGCATGAATAAAGCAGCATTGATTCTATTAGCAGTTTTCTATTAAAACATTTTATTCTATCATTTTATTCTATCGTTAAGTCATTTGCTGAATTATATACTGTAACTGTGTGTGTGTGTGTGTGTGTGTGTGTGTGTGTGTGTGTGTGTGTGTGTGTGTGTGTGTGTGTGTGTGTGTGTGTGTGTGTGTGTGTGTGTGTGTGTGTGTGTGTGTGTGTGTGTGTGTGTGTGTGTGTGTGTGTGTGTGTGTGTGTGTGTGTGTGTGTGTGTGTGTGACATGTGTGTGAGAAGAGGGTGACTTTATGTATATAATATACCATTAAAAAGTTTGGGGTCATTAAGATTTTTTTTAAACAATCATTATGTTTATTCATCAATGATGCATTAAATTCACCAAATGTTACAGTGTGTAATGACATGGGGATGACACAGGTATTACAGAAGAGGGTGACTTTATGTATATAATATACCATTAAAAAGTTTGGGGTCATTAAGATTTTTTTTAAACAATCATTATGTTTATTCATCAATGATGCATTAAATTCACCAAATGTTACAGTAAATACATGTATAATCATTTATAAAATATATCTATTTCAAATAAATGCAATACACAAACAATACACATCAGATCATTATCATCATCATTATTTTGGGGTGAAATATGATCGAGACATGTTCTTGGCAGGTTTAATCACATTTTGTTTCAACTGGTTGTAACTTGAAGAATGCAATTAGTTTGTTTCATTAAGTTCTTGAGTTGTTTTCTGTCTGATTTTAGAAGCTAATTTCTTTGTATACTGTATGTTCTCTCTAGTGAACTGTTCTGCCACAAGAACAAGACTGTTTTCGGCCCAGAGGATATCCTTAAGTACCCCCGACTGGCAGAAACCATGGAAATTATCGCCAAAGGAGGAGCCGAAGCCTTTTACACTGGAAAAATCGCTGAGGACTTAATACAGGATATACAAGCGAAAAGTATGCACTGCTTGTACACAAACTGCAGTCGCTGTAATTAGAACAGATGTAGTGCTTCCAAAATACACAGGTTTTTTGGCAGGTGTGCTTGTTTACAGTTTACTTTTGGGTTTTACAGATGGAACTTTATCATTAGAAGATCTAGAGACTTTCAAGGTTAGAGAGAGTGATGCATGGACAGTCCAACTAGGAGAATATAAGATGCACTTCCCTCCTCCACCAGCAGGGGGAGCGATCCTCAGCTTTATCCTGAAACTAATGCACGGTAGGGTCTAGTACAGGGGCGGCTAACGTCGGTCCTGGAGAGCTACAGTCAAACTCACCTGACTGTAGCGTTCTAGTAACCCTTAAGACATTGAGCTAGTGTCGGAGCAAATATCTGCAGGACTGTGGCTCCCCATGACTGATGTTGGCCACCCCTGGTCTAGTAGTAGATGACAAAAAAATTCACCATGGTTTCTATGCCAACTGTTGCCGTCATCTATAAATATTCAGCAACCATTTGTTTTCCTCAGGTTTCGGGCTGTCTCCAGCCTCCAACCAAGGAGACCAGAAAACCTTGACTTTGCATCGCTACCTTGAGGCGGTTAAGTTTGCAAATGGACAAAAGCATAACCTCAAAGACCCCCTCTTCAGCTCCAGAGATGTATGGCTCTAGCTTCATTTATCATACTGCGGTCCCTGGGTTCATATTATAATCAAAATGACATGTTTTTCTGTCTGGAACATTCATTTATAAATTACACAACATCAGAGTTTTCCTTTACTTGCTTCTATTCTATTTGCTATTTTTGGCTGTAGTAAGCATAATATCACTGGACGTCTGTGTAGGGTTGAGTAAATACTTTGAAGGGCCGGATGTTATTTCTTATTAAGGCCACGCCACACAAATGCAAATAATTAATGGTTGAAATGACATCAAAATGTTTAACTAAGCATGCATTCAAAGCAAGTATAATAAGATCTTGATTTCATTTAGCAACATAATAAACATGTCCAAATCTTGCAAAAAGAAAAAAAACGATACCAAAATAAATATCAGACTAAACTGAATTAATTTTCCCAGGACATTATTTATACTAGTTTCATGTTTTTCTTGTGCCCTGTTAATGCAGATGTCGTACATCACCGATGAGAAGTTCATCGAGCGTATCAGGGCTCTGATCACTGACGGCCACACGCACGACGCCTCTTACTACAACATCACCCCATCAGTCGACCGCTTTGGCACCACGCATGTTTCAGTGATGGCAGCAGATGGCACTGCTGTGTCAGTCACCAGCACCATCAACCACATGTGAGGCACTTTTACAGTTCATCAGCGAGCCTGTTAACTTTTAAGTTTAAAAGGGATAGTATGGGAATGTGTATACTTTTATTCATCAGGGATTTTATTCTACATTGATCAAATGCAACAGTAAAGATTTTTTATTATTACAAAAAAAATTCCTTTGACCTTCTGTTCATCGAAGAATCCTGAAAAAAACTTATTACAGTTTCCACAAAAAAAAAATTAAACAAACTGTTTTCAACATTCATAATAATAAGGTATGCTTGAGCACCAAATCAGCTTATTAGAATGATTTCTGAAGGGTCATGTGACACTGAAGACTGGAGTAATGATGCTAAAATAATCCTCTATTTATGAAAGCCAATATTTTTTAAATCATCTGTCTTCAGGTTTGGGTCAGCTGTTTACTCTCCTAAAACAGGTATCATCCTCAACAACGAGCTTGTTGACTTCTGTGGCCGAGCAGATTCCATCACACCAGGTGAAGGTCTTTCACCAACCGCATCTTCTTACATTTTGCATGTCTTGAATCTTCTTCTCACCATATTGTCTTTTTTTCTGTCCAGGTGAACAGCCTCCCTCCTCCATGGCTCCTGCCATCCTGCAGTCCGTGTCCCAGAAGAAGACTCTTGTGATTGGTGGATCAGGAGGAAGTTTGATCACCACAGCTATGGCTCTGGTGAGTCAGGGCCCTATGATGCCAAGCGAGACGCAAGTGTTTTTTGCTAGTTTCAGCCCTGACTCAGTAATCATTTTCACGTCCAATGCCACATTGTTTAAATTGCAAATGCACTCGCGCCCATCTGTTCGCACATGGGTGTGCTGGTCTGATCACAAGGTGTGTTCAGGCGCATTGTTGGTGCGTTGCTATTTTGAGGCAACTGAAAACGACTGCGCCATTGACCAACAAAAACCTGGTCTAAAATCAGTATTTTTTGTGTTATTTAAAGGAACACTCCAATCGGTTTTAGTTTGGCAGGGTCGCCGCTAGCTTAGCTTAGCATAATGGATGGAATCCTATTTGCCAGCTAGCATGTCCCGAGTAAAAGTGATCCCAAAAAAACGTAGCTGGCAACATAGGATTCCATTCATTATGCTAAGCTAAGCTAGCGGCGACCCTGCCAAACTAAAACAATGCATGCACTGAGACAAAAATGCATTTGCCCACATATCTAAATGTATGAAAGAAGTTGAATAAGCCCTATTTCTAAAAACGGTGGAGTGTTCCTTTAAAGGGTGTGTTAGTAATATGCGCCTATAGGCAGGTGCACAACGCGCGTACACTCTGCTTATTACACACACAGGGACGCACAGAAGCACACAAACATTTTTAAATATTACAAATAAAAGAATTTCTCTCTAGAGAAGAGTTCAGTCTTTCCACTCACAAATTCTGCCATGTAAATAGTGTGCATGGTGCAAGCACAACTAGCTTTTAAAGGGAATGGGAGATATGGGAGACTCTGATTGGTTTATTGCATGTTACGCCCAAAACACACCCATGACTCAAGAGATTAGGTACAACTCTTTTAGACCGTGTGCTTCACGTGCCAACTGTTGTTTCCGTCGTTAAATTAGCAAAAGTGGATTTGGAAACGCCCTAAGTGCACCTGCGTCACATGCGCTTCAGACCATGCGCTCAGATCATTTAAATAGGGTCCTTAGAGTCCCTTACACTCCATTTGAAATGATCAGGGACAGGGTTATCCATATTCATCTTATTTCTGTGAACAACAGCCTCAACTGAGCAACATAAAAAAATTCCTGTAGGTCGGAGCATGGCACTAGCAACGGCAAGGTCATGGGTTCAATTCCCATATTCAAAATGTCAATTCAAAATGCAAATGTGTACCTTGAATCCAAAGTTAGTCACTTTGTATAAATGCATCTACCAAATGTTTTCATACATAATCTGTTATTGAAATTATGAAAACATTGTACTATTTAAAAAAAAAAGTCCAACCTAATGACCATTTACTATATAGTTTTAGAACTATATCTTTAGTTTTTTTTAGACAGTAAAGGTCTGTTCACACCAAAGTATAATAATTTGTTTGGCCTCTTGTCATTGAATATCCTGTTTCACCCAGGAAAAAAAGCCAGAATAGTCAGTATTGACTTTAAAATCATATTTTTGTTAAAGCACTTGATTCCTCCAGTAAAATCATTACTTCATGCATTTACAGTCAATAATATTTCAAATGTGCACTAAGGGATGCATTATAATTAATTGTGGTAGTCGATAGTATGCTGCAGATGCGCTACAGTAATATCCCGCATTTAGATTGCTTTAATGTTTTACATTTTTTAGAAACATTTTAACCAACTATCTGTTTTACCTTTTTTTTATTGGGTCTCCATGGTCTTACTGTCTAAAAAAAAAAAAAGTTTTGTAATCTTTTATCACATTAATAGTTTGCTTTGCCTCTTCTCATTGAATAACCTGTTCCACCAAGAAAAAAGTCAGAAGTGGGCATAACTTTAAAATCACAGTTTTGTTAAAACCAAAAAACGTAACTTGAGCTAAATAATTGACTGCATTAAAAACGATTGTCTGTGGTAGTCGACACAGATGCAGTGCAGAGACATCCTGTTGAAAATAACCTGTCAATAACCTGAACATCACCTCTTTCTCTTTCAGTCCATTATGAACCACTTGTGGTTTGGGATGAACCTTAATGAATCTATTGCTGCTAAAATAGTTTTTGTGGAATCCAATAACAATGTCAACTTTGAGAATGGATACAGCGAAGTAAGTCTTTTGGAATTTAGAATTTCACTCTTACATTATGATATCACCAGGGCTTGACATCAACACCCGTCCCGCCAGATGCTGGTAGATTTCTGTGTACTGTAGTCACTCCTACTAGCCACTTTGGCAGGTTGAATTCTATATATAATACATACATTTTTCAATTGTAGTCTTTTAAAGGTACACTATGTAACTTTTCCGTCCGCTAGAGGGCGCCTGTTCAGAACAAAGGCGTAGTTTGATGACGGCAAGTTTGACCGCAGCATCTTGGGACATGTGGTCTTCACCTCACAGCCGGTGGAAAAGAATCGGGATAGGACTCGGGCAGAAATCATGTTCATGGATGCAATTATTATTAACGTTACTGTAGTATGAAGCAGAGCAGAGGCGAGTGCTGTGGAGCTGAGCAAGGCCGCCGGAGCGAATGTAAAACAAGCAGCGGGACTTTTATTATTTCCGGTCATAAAGTAACGCAGCTCTGTTTATTATATTAGATACATTTAAGTGTGTTTAAAATTATGTTATGACGTTACTCTGTGCGTTCGCTCGGCGACTGCTGTGACATTTGTTCACACTCCAGTTTTCTGCTAAATAAAACGAGGGTCAGTCGGAAACGAGGGTAACGCAGATATGGGGCAATTGACAGGCGACTCCCTCACAAGCTATTCTCACACGTCCCGGTTCATTGGTAAAAATAGCAATTTTCTCACAATTTTCAAATAGTTGGAAACATTTGGGACATTGTAAGAACTCAACAGAACAAAATATAAAACACTGGCCTGGTGTTTTTTGGATATTTGACTGCAAAAATCCTACATAGTGCACCTTTAAAAGGACATCTGATGTAATAAACTTAAGTGCAATGTAGTGTTGTTAAAATAAATATTGATTTTACGGTACATATCGATACTGAAATGCTTCAAATACCTAATTTCATACAGAATAGATACACAGGTGCTCTTTCTCATCCTCGCATCCTCTCATCTCTCTGTCAGCAAGTTGACTCAAGCCCGTTTCATTTCCTCCAGATGAACATTGTTGGTGTTACAGGGCTTGAATTTTGGCGTGGGATTGTGTGTATTACCCAAAGTGCATGACATAAAGCCGCCTCTCAGTAAATGTAGTTGTTTTTCGCTGCTTATTGCGCTTAAACAGTCAGATAAACACAAAATAATGTCAAATGCTTGTCTGGCATAACAGTCAGTTATGTTTTAAGTAAATGTAAAAAGTTGAGAAAACAAATGTATGTGTAACAGTATAATAGATTTATGTGTCAGGTCTTAAAGTGACAGCAGCCTAATAATCCTACTGCCAAATTATGAGATCATATTACAAATATATATATGGCAGTTTTTCCCCATGGTATCAATGTCAAAATTTTGGCCAGTGAAAATGCTAAGTGGCAACAGTGGGTGGTGATCAAAAAAGTTCATGTCAAGCCCTGGATGTCACCACGAATCACATAATCGCATGTTGTTAGTGTGGATGTACTGATTGTAATTGCTCTTCCTTGTAATCCTCCTCTGGAAATGCCCCCAGTCCCTGATTATAATCATCTTTTAAATCAGAAGTGACTTTTAAGTAGTAACATATTGTACTTTTTTCTCAGTCTGCTATTAAGGCGATGACAGTGTTAAGACACAACATGGGGAAATACCCGTACTTTTACAATGTGGTCAACGGAATATCGAAAGAAGGAGAGTGCTTCAGTGCCGTGTCTGACGCCAGGAAGAACGGCAGGTCGGCGGGATACTGACCCTGCCTCTGTTTGTGCCGTCAGCTGATAGAGATTAGTCGTGATTCATCAGGCCCGGGAAGAAGTGAGGGTGGAAGCAAAGGGTCAGCGCTCTTTCAGCGACGCCTGTAGACACTATAAATTTAAACACGGGGTGATTGTTTCTGTCCATGTCCACTTTTGTTGGACTCTTACAAAAGAAAATTACTGAGAGATTTGTGTGCATGTGAATATGTCTTGTATGAATGGGGGAGACCGGGCTAGTTGTCACATGGAGGAAGTTGTCACAAGGGCAGTATCTCAGAAACCACACTGGGATAGGTTTAAACAACAGTCAACTATATAATATTGGTAGATTTTAGTTATTAGGACGTGTTTTTTTCAAGTTGTCAGGAGTTGCACGTTATAGAGTGCCGCAGTGGTGACATATTTTTAGGCCAACCTGCAAGTTTGCATAACCCTGGTTCCCTCGACAAAAACCGACAGAAAATAAGCTCTGTGACCAACAAAAGATTATGAGTCAGACACATTTTGATTATCATGACAATCTTCACAAATTAATAAACCTTTTATGAATTTTGAAGCCTAAATACTATTGGTAGAAGTAAAAAACTAGAAGTTGGCTTTAAACAAACTACATGACTTGACTACATGAGGGTGTGTTCACACTTGTAGTTCGATGTGCTAGGTTTGTTTGGTCCGGACCAAAAAAAAAACATTTAGTCCTGGTCCACTTAGTGTTCACATTAGCCTTTTTATCATTGGAACTAAAGGCATTAGGATACGTTCACAACCTGTGTGCTGGGATAAAAACGCTTGTTGTTTGTGTGTAGCCTACATATGATGGTATTTTGACTGAGAACTCTTGTAGAGCTTATAAAATGTGTAAAGGAGTCAAAATAGTAGCAGGAATCCCTCCGTCACACACACATAAACCAAGATCTGCTGCGAGGAGACGCGGCTCTGACGCCTGTACCGAACTGTGATAGTCAACATCACGACGATGATCAGAAAAAAACGATATGCTTGAGCATTCTGTTCTTTTTAGGGTCGCATCTTGTAACATCATGTCCCATTTTTGGTTGGTTTACATGCCTTTGTGTAACTGTCGTAGACCAGTAAGAGCTGTGTGTGTAAAACCTCACTCCCCTGATCTCAAGAGGCGCGCTAGCGACTAATGCTAAAGGCTGCAGTCTTTAGCATCCTTGATAGAACGCCAACCTCCCACGCTGGAGACCCCAGTTCGAATCCCGCTCGGAGCGGGTCAAGAAGGACCGGTCACATTTGGTGCCGTGACCCGGGTGGGAGTGAGGTTTAGAGGGGTGATTGTAACTGTCGCAGGCCAGTAAGCGCTGTACGTGTAAAACCTCACTTCCCTGATCTCAAGAGGCTGCCGTCTTTACTGTCCTTGTTAGCACGGCAGCCTCCCACGCCAAAGACCCCAGTTCGAATGCCACTCTGACCGGGTTAAGTAGGACTGGGAACATTTGGTCCGTGTTGCGTTCATATTTCATTCGAACCGCACAAGAGTTTGTTTGGAAGTCGACCGAGACCCATCTTTTCAGCGGTTGTTCCGCTTGTTTGGTGTGCACCAGGGTTTAGATGGCAGCGTTCACACTTGACCCGCACTAACAGAGCAATCGCACTAGGGTTCGTCTTAATCAAACCAAACATGCCAAGTGTGAACACACCCTTAGATACCACCACCGTTAATGTCCGACAACTCTTTTAGTCTTTCTTTCCCTGAAAATTTGAGTTGGAATAGTTTGCAAATGTGCGACTGCGACTATAAATGCAAAGAAGCTGTGAAAGCAGATTAGTGAACAGACGAGTTTACCTGTTCAACGTGATGATGTTTAATGTCCCTGACAACTTCTGTAGTCCCATTAAGCCACTTGTTAGAAACCACCTTTTTCAATAAAAGTGAAAGCTTTAAAACGAGGTATTACTGATACATTTTGAAAATATCTTAAGCTTCTGTTAAGCACAGACCTTATTTCAGGCATTTAACCAAAAACCCATCGACTTTGGGAAGATGAAGATGGAGCCAGAAGTGCTAAAATGCGAACTCTTTTCCAGGTTATGACCTACAAAATACATATCTGTTACACTTTATTTGTTGGCTAAAATATTTGTTTGATATTTTTTGTGTGATACCTTTTTGCTGATGTTTTGTGATGGTCTACTTAGAGTTTTCTTCTGTATCTTTTTTTCCCCTGGCCAGTAATATGAAAATCTTCGGTAGCTTTTTTTTTTGTAGCAAAGTCTTTTAGCTATACAGTTTGTGTCTGTATAAAAATACATTGCCTGGAGTGAAAGTGTGACAGCGTATCCCTGCCATTTTTTTTCTTTCTAATTTTGTACAGATAAGCGTTTTATAATGTTTCCTATGAGAGCTAATAGTAATTAACGTGAGGAAAGTGTTTCTAAATGCACATAATTTACTCATCTATTCCTGTTTTTAAGGTTGTTACTATAAAACTTTTTTTTAAAAGAACATCTAAATTTATATCTGCATTTATTGCTTTATTACCTGTGAATGTTCTAGTTTTTATATGCACTTTTATATATTTTCCATAATGATATTTTTATAAACATATTTTAACATTTTTAATAGCATATGTTGGTTAAACTTCAATAATAAATATTTACTATATTCAGTATTTTATACTATTTTATTGGTTTATTGGACCTACTCAGAGATGGAAGTTGAAGATGGAAGACTACAGAGTATGACCAGATATAACTGAATCACATTTAAGTGGATTTTACATCTTTTTGATTGATATGTCAAAATAAATCCTTTCTAATGTCTTTAAATGGCTCTTTTAATTGATGTTTATTCTCTGCAAAAATGGTTCAAGCTTCTGAATTACCCCTTGCTGTCCGACGTCCAGGAACAGGCTCGAATGAGGCCGTGCATAAATCATGAACACGGGAGACGTTATAGTCCACAAAGCGTAATGTGATTAAATTCAGTTTTATGTGTGTTCACAGTGAGCTGAATGCAAACGGCTTTCCCTCGAAGGGAAGAAGATATGCATTATTAAAACATGCAAATAATCCTCGTTCATGCACCTGTGGGGCAGGAAGCACACAGAGGGATGAATTTGTTCCTCTTCTTGTGCTTTATACTCGAATTAATCACAAATCTTAATTCTTACATGGTCTTTTGGTCTTACCTCTGGTGGTTTCTTGCTTAAATCAGAAATATTTTAGTTTTTGTGAACCTTTTTTTACAGCTACTGCAGTCACAATGCAGTAATTTCCTACAGTTACTAAATTACTACATATACACTATATTGCCAAAGGTTTTGGGACTCCTGCCTTTACATGCATGTGAACTTTAATGACATCCCATTCTTAATCCGTAGGGTTTAATATGGAGTTGATTCACCCATTACAGCGATAACAGCTTCAAATTCTCTAGGAAGGCTTTCCCCAAGGTTTGGGAGTGTGTTTATGGGAATTGTTGATCATTCTTCTAGAAGCGCATTTGTGAGACAGTGATGTTGGATGAGAAGGCCTGGCTCACAGTCTCCGCTCTAATTCATCCCAAAGGTGTTCTATCAGGTTGAGGTCAGGACTCTGTGCAGGCCAGTCAAGTTCCTCCACACCAAACTCCCTCATGTCTTTATGGACCTTGATTTGTTCACTATAGTGTGCAGTCATGTTGGAACATGAAGGGGCCATACGTAAACTAAACTGTTCCCACAAAGTTGGGAGCATGAAATTGTCCAAAATGTCTTGGCATGCTGAAACATTAAGAGTTCCTTTCACTAGAAATAAGGGACCATGCCCAACCTCTGAAAAACAACCTCACACCATAATCCCCCCTCCACCAAACTTTACACTTGGCACAATGCAGTCAGGCAATACCGTGCTCCTGCTCTAGAGTCCAGTGGTGGCATTCTTACACCACTGCATCTGACGCTTTGCATTGCACTTGGTAATGTAAGGCTTGGATGCAGCTGCTCGTCCATGGAAACCCATTCCATGAAGCTCTCTATGCACTGTTCTTGAGCTAATCTGAAGGCCACACAAAGTTTGGAGGTCTGTAGCTATTGACTCTGCAGAAAGTTTGTGACTTCTGTGCAATGTGCGCCTCAGCATGCTTTAACCCCGCTCTGTCATTTTAGATGGCCTACCACTTCATGGCTGAGTTGCTGTTGTTCACAATTGCTTCCACTTTATTATAACACCATTAAACAATTACACAACAAACACATTTACAGAATATACTTTCTGCTTAAAATAAGCCTAAAGGATAGTAAGAGTCGTATTCAACCACAAACGTAACAAATGAGTTTGAGTTTTAAAAAGTTGTAATTTCTGTATACAGCTTGTCGAAAATTTAAAAATTAAATACAACTATAAAATAGTAATTTATTATTATTTATTATTATTATATCTATGTTTTTATTTTTGTAATTTTTTTGTAAAGTCATAATTTTATTATACTATTGTTTTGAACTGCTTGCTTTTTACAATGGTTACTATTATAACTTTATTTTGATTTTTTATTGTCTTTTAAATTTTTTGCGGGTGCAGTGAATTATAATAATCCTAATAATCAAACTAAATCATAATTATTCATGTTAATAATACAATAGAGTGAACCCACAACAATTTAAGAAAACAAAAACATTAAAAAATGTATTCCCTGTTTTTTAATTAATAGATAATAACAAATTAGATTTCAGTGATATTTTGACCACTCAAATAGGAAAATGTCCACGGTTTCCATTTCAGAAATCTGGTCACTTTAATAGGTCTATGTGGCCAAATGGCATTTAATAACTATTAAATAGGCTAGTAATATTTACCAAAGTGACTTAACTCTTCCCCAAAGCAGTTAAGCGCATTGGGAAAAGGTACTTTTACCTACTGTTGTTGAACACTATGAATTGGACATTCTACTCTGCTGATGTACAGTGTGAAGCGTTATGAATCAGCGAATCGAATCATCATTCGGATCGTGTGTCAAACCGCCAAACTGCTGAAATCATGTGACTTTGGCAATCCAAACCGACTCACTGATTCATAACGCATCAAAAGCTTCATGATGCAGTGTTTTGAAATCGGTCATTACTATAAGTCGTTATTTAGGGTTTTTTTGCACACAAAAAACTATTCTCGTCGCTTCATAAAATTATTGTAGAACCACTGTAGTGAGATGGACTTTGTAACGACGTCTTTAGTACCTTTAATGGGTCTTCAGAGTGTGAAGTACATTGTGCCAATGGAGGCATTTCTGAGCCAATCGGATTTCAACTCAAATATCTTCATTTGTGTTCCGAAGATGAACGGAGTTTACGGGTGTCGAACGACATGAGGGTAAGTAATTAATGACAGAATTTTCATTTTTGGGTGAACTAACCCTTTAAGAAATGTACTGTGACTATCTATTTTCTCTAAGCCAATCAGAATAAAAATGATGTAGCTAGACCTTGAAAATGGTATGACTGTTGAGAAATTGTGTGTATGAGAGGTAGAGGGAGAGCGCGGCTACAAACTCCTTGTGAGACTTGAAGCTGGCTTCTGCTAATGAAACTGCAAACTATTCTTCAGTACATTTTTCTTTAATTAATTGCACTCATGACTCTTGGTTTTCATTCTTCACAACTGGTCTTGGGTCCTAAACTGTTATCCCCAACAGTATTATCTGCCAAAACTTTGCAATTTGTCGACTGGATGTGAATGCTGCGAATACTAGCTGTTCTCAACTGCCATAAAATCATTAGCAGACCAATGTCTGAACCTCCCGTCTAGGGCTGCATAGTCTCAAACTGTGTTCCACCTCAAAAATTAGACTAAAAGTCTGGGTAGTGACCTGGGGTAAATTGTGGTGCCGCTGTAGTGACGAGTGCCATGTGACCGGGCTTTATTGTCAGCCCCTATGGGAGAGCCGGGAACAGTGAAAGAGCCTGACCTTTTCCTAGCAGCACGAACCCAACAGCTCTCAAAGCCACCCGACGGGAACAAACACCCCTGACTGAAAAACACAAGACAATGCTAAAATATTGGCAAATGAAGAGGCAGGGACTGCGCTCCAAACATGTCTGTGCACTTGCATAGAGTTTGCTCTATGAGAACATGTTCAGACTTCACAACGTGACCTTTAATAACATGAACTGCTATAATAACGACAAGCTTTGAACTTCTATTTAAAATGCAAATCAGCTTTCCTTCCCTAGAACAGGCTGAAATATCCTGCTTCTGACCTAAAAATTGAGTTACTTACAGATAAATAAATAGAATATAAAATAAGTCACACAGGCCACAAATGGAGGTGTTTATAGAGTCTAAAGCTGTAAACAAGAAACATGCATACCAATTATTGATTTGGTATTAGCTAGTAATATTAGCAACTGGATTCTATTACCATGAGAAACCCTCGTTCCCTGAAGGAGGGTACAGAGACGCCACGTCAGAGCCCGACGAATAGGAATCTCGCTAGCGAGAGCCAATCTACTTCGAATGTAACTAAACGAGCCAATACATATTGGCATGCAATGATTGCACCAGCTGCTCATGCCACGCAGAGCGGGTATTAATGAGGCACAGGTGCTTTCATCAAATTAGTTTTTTGCTGAGGAGCCGACTAGGTGAACTGGAGCCCCAGCAGGGTACAGAGGACATGGCGACGGGTTGTGGTGTCTTCGTTCCCTCCTTCAGGGAACGAGGGTTACATATCATAACCTAGACAGTCCCATTCAGTCGTTCACTTCCGACACCACGTTGGAGTCCAACGAATAGAAACCCCTACCAAAGCGCCATGGCCTCTGCTCCCTTCCAGTGCCCCGTGTGAACCTCCTGAGCTCTCCTACCTGTTCCGCATGACCATGACTTTTGGATAACACTGGGAAAGCGTGCCCTCTAGTAGGAGGGGACACTGCGGAACCCACAACGTACCCCGAAGGAGTTATGTAGCATACAATGCTGAGCCGTAGCCTGTAAACCAAGAGGGGGCTCCAGCCCCACTGAAGGGGGGAGGGCTCTCCTAAGGGAAAGACACAAGCTTTCGTTTAGAAGCGACCGTGGAAAAATATATGGGATCCTCGCAGTGTCACTCATATATCCCCAGCCCATTACCGGTTCTCAAGGATTCAGCGACAAAGAGCCTGATGCCAGACGCTCCGAGGGTGACGGAGGATTCGACAGAGTTTGCTTCTGGAGCCATAGCGCAGCAAGCCGACAAGAGCCAGAGCCTCTCAGTGCTTCTACCCATTTGTGGTGAGAACACAGGAGGAAACCGGCTCTATTCTGACATACAAAGGCACAATTTTCTTTTCTCTAATTCTGTGGATTTTGCCCATTGTCCTCCACTTGTTACAGCTATTTTTCTGTCACCACTATGCACACGCAGCTGCAAGTTACGTAACTGTGACATCTGCTCCAAATTGGTCTATGGGGAAACGATTCCCCAATATTAAATTTCATATTTAAAATCACCAATGAAATCTGACAAAAACTTTTTTGTACATTTTGTTTCTAAAAAAACATTTTTAAAAAATTCATTAAAAAAACTAATGCGCATGCAAAGTCCTAAGCACGTCTCAAAACACTGCCTGTTTCTATAGCAACCAAAGCTTCTAGCTGCAGTGATGCGTGACTTTACTAAGCAACGAATGGCTCTTTCATTTAGAAGGCGGGGCTTATTCGCCATATTGGACATTGCGCTTTCTCCCATTTATAAGTAATCATACACCATCTTTGACCTCATGTTATTCAAAACCATAGACTGTAAAAAAAGATGGACGACGCACCTTCACTTTCTTCCGTTCACGTAAGTGAAGCCGCCAGTGTTCAAATATGCCGCTTACATCATGGGTCTCGAGTCTGCGCAGTAGTGAAGGTGACTCCAGTGGTTTAACTTTAATTTTCTGAAGCGACGCACGTGATTTGTTTGCGCAAAAAACATAATTAACTACTTTTTTACAAAATATTTATCTTTAACGCACGGTCATGCAACACCGTATTCTCTCACATCAACACAGCATGCATGCATCATGGTGCTCATGATCAAAATACTTTTTATAATTTTCTGTTGCAAGTAACATATAAATTACAAATATTTTATTTTATTTCATTCATGTAGTAGATGTTTGTGGTTCAGCACACATTACATTTATTTATTAATCGACACACTGGGAAAACATGAATGATTTGCACTTAAAATAGAAATTTTAACATAAATGAGAAAAAAAGTTTAGCAATGCACTATGCTATTCCAAAGACTTAATGTGCTGCACATTATTCATATTTTCACAAACCTGCCAGGAAAATAATTTGTATTTAGAATATTTTAATTTAGTAAAACAATTTAACAATTGCATTTGTATTTATAATAATTCATATGTATATAATTCATGCATCTGGAGAGCATTTTTAATTCAGCCATGTACTTCATCCCACATAGGCTACCATTTTAATAATTCATCAAATTACAAAATTACATGGATGTATATTTTTAGATCTGAATGCATTTGTTTTGACATGAAATTTAATCTGACACGTACAAAATATACTTTACATGTCAGATTAAAAATGTTACTAATTTTTCTCATGTGCATCTCTCAGCCAGGCAGCTGTATTTGATCGGCCTTTTCTAAATATTTTAGCGTGACAAAAATGATGTACAATTTGTTAAAAAGTGTGACACATCTTACCTCACTCTTTTCTTATAGCTCAGTACAGCCAAAGTTTGAGAGTTTAATTAAGAGCTGTTTATGTGATTTTTCTCTGTCCCCCACAACTTAAGCATAAATGATGCTGCTTGATGTCGGGCCGGTGCCTGTGGGCAGGACCACATACACATGGGACATTAAAACCAGCATTCCAACTCTTGTTCATGCTTCAGCTCTTATTAGAAGCTTGATTAAAACTTCCTCCCCAGAGACACTCCCTCTAAGTCTTGCAAAAATTCCTTGGATGTAAATCAGACCGAAGACGAGAGAGAGTTCATAATCGCTATCAACACGTTTATTCACAGAAATAAATACCATGATCAGTACAGATTGCGTTGGATGTCATTAGAAGAAACAGCTGAAGAAAGATGGCGTGTTTAAATGCGTTTTACTCCTCATTCACTGAATGTGGGGTGGTCAGAGATCAACACTGATAGCACTTTTGATTGTCCAGAACTGATTCGCCTGTCGGATCTCTGATGGAGGCACTTGGTTGTTTCAGAGCAGCATGGGGGGAAAGCGGTCTTGAAGTAGCATCTCGATTGCCTCCAGCTGGCCTGGAGACTTAGATTGCTGAGTCAGAGGTCAGTACCCAGCTGCGTATCCTCCCTTACGGGGGTCTGACTCAGCGCTGAGGCCAGCACTGTACCGCACCACAGCTTGAACCACTGCGCCTGTGGACTTCAACACCTCTGTAACATGGTTCTTCTGGGCAAGACCCTCCAAAACGGCCTGTGGGTTGAGTGGGTTGTGCTTAAGCTTAGGCAAAACCACAAGTGTATTCAGAACAACCAAAGAAAATATCAAGAAAATATATATGGGATATATTTCAATCCAGGATTGAAATAATTTAAAACATAATTACAACTTTTTTATCTTGCAATTTAAGCTACGGCTCTTGCAGAATTGCGTGATCGCAAAGTGAAAGCGCAATTGCAAGTTATAAAGTCGAAATTGAGGGATATAAAGTAAGGCTGCGGCTATTTGCACTAAGTGAAAATAGTGATATATTCTGTTTACATCATGTAAAAGTAGCAGTTCTTTGCAATATGTATAATTACATGCAATTTATGTTTTGATTTTGACAGATACATACTATTAGCACATCAGTATTGTTGTACATTAACAGGATGCAGTAATAACATAGAGTGTAAATTATTATATTTATTACATTTGTTAAATTGATGGCGCCTTAATGGGACAATATAAAGCCCTCCCTACACCCAATAAATGCTTTTATTAATATTAAACATTTTGTTAGGCACTTTTTTTTCCATTTTTAGAACATTTTCTTAAATTTTATTGAAAGTAAATTCCCTTCCGATGATGGGAAAAGGGAGAAGAGCGAGCTAGGCAAAAGGCGGATTTGAACCCAGGTCGATCGCTTCAAAACCAAGATCCTTAAACTCTACTGACTACGCCACTGAAGACATTGAAATATGAACTTGTTTGGCCCAACCAGGCATTGTTAGGCAGAGCTAGTCAGATAGCACTTGCCAACAAGCCTAGCTATTTACACTTGGTGTAAATAGACACGCCGATAAAGGCGCAAGCAAAGTCAGAATTGCATTATGAAAATTAGTAACATAATTTAATAGATTACACATTTTAGGTAATCCAATCGTACTACTTTTGACCTATTACTTTTGACCTAACTCGTTAATGACATAAGATCATTACCTTATTGATATAAAAATACAAAGAAATATATTCCATTCTTTATCAACAACATGAGGTATATTGAATATTACATTATACTTTAGAGTTTCCTAAACTGGATTTTGTGATCGAGTTGCAGGGGGTTTGTGAGCTGATGAAAATCTAATAATTAATTTAATGATAAAAAGTTTAAATATGGACATATGGATGTGGGTGACGGACTATGACTTCAGTCACAGACTCAAATTTGCATTTTTGGCAAGTTTCTAGACTTATGAACAGTAATTCTGGCATTACAAATGCCATCTATGTTTGGTAACAGATCAGTTATATAAGTCTAAAAAGCACTTATGAACATTTTTGAAGGAGAGTTCACAAATCTAAAACTGACTTTACCATGCTAATGCAGTCAGTTTTGCATTGGATTACATTGTAAATATGAAACTATGTGAATTTGTACATTTTAATGTGTTTGAAGGGAAAAAGCCTTCCAAAGACATAGTGAGACATGGTTAAATGACTATTAAACAATTCAAATAATAATTATTTGTATTATTTGTATGTCATTTTTTGTATGTAATTCTTTGACGTCAATAGGAAATGTGTTTATACTGCATAGTAATGTTTTTGCCATATGTCTCCGTAAAGCTATGCAATTCCATAAAACTGGAAGACTTCCCAAATATATATACTGTCTTTTTTAGAAAGTGAAATTGAGGGGAAAAAAGAAAAATTAGGGAATATCAACTAATTGAATTTACAGTTTGGATAAATCCATATGAAATCAATACAAAAGTAACAGATTAAGCACTTTAAAATAAAATATAATTACAAGTACTTAATTTTTGGAAACTAATGCAGACATCAGTTACTACTCAGCACTGCCTACAGGTGAGATGTATATGTTGTACATTACCTCAGTCATTGTATTATCTTATCATATAGCTTAAAATGACACCTTTATTCACTCACCTTGTCAAAGTCAGGCTCTCCCTGCGTGGTGTTTGGACTGAGCTGATTATGAATTCTTGGGTCTGCTATAGCTTTCTTCAGGTTGTATTCGAAGAACAGCGCATTTAGGATCACCTGCACAGATGTCAGTAATGCATGAGGTGATACATTTGGAACTATGTTCAGCGCAACTATCTGGACTACAATAAATTGAAAATGCACCTGGGCCACAGCTGTGGTGATCTTTGTTCCTCCTGAGGCTCCAACTACCATTTTAACATTTTTGTTTTTGTCTAGCAGGATGGCGGGGCACATAGAAGACATGGGCCTTTTATCTGACCAAAGATGAGAAGCAACAAGGTTACCTAGTGAACCAAGATTCACTAAAGTTCATGGCTGTGTTTGAAATAATGCTTACTAATTGTAATAATAATATTTGAAACAGAAAATGGAACAGTAAAATTTTTATCTTTTGAAAAAGTCAAGAATGAGATGTTAAAATAATAACTGTTATTCTATTATTTCAATAATTATTATTATTGATATTTATATGTATATATTTAATTATATATATTTTTAAAACAACAACAACAAAAACAGAATGATTATGCTATTGCCAATGGCTGTGATCGTGTTTTCTCACGTGGAACAATGAAGTTGTTGGGAGATGGAGGAACTCCAAAGTTGTTGGTGATCAAGGGGGAACTGAAGTCATCCATCTCATTGTTTAGTAAAATTCCTGTTGAATTTGACATAAACTTGGAGCCGAAACTGGAAGAGAGAAAGAACATTATTTATTTATTGGGGTTAAAACCTTCTATCCCTGTTTTTTGTATATTACCATTCATGTATTGAGTGATTTAGCTGTTTGTGAATGTAAAATGTCTGCAAAGTTTCATAGATCAAAGTGCCTGATAAATGTAATTGTTTTCTGAACTGCAAATCCACTTTGAATGCACTTCTGAAGGATGAGGACTCTGGCTCAAATTGATATGTTAAAACCAACAGCATCATTACTGTTCATATCACTGTATCACCTCCGGAGCCAAAGAAATGGTAAAGGCCTTTCCTTCCTGACATGCACTGTAAGTGGTAGACCAATCACAACAGACTGGGCCATCTGACCAACCAGAGCAGAGAAGACCAATCACAACAGACTGGGCCATCTGACCAATCAGAGCAGAGTAGACCAATCAAAACAGACTGGGTCATCTGACCAATCAGAGCAGAGTAGACACATTCACAACAGACTGGGCCATTTGACCAATCAGAGCAGAGTAGACCAATCACAACAGACTGGGCCATCTGACCAATCAGAGCAGAGTAGACCAACCACAACAGACTGGGCCATCTGACCAATCAGAGCAGAGTCGACCAATCACAACAGACTGGGCCATTTGACCAATCAGAGCAGAGTAGACCAATCACAACAGACTGGGCCATCTGACCAATCAGAGCAGAGTAGACCAATCACAGCAGACTGGGCCATTTGACCAATCAGAGCAGAGTAGACCAATCAAAACAGACTGGGCCATCTGACCAATCAGAGCAGAGTAGACCAATCACAACAGACTGGGCCATCTGACCAATCAGAGAAGAGTAGACCAATCACAACAGACTGGGCCATCTGACCAATCAGAGCAGAGTAGACCAATCACAACAGACTGGGCCATCTGACCAATCAGAGCAGAGTAGACCAATCACAACAGACTGGGCCATCTGACCAATCAGAGCAGAGTCGACCAATCACAACAGACTGGGCCATTTGACCAATCAGAGCAGAGTAGACCAATCACAACAGACTGGGCCATCTGACCAATCAGAGCAGAGTAGACCAATCACAACAGACTGGGCCATCTGACCAATCAGAGCAGAGTCGACCAATCACAGCAGACTGGGCCATTTGACCAATCAGAGCAGAGTAGACCAATCACAACAGACTGGGCCATCTGACCAATCAGAGCAGAGTAGACCAATCACAACAGACTGGGCCATCTGACCAATCAGAGCAGAGTAGACCAATCACAGCAGACTGGGTCATCTGACCAATCAGAGCAGAGTAGACCAATCACAACAGACTGGGCCATTTGACCAATCAGAGCAGAGTAGACCAATCACAACAGACTGGGCCATTTGACCAATCAGAGCAGAGTAGACCAATCACAGCAGACAGAACCATCTGACCAATCAGAGCAGAGTAGACCAATCACAACAGACTGGGCCATCTGACCAATCAGAGCAGAGTCGACCAATCACAGCAGACAGAACCATCTGACCAATCAGAGCAGAGTAGACTCTCAGAAAGGAGGGGTTTAGAGAGATTAAAGACATCGTAAACAAAATTAGGAACCTAAAATGGGTGCTTCCTGAGTAACCTGGAAAGTCACTCTGACACTAAATAATGACAGAATTTTTGATGCATGTACTGGAGAAAAAACATCCGATTGGGAAAGAAAAAAGGCAAATGCTCACAATAGGTTGATGGTGCTGGTGGCCGCGACTGCACTGCCGTCTTCTGCCACCGCTGACACGTGCGACGTGCCGTGATTGTTGGGAAGATAGAACTCGGGTTCATAGTAGCTCTCTTGCTGAGTCGTATTATCTGTGATCTTCTGAAGTATCATGTCAGCATAGCCCTTCGAGGTAATGTTCTGGATGAACTGCCAGAGAGAAACAGGAGGCAGATTATTCTGAGATAGATTATTCTGGCGGCAGAATAATCTACAGCTTGAAAGAACAGCTGATCAAAAGAGCGCACGCACAATGAGCCGTTCAATAGCGCACTATTTTCATACTCTGTGATTAGTGTGAGATACAGCATGTCGGCTTCAATAAAGGCTTTGATCACAACTGACCGAGAGAGGATAACATATGCCAATGCCATTTGTGTCAACCTGAACAACTGCTGAAGATGCATGTGAGCAGTTTTACATTCAAATAATGCATTTTGTTGTGCAAAGGTTATACAGGTTTGAAACCACTAAATGACAGAAATTTATGTTTTTCGGATGCAGTAACCCTTTAAATGTTCACAACTTACATCAGAGATGTTGAGAAATTGTGGATCCCCCAAGATGCTCCTCTTTGCATACGCAAACCGGAACGCCTCGACTATGCGATGATAGGTGAGGATTTTATTTTCAGTGGTGGAGACACTGTCTGGACTAAAGTTGTAACCTGAGGAAAGAGAATGGGAGCTCAGTTAGATTCATTACATTGATTACTCAACCATGTTAACTGTTGTCATATGAATGGCTAGAACTGCCAATCATCAAGATGGCTGCCAATGCCATAGAAAGGTCTTCAGAAGCCTGACGTATGTTTCTCGCATTTGTCTTATCAAATCTGAATATGCAGAAGAACAAATGAAAAATGGAAAATTTCAGTTCTTAAAGTGGACCAATTATGCCCTTTTTCAAAATCTTACTTTTGTTTTTGGGGTCTACTAGAAAAGGTTTTCATGTTTAAGGGCCCTATTTTGCGTGGTATAAAGCAACTGGCGCAGGTGCATTTAGGGCCTGTCCGAATCCACTTTTGCTAGTTTATCAACAGCCGGCACATGGTCAAAAAAGGGTTGTACCTAGTCTCTTAACTCTTTACCCGCCAAACACAGAATTTTTCGTTATTTGTGAGAAAACGCTTCACTGCCAAACACTGAATTTTCCGGGTTTCCGTATTTTCACTGTTAGACGCTAGGTGGCGCTATTACGCATCTTCTGAATGAGTACAGAATGTCCTGATCAAAACACAGGCAGGAAGACAAAAAAAGTACAAGTGATCGTCTGTAAGCAGATGGATATGTAAAATAACGTGATCGTCATCATTAAACATCATATAAATCAAAATGATCTAATGTTACTGAATGAAATGCAAGCATTTGGGGTGTTGATGGACTCTAATCTACTCCATCTGTGTTTGATCATCGCTCTGATCTGGATGTAGTCTTTCACAAAAACTTGATTTTCTCTGATTTTTGTTCAAAGTGTTACTTTTTTATGAAACTTACCCACATTTAAGTGTCGATAAAAAAGGAATGCATGAAGCTAGAATAAAAAGTTTTTTGTTTGTTTAAAAGAAGAGGGTATGCTATTTCTTACAAAAAAATTATCTATGGGCTAATACATTTTTGTGAAAATTATCAAAAAACATCAGAATCTCATCTCTCATTCCCTTTAAAAGCCATTTGTACTTGTATTTGCTATTTACATGGCAGAATTTATCATGATAACTGTGAGGGGGGTGAATTTTTTTTTTATAACTCGTTTACATTATATGAAGCTTTACATTTCTGCATAATTAAGGGCGTGGCCATGTTGAGTGGCAGGTGGGTAGCCATTTATCTGCTGACTGTTAGTCATCGCGTCACCTCAGCTCCGCCCACGTCCCGTCTCTTTGCCCATTTTCTATTATCCGGGATAGGCGGTTGATGACGCGCTGCCAAGATGGCAACGGCCAGATCGACCCTACTTTATGCTTCAGAACTGCTCTTCAGAATCCTATAGGTGACGTCACGGACACTACGTCCATATTTTTTACAGTCTATGGTTTAGCTCCTGTCTCTATGAAGCCTCTCCTTCCAAAAGGACAGTGTGTTCTGATTGGACGACTGGACCAGTGTGTCGTGATTGGTCAGCTGTTTTAAGTGTGTTTTGGAAATGCCACGCCCCTTATAACAACAGTTTCGACACACTTCTAAAGCAACTCAACCAGGCCTCACTCCTTTTTTCATGTATATGTTTTGGGTAGGAATTATTTGAATGAGGAATATTGTGAAGAGTTCATTCCTGGAAGAAAACTCAAGACTGCAATGGAGGTGTTTCAGGATGTTCAGAAACTGTGCAGACTGATATAGAGAATAACTCCCTTTTGAGGGACTTTGTGTTTTTTATAACTTTGCAGACAATTTTCAAGCTCAAACAGCAGCATTACACACTAAAGACAGTTGAAAAGGACCCCTTTAAAGCCAGAATATTCTGAAGAATTTTCTTCAAAACATCTCTAAATATGTACCACATAATTAAAATGGGTTCGGAAATGACATGACATGAGCGAGTAAATGATGACATGATTTTCATTTCTAGGTCAGCTATCATTTTAATGTTGGACAACTGACCCAGATTTACTGTCTTTAAACATCTAAAATTGTCTCTTCCATTCATGGCAGTCATGTCTGTTTCAAATAATTGAACAATTATGAGAGTTTCGCCGAGGAAGATGTTTCATAACTCCTGAATAAATCAAGCTACATTGTGGAGAAAAAAAAAACGAGTGCTAACAGTGCTTATCGACAGCCGTGCCCTGTCTGGCAGCAACTTAATGACTAAGTATCTCATCAGTAAAGCTACAGAGTGGGTGTTTAAAAAAGACACGGACACAGAGCCGTGGAGAACGTCCAGCACGCCGCAAGAAAGCAAAGCTGATGAATCTCAGATGACAGGCTGCTTCAGAGTATCCCCTGCTGGTGGAACCCCAAGGAAAGGGTCGGAACACGCTGACTGCATAGATTTTTCCATGCTTGGTTTGTGTCCAATTAGTGGCAAACAGCCCACGTTAGTGTTGGTGTGGGAGACAGGAGGACAGGCAAGGTGGAGTGAAGGGTGGAGGGATTTTAATAGCTTATAGCAACAGAAGTTGGAAAGTTCTGAAGTCTCATCCTCCCCTGACACCGTTCCACATGAAGAATCGGTTAAGAACATTAAAGATTGACTTATGGTCCTTCTGTAATCAGTATTAACTGGATGCTTCCTCTTGCTGCTAAAAAGACCAGCTTAGACCAGTGTGAATTTTCATGCTGACCCACGTTGGTTATATCATGGAAGTTCGTTTCTGCCTCAGAGTAAAAATAGTTTGAAAGATATAAAGTCACACTGTGACATATAAAGTTGCAGTTGTGAGCAGGGTTGTTATAGTTAATGAAAACTAAAACTATAAAAAAAACTTTTTCATTACTTGAAAAAATATATAGTGCTACAAATTAAAAAGTATATTTATACACTGTTGCTGGTAGTTTGGCCCATTCCTCCATGCAGATCTCCTCTAGAGCAGTGATGTTTTGGGACTGTCGCTGGGCAACACAGATTTTCAACTCCCTCCAAAGATTTTCTATGGGCTTGAGATCTGATCTGGAGACTGGCTATGCCACTCCAGGACCTTGAAATGCTTCTTATGAAGCCACTCCTGCGTTGCCCGAGCGGTGTGTTTGGGATCATTGTCATGCTGAAATACGAGCCCGTTTCATCTTCAATGCATGGAAGGTGATGGAAGGAGGTTTTTACTCAAAATCTCACAATACATGGCCCCATTCATTCTTTCCTTTACACGGATCAGTCGTCCTGGTCTCTTTGCAGAAAAACAGCCCCAAAGCATGATGTTTCCACCCCCATGCTTCACAGTAGGTATGGTGTTCTTTGGATGCAACTCAGCATTCTTTCTCCTCCAAACACGACAAGTTGAGTTTTTACCAAAAGTTCATCTGACCATATGCAATTCTCCCAATCCTTTATGGATCATCCAAATGCTCTCTAGCAATCTTCAGACGGGCACAGACATGTACTGGCTTAAGCAGGGGGACACGTCTAGCCCTGCAGGATTTGAGTCCCTGCCAGCGTAGTGTGTTACTGATGGTATTCATACTACGATTTTTTTCTTTCTCATTCTGTCTCTCATAGTTGAAGTGTACCTATGATGAAAATCTTACAGGCCTCTCTCATCTTTTTAAGTGGGAGGACTTGCACAATTTCAGACCTTTTCAGTCATACCCTGGATTAGTAAATAAATATAATAGCATAATATTCTTTCATATTGCACAAAAAAAATCATGATCACAAGAGTAAAATCCACCATACTCGAACAAATACAACAGGAAATTCACCCTAGTTTAGGTTATGTTAGGGATTATGCCCCCTTTTTTACAATATAAAATATCTAAATTTCTCAAATCTATTTATAAAAGTCTCAGAATGTCCCCAGAATATGTCTGTGGAGTTTCAGCTCAAAATACCCCACAGATCATTTATTACACCATGTTGTGTATTTATTACACCCCCTTTCCAGAAGAGGGCAGAGCCTTTACAGCTTGTGCCTTGGTTACTTGGAAAAAAAACATCCGTTTGTTTTTATTATCAATCCTATCGCGGTCACTCTCACGTGAGATTTGAGTTCTTCATCATCATGAAAGTTATTATTTGCATGCGTATTAAAGCCAAATAACTTTTCTAAACGCACACATCCGAAGCATGAGCACAGAAAGCTGAATGTCAGATGACGCATCCTGTGAATATTAAACCAAGTTTTCTTTCACGTCTTATTGCGCTTAAAATGTCAAATACACACAAGGTTCTGTCAAAAACACACAAAGTCAGTTATGTATGTGAACATAAATAGCAGTAAAATAAATTGCATGTGTATGTTAGATCTGTGTATTAAAATATCTGAAAGCTGCATAACATACAGTACTGCTATATATGCTGTTAATATGAATCAAACAATAAAAAAAAAACAGAGAATACATTTCTTACTTGCCGCTCTGGCGAGGAGATAAACATGGCGGACTGTGTACAGCTCACTCAGAGGAGGAGCTAAGCTAATAGGGCAGATTCTGTGCCAGTCGTGGCATCCCATTGGAGCACATTCCTGAACAGCTCATTTTGAGACACTGTTTCAGATGTATTGGGAAAATAACAAAGAAATTGGATGGATTTTTACCTCAATACAGTGGTTGTTTACGCACTGCACACACATATTAATGTTCAAAAACAATATACAATTAATTTTGCATAATAGATCCCCTTTATATAATTGTAGTGTATATATTGAACATTCCAATTTCAAGAAAAAAAAATTGTGTCCAGGATAGACTGTCTAGAGGTTAAACTCTGCACCTACCGCTCAGGATGTTGAGTATCAATGTAAGGACTGGGCCGCTGGCAGGCGCGTTTGGTGCCACCATTGTGAATTCACCCACGGTAGCGCTGGGGGGGGTTTCATCCAGCAAGGGCCTGTAATCTCTCAAGTCCTCCAGAGTTATAATCCCCTCTGCAACACACAAAGAGGCCCGTATGACGCATGATTCTAAGCAACTTAATGAGATCAAACCTACTGAGTAATCGATTTAGTCATTAATAACCAATTGTGTGTCATCCTTCAACACCTCTGCCTGGGTGGACTATTGGCAGCACTGAAGGAATTAGTGGGATGTAAAATATTTGGAAATCAATGAACCACAACACCGCAGCCACAACAGAAGCTTAGAAACTGCACAATGAAGCATCTTTAAAACACTAACATGGGCAGTCATCTGAAATGAAATGAGAGATGTGGCTCTACTCTTAATGTGGTTTACCATAACATGCACTGTAAAAAACAATCCATCGTTTTTACAAAATAAAGCTGGCAGCTGTGGATTCCAGAATAATTTGGTGTGTGTGTGTGTGTGTATATATATATATATATATATATATATATATATATATATATATATATATATATATATATATATATATATATATACATTTTAGATTGGTAAATCCAACAGCCCTTTTCTGCTGAATTGTGTGTATATATATATATATATATATATATATATATATATATATATATATATATATATATATATATATATATATATATATATATATATATATATACATACTAATGTATAGAAGATTAGTCATAAAAAACACCATCATGATCTATTACATCTTAATGTGGTTTACCATAACATGCACTGTAAAAACAACTACTGTTTTTACAAAATAGTTGGCAGCTGTGGATTCTTGTAGAATAATTTGGTGTGTGTGTGTGTGTATATATGAAGAGAGAGAGTAGAGAAAGTATATATATATATATATATATATATATATATATATATATATATATATATATATTTATTTGATTAAAAATACTGTAAAACAGAAATGCTGAAATATTAGTGCAATTTAAAATAACTGTTTTCTATATTAATCTATTTTAATTGTTATTTATTCCTGTGATGCAAAACTGATATTTCAGCAGTAATTACTCCAGTTCGAAGGAGTGTCACATAATAATTTAGATTTTTTAAAAATTAATATAGATTTTAAACTGACATTAATTTTTGGTTGCTTTTTATGCATTTTTGGTGTCTACTTCTTTCCATGGACCCTTAGTGCTCTGTTCTGGGCCCCTGGGGTACCTAGTTTGAAAACCCCTGAGCTAAATCACATCATACAACCTCAATTTTGATTTAATTTATTTCCCAGATCACTGCTGGGGGTAACGCATTACAAGTAACGCAAGTTTAAGTAATTAGATTACTTTTTTTCAAGTAATGAGTAAAGTAACACAATACTTTTACATTTACACCAAAATATCTAAGTTACCTCTTTAAATAAGCAAGTTACTGTTTTCCTGGCTATTGACTCACAGCACTTCACTTGCAGAAAATGATTAAAAAAAACTTGCAATAATTAAATGTTAAATAATATAATTATACTATATGTACAAACCCGATTCCAAAAAAGTTGGGACACTGTACAAATTGTGAATAAAAAACGAATGCAAAAATTTACAGATCTCATAAACTTATATTTTATTCACAATAGAATATAGATAACATATCAAATGTTGAAAAAGTGAGACATTTTGAAATGTCATGCCAAATATTGGCTAATTTTGGATTTCATGAGAGCTAAACATTCCAAAAAAGTTGGGACAGGTATCAATAAGAGCTGGAGGACCAATTTTCAACTTATTAGGTCAACTGGCAACATGATTGGGTATAAAAAGAGCCTTTCAGAGTGGCAGTGTCTCTCAGAAGTCAAGATGGGCAGAGGATCACCAATTCCCCCCATGCTGCCTCAAAAAATAGTGTAGCAATATCAGAAAATATCAGTTTCTCTGAGAAAAATTGCAAAGTGTTTTAAGTTATCATCATCTATAGTGCATAATATCATCCAAAGATTCAGAGAATCTGGAACAATCTCTGTGCGTTAGGGTCAAGGCCGGGGAAACCATACTGGATGCCTGTGATCTTCGTTCCCTTAGACGGCACTGCATCACATACAGGAATGCTACTGTAATGGAAATCATGGGCTAAGGAATACTTCCAGAAAACATTGCCGGTGAACACAATCTACCGTGCCATTCGCCGTTGCCGGCTAAAACTCTATTGGTAAAAGAAGAAGCCATATCTAAACATGATCCAGAAGCGCAGGCGTTTTCTCTGGGCCAAGGCTCATTTAAAATGGACTGTGGCAAAGTGGAAAACTGTTCTGTGGTCAGACGAATTAAAATTTGAAGTTCTTTTTGGAAAACTGGGACGACATTTCATCCGGACTAAGGAGGACAAGGACAACTCAAGTTGTTATCAGCGCTCAGTTCAGAAGCCTGCATCTCTGATGGTATAGGGTTGCATGAGTGCGTGTGGCATGGGCAGCTTACACATCTGGAAAGGCACCATCAATGCTGAAAGGTTTATCCAAGTTCTAGAACAACATGCTCCTATCCAGATGTCGTTTCTTTCAGGGAAGACCTTGCATTTTCCAACATGACAATGCCAGACCACATACTGCATCAATTACAACATCATGGCAGTGTAGAAGAAGGATCCGGGTACTGAAAGGGCCAGCCTGCAGTCCAGATCTTTCACCCAGAGAAAATATTTGACACATCATAAAGAGGAAGATTTGAGCAACTAGAAGCCTCTATTAGACAAGAATGGGACAACATTCCTATTCCTAAACTTGAGCAACTTGTCTCCTCAGTCCCCAGACGTTTGCAGTTATAAAAAGAACCTCTTGGATGCCACACAGTGGTAAACATGGCCTTGTCCTAACTTTTTTGAGATGTGTTGATGCCATGAAATTTAAAATCAACATATTTTTCCCTTTAAATTATAAATTTTCTCAGTTTAAAAATGTGATATGCCATCTATGTATTCTGAATAAAATATTAAAATTGGAAACTTCCACATCATTGCATTCTGTTTTTATTCACAATTTGTACAGTCCCAACTTTTTTGGAATCGGGTTTGTATTTAAATCTCACTTTACTAACCAATGTCTTTGCTGCTGAACTTTTATGATCCAGTTCAACCAACCATTTTGTGTGAAAGAGCCTTTGCATTTGCCAAAACTTTTTGTTTTGTAAAAACAAAACAAAACAAGCCCAGTCCAGTTGAGAAAAAAGTTATGCATATTGCATTACTGTCCTTAAAAAGTCATTAAGTAACACAATAAGTAACACAATATTGTAATGTATTACTTTTAAAAGTAACTTCCCCAACATTGTTCCTGATTATATCATGACCTGTTGATATCAAATAATGGATAGACATATGTGTGAATAAACCTGCAGCTTGGATGTCCCTCACAAGGTTCTCAGCGAGCGGTCCGTTGTAGAACGCATCGGGCCCATTCTCTGCTATGACCTCGTAAGTGTCTGCCAGCTTTGTAAAGGTTATGGTGTCATTTTCCTGCAGGAAGTTTCCAGTGGAATCGCAGAACACAGAACTAAGAAAACAAACAATCAGAAGAAAATGTATAAAGCTAGTGAATAAAAGTAGATATAACATCAATATATGTTAAATATCTTGGTTGAAAATATCCATGTGTGCTCACCATAACATCTTATCATTCATAATGATATTTCTGTTTGATCTAATGGCACTGGCCAATGCACTGCCAACAGGAAAGCCGTTCCTGGCCAGTTTTATGCTTGGTAGAAACAGCTCTCTCCATGGAAGCTTGCCATGCCGTTTATGGGCCATCTCATACCCCCGAATCTCTCCAGGAACAGCGACGGATAAACCACCTGTGGATTCATTTTTACCGGCATGATTTCATGTGCTAATATCTAAAAAGACAGTCAGTGTACTTATTTGAAAGATAAGAATAGTAGCTATAATAATTCATAAAAATGCACTGTTTCCAAACTATATAAAACATATCACCAAATGCACTTGATGACAGTATGTTGTGACATATGTCCATGTGCACACTCTACAGAGATACAATTTTATGGCTTTCCTCGAAAAGTCATAAACATATGCAGAGCCCATTCCACTCTGAGTTATTGATTGTTGACATTGTGTTGATGTTTTTTGATGCTTATCTTTCCATGCTGGCACTGTATCGCAAGGCCACTCATTGTGCGAATCCTGTCTCACCAATTAATTTCCCTAGATTATGTAGTGTAGTTAATGGATACCTTTCTGGGAAAGGTCTGTACTATTTCCAAACATGTCTCTGGTTGCGTTTGCAGGGGCTGTCTCACGTGCATTGATGGTTTCGACTTTTCCTGCAAAAATAAATAAATAAATTATACACTGCCACCCCCCCAAAAAAGGATTAAAATAGGCAAATGCTTAAGAGTATAATGATTGGATCATTATTACAGTGATTACTATGTTTCATGTTATACAACGATCAGGCATAACATTCATAATATTGTGTTGGTCCTCTTTTGCTGCTTGAAACAGCCCTGACCCATCAAGGCACGGACTCCACTAGACCCTTGAAGGTGTGCTTTGGTATCTGGCACCAAGATATTAGCAGCAGATCCTTTAAGTCCTGTAAGTTGTGAGGTTGGGCCTCCATGGATCAGATTTGTTTGTTCGGCAGATCCCACAGATACTCGAGTGGATTGAGATCTGGGGAATTTGGAGGCCAAGTCAACACCTCAAACTCGTTGGTGTGCTCCTCAAACCTTTCTTGAACCATTTTTGCTTTGTGGCAGGCGTATTATCCTGCTGAAAGAGTCTGATGGTCTGCAACAATGCTTACGTAGGTGGTATGTATCAAAGTAACATCCACATGGCAGGACCCAAGGTTTCCTAGCAAAACATCCCATAGTGCATCCTGGTGCCATGTGTTAGGTAAGCGACGATGTGCACGCACTTCCATCCACGTGATGTAAAATAAAATGTGATTCATCAGACCAGGCCACCTTTTTTCATTGGTCCGTGGTCCAGTTCTGATGCCCACTGTAGGTGCTTTCTACCGTGGACAGGGGTCAGCATGTGGACCCTGACTGGTCTGCGGCTATGCAGCCCAGTACACAACAAACTGCGATGCACTGTGTATTCTGACTCCTTTCTATCAGAGCCAGCATTAACTTCTTTAGCAATTTGAGCTACAGTAGCTCGTTTGTTTGATCGGACCAAACGGGCCAGTCTTCGTTTTTCACGTGCATCAATGAGCCAATTTCTGCCTATGATCCTGTCGCCAGTTCACCACTGTTCCTTCCTTGTAAGGATCCACTTCTGATAGATACTGACCACTGCAGACCAGAAACACCCCACAAGAGCTGCAGTTTAACCTAATTGTTGTAGTGTGTAAATTTTCATTTCTTCAACAAAACACGTAGGAAGAAACATCATGGCCATATTTCAGTATGACAATGTTAAGATTCTATGGAGCCACATGACATGCAGGAAATGATTAGTTCCCTCGATTTGCTAAATCGTGCGCACAATTTATAAATCAAGGAAACGAAATAGTAAATTATGCGCATGATTTATAAAATCATGGGAACAAAATACACTCAAAAAAAGAACTTTCACTGTTGTTAGTTGCTCTCAAATCATCCTTGTTCACTGTAAAGACCATTAAAGGTACACTATGTAGGATTTTTGCAGGCAAATATCCAAACACCACTTGGCCAATGTTATATATTTTGTTCAGTTGAGTTCTTACAACATTCCAAATGTTTCCAACTATTTGTAAATTGTGAGAAAATCGCTGTTTTTACCAATGAACCGGGACGTGTGCAACACGATCTCATGACAATGCGTATAAATAGTACGAGTGCGCAATCTCGTAGAATGTATACGCCAAAATGAGTTTTGGCGTGCATATGGTACGCCGTTTTTGGCGTGCATATGTTACACACTTTATGGCGTGTATATGACACGCTTTTGGGTAGGGTGAGGGTGGGGGTGTGGGGGGTTCGTACATATAATACGCCATAAAGTTCGTATCATATGCACGCCAAAAAAGGCGTACCATATGCACGCCAAAACTCATTTTGGCGTATACATTCTACGAGATTGCGCACTCATACTATTTATACGCATTTTCGTGAGATCGGGCTCGACGTGTGAGCATAGCGTGTAAATCGTTTACAAACATCAGTTCCTGAGAGTAATTGCATCTGTTCAGCCGGGAATGCTACATTCACATTACTTTAAAAAACTCATGTAAATACATGAACTTAAATTTACTGAGTTGTTTCTACTCATAAAGAGTATTGACAGCTTCCCTTAATAAGTGTTTGTTCGTTCAACTTAACATTGCTGAGTGAAACGAACAAACTGGGCAGTGGATCTGTAGTTCCCAGCATGCTTTGCAAGGGACTGCATTAGGAGAGTAAATTTAGGGATTAAAGTGTTATTTTATGTGTTTTTCAGGAATGGATGTATTTACTCAAAGAAATGGTGATCTTTAATTTCTTTTGTTCATATAACTAAATTGTTATTTGTAAAAATGACTCAATATAGTTTGAGTAAATTTTTGAGCGTAATAAATCGTCCGTGCAATTAAGCAAATCGAGGGAACGATATAGTAAATTATGCGCATGATTTATAAAATCAAGGGAATGAATTAGTAAATCATGCGCACAATTTCCTTTTTTTTCATGCACGTCATTAAAGTATTAAAGTAAAGTGCTCAAACTGAAAAACTGATCGTGAGAGAGCATGAAGAACACTTTTCACACATGAATTGGCACATGAGTCCAGACCTTAAAGTAATTGAAAGTCTTTGGGATGTACTGGAGGAGGCTTTACAGAGTGCTCAACTCTTGCATTGTCAACACAAGATCTTGACCAAAAATGTATGCACCGCTTGATGGAAATTGTTGTAATGCAATGTCTGGATTCAGAGGTGCCAATTCATGTGTGAAAATGATTCTGCATTTGCTTATTTAAATCCAAACAGCAACTTTTGGGGGTGGGCAGTGTACACATAAGTAATAAAATTAAATCTTTATAGACATTTTTTTTTACATAAATTCTTCAAATACACAGACACTGCGGACTGGTGTGTCTGGTAATGGTGACTGCATACCTGTTTTGGCATCATAAATAGTGAAAAAGAGCCCTCCTCCGATGCCCATGCTGTGGGCATTCATCAATCCCACGCACAGCAGAGCAGCGATGGCAGAATCTACAGCGGAGCCGCCTCTCTTCAGGATGTCCCTGGATGGAGTTCACACAGAGAGGCATTTGGCATGCAAGCCTGGGTATGATCATTTTAAATATCAAATGCAGCAACAACAAAAAGTTTGCTGACAAATGCTACAAAAATATTTCAAGAAAAGTGAAAAAAAATGTGCATTGATAAAAAAACTTGACTTGAATTAAACCAATTAGTCATTACCATCATTTAGGGGCAGTTAACCTAATGGTTAGAGAGTCAGACTGGTAACCTGAAGGTCACCGGTTCGATTCTCAACACCAACAGGAAAAGACAGGTGCCCTTGAGCCTAACAACCAATCACTCCAACACTGTTGTGGGTGCGCGTGTGCGCGTGTGTGGACTGGTAATCCCTACGATATGGGGACAAAATATCCCCACAAAGATGGCAATATCCAAAAATCCTTGTCCTTGTGGGGACATTTTTTGGTCCCCATGAGGAAAACATCTTATAAATCACACTAAGTGATGTTTTTTGAAAATGTAAAAATGCAGAATGTTTCCTGTGATGGGTAGGTTTAGGGGCAGGGGCAGTGTAGGGGGATAGAAAATACGGTTTGTACAGTATAAAATGCATTACGCCTATGGAATGTCCCCATAAAACATGGAAACACAACATAAATAAACAACCAATCAGAGCCAGGAGGAGTGTCTTAGCAGTGTCAATCAAGCTTGTGCGCGCTGATCACACCCCTCTCACGCCCCATTCACGCTGCATTCACACGGGGCTTCGGCATTAACCCTTCTCATTAGGCTTGTTTGAGATGCGCCTCGCCTCGCCTCGCCTGAAATGATGGCGAGACTAGGCGGCTGCAGTGAAGGGAGGAGTGAAAAAAGTGCAGGCAAGACGGACAGTTCTGTCTTCTCGTAGTGGATCCGACACCTGCGAGATCATAGGCGGATATCGCGGGATTCACATTCATGCACTGCGTTGCTGATAAATTCACACATAATTCACGAATATTCACACATAATTTATAGACATTAAAACATGATATCAGAGTTTTAAAATCAAACATTTTAAAAAAGAATCACATGTCACGTTTGTTTAAACCAATGAGCATTAAGCTGTGTCGTCAGTAAGCCGTTTCCCATCATGCTTTTGCTCAGCGCAGTTGGTTTCTGCCCGAGTCCTTTCCCAATTCTTTTCCACCGACTGTGAGGTGAAGACCACATGTCCCAAGATTCTGCGCTCAGAGTTATCAAACTACGCCTTTGTTTTGAATAGGCGCCCTCTAGCGGATTGAAAAGTTGCATAGTGCACCTTTATTTTTATTTTATTTTTTTTATGCAATTTTAATATTTATTTTTTTATTTTATTTACCTTTAAATTACTAGATTTTATCAATAAATAATAATAATATTATAATAAATAATACATTTGTAATAAATTAATAGTAATTTAAGCATATTCAACTTAAATTCAAAATTTCATGCATAAACCTTTTAATTCAGCTTAAAATATTTTACATTGGGTGTCTTTTCTGACCTTGTGGGAAAAAAAATAATATAACTTGATATTTCATAACTCTTGCCACTAGACGGCCTTATAGCTCTATATGGAGCAAATGAGCTGTTCCGCTGGGTCCTAAAGTCAGTTTTTCTTCAGTATTCATTCAGATACACATGTAGACATTATAAAATCATTTTTTGGTAAAGTTTTAGCATTCTTAGTTAGAATAAAAAAATATAATAACATTAGTTGTGTCCCAAATGACGCACTATACACAATGCACTTATACACTCTCATATGTAGAGTGTATAAGTGACTTCCTCAGTTTGTGTAAATCCATTTGGGGTTCAGTCCATTTATTTTTTTCCCACATTAATTGCACACATGTCTAGTACAATTATGTGGTTTTGTTTCATTAATACAGTGTATATTTTTTTCTTGATTTACCCCGAAAGAATGGAAGTGAAATGTGACAACATGCCCCAAAGGTGGCATTATTACAAGTATTACAAGACTTGTACAATATTATGGGCAAGTATTACAAAACTTATTTTCCACCATAATTTGCTAATAAATTCTTAAAAAATCAGATTTTCTGGATTTTTTTTTCTCATTCTGTCTCTCATAGTTGAAGTGTACCTATGATGAAAATCACAGGCCTCTCTCCTCTTTTTAAGTGGGAGAACTTGCACAATTGGTGGCTGACTAAATACATTTTTGCCACACTGTAAATTAACTATGTTTCAATTTTGAACTCAATTCTAGTTGCCCTGTCTCTTTATGCTCTCCTGTTTGCTTTGGTGTGTCTGGTTCAGTGAATGACGTGCGCCACACCCATAACAGTTGGTGGCCAATGTCAACCCCCAATAAATATAAAAGAAAGGAGGCTTCTCCATGCACTTTGTAACCGCGAAAATCATCACCAAAATTGAGTCAGACATGGGTGCCGCCATTTTTGGTTGTGCCGCTGTTCAGAGAATCAAATCTATTGGATTTTCAACACGTGAATTCATCCACTTCTCCTGAAATACATGAAAGTAAGTGGCCGGTGAACTGGGATAAGGATAGAGTACTTTAAAGTTACTTACACAACGTGTTTATGTTATGAATAAAACATGTAATCTAATTATAATGGTAAGGATTATTATTGCTGCTTCAATAGACATCAGTGTGTATTTTACACAATCTAAATGTATTGTTTTGTTAATTTAAATGTCTGAAACATAAAATAAATGTATGTGGTTGAAAACAGTGAATAGTTGTGATATATGACGATGCGAAAGCGCATTTGAATTTAGCAGTTGATCACGTGATGTGCTGTAATCACACTGGTGTGATCGTACTCTCCAGGGACCAGCCTAGACTGATCACCATGAAAACAAAATTGACAATTGCAGAATATTGCAGTATTTATTATAAATGATTTGTCCATGCACCTTTAATTAATGTGCCCTCATAATCTTTAATCAAACTAATTTTCCCTCCCTCTTCAGCGACATCTCTTCTCTAATTTTGTGTATACTGGTGTAAAAATCTAGTCCCACCCTAAATTTTTTCTTGTTTGAGAAGCCATTTCACTCAGATATGCACATCACAACAATGAATAAAAGACTTTAAAATTAAAAATTGGTGTACTGTAAATGAGGATATAGTGAGGATGATTCAGCTATTAAAGGCACAATATGTAATTTACCCCACTAGAGGTCGCTTATTAAAAAAAAAAAGCGGAACGAGGCCGCTGGAGCGACTGCTAATGAGAGACAAGTGCGATACACAGCTCGACAGCAGTAGAGCTTTTATTATGCTGCAGAAGACCACTTCCGCTTCCACTCATGTGTAGTGTTGTCACGATACCAAAATTAATGACTTCGATACGATACCAGACTAAAATACCTCGATACCGATACTAAATCGATACCACGGTCAAAATACCACGCAGTAAAAGTAATTGAATAATGTGACAACAGAACTTATTAATCATAGTCTTATTTATTTTTTAACTAAAAACTCACATGGCCAGCATGTTCCTGCCCTGGTTTTTGACCATTTCTTCTTATTGCATTTGTTTTTAAAAATAAGCTAAAAATGAAAATTACAAACAATATGACAAAAACAGTGCTTTATTTTTCAGCTTTAGGTCTATTTAACAGTATAGCAAGTCAAGAAAGAAATAAAAACAACTGCTTAGTCTTCACTCAATAAATTAAATATACACTGATTCGTAATGAATATATTAAAATTGTTTAGCCAGTCATGGGGTGGTTTTCTTTTTTTCATTGTTGTTTGATTAAGATTTGTCACACAGAATATTAGATCCGGCTTAACACAGATCCAATTACCTCAACTGTTCACTAAAGACACCCCCGTCTGTGTTTACCTGAATACTCACAGGATGTGCATTTTTACATATTTTTGACCATTGAAATCCATAATCCGAAAGAACTGAATCGCGATTGCATGTTGTCTGAAAGGCGTGTGCGGATCAAAGTCCGGCAGCGCGAGCACATCCCACGCCGCGCTATATTTTCTCTTGCGCGCATGTTTCTGTTGCTTTCTTTGTCATGCGCTGCGCGTGTAAATTTAACTCTTCTGCTTCCAATGTTTAGTGAATGGTGGACTCACTGTCACTCATCGACACAAATAAATACAGCTCTTATTAATGCGCGGCCCTTCTTAAAGTACCGGTACTAATAAAATTCCATATCGTACCGTTTGTGAAAGAAGGGTATCGCAATACTTTTCTAGTACCGGTATATCGTGCAACACTACTCATGTGTATGTGGGGTAACACAGCGCTGTTTAACAAATTAGATAAATTTGAGTGTGTTGAAAGTTATGTTATAATGCTACTCTGTGCATTTGCTCGGCGGCTACTTTTAGACACTTGGCACTGCAGTAAGCTAGATTGATAGTATGCATGGTAAAACATGGTACTCGCGGTAAATCAAGAAATCCAGATTTAAACCGTAAGACTAACTGTGTTGAGCTATACAACAATGATTTGTTTTCTGTCTGTTAATGTATCCAAACAGTTGCTCAACTGTCTAAAGCACATCAAATATTAAAACGTCTTTGGGGTTAGTATGGTTTCTACAAAAAAAAACAATCGAGGGTAACGCAGGTATGATGTCTTTGAGGCAACACATGGACACGATCCATGTTCTAGTTAAAATTCTGTGAACAATAATCAACCAATAACAACAAGACACAGGAACACATGGCAGAAACACATGAGGGCAAAGAGTCACATGACAAAACCAGGAAGTCCATGACAAACTGAGAAACATAACAGTGAACATGACAAACTGAAAACATGAACAAAAACAAACGCACCCTGTGACATCAGGATTTAAACATTCTTGCGAACATTTGGGATATTATAAGTACACAAGTCCACAAAATATATAACATTGTTCTAGTGGTTTTTGGATATTTTACATATTGTGCCTTTAAATAAAATCTCTGATGTAAATCAAACTTGTTCATTTTTAGGTTAACAAACCAAACATTTTTTATACATGTGCTCCTCATATGACCTTCCTAACATCTTTGCTAGTTATTTACTATAATTTAATTTCTGATGTGATGAGATTTGAATGAACTAATCTTACCTCAGCTTCATGATTCATAGATGGCAAAAAAAGAGAATGTGCATTTAAGGAGAACAGAGTTCAAACCTGCCGATCTCTGAGCATGTCCCAGCATCTGCTGCCACCGCCGCCTTGAAGTAACCAGTTTCAGGTCCGGGAGTGGCTCTCTTGCCCTGGACGGAAAAGAATACAGCCAAAAATGTCCCGACTGCAGCCAGGAGCAGCAATGTGAGGCCCAACACAGTAGACTTCTGCACCATTTTCCTGCAACAGAAAGTGTCTAGTTCTCTGTTGCTGGGGTATATAAACTGTTTATGTTTTTATGCTGCAAGCAATCATATCCGTAAAGAGTTCTGAAACTATGGATATGATGTACAACAGAATGTGATTTACTGAATTTAAACAGATTAGATTAACTGCTAATTAAAACAAAACATGGACTAATCGTCCCAGAGAACAGATAAGATATATGGGACGTGTGTATATATCGTCATATAACCATGACTAGTCATAATAACTTTTGCAATCAGTGATTGTATAATATAAGTTATGCTTAAGGGTGCCCTTTAACCGTCTCTGTTACGTAACACATCAATTCATAAAGCAGAAATACAGCAATTATTAAATGCATCTATGAGGAAGGAAAAACATATGTAAGAGCTGAAGATTGAATACGCTTTCAACATTTTCTGCTTTCTTGCTAAATACAAAGCAATGATATGCATTCAAAAAGCATGCAATAAATTGTTCTCTTTTAATTGGCTGTTAGTATTCCTCTGAGGAAGATTTCTATTCTAGTTTTGCTATTAAAAATGTAAAGAATTGCCCTTTTGATCATTGGTTCCCAGAGTAAATCAACCCTAAATTATTTGAGCAAAAAAAAAGTGTACTATAAAGAATTATAAATATTATATAATTGTATATTGTACATTTTATGTTGCCTAATGTAGCTTTATGTATCCCTGCCAAAGGCAGCAATATTTGATGTGTTTATAATTTGAAAATTTGGAATAAAAAAAGGCTTGTATGAAGTGAAATCCTCCTCAGAAAAGCGCCTTTTCATAGTTTCAAAGCTCTCCTACTGTCCACATTAAATCCTGTCAGACTGTGCTGTGTGTGGGAACGAACTGCAGCACATCTCAGAGAAACCTGCAGTGCCTGCAGCCAACAAAATTAAACCCACCACACAAGAGACTAGAATTTTCTCACACAGAGAGAAAAGAGCAACAGAATGTGTTATTTCCTCCTACAAATCGCAACAAAAGAATACAAATCTTCTGTGTTCAGTGTGTTAATAGACACAACATCATCAGGAAGCTGCATAATATTTCTTATAAAAAATTGCTTTGCTTTGTGTGAGAAAATACTTGAAGCTCTCATGATGACTAAGTTCATAATGATGAGTTTAATGTACATTGCGGTTTGAGTATCACCTACCTGTACTTCACAGGCCTAGGCTCCTGTAGAGTCTCCTGTCAGAATCAGCCTCCTTTCCACTGGCTGACGGAGTAAATACTGTGAACCTCTGGCTCTCAATGTCTAACTATCATGACCATCAAACTTTAACCGAATCAATCCTTAATTGTTTTATGGACACTGGTGAAAAGGGTACAGGTGATCCACACGTGCCACACTTTGAAAAAACAACCCTAGCAAACGTTTTACTTCAGGTGTCTTTTTGTTCACTTTTATTCATGCATTTAGTAGTTGAATGGTTAAGCCATTCATGTTGTAGTCTATTAAATCTTCCTACTTCTCGTGGATGATTAACTATGGGCAGTTTGGACACATTATGTTCTACATAATGTAGATATCCAAAACACTTGAAAGAGTGAATGAAAACAAGTGCATGAATTCAGACAGCCGTTGTGTGTACAGAAGCTATACACCCCTTATTGCTGTGCAATGCGGGATTGAATGAGTGCGCTCATTAACATCCACTTTGGTTTCAGACAATGTTTTTCAGAATGGCTGTCCCCTCAAATAATGCCCTATTTAAGGCTATGGGGTGTTATTTCGGATACACAAAATTATAAAATGGAATGTTCCCTTAACATTCACATAACCAAGAAAAAAAATTTCAGAGAACATTCAGAAATAATGTTTTCAGAAATTAATGGGATCTAAGTTTACAGGTCTAACTTTTTAATGCATTTACTCAACAGCATACACTTTATCGCCAAAAGTATTGGGACTGCACATGAACTTTAATGACGTCCCATTCTCAATCCGTAGGGTTTAATATGGAGTTGGCCCACCCTTTGCAGCTATAACAGCTTCAACTCTTCTGGGAAGGCGTTCCACAAGGTTTAGGAGTGTGTTTATGGGAATTTTTGACCATTCATCTAGAAGTGCATTTGTGAGGTCAGGCACTGATGTTGGACGAGAAGGCCTGGCTCGCAGCCTCCGCTCTAATTCATCCCAAAGGTGTTCTATCGGGTTGAGGTCAGGACTCTGTGCAGGCCAGTCAAGTTCCTCCACACCAAACTCACTCATCCATGTCTTTATGGACCTTGCTTTGTGCACTGGTGCAGAGTCATGTTGGAACAGGAAGGGGCCATCCCCAAACTGTTTCCACAAAGTTGAGAGCATGAAATTGTCCAAAATGTCTAGGTATGCTGAAGCATTAATTGTTCCTTTCACTTGAACTAAGGGGCCAAGACCAACCCTGAGGACCCATTCCATAAAGCTCTCTACACACTGTTCTCGAGCTAATCTGAAGGCCTATTGACTGCATAAAGTTGGCGACTTCTGCGCACTGTGCATGCGCCTCAGTATGTGCTGACGCCACTCTGTGATTTTATGTGGCCTACAACTTCATGGCTGAGTTGCTGTTGTTCCCAATTGCTTCCACTTTATGATACCACTAACAGTTGACCGTGGGATATTTAGTAGTGAGGAAATTTCACGAATAGGCTTATTGCACAGATGACAACCTATCACAGTACCACGCTTGAATTCTCTGAGCTCCTGAGAGCGACCCATTCTTTCACAAATGTTTGTAGAAGCGTCTGCATGCCTAGGTGCTTGATTTTATACACCTGTGGCCATGGAAGCGATTGGAAAACCTGAATTCAATGATTTAGAAGGGTGTCCCAATACTTTTGACAATATAGTAGATAAATCGCTTCGAGCGTTTTTTTTTCTGTAAAACAGCATTGTAATACATATACGTAAAACAGTATTCAAAAAGTGGATATTTACCTACAATCAATTGAAGCCAAACCTGCATCCTATTGTTTGAAATGAAAATAGGGTTTGGGTTTGTATTGTTCAGCACCTGCACGTGAAGCTTGTGGACTCTGTACTAAAAGTTAAGGTATTTAAAATCTTCCATTTATGTTGAAAAGTCTGCTTAACTGTGCTCTTTTCTATAAAAAGAAAGAAAGAAAGAAAGATATTTCAGTCAGGATTCAGGCCCCATCATAGCACAGAAACTGTGCTTGTTAAAATTACAAATGACTTGCTTCCAGCTTCTTCCCAAGGCTGCAACTCAATAGTTTTACTTGATCTTAGTGCTGTATTTGACACTATAGATCATGACTTACTCTTGGATCGATTACAAAATTACACTGGTATCAGGAACATGTATTAGGGTGGTTTAGATTGTACCTATCTGACCTTTATCATTTTGTTTTTTAAAACAGGAAATTATATAAGTTTGAGCTGCTGTCCGTAACTTTTTTTTGTTCAAGGTTTACATAATGACAATTTACACCATGAATCCATTTTCCAAACCGTGTTTTTGTCTTACCCTGAATCATTATGGTACACTTCTAATAAACCACTGTGGAGGAGCACATAGACATAAACAGAGAGAAGTAGATCCGGCTGCAATGTTCTTCCGCAAGACGCATGCAGTTCTGTTTATTAACTGTTAAAGCGCCAAAAGTTACGGACTGCAGCTTTAACATCAGTAAATTATAGAGTGCCACAAGGGTCTGTTTTAGGCCCTTTTTTATTTTCAATATGCTGCCTCTTGGTAACATTATTAGAAAACATGGAATTAGTTTTCACTGTTATGCCAATGATACTCAGATGTATATTTTATCACGACCAGATGAAATGTCTTTCGATATTTCAAATGTTACAGAAACAGCCATCTCCACCTCAGAAACATTGCTAAGCTACAGAGCATGTTATCTGTTCCTGAGGCACAAAAGCTCATGCATTCCCAGACAGCAACATATAGTACCAGATGTGGGCCGGATCTGGCCAAAACTATGTTGCTGTCTGGGTTCATGTCCCAACACCTGTGAAGATGACGCCAGTCCCTCGCCAACTGCCAAATGTTCTATGTATTGTAATCATAACTTGTAATAATTGCTTTAATGAGATATTTTTTCTGCCTACATGAATATGTGACAGCCATAGCTAACTACATGATTTGTATTATCTTAGAACAGTAGCTACATGTTTGACATATGAATATTATTTGACACAGTCACCTCTAATTCGCTATCTAAATTGTAAGAAACATGCATTTTCTGTAAAGCTCGTGAATTGTATTGAATTAACCAGTTATCAAAAAAAAAGTAGTTTTTGTTGTTGTTTTTAAATTTACGTACCATACCATGTAAATAATCTGTATCATTTTACTGTACTTCTTGTAAATCTCAGGAAATGTTTTTATGAAATTGTTCTGGTTAGGTTTGTGGTTGCAATTATGATTATTATTGTACGTGCTGACAGGACAGAACGGGCTTCCCATCATAAACACATGTGGGAGTCGAGCACTCTGATTGGACAGCGAGTGAGACATGGGCGTGGCATGTGGTGAAGCCTGGAAGAACACAAACACAGCGGAGGTTCCACAGGGGCAAGAGAAACGCGGGGAAAGTGACATTTTATTATTTTCGTGCGATTAATATGCATTTTACTTGATGACTTTGATCCTACACGAGCCTCTGAACTCGATGAAGTGCAATTATGAGCGTGCGCTCACTAAAGAGATCCTATAAGGTTTATTTTACATGCTTTATGAAACAACAGCGTTGCATTATTTGATATTAAGACTGAAATTGGAAAGTTGAAAACATGGGATCCAAGTTCACCAGGCAAAGTAGTTTGGACAGCCAGGCGAATTTCTTTCGTAGGGGTCGACAGCATCATGAACGGGATGTGGAGAAGAGGAGTGGAGGAAGGGGAGAGTTTTTATTCAGTTCTCTGATGCTCAAGTCCGACAAGCTCCCCGGAATGCTGCGCAAATCCAGTCCCAGCCCTTATGTTCGGAGAGTGGCTTGGGTTCGGGAGATCCAAACCCTGCTGAAGGAGCAAAAGGTGGAACAAGCCATCGATGTGTTGAAACTGCTTAGAAAGGTACAAAACAGTAATTATTAATAAACCAGATTTTTGTATGTTTAGACAGAACTACAGGTTGTTGTTGTTGATGATGTTGATGCTGATGCAGTTGCAGAATAATGTTTTTACTAGGAAAAGAGACATCCCAAATGTGTTGTACTGTGTTTTATAGACTTCAATGAGATGTAAATGGGGGGAAAAATTGTCTAATCTCCAAGAGATTAAAATTAAATTGAAAAATTAAAACTGTGTTCAGATATAAAGTCTATTATAAGCATGAGATTTATATACTAATTCAAGTATCTATAATAAACTTATTACAATTAGTTTTTTTTATCTGGGTTACAATAAAATAATAATTAACTGCATTTGAAATAAAATAGTTAAATTTACAAGCCTTACAAAGAGTACTTTGGAGGTACCATGGTACAATATATCATCACTTTGATATGTGGCAGAATGCGTATCATATTACAGTGTGTAGTTATAATGTACCTCAAAGAGCCTTTTACAAAATAGAAGGTATACCATGTTACTTTTTGTTGAATATATAATTAATCCATATAGGCTACAATATATAGGATTATATAGTATACATAATATAAAGGTTACTGGATTATTAATTTGTGTTTGTTTGATCATGATGGACAAATGTGTTTTATGCTGTGCATGGGTGATAGATCAGGTCTCACAACTTCTTAACAACCTGATCTGAAAGCATCAGATTTTCCTTTACATAAGTTCTAATTCTGATTTGCATTTACTGTAATTGTCAAAAACGATGAGCTGGACTCCAACAACTGGAGACAAACTGTTCAGAGCAAATCCCACCTCTGCAAAGCTATTAATCCGATGTTTCATGATCACGACTGAGAGGTTTGCTAGCTGTTGAACAGTTAAGGTCTTTGTGTAGTGCTCAGATATTGCAGCAGATGATTGACAGGCTCCTCTGTGCTCCATAAGTCCATAATTTTATCCTGATGTATAGCAAACCAGATCTGCGTAGACTAAGGCCAGTGGTGCAGACTCATTGATCCAGCTTATGCTAATGGTGGCACCACAGTTCAAGCTTGAAGTGTTTACGAGAGAATCAGCACGTATGGACTTCATGGAGAATTTTGTGTCATTGAGTTGTGTTTATTGATTAGCTTGTCAAGAGGGTCCTCAAATCACAGGAACATCTCAACGTAAGCAACCTGAAGACGAGGGTCCTCCAATTGCTCCCTCTCACTGGATAAAAGGGGCTTCAAAAGCCTCTTTTGTCTTTTTTTATGCAACTTGAGTCATTTTAATGAGATCTTCCAGCTTGTTGAACATCTGGAAGGGGATTCTAGGCACCTGGATCAAAAGATAATTGGAACAGAATGAAATGATGGGAGATCTGATAACTTGAAAACAGTCAAATAAAACTAGATTGTCACAGTTTCTGAGCTTGTCCGTGCAAAATGATGTCACGTTGTTGCCAAGACATTATTTCCACGGTGTTCTGAGTGATTGCTATGGGTTAATTTTCAACCCTTTATTCCAAAAAGGTTCTTTAAAAGGAGAAATGTCATAAATACAAAATAGAATGACTAAATATTTCAAATTTATAGTAACTTTAAATTTTATTAAGTACACAGAACTGGCAGATTTTTATTTGTGTACTCATATATTTGAAATACTCTTAACTTTAAATATTTGACTAAGCTATACATTTAACTTTAAAAATTATCATTTAATCTCAACAAATAGTTTTAGTAGTGGAAACTTGGCTATAGCTTTACCTAGCTAATTCAGTAAATGCTAACTTGCTAATTGGAAACACAATGGTTTTATAGCATTAGCTATAATAGCATAGCAATTGCTGAAAGAGTAGAACATTTCACATATCTGTTCTCAAACCAAGCTCATGCTACACCATGATAATCACCCAAAAAAAACAAAAAACATATCAGAGACTCTTCTAAATTAGCATAGCAAAACATTAAACACTACAATATCTCCCACTTAACATTAATCTTACACAAAAATATTCTGTGTTCGAAATCACCTCCCATACACTTTTTTTTTCTTTCAGACACTATGCTTGCTATGATACGGAATATCCGCGGAAGTGTTAATGCTATCTCATTTCACATATATTTAGTTAGATACAATGTAAAGTTCCATTATTATGCTTGTTGTTGTCATCTGTTGATGTTGTACACCCAGAATGTGGCGGTTGGTCGGTGTTGTATTTGTCCTGCCCCTCCTCAACTGTGATTGGTTGGTTGGGTAAAAATTGACAGTGATTACTGCTGCGTTTTACTGAAAGTTGAACATTCTTCAACTCTTGTCGACCGGTAAAAAACGCTGAACGTTCAGCGCTCAAGCGTGAAACAGACGCTAAGAGCTTCTTTACGCTCATTGCGTTCTAAAAATGCTCCCATTAAAAACAATTGGAAACGCCAGCCAGTCGCATGAAAAACGCTTTGGGGGATACACGGCCTTACACTCCCTTTCGAGGGTCATGGCAAAGCATGCTGAGAAATATAAAAAACCCAGCCCAGATTCATTTCAATTTAATTTTGTCTACATTAAAATAAAACATTCACAAAACTCAAAACAATGAAACAATTCGGTTTACTTAAAATGTCTCAGTTTTGTGAACTCAAAAGAAAAAGAAAATTCTAAATACTCATAAAAGTTAATTTGGTTGAACAAATGTTTTTAATTTTTTTATTTAAGTTTGCCCTACTCAAACCAATTCATTATTTAGAGCATTAGGGTTTGCAGCAAGCTGCTTAATTTATTAAATTGAACCAAAATTAAAAATTAACTTAAAAGATGTATGAATTAAATCTAAATCCATGAAATGATCCCATGATGGAACCCCTAAAAGGTTCTATATGAAGCACCTGACAGAACCCTTTTTTTTTTTTTTAAATGTATATAGAAATATTTCTTTAAAACACATAAGCACGTAAAGCTTAGTTTGTTCAAATTATTTTAAATACCTGTGAAAAGTTCAGACTTAGTCACGGGGAAGTGTATTTTCAGTCCTCACTTTCAGCCCTGTCTAGATATGGCACTTTGTCACATGGATGCCCAGCCATTCAAAGCTTTCCAAACATGGAGCCGCCTCACTCACCCGGCCCTGGAAGCTCTTAACACCCTGTTGGAGGAGAGAGAGGGGTCACATTAAGGCAAACCTTGCTACCTTTTAAGACTATAGGTTGCTGAAAGAAATGAATTTCTGCGCATTGAAAAGCAGCTTTTCCGTTCAGGGAAAACGGATTGTATGTTAAGCAACTGGGGGTCAAAAGGATGGGGCAGAATGCTTCCTTTTCCCCCAGAGAGAGTGAGAGAAAGAACAAGAGGAGGACAAAAACAACATCCCTTATCTCTGCTGTAGCTCTTCCTGTGCCCTAATGAGCGCAATTCATTTTCCGTGGTTGACTCTCATTGAGAAAAGGCAGGAAACGACTCTGCTTACATGCTCTACTGAGCACATGCAGTGGATGTCAATGCTACGAAGATTTTGTGGTTGTGTAATAACGTTGAAATAAAAATGGTGTCTCTTTGATTGCACTTTAATCTCCTAGATATGACTCTGCTTTGCCATATTTTTATATGTAGTATATCTTCATGTCCCCATCATATATAGTCAAACCAAGAATTATTCAGATACTTTTTTTTTACTTGTAGGCGCAGGACACTAAAGTTAATTTATGTAAGTGAGGATAGCAAAATAAAATAAACTGTGACATATTATACCCAAAAATTCTTCATACAGTGGACCATGGTTAACCATGTTTTGCTTAAGTGTTTTTTCTTTAATTGCTTATGCGACCTTTTACACCACAGACTGAACTAAAGGAAGCATTGCTTGGTCATTGGCCTAAATTGGTAGTATCTAATTGTGTACTTAAAGGGTTAGTTCACACAAAAATGAAATGTATGTCATTAATGACTCACCCTAATGTCGTTCCGAATCCGTAAGACCTCCGTTCTCTTTGGAACACAGTTTAAGATATTTTATATTTAGTCCGAGAGCTTTCTGTTCCTCCATTGAATGTATGCACAGTATTCAGTCCCTTTCCAGAAAGGTAATAAAAACATCACCAAAGTAATCCATGTGACATCCGTTGGTTAGTTAGAATCTCTTGAAGCAGATGTTTGGCCCAAAAATAACAAAAACTTTGACTTTATTCAGCATTGTCTTCTCTTCCGGGTTTGTTTTCAATCTGCAAACAAAGATTCGAACGGTTATGAATCAGCGTTTTGATTCATGAATCGAATCGAATGTCAAACTACGGAAATCACGAGACATTGGTGATCCGAATTCTGAATCAATACGCTGATTCATAACCGTTAGAATCTTTGTTTGCAGATTAAACTGTGTTCCAAAGATGAACGGAGGTCTTACAGGTGTGGAACGACATTAGGGTGAGTCATTAATGACATACATTTCATTTTTGGGTGAACTACCCATTAAATTTAACAGCTGACAGCTGATTGGTTGATTGTAATCCATTACATACTTTTCTATCAAAGTTACCTGACATAATCAAGATGAATTTGTTCTGACACAGTTTAACTCTGAGTTCTTGTCATATTATATTACCATTGTCTAAACTATAGTGAATAAACTGTGATAATGTAAGAAATGTTGAAGGTGTCTGAATAATTTTTGGTTTGACTGTATGTCTAAAAATATTGGATCAAGATGGAAATCAAATGAGTTTGTTTACATTTATCACAAACTGTTATTGTTGACTAAAACCAAAGGTTTGGGTCATTAAAATAAATCTGAAATAAAGTAAAATATAAATATTATATGAAAAACTGAAACATAAAAACGAATAAATGTAAGTGCATGACAAAATGAATAAAACCTAAAACTGAATATATACAAATAAAAAGCTATTTTAAAATATAAATAAAGCCTATAATAGTATATAAATAATAAAATAACACTGATCTCAATTGAATGAGCATAGGGATGAATTTAAAATAATTTCACTGCTTTGGATTTTGAGTGGATTTTGCCATTTTTGTCATTCCCAGGTGCAACAATAAAAAAAAACAACTGATTATTAAGAAATATTCTTGGCATTTTCTTCATTTTTTCCCTCTAAGCAAAACATGTTAAATATTGCTGTGTATAGGTTTCTATCTTTCAGTATCTAAATATCTAAATATTCCTAAATGACATATTCTTCTATGAAGTGACATAATTTAATTGGACTGCATCAGAAAATATTTTGGATTTGATGAATTCTTTGATATCTTGTGGTATTGTGGACTCCATTTCTAGTATCTGTATTTTTAAAACATGTTAAAACATGAAGCTTAAGTTGACACCCTTATAACTGAACTCTTTACTGAGCAATGGCTAACTTCAGCTTTTTATTTCCGTTCTGGCGTCGTATAAATTTGCTTTTCATGTGCAAAATTACAGTACAAAGAAATCCTTCTAAACACTTCTATGGAAAAGCTTTCTTAAATTACAATGCAGTCATATTCATTTTAGAGGATGCTGTGCTCAAAAAGTACTCCAGAACAGAAATGACCCATGCTTATGCTTTGTAGATGATAAATAGAGAGCTTGGAGGAGCTTCTAGATGTCAGGGAATCCCTGAGAAAAAGAAGTGCAATATATCAGCGTGAAACCCAAGGGGAGTTTCCACTTCCCTGGACTCAGCAGCTTTCCTCCGCCTGCCAGTTTCTTCATCAATTTCTGTGGGATCTGTCTTTGAATCGACTCACAGGGTGGTGTGGTTGTTGCTTTGTGATGCTGGCATTTGCCTGGAGGCATTAAACGTGTTTCACCCTTTATACGTTAGCTTTGTCACGACTAATTGCGCAGACCAGCGGATCAAACAAGAAACGTCATCCTCAGGGAATGTTTTCTTGATTCTCCCGCATGCATTTTTTCTTTCCCTGTTGGTCGTATCAGACTTGCTTGCCTTGGCTGTTCAGTGGGGGAAAACACTTTAGCTGTCTACGATAAGCCCGGCTAATAAGCTGTCACTGTGTCTGCACACACTTTCTCTTGCTTACATAAAAAAGCTAGACGGAAAGGTTAGCAGCGCTAGTCTAGCAATAGATCAACAAACAGTTCGGCTTCTATTTAAAGTTGTCTTTCTTTTGAAGCACTAGAGGTAAACATGATAGAAAGATTACTTTATCTCCTTGTCATTCAAAAAAGCCCCTTGGGTAATCTCGCGAATGGAGATGAAAGGATTAAGTTGTTGAATATCGAGGTTTAACAGTGACCTTTCCTCGAATTTGTAATCCTACATGCTTAACAATCTCTCTCGCTCTCATGTGCTTTCTCGACAGGACCTGGGTCTTGAAGGAACATCTCTCAACGACATCCTCTACAAGAATGCTGCCTTCCTTAACCTAGTGGATCCAATTTCCCATGAGCTTTTGCTCAATTTGGCCCGAGACATGCAGTGTCCAAAAAGGGTAAGCCACCAGCACTAATAAGCGAGGATGATCGTAAACACAAACTCATGAGGTGGCTAGTCGAAGGGTTTGACTCGATACCAGCCCACAGCTGCCAACATTAACTGTGGATCCCTGCGTGAGCGGGAGCCAAAACCTATGCACATGTTCATTACTCAGTCTCCAGATATGTAGAGCTTTTATTTTTAGCTGACGGTAAGAGGCTTGACGGGACAATTCTACAGCCCCGCCGACTGTATAAGTCCATGGGCAGCTGTCATCCCATGGCCGGGACTGCATTTCGGGCGCTCGCGCTTCAGCCCTGTCCTAAATTAGTTTGCAAAGCGCGAGAAGTACAGAAAGATGGCAGTGACCTTTATTTTGCTCAAGAGAGCCATCAGTGATGTTTTCATTCCATGCTGAAATTCCACAGTCCTGTTTGGAATTAATTGGACAGAAAGGCCAGCGAGAGGAGCACTTTCCAATAATAGATCCACTTGAAGGGGCACGGCTTGTCCTTTTCTTTTGAGACTTTTTTTGAATAGCAAATAGAATGAACATTTGTCATATTTCCAACCTAAATATGTGCCTCAACCTACATTTTTGCAAAACTCCAAAAACCTGCCTATACACCAATCAGACATAACATTATGACCGGTGAAGTGAATAACACTGATTATCTCTTCATCACGGCACCTGTTAGTGGGTGGGATATATTAGGCAGCAAGTGAACATTTTGTAATACAGTTTTGCAGAAATGTCCCCACAGTCATGTTTTTCCAATGAACTTCACCTAGCAGGCGTGGTCTTTAGCATCCTTGTTAGCACTCGCCTCCCACGCCGGAGACCCCGGTTCGAGTCCTGCTCCGAGTGAGTTGAGGATTGGTTACATTGGGTAACATATTTCTCATATAAACAGAAGTGCAGATAAAACTTTTTGTCATTCAGTTTGCATATCTGATGAAACAAGATTCTAGCCAACATTTGTGTAACCGAGTGTAACATACCATCACTCAATGATTAAAAAATGTAAGAGTAGTCACTGACTAAACGGTCGGCTCTGACATGGGTTTTCGATTCTCTGTCACGTATTACATTTTGACAGTAAATCAATGTGAAACTCACTAAAGTAAGAACAGGGGCACATCACAAGCATAAACAATTGTAATTGACTGAATTAGGATGCAACTCATTGAGTAACTTTAACCTGTGAATGCGTCGGTATAGCAAAATGGGTTGTGCTCTGTTCAGAATTTAGTTAAGAATCAAAAATTCCAATTTTTAAATTCCAGTTCAATTCAAATTTGAATGCAAGGAAGTAAACAGTTGAAATTCCAAAACATTCATATAATTGCAATTTTTAACTAGAAATGCAAGACAAACATTGAATGTTGGATTAACAAATCATAGTTTGAATTTTTTTTTTAAAAATGCCTTTAAGAAGTTTGATATGAACAGTTTCATGAACAGAGAGCATGAGCATATATATAATGGTAGACAGAGACAGACAGACAGACAGATAGATAGATAGATAGATAGATAGATAGATAGATAGATAGATAGATAGATAGATAGATAGATAGATAGATAGATAGATAGATAGATAGATAGATAGATAGATAGATAGATAGATAGATAGATAGATAGATAGATAGATAGATAGATAGATTGATAGATAGATTGACAGACAGACAGACAGACAGACCGATAGATAGATAGATAGACAGACAGACAGACAGACAGATAGATAGATAGATAGATAGATAGATAGACAGACAGACAGACAGATAGATAGATAGATAGATAGATAGATAGATAGATAGATAGATAGATAGATAGATAGATAGATAGATAGATAGATAGATAGATAGACAGACAGACAGACAGACAGACAGATAGATAGATAGATAGATAGATAGACAGACAGACAGACAGAGACAGACAGACAGACAGATAGACAGACAGACAGACAGACAGACAGACAGGTAGGCCCTGGTAGAAAGTTTGTTTATGTGTAAATTTTGTGAGAAAAAAAGTTTTTTATTCAATTAACTGTTCTGCCTCTGCTTTTGTTACCCATTTAATGTAATAAAACCCAAGAAAAACGTTTGCTTATGCATGCACCATCACAAGCATTAGCATTTACCTTCTAGGTTTGAGTTTGCTGAGGAAAACAAGTTTGAATCAGATTAGTGGGAGTATTTTAACATTGCAAAAAGAGTATTCAGGCTGTTCTCAGATGGAGCCTTGAGGAGCTAAGCATCTAAACCCAGAAACTGAGAGCGAGGGATTGGAGTGCTATCGATTTCCTCTGCTTCTTTTCTTCCTCTCTGACTTTATAAACAGCCAGTTACCTGCTGACAGGTAGACAAAATCCCATCCTGAGCTCAGAAAAGCCACCATGCTCCTCAAAGGAACGGATATGTGCCATTCAGATGTCATGGTTAAAAAAAAAAAACTTTTAGACTTTGTTAGACATGTAATCAGTGTTGGGGGATAACTAAAAGTAGAGAAATCGTATGTAGAGTCAGAAAGTCTTTTTGAACAGTTTGTGTACATGTACATAAAAAGGTAATGATTCACTGATTCCAAACTCGATAAACTCATATGAAGCTATGGATTTCAATAAATCAACTGTACATGAACTCAGTTCTCACTAAACTCAGAAAGTCTGATCAATTTAAATGAATCCGTTCATTCAGACAGTTTGTGGAAATGAAGCAGATCAAAAGAAATGTTCACTGATTCAGTTTCTGTGCAGAAGATGCTAGTGCCATTTGCATCCATTTTTTTGTTTTGTTTTATTAGTGTTAATTTATCAGTTAATTTATATATGAGTTTAACATTTTTCTGTTCAAGTTTAATGCTGTCACCATATAATTCATTCATTCAAAAACCCTTGTATAAATAATACCGGGGCAGAGCGCAACAGAAGCTAGCAGCAGACCAACTGCAAAAATGAGGAAATTCATTTGGAGACAATTTTAAGTAAAAATGTGTAAACCCCACATGAATACATAGAGCCAATTTCATGTTTTGTTTAATTATAGCGCCACCAAGAGGTACAATCCTACCATTTTTTTGTGTGCTCGAAGTGAGCCCATAGATGTGTGTGAATTTTGGTGAAAATATAAAATTTTGTTTTGAAGTTATATGAAAATATGAATATGATATGAAAAAACACATAAAAAATGACTACCCCTTACTTTCAATATTTTGACATTTGTTTTTTAACATCTAGCTATCGACCTATGTTTCCGAACTTCTGACGCTGGTTTTGTCTCGATCGGACTAGCGGTTTCGAAGATATCAGCTAATGTTTTATAAACGCTTAATTACATTAATAATAAGCGCTTTTTGTTTCTAGCCATTATGGTTCAAAAGTTATTAAAATTATAAATTTTATAAATTTTGACAGTTGGTGGCGGGAATGATTTAGAGACTCCAAATTTGGTGTGGTTACTATTGGTACTGACCTCTATCAGTGTTCCAAATTTCACAACTTTCCCGCAAACGGTTCCCTTTCAGTCGGTCACGTTCGACGTACGTCGGCACTGCGGGTACAAACAGGACGCGAGAGCAGCGCACTATTGTTTTTCACTGAGGAGCCGAACGAGTGACTCGGCCCGTAGTGATGGTACAGCAACTGTGGCGACGGGACGTACGTCTCCGTTCCCTCCTTCAGGGAACGAGGGTTACCATACGTAACCGAGACGTTCTATGGGCTGCCATAGACTCCAATGGCGGAATAATAATAAGAAATCTAACGATTTCAATAGGTGCCTAACTCCTCCCAATGGCAATGCTTGAAAAGTAGGCAGAGCCCAGCGGAGACAGAGGGGACGAGCCGAGGGCGGGGCTGAGCGGGGGGCGTGCACCTGAGACACGCAGTGACAGATTGATTGACAGCTGTCAGACTCGCAAATATGGAGAATGACTGGAGTGACGCCAGTAGTTTTGCAGCAGATTGGTCTTTTGAAGTAGAGGACTTTTCTCACCTGAAGTGGAGGACGGTGAATTGTCTGTAGACACAGGGCTTCATCAATTCGAGCCGCTGGCTCAAACTGCGTTAACTCCCGATGCCAAGGGCGTGGTGAGCTCGCGCCAGGGGCGTGGTAGTGAACCGCTGGAAGAGCCAACATATGTCACGATGGCCAACAACGTCCAATAGGAAAATTCAACTGCAGTAGCCACCGTTCAACCTTAAGAGGGCAGCACTCATATGTTTTTACCCCATATACTGTATTGTAGAATTAAAACACTTAATACCCAAATGTCAAAACATTTACTTGAATCAATGAACAGCACTTATAAAGCCCCAGTCTTGCAGATCATTAACTAAAAAAAGTTATTCTAGGGTTTAGTTACCCTTTAAAGTATATTGCCCCCTTAAAGAACTTTAGTATAGTTTTTGTTGGTAGCTTGAAGAGTGACATAACACTTTAAAGTCCCCATGAAATAAAAATCTTAGTTCCCTTTCAGTCAGCCACGTTCAACGTCACGTCGACGTCCCCGATGTATTGGGATCCCAAAAATACTGACAACAGTTGCATGACAAAAACAGCTTCTTTAGCTCAAATCAATGAAAAACTGTACACGAAGATGCAATTGGCTGTTTTGACTAAAAAGCTTGACGTTCAGTATAACAGCTGTGTGGTCTGTGGTCCGTCTCTGGTTTAACATCTTCTACGTGGGTAGCTTGTGTGAGCTAAGGTTTTAAAGTAGCTTCTGATTGTAATACAGTATAATGTGTGTCTCAGTACAGCACCATCTAATGAAGTTTCGGCTCCCAGGAGTCAGCTGATCCTCAATCCTCTGTTATTCATGATGGGAATCGTGGGAAATATGGAAAGGCTTTTTAATGAGCTTTTGTTTGCGCGTAGCACATAGATTTTGTTTTTCATTTAGCTCTCTTGCAATTGACAGTTTTTCATTAAATTGTGGCAGTTGTGTATTGAGCTATAGCATCTTAATGTTCGGTCCCTGATTGAAAGTTCACGTAAATCCTTCCGACAATAAAACTCCCTCTGGAGTCAGCGCACACCGTCCGATGGCTTCTTTATTAAGGGAGATCAATAAAAATAGTTCAATAATTGCTGTCAATCACTGCTACCAGCAGCCAAATTAATATGCAATCCAGATTCAACAAATGTCTATGTTTTGACTTAATAGCCTTTAGGAGGCTACCAAGATGTACATGTTCAGTTTCTGTCATTTCTTAGCTAGCTGACTCCAGTCAATGGCTTCGTGCAGTCTTTTGTGTTTTCCTGCCTCGCTTGCGTTGTTGTGCTGTATCGCTGATTAGATTTGCTCAGCTCTGCTCCGGCCAATCCGTTTAAAGAGGGAGAGGCAAGCCAAAGCCTGTTTTGATGCAATGGCTGCAGGCATTGTTGAGCAAAGGACTTGAGATCATTTTACACCAACCTCTCACCCAGCAGTTCAAAATGGCCTGACCTTTTAAATGAACTCTTGTCTTTATCTTAAGCTACATGCTTTGTTTAGGTACCGCTCTTTAACAAAAATGGATATGATGAAAATGAAGCCTATATTAGGACTTTTTAAGATTTGTTTTACATGACATTTTTTTAATGACATTTAAGCATATTTTCCCCCCAGATTTGAATAAATGTGTCCTGACATTTCACTTTAGGTTTTTTTTTTGTCATTTCCATTCGCATGACATTAAATTTATATTACTTTATTCATTTAATTCATCATAAATTAAACAAAAAAGTGAACACTAATTGACAAATTGCACAAACCACACAATATCTTTTAAAAGTTATATATTTTTTTCAGCTAGGTTGATAAAAGACACTACATTGGTGTCTTTTATCAAACTGGGGCCGTATTCACAAAACATTTTATCTTACCATGAAGAGTTCTCCTAAATGCCAGTAAAAGTTCTTAGTTAAGAGTTTTCTCTTAAAACCTATTCACAAAGCTGCTGAGAGTAACTTTTACTAAGGAATAGAGAGCGGTTTTAAAGGGATAGTTCACCCTGCTATTGATTCAATGCCCTATGTCCTTCTATCCCTTTCGGACCACAAAAGCAGAAATTTTAAAAATAGGACGTGCTCCTTCCTATAATGGCAGTGGATAGCGAATTTTGAGAGCGTCAAAATTCGCTCTGCCAACGACGCTGTAGAAAGATTTGTGGAACGCGTTGGCGCTCTGACGTAGATCAAATGCTTGGTCTTTTTTGAAACTGTATTTAAAGGGGCTGCAAAGCAAACAAGCACGTTGATTGGCAGACTGACCACAAGTAGGGTATTAGTTAACCACATGAAATCGTTTAAATGTGAAAGTAAGAATGAATTCCATTCCCGCTGAAAAACAAGCGTTCTAGCGCCTATACAATAGTGTTGCGCGCCTTCTTAGCAAATTTCACATCACTATGAATGATCACGTCGTTTATTATAGGGAAACCTGCACAGCACTGATCAACTTCTCCTCCATTTTGCTTAGGAACTAATGTGGTCGGAACCAAAGTTTACAGGACTGCGTTCTCTGGATTCACCCTGACGCTCTCGCTGCCGGCGGTGTGAACGCACAGTTAGGAGTTCTCTTGACTATTCCTAGCATTTCATGAATTTAGGAGATAGTTTTAGCGCTAAAATGCTTTGTGAAATACTCTTAGAGCAAAAATGTAGGAGTCCTAAAATTATGACTAACACTGCCATTATTTTTAAGAGTTTCTCCTAAATCGGCAAGTTAGAAGCTACTTTTAGCCTTAAGATGTTTTGTGAAAACGGCCCCAGATGGTGATTCTATTTTATAAAAGCAATTAACTGCTGCTGTGCTGTTGTCACTTAACAGTGTTTTTCACCACGTATAAGGCGGTATTTATGTCGTGTCGTGCCTTACAGCACCTCTTGACTAATTGCTGCAAAGGCCTCTTGTGGTATATTGTGTGACACTTTTAAAACTAAATCATGCTCACTCACAGATTAACTTGAATGTTTACCTCCGTTTAACCCTTTTAATAGAGCTAGACATGGTAAACATTCAAGTTCCTTTGGGTTAGGCTGTCAGTGACCATAAGCCGAAGCTTTATTTGGTATCCCGTCTCCCAGAATAGCTCTTCATCACCTGCTTCTTCTCATCCTGGCTTTTGCAGGAGTCTGATGCTCTCAAGTCCACTGAGAAGATCTGCAGGCAGCTGATCTATCACCTGACCCCTCACTCCAAGTGGAGCAGACAGAACGTGCCCAGGAGGAAGTCTCAAGCCTGGTAAGAGTCTTGCGTTTGTCCATCTGCGCCTTGTTAGGATACACCTCCACAGTCAGGACAACAACTGACATGAGAGCTTAGAAAACTCTGCGCTGACAGATTGAAATACAAACGAGATTAGCAGCCATTCCTGACGTCGACATAAGGTGCTTAAGCAGGGTATGAAAGTTTAATTGGGTTAATATTGAGCGACTTCAATTACTTAAAGGAGCAGATCACCGTCAGTTCAATAATCACAATTCTGTTGTCATTTACTCAACCTCACCAGTCACTGTATGACTCTTTGCAGAACACAAAAAAAGTAATTTAGAACAATGCCAAAGTGTTTTTTGTACTTGAAAGTCAGTTAGGTCCAATGTTGTTCAAACAAAACCAAACAGAGATATTCTTCAAAGTATCTACTTCTGAGTCAAATTATTCTTGTGTTCTGTTGAAGATAGAAAGTCATGCAGGTTTGGATGGTAAGGGTGAGTAAATTATGACAAAATTTCTCATTTTTAGGTTCCTTTAAGAAATTCATTACAGTTCACATCCCAAATCCACATCCTCTTAAACCATACTAAAGTTTTTTGAGAGGATCAGACAGAAATGTATATATTATTTGCACTTGAAATTTTTGTGTCGTGCCGTTCGTCCTCACATTTCTCATAACCCATGTGAAATATGTGCTTTTACATTTTTGCATTTGGCAGATGCCTCAGTGGCAGTTTGTTGTGTATTCAAGGGATACATTTTTTTAATTTAAATATTATTACAATTTCAGATTTCTATTTGAATATACACGATCAGGCATAATATTATGACCACCTAATAGTGTGTTGGTCCCCCTTTTGCTACCAAACAACCCTGACCCATCGAGGCACAGACTCCACTAGACCCCTGAAGGTGTGCTGTGGTATCTAACACCAAGATGTTAGCAGCAGATCCTTTAAGTCCTGTAAGTTGCGAGGTGGGGTCTCCATGGATCGGATTTGTTTGTTCGGCACATCCCACAGATACTCGATTGGATTGACATCTGGGGAATTTGGAGGCCAATTCAACACCTCAAACTCGTGCTTCTCAAACCATTCCTGAACCATTTTTGCTTTGTGGCAGGGCACATTATTCTGCTGAAATAGGCCACAGCCACCAGGGAATACCGTTTCCATGGAAGAGTGTACATGGTCTGCAACTATGCTTAGGTAGGTGGTACGTGTCAAAGTAACATCCACATGGATGGCAGGATCCAAGGTTTCCCAGCAGAACATTGCCGAAAGCATCACACTGCCTCCGCCGGCTTGCCTTCTTCCCATAGTGCATCCTGGTGCCATGTGTTCCCCAGGTAAGCAACGCACACACACCTGGCCATCCACGTTATGTAAAAAAAAACGGGATTCATCAGACCAAGCCACCTTCTTCCATTGCTCCGTGGTCCAGTTCTGATGTTCACGGGCCCACTGTTAATGCTTTCGGCGGTGGACAGGGGTCAGCATGGGCACCCTGACTGGTCTCCGGCTATGCAGCCCCATACGCAACAAACTGCGATGCACTGTGTCACAAAAAAGACACCTTTCTGTCAGAACCAGCATTAACTTCTTGAGCAGTTTGAGCTACAGCAGCTCATCTATTTGATCGGACCACACATGCTAGCCTTCGCTCCCCACGTGCATCAATGAGCCTGGGCCGCCCATGACCCTGTCACCGGTTCACCACTGTTCCTTCCTTGGACCACTTTTGATAGATACTGACCACTGCAGACCGGGAACACCCCACAAGAGCAGGTGCCGTGATGAAGAGATAATCAGCGTTACTCACTTCACCTAGTCATAATGTAATGCCTGATTGGTGTATATTAAAATGTAATTTATCTCAGTTTTTCTTCAGTGTCACAAAATCTTTTAGAAATCGTGCTAATATGCTGATTTGCTGCTCAAGAAACATTTCTCATTATTATTGTCAGTGTTGAAAACAGCTGTGCCACTTAATATTTTTGAAACTGTGATGCATATTTTTTTAGGACTCTTTGATAAATATAAGGTTGAAACAACATTTATTTGTAAATGCCTTTTACGATCACTTTTAAGTAAAATTATACATTTCTTTAAAAGAAAATCTTACTGACCCCAACATTTTTAAAAAAGTGCATCTGTTCCCTGGGAGTTGGTGTTGCTAAGATCTACCAATTGAGCTGCAAGAAACTACTGCAGTTTTTATCTACTGATCCTGACACTTCCCATCATGTAAAAGTGCTGATGTTGTTACCCTAGAGGCACCTGTCACTTCAGAATCAAGAGATGGTAGACACTTTTTATTGCTACAACTCCTTATGACTGCCATTTTGCCTCTGTGTCAAATACGGACAGGTGAAACTTAGATGAATGTTTCTCTCAGATGAGTTCTTCTGTCAGATATCGTGATTTCACACCAAATAGCATACGAAACACAGAGAACGTCTTTCCCTCTGGGCGTTTGGGCAGGTATGTTGAGGAAGTCATTATAAAAGGGAAAGTCTTTTTAATGATATCCATGTTCTCTCCCCATCCCAGAGCAATTAACCCAGTTTGGGAGATTTCAACAGCTGCAATTTAGTTCCTCTGCTTCTTGTTTTATCACCAACTCATCTCCAAACAAGCTCGAACAATAACAAGCCATCATCTCCATCGCTCACGTAATTCGTGAACCTCTGCTCTTTCAATCTCTGTTATGAAAGCCTAATCTGCAGAAATGCCTCCTCTGTTTGTCTTGTCACACCCTCGGAGGTGAGTGGGGGAAAAGATTGAATGCTTGAGCGAAACGAGACGGCTGTTAGAGTGTGAAGATATTGTCAGGCTAGCCGTTGTTCTATTTAAAGGGAACAAGAGGAGAGGAAAGATGCTGTGGTGCTGATGCTCTCGGCTTCTAAAGACACCCCATCTCTCTTTCCTCTTTCTAATATTCTTTAGGAGAGCTTTCAGGCTCCTTTAAACCACATTGATTTTTTTTTTCTCCTGTCTCCTAGAAAAGCTTTAAAGAAAGAGGTTAGGTGGCCGGAGGGGAAAACCTGAAAGACAAAGAGCATTAGAGAGACTTGAGTAGAGCGAGTGAGCAAGGAAGCTGAGAAAAACTGCATTTGTTAACATCTCTGTGCCGCTACAAACATAGTTATAGGGAAAGTTCATCCCAAAAAGAAAATTTGGTCATTATTTACTCACCCTCATGGCGTTCCAAAGCAGTAAGCATTTTTTCGGTAGAACATTTTCCTCCAAAAAATGAATGTTAGCAAAGTAGCCTGTGCAACTCGTATATTTTATTTAAAGTCTCATGAAAACTTTCCATAGCTTTGTGGAGTAAAAAGCTAAAATGTAACTTCCCCTCCACTGTTGCTTTTGGATCTCATTCGCACTTCTGCATATTCATAATAGCATGTATATGTGGCATCGATGAGCAACATTTGAGTGTTTCTTTTAGGTGTTTTTTAGTGTATTAATTTTGCATAAACAAGTGAATGCATTGTAGTTCATCACTGAGTATCATAGTTTAGTACTGTACTGTTGCACTGTAAAAAAATTAAAACAAGTTCTGTCTTGATTAGGCAAAGTTCTGCTTGCAATCACATCATTCTCTATAGGGACAGCTGATTTGTTTCTGCTGTATCAGTAGCCAATGAGTTCTCTGCTCATCCTTCAATACTAGTCAGCATTTGCTGTAGCAGTTGCAGCGTGCTTTCAGAAACCCTCCATCTTCCCCAGCTCCACCTGTATAGATCTGCTACGGGTAATGCATGTATGCTATGTTGTGCAGCAGGAGCATCTCTTACTTGCTCACAGCAGCATGTTGTGTATGTGAGTGATTCTATAATTGGAGATACTGTAATGTTCTCTATACATGTTTGCTTCCAGGCGTGACTATATACAAACAGCAAACCAGTCTCCTTAAATGATTTCAACATGTAGAGCAGTTTGCATGGGCACGCCCATTGAACCAAATAAAACTGTAAATGAAAGAAATATGGAAAACTTATTAACAATCAAAAGAACATTATAGTTATTAATAGTACAACAATAAACTGTATATAGACAGATTACTGACTCAGATTAGAAGCATTATCAATACAGCGCACTAACATAAACATCTTTGATTACTGTATGTCACGCTCAAACTCCTGAAATATTTTCTGGACAGATGATTTGAATAAACTTACAGTCAATGATTTCGACAGGGTTTAAAAGAAGGATTAGTATTATAACATAAACATATGTCGAGCATTCCTTGCACCATAAGCTTGCATATTCCTGCTACCCAATGCACATCGCTTGTGGAAACATTTCAAAATAAAAGTCCTCACATACGAACCTACACAATAGTGGCAGGCTAAAACGAAACGTATCAAACATGAAAAATGTCATGAAAACATAATATCTATAAGTGCAAATGTCCATCATAAACTTCACACAGCCTCTAACAGAGGCAGAACAGATATAATTTGCATTTCAAAAAGTTAAGGAAAAAAACTGTTCACTAACAGAAATTCTTTCCACAACATATTCAGTTTTAATAATTCAGTGCTTTCCAAACACATTACTTCCTTTTTCACTTTTAACGAGAAAAAATATTTGTTTTATAGTTTTGTTTGTCATCTCTGTTACGGATAAATTAGGAAATGTGTAGAAATAACAGGATTGACAATTTTAAACTTTTTAGCCAAAAACATAAATGCTAAGAGCACATAGCACTAATGAATTCATGATTAAAAGACTTTTAACACTGTGTGATCGGTGATAAAGTTTTGATATTGTGGTAACAATTTTGCGTTTTATAGAATAATAATAATAATAATAATAAAATATTTTCTCAGAGAGAGCACACATACTTTACAGTGCTTCAGATCTTATCAGTGAGGAAAAGTGACATCATTTCCTGTATCTTACATAGTTGTGGGAGATAAGTCCACTCATTTAAAGGCAAAGTATTGCACAGTAACAGAATTGACGCAAGATTTATGGACACCTTTTTATAAGATAAAAGTTTTTTTTAAACAATTTAATGTTGTAGAATTGGGGAAATGACTATTTAGGGCTTTAAATAAATAAAAAATAAAAAAAAGTTTTTTTAAATATACTAAAAGTGAAATAAAAAATGTTGACTACACAATGATACATTATGGAAAACATTTATTTGGACAATGTATGTGTGTGTGTGTGTGTGTGTGTGTGTGTGTGTGTGTGTGTGTGTGTGTGTGTGTGTGTGTGTGTGTGTGTGTGTGTGTGTGTGTGTGTGTGTGTGTGTGTGTGTGTGTGTGTGTGTGTGTGTGTGTGTGTGTGTGTGTGTGTGTGTGTGTGTGTGTGTGTGTGTGTGTGTGTGTGTGTGTGTGTGTGTGTGTGTGTGGGCAAAATGTCCCCACAAAGATGGCAATATCCAAATTTTTGTCCTTGTGGGGACATTTTTTTGGTCCCCATGAGGAAAACATCTTATAAATCACACTAAGTGATGTTTTTGAAAAAGTAAAAATGCAGAATGTTTCCTGTGATGGGTAGGTTTAGGGGCAGGGCCAGTGTAGGGGATAGAAAATACGGTTTGTACAGTATAAAATGCATTACGCCTATGGAATGTCCCCATAAAACATGGAAACACAACGTGTGTGTGTGTGTGTGTGTGTGTGTGTGTGTGTGTGTGTGTGTGTGTGTGTGTGTGTATATAAGCATTTTCTTTGAAATAAATAGATAAAAGTGTTTTGATCGTTTGTACTTGTAATTGTGATTCATTGCAGATCACGTCTCTCAGTTGCTTGTCTCCACGCTTGAGAAGCCAGTGTTCTTTTAAAATCTGTTCTCGATTTCAGGCTAATCTCCCACAAATTCTTTATAGCTCCTGGAAAAGCCCCTCGTGCGAGAGCACGAAACAGAGCAGCGGCAGTTGTTATTTCATCAACCCAGCGCTCCTGCAAGGCAAACGTTCGCCTCTCAGCCATAACGGCCTCTGAAACGAAATCGAATGATGAATCTGTTTAATAAAGCAGTCAGCAGGGGTGAAGATGAGACAGCAGCAGCCCTCTGTGTAATTATCCCTACTCGTATGGAGGTTTCGGCTCTGCTTCAGGGTTGCCCGTGATGTGTTGATGGAAAGTTTATTGGGGGAGCGCTTGCATTAAAAGCAGCGAGGAGTTGATATTTGTCAGGTATCATCCTCCTCATTCTGATAAGCACTGTGTGAGGCATGTTGACTACCTGCCGATGGGGTAAAAGAAGCATGACCCATCGTTGCCCTAGTCAGCGGATAGCCAGAGTTAAGAGCATCATGGGAGAGAATTCACAGCAGAGTGAGTCTGACCCAAATGAGGATCTGCGGATGGCCACGGTGGCCTATAAAACGGGCCTGTTTTGGCTGGTGCATTTGATGACCGATTGAGCTGAACACATGTGGGGCAGCTTGGTTTTCAGCTTACGTCCTTACTGGCTCTTCGGGTTTCAGTGATGCATGTGCCCGCTGCTGGCGGATCGTAACCCGCGCGCTCACGGGCATATTCGCGCACGTGTTGACCCAAGAGCGGGTTGGCGTTTCGGCCCACATTTGAAGATGACGTCAACCCGCTGCTGTCGGGTAGAATGATCCGCATCCGATCCGTTCTGCAACCCACATCCCAGTTTTGTGTCCCATATGTTCCCACGGACATTTACTCCCTGTGATGCCTTTGAGATATAAGAGAAATGCACTAAGAGGAGTCTTATTATCTTGCATTCCACTCAGATTTATCTTGTTTTGAGGACGTGTAGATATTTTTACTGGAAAACAAGACAAAAATACTAAGTTGTAGCACATTCCTGAATTTAGTGTCATTTAGTTCCTCACAAAAAAGCTACTATAATGTGTAAATTAAATCCAGCTCAGAAAGTAATGTGGCAGTACTGATGTTCAGTGATGGTATCAAATGGTACTACATTCACATTGGGATTTTATTGTTTAATTATCATACAGTACCTGTCAATAGTTTGGAAACATTAGCATTTCATTTTATTTATTTTTTAAGAATAAGTCTCTAAAAAATAAGCCTCTTATGCTCACCAAGGCTGCATTTATTGAATCAAAAAACACAAAAATGTTTAAATCAATTTGAATATATATATATTTTAAAATACCAGTTATTCTGGTGAAGTCAAAGCTGAATTTTCAGCATCATTACTCCAGTTTTCAGTGTCACATGATCCTTCAGAAATCATTCTAATATGCTGATCTGCTGCCAATGTCCCAAACAGTTGTGTTGCTTAATATTTTTGTGGAAAACATCATTCTTTTTTCTCAGGATTTTTAATTAATAGAAAGTTCAATGAACAGCATTTCATAAATAGAAATTATATAAACGTCTTCACTGTCACTTTTGAACAATTCAATGCATCCTTAATGAATACAAGTATTAATTTCTCGCTTTTTTAAAAGAAAATCTTACTCAAATGTTTAAATGGTAGTATTGTTTCCACAAAAATGTTAAGCAGCAAAAACGGTTTTCAACATATAGTCTTCTGTTAATAAGAAGAGGAAGAAGAAGAAGAAATATTTTTTGTTGTTTAATTGTGCAAATGTTTGTATTGTAAAAATCCCATTTTTGTTATGTTAAAGCATAAAATGCTTATTTACACATTGTAGTATTTGGGGTGATATTGTCTTTAATTTATGCTAATAATTTTTTTATTTAATCGAAACATTTTTAAGCGCTAATGAGAATTTGAAGAAATGTATCAGGTTTTATGATGAGGTTTGGATATTTTTTATTGAAAAATTTGACAAAAAATACTGATTAAGTTTGTAGATGACTTAGTTGATCCCCAAAAAGAATAATATTATATTTCTAGATAGTACGGTACAATGTTTAAATTATATCCCTTTCTAAAAGCACTGGCAGTATCATAGTTCATGATGGTATCAGATAATACTGCAATAGGATTTTGATATACAGTATACCATGATAATGTCTGATTGTCATATGCATATATCATGTTATTTAATCATCATTGCATAACAATGAAACACATTTCCTTCCCTAGTTCCCACAGAAAATATCTAATTTTCATTACTTTAATGCAAGTGTATTTATACATTATTGGAGTATTTGTTGTAATAATTTTATTTGTTATGCTGATTAGTTAGAATTGTTTTTAAAGTTCTAATTTACCACTTTATTTTTACTGGAAAATATATATTCAAATGATTTTTGTAGTGTAGCTACACTCTAACCCTCATGTGTTTGCTGTTTACTCTCCTTTTTTTGTATTACTTTCCTGACCTCCTTGTTGGTCATGTTTAAATGTGTTTGACCTACATACTGTGTGTCTGGGCAGCCCTGGAGAGGCGAGGTTAGAAAGGTCATCAACAGGTCTGACTCATCTCTCCTGCTGTTTCTCTAAAGCAGCCCTTCACTCTCTGGTCACCCTGCTTTTATTGAACCAACTGTCATTAAGTTATCGCTCTGCTTTGTTCTCTTCCCCTTTGCCCTGGTTAAGGTGTAGAGCTACTGCTCTTACACCTCAGTGCTTGATTTAATCCAATCAGATACGCGACTCTGCGAACCCTACCTTGACAACAGCGTTAAGCTGGTATCTTTGAGCCTTATCCGTGATTAATCGCCCATGGAACACCATGTGGGGAACTTTTGGTACAGAACATCTCACTGTAAATAACAGGGTGAGCCGAAGCCGATTTTTAAACAAGACAGTCATCCTCGTCAGGCGTGTTTAGTTTGACTATTGTAGATTAAAGTTATATTCCTGATTTTATTTTTTATACAGTGCATCTGGAATGTATTCACAGAGCTTCACTTTTTTTCACATTTTGTTGTTACAGCCTTACTCCAAAATTAATTAAAATAATTTTCCTCAAAATTCTACAAACAATACCCAATTGTGAGAATGTGAAAGAAGTTTGTTTGAAATCTTTGCAAATGTATTAAAAATAAAAAAATTAAAAATCACATGTACATAAATATATACACAGCCTTTGCCATGACACTCAATTGACAGCACAATTGAGCTGAGGTGCATCTTGTTTCCACTGATCATCCTTGACATGTTTCTGTAACTTGATTGGAGTCCACCTGTGGTTAATTCATTATTTGGAAAGGCACACACCTGTCTTTATAAGGTCCCACATTTAACAGTGCATGCCAGAGCACAAACCAAGCCAGAAGTCAAAGGAATTGTCTGTAGACCTCTGAGACAGGATTGTATCAGGGCACAGATCTGGGGAGGGTACAGAAACATTTCTGCAGCATTGAAGGTCCCAGTGAGCACAGTGGCCTCCATCTTCCGTAAATGGAAGAAGTTTGGAACCACCAGGACTCCTCAGTAAAAGGCAAGTGACAACCCACCTGGAGTTTGCCAAAAAGGCACCTGAAGGACTCTTAGACCATGAGAAACTAAATTCTCTGGTCTGATGAAACAAAGATTGAACCCTTTGGCCTGAATGGCAAGCGTCATGTCTGGAGGAACCAGGCACCGCTCATCACCTGGCCAATACCATCCCTACAGTGAAGCATGGTGGTGGCAGCATCATGCTGTGGGGGTGTTTTTCAGCGGCAGGAAATAGGAGATTAGCCAGGATCGAGGGAAAGATGAATGCAGCAATATACAGAGACATCCTTGAGGAAAACCTGCTCCAGAGGGCTCTGGACCTCAGACTGGGGCGAAGGTTCATCTTCCAACAGGACAACAACCCTAAGCACACAGCCAAGATAACAAAGGAGTGGCTACCGGACAACTCTGTGAATGTCCTTGAGTGGCCCAGCCAGAGCCCAGACTTGAACCCGATTGAACATCTCTGGAGAGATCTGAAAATGGCTGTGCCAACCTGATGGAGCTTAAGAAGAACGGGAGACACTTCCCAAAAATAGCTGTGCCAAGCTTGTAGCATCATACTCAAAAAGACTTGAGGGTGTAATTGGTGCCAAAGGTGCTATTGAGCAAAGGCTGTGAATATTTATGTACATGTGATTTCTTTTTTGTGTTTTTTATTTTTGACAAATTTGCAAAGATTTCAAACAAACTTCTTTCACGATGTCATTATGGGGTATTGTTTGTGGAACTCTGAGGAAAATAAAGAATTGAATCAATTTTGGAAAAAGGCTGTAACATAACAAAATGTTGAAAAAGTCAAGTGCTGTGAATACTTTCCGGATGCACTGTAAATGTATGTGTGTGTGTCTTTATATATACAGTATATATATATCATATTGTATACTGTGAATGTACTATACACACTATATACATTAACATTACGGCACAGTGAATTTTGTTTTATTGTTTTAATATATTTAATATATTTAAAAAAAATATGTTATGCATTTTATGGTAAACCCATATCCTTTTCTAATGCTGCATATAAATCTATTTAACAGAAATATTTATAGACAGTTACAATATTAGCATGAATACAAACAAGAGCCATTAAAAAATCCTCGTATTGAAAAGATGCATTTGCCCTCCAAACGCTTTGATTAGCATAAACATCACATCACTGTTTGTAGCCTTGGCAGAAACCAAGCCAATGTGCCGACACAAATTTCCAGAGGGCTGACGCATTAAAAAGGCCAAGCAGACAGTCAGCACCAATCCGCTGTACAGTAGAAGAGCTCAAACCAGCTATCAGCCGCTGGGGTGCATCCCTTCTGAAGCAATACATTGTAATGCTGTTTCTGTAGCCGTTTTGCAATGAATCTGCTGGCTGGGCGCCCGCTATGCTACTGTTACATAATCCATCACTTCCTTGCAGACGGCCCTCTCCAATAATTCAACTGTCAGAGCCTTATACAGGCAGAAAGAAAGGAGGTGCAGACATTAGACTCATGCTAACAAATACATACAAGCATGTAGCATTAGCGGCGAGCAGGGTTTGAAGCTTGATCTCTGCAAAATACTGCTCTGATACACTAGCAGAGCTTTGAACTGTCTTTTTTGAAGTGTTTCTGCAGATACGAGGGAGCACCGCTCCTCATCATCAGCCATTTTAGGAGCACCATGCTATCACACACATCATGTGCTATTATCATCATTATAATTATTGCTATCATTGCTCTTGCCTCGCCACAGGCTCTTATCAAAGGGGAGCTCGTTCAATGGCTGCATATATATATAACGCTAATACATGTCTAAAATGAGGAAGGGTATGTGTTAACCCGATTCAAATCGGGGGTATCTTTGTGCATAATTAGACAAACCTTTCATCAAAATTACTGTGATATTAGCGCCATTGAAAAGAGCCCACGATTATGCTGGAAATGGGTCTTCCTTGGAGTTCAATCAGCCTGATAAGTAATCTGACATGCTTAAACCTTGTTTATGAACTTTTCCTGTGAACTTATGTGAACTAAATGTATATATTTAAAGTTAAAATGATTTTGTACTTAAAATCATTTTAACTTTAAATATATACATATATATATATATATATATATATATATAAATGTATATATTTAAAGTTCAAATGATTTTGTACTGTGACATTATTTATTATTATCAAGTCATCATGAAATAAAAATAGGCCCTATTTACTTTGTTAGTGCTCATTACTAGTGCACATTAAAAACTATTTTAACAATGCAGTTTTAAAAATAAATTCTCATTAGAATAATAAATAAATATTATTTATTTATTACTTGATACTTGAAATATATATATATATATATATATATATATATATATATATATATATATATATATATATATATATATATATATATATATATATATATTTTTTTTTTTTTAAATGTAACCTGGAAATGTTTTTGTGATATTCACTCATAGTACAGAAAAAACAACATGGTATTCATATTATTTGCTACTGCTACTTATCTGATTTATTTATGTACCGTAATAGAAGCCTTTATAATCATTATTATTTATTCCTTTATTTTACCGCATTACAGTAATACAAATGTAAAGAAAAAAATTATGTTTAGTTTTGTTTAAAGGGGTCCTATAATGCCCTTTTCACAAGATATAATATTAAGTGTCCAGAATGTGTCTGTGAAGTTTCAGCAAAAAATACACCACAGATTATTTATTATAGGATGTTTTGAAGCACCTTTTTGAGTGGCAGCAAAAACACTGTTCCCTTTCAGTCGGTCACGTTCATACGTTTACAGTCGTACGTCTCCGTTCCCTCCTTCGGGGAACGAGGGTTACATACGTAACCGATATGTTTTTGTGTGTGTCTCTTTAAATGCAAATGAGCTGCTGCTCCCCATCCCCTTTTCAGAATAAGCCTTATCAAGTCAAGTCACCTTTATTTATATAGCGCTTTTTACCAGAGATGGGACCAAGTCACACATGTGCAAGTCTCAAGTAAGTCTCAAGTCTGAACCTTCAAGTCTCAAGTAAGTCCCAAGTATTTTTTTCTTGGGCAAGTCAAGTCAAGTCACAGGCTATGTCAAGTCAAGTCAAGTCCTGTAGTAGGTCAAGTCAAGTCCAAGTCAAGTCACCTTATTATTGTAATTTGACCTGCAGAATCCATTAGATGGCTACAGTACTCAATGGCTGCATGTAGGCTGAACTATATGAACCACTGTATAAAACGAATTTGATCTCATACGTTTTTGACTATCACAAGTTAAAATTGTAATTTTAAAAAAACATATCTGTTAGGTGAGACTATACAAAGATGCCAAAATATGCTTAGATAAATGTGACCATGCTATAAGGAAAATACAAAGAAAGTAGTAGATCATTTATCGTTTATTTCAAACAAAAAAAAACTATCAAATTTCAATAACTAATTGGTACCAAATGGGTAAGAATGTTGCATGCTTGCAACGTGCTGTTCGTCTTTTGCCATCTTGCGAATAATTGTTGAAGCCGAAAGCGATGACCCTCTGTACCCCTCCGGCTGACATGTTGATGTGATATCTGATCTAAGTGGGCGTAATGTGCGTACAGGAAGCTATTCTCAGCCTGTGCTCCAGCTGGGTCAACTTTATTTTTTTAAATAGTTTATATATTTTATATTCAAACTGAAAACATGATGTGATTAACACTCAAGTCATTGAAGTCATCGTGTCTCAAGTCAAGTCAAGTCCCGAGTCTTTAACTTCCAAGTCAAGTCTCAAGTATTTAATTTTTTTGTCAAGTCACAAGTCATAAAAATAGCGACTTTAGTCGACTCGAGTCCAAGTCACCAAGTACCTTGTACACAAATCACCTTTGTGAATGTGCTGGTTAGGATGCTATATGGAGGCTAAAGTTACTATTGTCTCTGTATTCATAGAGATCAGCGCTATTTCATTAGTTTTCATTTTAAGAAGTAATGAAAGTGTGCTTCTGAATTGTACAGGCGGTGAGCATTTTCGGGTTAAAATTACAATCTCTGGTCTTTGTGAATACAGTAAGAGACAATAGTAGCTTTAGCCACATTAGCACATTCAGAAAGGCGATTTGCAAACACACACACATTATAAAGTGCAATACTTCTGGATATAAAGTTGGATCAAGAAGAGTTGGATTTGATCCATCTTTGAGAAGCAACTTTTGTGCAAATCCTGCGCTTACTGACCCTCGTTTGCAAAGCAGTCCAGTGTACAATGATTCACACAATTTAGCTCATTTCATGGGCACATTCCCTTCAAAAATGAAATGAATCCACTGTTATTACAGCCAAAAACAGAACAGTTATAATGTTTAATACACATTTTTATGACTAGCTGCTCTAGTCTATTTTTGCCATGGCATTAGAACTGGTAGATAGTTGTTGCTTGCAAAAACAAAATGGCGGCACTGTGGGTGGAAACGTGCAGATTAAGGGCTGGTATATAAAGATCCCCTTTCCTACATCACTAGGGGAGTAAAATCTGAGTGGCACATTTTTTACATGCTTGCAGAGAAAAGCTTACCAAAACAAAGTTATTAGGTTGTCCCTTTTCACATTTTCTGAGTTGGTAGATGCGCTGTGGTACTGATTATAGCACCTATAGCGCGGAAAAAGTCAGATTTTCGTAATGATTAGAATGAAAAAATCGAAATGGTTTTAAAAAATATAATTTGTTATTTTTTTCTTTTGATTGTGAAATAGATGGTGGTGTTGCTTTATTTAGATTGCTCTCTATATGCCTCTAATCTTTAACGTTCCTCTCATATTAGCATGTGTTTTCCACTGGCACAGTTGGTGGAGCTGCCGCTCAAATCCATGTCCTAGGTGAATCCCCTTGGAGAGACACCAATGTCCTGAAATTCCTCTTGTTAGAGGGATCTCACATGTGATTGTGTTTGTGTTGATTGAGTGTGGGTATGTGTGTTGAGTAGGATTAGCTGAAGAACTGGCACTACTTCAGTCTGACACACAGTGTTAAGCCAACAGTGGCCTTCTGACGGCTCATCAAAGCAGGTTGGCATGAGCTCCCGGTGCCACACACCGAGCATGAGGATGACTGAGAGATTGAGGTCAATGGGGGCTGCTGATAGATGAGCCTCTTATGACCTCTTATATTTTTAATATATATTACTGAATATCCTAAGCTATACTGTGACCGAAACATAAACTTAAGGCCACAGTATATATATATATAGGCCTGTCATCCAGGACCTTCGCAGTGCTTTTATACAGAGTTCTCTGTCTACATTTGACTTTATATATAGCCTCGACTATCCCACCAGTAGTGAAATGGGATTAGTAAACTGGAAAGTCATTGTTCTGTGCAGTTCATGTTTAAGATGGCTGGGGAAATGTGTATGTGGTACTGCAGAGAGAAAACCTGATTACCACCTGAAGAAGACTCACAGAATGACCACAAGCATCATCCCTGGAGAGATTCAGAGCCCATGGAGAAGAGAGAAATAAAAAAATGTGACTGTCCGTTTGGCAGAGGCACGTCACATGGCATCGCGCCTTTAAATCTGAATAAAGTCTCAGAGACATTATTTCATATAGAGCACATGTCAGAGTGTCAGTATGGAGCTATATTAATGCAAATGGGCCTTCGAACCTGCCACGCCGTCAGGGCTTGGTAGAGAAATCATCTGAAGAGAGTTTTGACAACGTTATTTTCAGAGTTATGGTGGCATGGTAAGTAGATTTGCCCTGACGGGTTTTTGAATGGATTTTACCCTGAAGTCAGTGTGTGATGAGAAGTGCTACTGAAACTCAGCATGTACTTCAGGTTTGCTTGCCCATTTTATGGCACTGAAGACGCAATACAGATCTTTAGCAAATGAAACCATGTGTATGGTGGGAATGAAATTAGGGCTGTCAATTTGTAACATTAAAGGTAGGGAGTCGGGACATAGCAAACCGACACCAAATAACTAGCGCTGATGAAAGCCGACTGTGTTGTAGCCTCGCATCGCCTGCGTCTTCAAAATTAAAATGTGTTCATATTTACGGTCATGTTCTTGTGATAAACATCAGCGCATCTCATTTGATGTAGGAGCTTACGACAAAGTATGACGTGTAATGGTGCAGTTGCGGTGTCCCACTTAGGGGACTATTTTCACCCTTACCCTTAAGATGTTGTGTAATTATACTACGGAAGCCCTAAGAGGCCATGGATAAGTATTATTTTTCTTTCTTATTTTCTCTTATTTTGTGATCTCGAGATCACGACTTAAGCCCAGTTTATACTTCTGCATCGAGTGTACGCTGTACCTACGCCATAGGCTGTGTGTTGCACGCGTAGCCTACGACGTACCCTGGCATGCACCTCTCCAAAAATGCAACAACGCAAGTGCTGTGATTGGTCTGCCAGAACCCCTGCCTCAGTGGTACACATGCTCCCTATGCATGTGTAATGTATAAATTGGGCTTAAAGGAACACTCCACCGTTTTTAGAAATAGGGCTTATTCAACATCTTTCCTACATTTAGTTTGGCAGGGTCCCCGCTAGCTTAGCTTAGCATAATGAATGGAATCCTATGTTGCCAGCTAGCATGTCCCGAGTAAAAGTGATCCCAAAAAAAAAACCCTCCTAATTACTTCTTGTGGCCTGCGTATTCACAACGAGTAGGCTACAAATAGCGATGCAGATTAAGACTAGGCGATTTCCTAGGCAGATGTTGACTTGGGACTATATTATGGGGAAGCACAGGCGAAGCACTGCTACTTGGGCACAGAGATATCACGCAACACATGAAATCCCCAAACTTCCGTCAACATGCCAGATCCAGAACCATACTTCTATGAACCAGAGTTTTCAGAAGAGTAGCTATGCCTGCGTGCTTTGGAAATAGAACGACTGGAGGCAGAGGTTGCAATCGCTCAACAGCCGGAGGACGTGAGGATGAGAGCCAACACGAACGGGTGGTGTGAGTGTGGTGGAAAATGTCACTCTGTGATATCTCTGTCCCCAAGTTGCAGTGCTTTGCCTGTGCTTCCCCATAATATAATCCCAAATCAATATCTGCCTAGGAAATTGCTTAGTCTTAATCTGCATCGCTATTTGTACTCGGTGTGAATACGCAGGCCACATGCTAACTGGCAACATAGGATTCCATTCATTGTGCTAAGCTAGCAGCGACCCTGCCAAACTAAAACAATGCATGCACTGAGACAAAAATGCATTTGCCCACATATCTAAATGTAGGAAAGAAGTTGAATAAGAACTATTTCTAAAAACGGTGGAGTGTTCCTTTAACTGCACATCGACGCGGACAAGAACGCAGAAAATGAAAATATACGCGTAGCCCACAGGGAATAGACTACGGCGCAGAAGAATAAATCAGCCTTTAATCTTTTTTAAGTTACAGAACTGCACCAACAGGTGGCAGAACCAACTGTAACTGACGGTATGCGGTATATCTTATCCACCTTTCTGTATTAGACAGTTCATATCGGCCCTGTGAAGACCTTTCGTGATCGCTATCATTTGTGCAGTATTGTGTGCATTAAGTAATTGACTTAACTAATGTTAAATGCTCGAATATGATTATTTCGCTTAAAAGTGTTGTGTCTGTTATCATTAAGTTCTAACTGCTAGACCCATGACTCATCACAGTTTCATTACCGCAATAGCTTTCGGTTTGATATTAAACTTATTGCTTATTAAAACTAAATGTTACTGTATTCTGTTTGCACCTTATTGTGCATCTTTAAGACACCATTTTAATCATCATTCTGTCTCTGTTTTTGAGGTTGCATTTGATAGGTCTTGTAAGCTCTTTGTGAAAACACGTCAATATCCCAAAGGGCAGAGTGGATGTATGAGGCAATTAGAACCAGTATATCTCTCATTAAGCAGGTTGTTCAGTTCCTCCATGGATTCTAGATTGTTCCACAGTTAATTTAATCAATGCATTTATTGCTTTTGTCTTCTGAACTTACACATGACCCTGGAAATCTTTTTTCAAATTCCATAATTTCCCCCAATGTAGGATTTTTAGGTTTTTTAAATGGAAAATGAGAAAATTAGTGAAATATATATTTTTTTTGCTACTTATTATTTTATTTGGTAGCAGAATTAACTATTTTTGATTGCCTGTCAATGGTTAAACATGCTATTTGCCTAGTTATTGTTGTAGTTACAAACTCGACCAGTAGGGGCTAACTGCCAAACATAACCAACCAAACCTTGACCTCCTGGGTGATTCCATTCTTTTAATTTGAACTATTTAAATACCATGGATTATATATCTCACAGTATGTACAGGCGTGCCACATTACATTTTCAGAATGCAGTCTGAAATGGTTCGTTCCTATGATCAACAGTGTCAGGAGACCATGTTAACAAGGTACCTGAGATAAAGGTTGCATGATCTTGAGTCTACACTGGAATTAGAACTTGCACATGTTAACTTTCAGATAGGCAACTAATTCTGGATTGCAGCCTGCTACCTACCCCATCCATTCCACCCCCATTCCAACAACTCAGGGAGCTCTCAGCACCCTTCCTCACGACTATAACACCAACACACTGTGTTGTTATTGAAAAGGGCTGAAACGTGTGTTTTGTTTGGCTGGACCTCTGGCTCCTATGCAGAAAAGTGTGAGCAGCGTGCCAGGCAGCCCCTGAAGAAAAGCCCTTAATCCAATCAGACAAGCCCGAACTCAGAACAATAGAGCACACGGCGTAGGAAGTCCAAATCCTGCAGTCACAGCAAAAGCCCCTCTGAATGTAATGCTGTCATGCCAAGCAGAGGAGAAGCAGATGGACTTTCCCCGCTGCAGAGGGGTGGGGTGCTGCAGGCTGATTGAAGAAGGGAGCTGCATTGCTGTTCAGTTGTCAGCTCTCTAATTTAAAGCGTAGTTAGTGCACAAGGTGCCATGTCTTATGCGTGAGTCTTTATTATCACCCATGTATTCAGAAAATTTCATGTTGGTGTAATGCAAAGAATTGGTCTGTCTTCCATAAACATGCTGAATTACACTTAATTTCAGGAATCGACAACCTTGCTCGTTTAAGCTGATGCCCCCTGGCCGCTGTGTCGTCCATTTGTTCAACGGCAGACAAGTGGATGAGGGACTAGCAGTAACAGTACCTCGGAGCAAACCACACACATAATTGCAAGCATCTCCGCCAGCACGAGTTGCCACAGTTTTCCATTTTTTGGTGTGTGCACTCATTTATTCTGACAGCCCTGACTTGCTTGTCAACGTGACTGCTCTGGGCAAGAACAATGACTCATTGAACCCTATCCATCCATACATACATACAATTTTCACATTTTTTTCCCTTTTTTGTGAGTCTAAGAAAGAGTCTAATCCAAATGTTGGTCTGGCTTGGCATATATGGACATGCGGAAGAGGGTGCTGGAAATGCAGGCACTGTGCAGTCTCTGTTCATCACAAACAACATTGGTCATGGAAAAAAAAAACAAGTTGTTTTGGAGTTATTTTGGAAATATTAAGTCAGTATGCATTGGCCGGGAATCGAACCCAGGCCTCCTGCATGGCTGCCGAGAATTACCTTCTTTTGTTGTTGTCTCGCCAGGATTGAGGTCAGCCTTAATACATGTGAAATTTGTTGCTTTCAAAGGTACTTTTGCCTTGGCTGGGAATCAAACCCGGGCCTCCCGCATGAAAGGCATAAAATTCTACCACTGAACCACCAATGCTTGTAGTGACTGGCTTTTGCTGTTGTCTCACCGGTATTTCACAGGCCTTCTTTAGAACATGTGAAATTTGTTGCTTCAAAACATACTTTTGCATTGGCCAGGAATCGAAGCCGGCCCTCCCACGTGGCAGGCGAGAATTCTACCACTGAACCACCAATGCTTGTAGTGGCTTCCTTTTGCTGTTGTCTCACTGGGATTTTCACAGGCCTTCTTTAGACTTAAATGTTTTGCCCTCAAAAAGACCAACCCGACCTAAGGGGTGGCAGGCGAGAATTCTACCTCTGAACCAGCAATGCTTGTAGTGACCTTGTTTTTTTGATGGTTGTCTCACCAGGTTATCAGAGGTTATCTTTAAAACGTGAAATTTGTGGCTTCAAAAGGTACTTTTGCATTGGCTGGGAATCAAACCAATGCCTGGTGAGAATTCTACCACTGAACCACCAATGCTTATGGTGACCGTTCTCTGCTGTTGTCTCACCGGGATATCAGAGGTTATCTTTAGAACATGTGAAATTTGTGGCTTTAAAATGTACCTTTGCATTGGCCTGGAATTGAACCCAGGCCTCCTGCATGGCAGGTGAGAATACCACTGAACCACTAATGCTAGTAGTTACCATTTTTGACTGTTGTCTCAACGGGATTGCACAGGCCTTCTTTAGAATATGTGACATTTTTGCCCTCAAACAACTTTTTTGACCGTGAATCGAACCCATCCTAACGGGTGGCAGGCGAGAATTCTACCTCTGAACCAGCAATGCTTGTAGAGACTGGTTTTTGCTGTTGTCTCACCGGGATATTAGAGGTTATCTTTAGAAAATGTGATAAAAAAAATCAACGTGCCTAATAATTCTGCACGCAGTGTATGTGACCATGTCTCTGTAACCTCTTAAGCCCTTCCCTTATAGCGGTTTAGGGCTTTAAAAAAATTTAGCTTTTTTTAATAGAAAAAAATGCAGAAGAAAAAATTGATATATTTCATTACACCCTAAATTAAACGCTCTCTAAAAAAATCAAATTATTCTATAAATAATATGTAAATAATTACTTTTTAAATAATGAATTTTCGAAAAATCATTCAATTTTGCACAAAAAAAAACCAATGTTTATTTTGCCAATGTGTATCCTTTAAATAATGTTTTTTTTTTTTTCCATGTCTGAAATATTTCATGACTGACATAATATAATAAACATGGTAATTTAATGTAAAATGCTAATGCTGTTTTTCTTTGTTTGTTTTTCAGTCTTAAGACTACTCTGAAAAAGAAATTAACAAATGATACGGTGGATCTTTCTGGTATCCCGCTCTCTGGCCGTGATTTGCATCGTGTGGCATACTACCTTCAGAACAACGGTTCACCTGTGACAGCAGTGGACATCAGCTTCACAGAGCTCCAGGATGAGAGTTTGCGGCTTCTTTTACCATTCTTAGGAGCACTTCCCAAACTCACCACACTGGCCATCAACGGTAACCGGTTGACTGTAGCTATCCTTAAAGACCTGATAGAGGTGGTTAAGGACCCCAAAACGTTTCCTAGTTTGGCCTGGGTGGATCTGGGCAACAACGTGGACATCTTTACTGTGCCTCAGCCATTGCTGGTCGCACTACGCAGACGCTTTGGAATGAGAAGCAGCCTACCTACCATCTACGAATACAGTGAAGGCCAGGGCAGCAGCTACTGCCTGGAGACTTCTACTGAGGAAATCAGTGTGTTTGAGGAGGAAGCGGAGGATGAAGAGGATGAACTGGAAGACCATCTGGTGCTGGAGCCCTGGAGTGTAGAAGAGAAAAACACACTGCATTTCTGTGAGAGGTGATGGACTCTGGTTCCTTGTGGTTTGGTATTGCTCTTTTGTTATTCTTATACTCCAAATCGGGGGCCAGTGTATCAACATTTTAAAAGCATGAAGCACCCCTTCACCACAAAACCAAACTTGAGTGCCATGAGATGAAATGGTTATGTAAAGTCGGTGCATGGAGGTGGGATTTAGAAAGAATTGAAGGAAGAACGAGGACATGTTCCACACTCCCACCATCTTTATTCTTAGTCCAGTTGCTGCAGAAAGCACCAGCCAATCTATTGTTTGCAATGTTAAACTTAAATTTAGGATCAAACACTGACTGACCACATATAACAAACGTGTAACACGTAAAACCATTACAACAGGCAATGTCATTGCCGCCCACATCAGAAGCTGATGTGAAACTTTTACGTTTTGCTTGTGACAGATACAGTCAAATGCTCCCCTCTGAGAAAGCTTTTGTCCAGGGTATATTCGCCTCAATTAGAAGAGAGCGAGGAGGGGTGAGGGAGGAGAGAAAAAAGACTGCTGGAGTGCCTGCGTGCTAGAAAAGAGACTGTCTATGATGTCTATGTTTTTGAGTCTGTGTGTGTGTGTGTGTGTGTTGTTCTGATGCAAATGTAGCTTTAGCCGAGCTCATTAAACAGGACACACAGGCAGCCGAGAGACTAACAATGCCACATGACCGACGTGATTATTTTTCTTGAAATCTCATCCAGCTAGCAATGAGAGATGACACATAAACACCTGACAGTGTTTCATCAGCACAAGAAACATGTTTGTATGGTCACGGTGGAAATTATTTCAGTGATTTTATAGAAAAAATTTATTTGATTCATTTCAATATTTTGTATTTTTTAAATACATTTAATGTAAGTGCTCATTTATTAATTATTAATGCCGTGTGTGTGTGTGCGAACGCATGAGTGTTTGACAGTAAATGTGACCTTTTGAGTTGTTTTATGATGCCCTTTGCTCCACAGGTGGTGTTTCCTTTACAGACGCGTGTCTGATTTGCACTTTAAATGGCGGGCTTTTCCAGTTGGCTGGTCGTTTTTTTTTTGTGTGTCATGTTTCAGTTTTCATTGTAGTTCAATGTGTTTAGTTCTAGTCTAAATGTCACTAACGGTGTGTGATTCTAATGGCTTTGAGCACCTGGATGTTCTTTATCGTTCTGTTTTATAATAAACACTAATGAATGATTGTTGTGTGCTTGCTATGTGAAATAAACACTGTTTGTAAAAAAAAAGGACATCGTGTTTGTGAAATCCCTTTTTTAAGGGACTGCTTTTGACAACGTGTTGTAGATACAGGAACAGGATCCATCCGGTTTTTGACCTGCCAGATGTGGTTTTGTCTAATCTGTCTCCCAGAATTGATGTAATTACATTAGTCAGCAGTGCTGTCAGTAAATACTGGGATGTGCCATTAAACTTTCACCATCAAAAAAAGGCGGTAACACCATGGTTCTGTACTTATAAATGATGATATTTACTGTTTCACGCGTTCACACTTACATATACTTTATAGAGAGTCAATTTAAATGCGTATTTGGCGTGCGCTGTCCGGGGAGAGAGCTTCGAGCTCGGACTTTGGCCCGAACCCAGAGTACCCTCCGTATGTAAGTGGTTTAGAGCTAAAAAAAAAAAAAAGGACCAAACTGTGGAGAAGGGGTGATGGAGGGATGCTGATAAACTGTCAACAAAATGGAGGTAAGGCGGCTGCGTATATATACACCTCTTGTTGATTAGCTGAGTGCTCTCCAGCTGTGTCAGTATCTGAAAGTGATCCTCCCGAACCTCATTTAATAAAAATGTCATATATGGCGCTCCACTGTACTTCAAAGAACATTTACAGTATGTCCAAAAACATTATTATATGCAACATACGAAATATTTTAGCTAGTGAGTATATGCTTTCCAGTATGTGGTGCTATCTTGTGCAAAACGAAAAGCTCGAAGTTTTCTTTCCCTCTTTATTTCTCATCCTGGTGTGATCAATACAGAGGGTTTCTCGGTGTCTCTGTTTGCCTAATGAGAACAGTGCTCTGCGTTAGCAGACAGCACTTTCTTAATGAGACTCCATAAGTCATTTCAACAGCTGACAGCTTTCACAGGCAGCCTCTGGATCTCTGCACCATATATGGCGCTTTAATTCACTAATGTAGCTTTTCTACTTTACTCAGTAACTTCTCCTTCTTATTTTGATGTTTAGGATGTTTTATTCATATAGCTCCTTAATCATAGAACAAAATGACAAACGTTTAGGATTCATTAATTTCCCTCCCTTAATAATAAATTTTCCTAAATAATTCCCTTAATTATTCATGTGATTTCAATGAAAATATTGGGTAAAGCTTTACAATAAGGTTCATTAGTTAACAAACTAATAATAAACAATACATCTACAGCATTTATTAATTTTAATATGTTTAGTAATTTTTTATAAACCTTTAGTAATTTTAAAATGTTAATTTACTAACACATTATTAAAATCAAACATTGTATTCTTAACACAAGTTAATGCACTGTGAACTAACATGAACAGTGAGCAGTTGTAATTTTATTAACTAATGTTGACAAAGATTAATAAATACTGTAACAATGGCATTAACTCATGTTAACAAATAAGACCTTATTGTAAAGTGTTACTAAATATTGTAAATTATTATCTTAATACAAGGTGGTCTTTATGTATAAATAAATTTAAAAAAAATGTTATCCTGGTATTTGCACTGCTCAAATTTTATAGCGAGATGATTTAAATGAAAATACATATTTTTAAATTCATACATACACTGTAAAAAATGATTTGTTAGTTTGACTTGAAAAAGTAAGTTACCTGGTTGCTTTAAAATTTTGAGTTCATTAAAACTAAAAATGTAAGTTACTACAACGAGTGATTTTGCTGTTTCAACTAATATTTTGTTCTTTAAATTAAAAATGTTTTTTTAACTTAGTTTTTTAACATTGTTTTGATGTCTTAACTTAAGATTAAATCTTAAGTTAACTTACAAATTTAAGTTCAATCAACTTCGTATAGTTTGTTGTAACAATTATCTAAGAAGTTTACATGCTTGCCTTAAAATTTTGAGTTAAATAAACTTCAACACAAGTTAACTTGACAAAACCTTTTTTTTTAACTAATTCTGGAATAACAGCACAAATAACCAAAACTTTAACATTCACATTTATTATAAAATTCTCAAAAATGTATTCATTGAAAAGGTTATAAAACACAACCTCCTCCTCTAACACAACAACCACATCAACTATTTCCTTTGGGAGGTGGTTCGCAGTGTTCTCCTCTGTGACCACCAAGATTCCAACATTCATCCCCTTCACCACCTCTTCCTCATCAGTTGGCTAATGAGAGAAAAAGGAAATTATTATGAATAACAAAATCACACATTTAAAAAGCCATTTGTAGGCTAACAATGAATCAATTTTAAACAGAGACCTGCCCAGAATAATATGTGAATAATCTATAGTACAATTAATGGTAAATATTCTTTAATGTTTTAATTATTTTAAAACAATAATTTAATACATTTAGGTCTTGGCCACATCAGTTTAAAATAGCTTAAAAATATTTCAGTTACTCCAAAGAACTTTACAGTCTTCCAGGGGTAGATCCCCTCCACTGAAAAAGATAATGTATGAAGTTTTAGCATCAATATGGTGATGTGTGCGATACCCAGTAAAAAAAATCCTTAGCATTGAGCCCAAACTTTATTAAAGGATTAGTTCACTTTTAAATAAGATTTTGCTGATAATTTACTTACCAAGATGTACATGTCTTTCTTTCTTAAGTGGAAAAGAAATGAAGGTTTTTGATGAAAACATTCCAGGATTTTCCTCCATATACTGGACTTCAATGGACCCCGAACGGTTCAAGGTCCAAATGACAGTTTCAGTGCCGCTTCAAAGGGCTTTAAACCATACCAGACGATGAATAAGGGTCTTATCTAGCGAAACAATCAGTCATTAAAAAATGTGTACAAAATGTTTTAAGTTATAAGCACAAATGCTTGCCTTGCTCTGTTCTGTGATGCGCGTTCGTGGCGTCACGTAATACGCACCGTTGAAAAGGTCATGCTTGGCGTAAGCAGAAGTACAGAGTCAGTGTTTACAAATGTGCGGAAGGAGGATTCAAAATCGTCTGACATCGTTGTTTTACCTTTAACACCTTTTTTTTTTGGTAAACTGCGTTTGACTTAGTATGTTTGACTTTCAACGTAATTGTGTATTACGTGACGCCTAACGCATAGTACAGAACAGAGCAAGGAGAGCATTTGTAGGTATAAAACAAACTTTTTTTTTTAAATGACCAATGGTTTCGCTAGATACGAAAAAAACCTTCATTTATTTTCATAAACCTTCATAATCTAATTATGGTTTTAAGATTTTTTTTTTTTTTTACTAATATTGCAATTGCGATTTAATATGCGATTCTTTTTTAAGCTCTTTATCTTCTGTATTATTCAAAATTCAACTGTATTATAAAACATAATCTTTTTTTTATTATTCTTTTTAAAATAATTACACAAATTTAATTAAAACAACAGCATGTTAAGAAATATAAACTATAATATAGCTTCAAAACATAAAATCTAGTAAATAATAAAGAGGAACAAAAAACATATTACAAGCAATGAACAAAGAGTGCTTTGACCTGTGAGTGATTTTCTCATCTTTACTGTTGTTTGATTATTATTAATGACATAATAGACAGCGGGAGATCTGCATTCACACTAATGCAAAGATCTTTATAAGCTGTGGCTCGTCATGTCTGTTTAATCCCTTAAAACATTTTGCATTAGGAGTGTACGAGCGCTCTTCACGAAGCGAATCTGAAAGCCTTCTGTCAGCGAGTTTCCTATTTTTAATTTAGAAGCACTACACTCCAAACAACATAAATTAAGTATATCAACCAAATATCCTATACAAATTCCAGACCCCACAATTTGAATATTACATTTTTTTTTTTTACAATTTCTAGGACACATTTCTCAAAATGTTGGTCACTTTTTCAATTTTGAAAAAGTACATAAAGTTTTGGTAATGGTTGTCTGTAAGAGATAAGTATTTATGCAAAGAAAGATAATCTGAAAGATATATTCATTGAATGTATTTTGGCCAAAGCAGTGATAAAACCATCCAGATTAGCCCACATAGACCACCACTGTTAAGAGTTTTGAAAAAAGTAAACCAAGTACTGAAAAAATGGGTCCTAACAATTCTTAAAAAACAAAAAACAAGGAAAAAGCTATGTTCAAATATTACATTTTACTATTATGTGAAAAAAAAAAGTGTTTTATGTTTTAGATTTGGTAGTTTAAAAAGAGCCAGTTTATAAAGTAGGGCAATACTGTATAATGTTACCAAAGTAAGGGTTATGTATGATCACTTGGAGTTTAACTCTTATGTGTCCCTCGGGATGTTTTCAGCCACTAGGGGGTATTTTTGAGTCTTAATTTGGCCATAACTTTCTCTGTGTTTTAGCAAATGGAATGATTTTTGGTGACAAATCTTATTTTTACACAGATTTTGGGAAAATTTTGACAAACTCAACGATACACTGTGGGCAAATTCACTACCCTTTCGTTACCCTGGTGGCTGAAAACAGCCACTAACTTAAACTGAAGTAAAAATGTATCAGATACATTTAAAAAAAACTTTTTTTTTTGCATAAATCTATTAATCAACTTCAGTCCTGTTCAAAACTACCAAATGTTTAAAAAAAAGTCAGGATTTTAACCCTTTAATTGCCAATTTCATAAATGATGTCACTGATTTAGGGGAAAAAAACACACAAAATGACTGATTTTCAATATAAAATGTAATTGATGCCTGGATTTTTTTTTAACCTCTAATCACAGTCTTGGACATGTCAAAGATTAGAAACAACATTGGCTTTGATGCATTGTTAGTTTTTACGCACTATCAAGATTTTATTTTTTTCTCCCTCATTTATTCCTCGTGGCTGTTTTTGCCCCATTGACTTCCATTATAACCACATTTTTTGATTGCAACGCCATGAACCACATACCCATATATTTTTGATTGTTGATGGTTTTCCCTGTTGGGAAGAGGTAAAATTTGTAATTTTTACAGTTGATAACCAGGTGGCACCATTTACCCTTTAGATAGGACTGTGCAAAAAAAGCTTAGTTTCTGGCTTTTCTATGGACTTTTCTATGGAGTATTACAGCATATTATTGTGAGTGCGAGAGAGAGAGAGACAGAGTGTGTGTGTGTGTGTGTGTGTGTGTGTGTGTGTGTGTGTGTGTGTGTGTGTGTGTGTGTGTGTGTGTGTGTGTGTGTGTGTGTGTGTGTGTGTGTGTGTGTGTGTGTGTGTGTGTGTGTGTGTGTGTGTGTGTGTCCATTGTCACTTACCAGTGTCTGAGAAAGCTTTACTACATGGAGTAAACAAAAACAAAGTGAGTGTATTTATGCACCTGCTGCCTTTTGATGGTGAGAAGTGCAGACTAAACAAAAACGAGGAAAGAGGATTCAAACACTTGCATGCCATCCTGCTGGTCATTCGATGGTGAGAAGAGCAACATGAGTAGGGGCTTGAATTGTACCGAAGTTTTAGAAATGATTATGCAGCCTGACCCCTCCAGCGAGCTGCAGGATGTATCGCCTTCTCCCTCTGACACCACAGACTCAGGAGAGTCAGAGGTGTGACTCCAGGGCCGACATGCTATGCCATCACAAGGGTCCAGAACGTGGATTCTGTGTTCAATCTGTTTTTTATGGAGGAGATGATTGACCTCATTGTCAGCATGACCAACCTCCATGGGCGCCGCACAATGAGAAACTAGACCGGGGTGGCCAGCATAGATCTCTGTGCCTACATGGGGCTACTGATTCTGGCTGGCATCTACAGGGCCAGAGGGGAGTCCACACATTGCCTGTGGACCCTGGACCCTTGTGATGGCATAGCTCGTCGGCCCTGTAGTCACGCCTCTGGCAGGCTGAAGAAAGGGAGTGGTCTCCTCATTGGTGGAAAACCCCACTTTGCCGTTTCTCCCCTCCACCCAGATCCAGAATCCTCTGAATCCTCCACGCCTTCAGTGGAAGCTAGAGAGGATGATGAGGATGCCACAAAAAATTAGGATCTGACTCTCCTGTGTCTGTGGTGTCAGAGGGAGAAGGCAATACATTCTGCAGCTCGCTGGAGGGGTCAGGCTGATCATTTCTAAAACTTCGGTACAATTCAAGCCCATTCTCATGTTGCTCTTCTCACCATCGAATGACCAGCAGGATGGCATGCAAGTGTTTGAATCCAAGATTTTGGCTTGATTTTTCGTTTTTTGGTTCAAGGGTAAAAAAACAGATTAATAACTTCAATATTTGTTTTTCACATGTGGGCGGTCATGAGACGCCCCTTTCTGCCGATTGGTCAAGCTAATCTGAGCGTGTGACGTCATCTGTCATTCCCCAGGCCAGCGCCCGTTCAACGGGCGAACGCTTCTTAAACTGTAGCCTATATGGCAGGTCCTAGATTGGGCTTTCTTCTGTGCAACTTAATGCGTTTCACAAACAAAATTATTTCAGAAATATTAATCTGCACCCAGCCTGTTTTATTTAAATGTGTGGATTTAAACCTGCTAGACAGCGAAGAGGAGGTGCGTGCCACAGTAGGCCTAAAGCACATGCTGTAAATACAGTCATAACCTTTCTTTACAATACGCTCAGTTTTGGACAAGGGATGGTCATTGCAAATACTGTCATGAAAATCGACCGAGGGTGGGCACCGATGATGGTGAATTTAAATTTTACTGTAATTGTAGTAAACATCATAGCCGCCAGCGAGTGTGACAGATGAACAAGGTAATTGACAGGAATGACCAGGCAAAAGCGCAAGATAATTGTATTAATAAAAAAATATATGTATATATAAAGTCGGTTGAATCCAAAAAGCTCTAAATAATAACTAACTAATTTTAGTTTTGTTAAGACAACATTAGTTATTAAAAAAGACTATTAAAAAAAAGTGAAATAAAAGTTAAATAAAGGCTTACACAAATAAAACATTTAGAGCTACAGCTGCATCTGTCTCCGAGAAGAAAAAAATATCAGAGATTTGATGTTTTTGATCGACTTGATGTTTTTGAATTCTGAAACCAGAAAGAATAACTTTTGGTTTGAATGATCTGAACGCGTTCTCGGCCACGTCATACCGCAACTGACTGCATGTTCAAGGCTTACGGTTAAGGATGACCGAACATTTTACTGTACCAATCTTTTTATGGATAGTAAAATGTTGCATATACAGGACAAGTGAGCTGCCCTGTGTCCAAACCCCATGAACTCCGTCATAAAGGCAGTTAGTTACAGTCCTGTCAGACAAACTGTCCCACTTCTCTTCTGATTCATATTTCATCATAATAGTCCTATTATTCTGAAAAAGTAGCCTATAAATATATATTTATATATATTTTTTAATTAACAAAGGTTATCTTGCGCTTTTGCCTCCGCAGCTCCGCTATCCTGTCAATAATCTCGCTCATCTGTCTCACTCTCGCTGTCTCAACTGAGCGTATATTGTAAAGAAAGGTTATGACTGCAGTGCACTTGACTGAACATTGGTCTATGCTTTAGGCCTACTGTGGCACCTGCTCTTCGCTGTCTAGCGCAGTTTCACCACACAGGTTTAAATCCACACATCTAAATAAAACAGGCTGGGTGCAGATTAATATTTAATATTTCTGATATAATTTTGTTTTGTGAAACGCATTAAGTTGCACAGAAGAAAGCCAGATCTAGGACCTGCCATATAGGCTACAGTTTAAGACAACAGTATGAAGCTGCAGACTCAGAGCCTGCACCTACAGTCCCGCACTCAGAGTCCCGCATTCTCAGACCCCTCGATTTTTCGCTACAGCGCCTCCTGCTGTTCTGAAGATCGTATTACACCCTTATCCAAATGCTTTTTAAAACAATAGGATGCAATATTACGGTCTAATTTCATTTAAAGTTTAAGAAATAATATACACAAAATAACGATTTTGCAAACATATTTGCGTTCCCTGCTCAATGCAAGTGCCAAAAAATCTCTTTGTGTTCTCTGACTAACAAATTACCCAGTAGATTGTAGAGTGTGGGTTGTAATTGAAAGAAAATAACTGATGGAAGAGATAAAAATACAAATTGAACTATCTTCTGAAAAATATTATGTGATATTATATTGCTACAATGTTTATTTTTGTTTATTCAAATTCGAATATTTCTCTCAGGTCAACCTATGCTAATGGTCTAATTAACATATTATACCTTCCTAACATTACAAAACCTGTTTTTTTATATATATATTGAATGCAAAGCAAAACTCAAATAATAACAGACAAAACACCAATAATAAACAAGTCTGTACTTTATTTAGCCTAAACATCATCTTGCTGTAAACAGGACAAAGCAAAGAAGAAAGGAAGAAAGAATTGTGTTAGTGACTTTTCATCTTCAATTGCATTAGGTAAAATAATAACTGTACTTTCTGGTAGGCGACTGTTTCTTCTTTTTTCATTAGTTTGGTGATCTCTCTGTCAAATTCCTCGACTTCATTAAAAAAAAAGATGACTGCCATTTCAAAAATATTGTGTAATAATAAATGTATATATTTTTTGCAAATGCAAATTACAAGCATACCTAGGGTGATAATTATGCCTACATCTCACATAGGCCATGAATGATGGCCTGTCCATATAAATAAATAAAATAAATTTACATATAAAACATAGCATATATGGCAATAACAGAAAATAAATCTAACTGACAAACATGTTTGGGCCAGGAAAAAGAAAATTAAAAATGAACACCTGTGAAGTTCTGAGTTTCTGACTTATCCAGAAGAAATTTGAGGTATATTCAAACAAAATGGCTCATTACAGTACAGTTATTATTTTACCTAATATAATTTAACATGAAAAGTAAAGTCACTAACACAATTCTTTCTTCCTTTCTTCTTTGCTTTGTCCTGTTTACAGCAAGATGATGTTTAGGCTAAATAAAGTACAGACTTGTTTATCATTGGTGTTTTGTCTGTTATTATTTGAGTTTTGCTTTACATTCAAGATATAAAAAAACAGGTTTTTTAATGTAAGGAAGGTATAATATGTTAATTAGACCATTAGCAAAGGTTGACCTGAGAAAAAAAATGGAATTTGAATAAACAAAAATAAACATTGTAGCAATATAATATCACATACTATTTTTCAGAAGTTTAATCTGTAATTGTATCTCTTCCATCAGTTATTTTCTTTCAATTACCACCCACACTGAAAAAAAAATCTACTGGGTAATTTGTTAGTCAGAGAACACAATGAGATTTTATTTTGGCACTTGCATTGAGCAGGGAACGCAAATATGTTTGCAAAATCGTTATTTTGTGTATATTTATTTGTTAAACTTTAAATGAAATAAGACCGTAATATTGCATCCTATTGTTTTAAATGGCATTTGGATAAGGGTGTAATTCGATCTTCAGAACAGCAGGGGGCGCTGTCGCGAAAAATCGAGGGGTCTGAGAATGCGGGACTCTGAGTGCGGGACTGTAGGTGCAGGCTCTGAGTCTGCAGCTTCATACTACTCGTTTAAGAAGCGGTCGCCTGTTGAACAGGGGCTGGCCTGGGGAATGACAGATGACGTCACACGCTCCGATTAGCTTGACCAATCGGCGGAAAGGGGCGTCTCATGACCGCCACACGTGAAAAACAAATATTGAAGTTATTAATCCGTTTTTTTTTACCCCTGAACCAAAAAACGAAAATTCAAGCCGAAATCTCGTTTTTTGAAAAAAAAAAAAAAAAGAATAAAGGGGCCGTTTTTCGTTTCTGCTTATTTCATTTCAAATTGGAAAGCAAACTATCAAGACATGTGCAAATGAAATATCGAAGCCATAAACCGATTTGTAAACCACCAACGAAAAACGAGAAATCTTGCCGAAATCTCACTTTCCGTGCAATAATCTAAAGAAAAACGAATAAACAAGCCGTCTTATCTTTTCTCGTTATTCCATTTCAAGTAAGAAATGAAATGATCAGATCACGGACCGTTAACGGTTGCCGTTTCCTTTTCTTAGAGGTCACATAACTTACCTTAATGCATTATATTTCAAACAAGAACATTACATTAGATCACGATGAAAATGACTATGAAAAAGGTTGAAACACTTCACTAACAGCCTAACTAAACTGTAACTTTAGCCTATATAAAGATGAAAAGAAACGAAACTATTTTAAAATAGCCTCAATGGAAACGGGTCAATGAAAGAGGCCGTTAGAATTCTTTCTTCCCGAATTTCTGAGGTAAAATGATTACGCTATAGATTTAAACCATCTTCTGATTCTTCACTATCTAGGAAATAAATTAAAGTACCCTAAGACAAAACCAGACAACAAAGCTATTGTATTTTAAAAGTACTTAACATAAACCGTCGTTCCTTGTTTGTTGTTTCTGAAGAAGCTGAGGAGAAAATCGCGCCTTCCCGTTGAAGTATCATATGCCGTTCACTCCTGCCGGATGTTCCGCGCATGCGCAGGGATTACGACTCAGAATCTATTAGTAGAATGAACTATTTTTTTGTTTTATATCAGTGCATTTCCATTATGCCATTAGTTTAACCAACATAAACTAATAATGTTATGTTATCTGAACAACATAAGTTGATTTGACAAAAGAAAAAAAAATGTGATAAATTGTGGAAATAAATGTTTACAGTGTAAAAAGTAAAATTATTGCAAAAAATTTTTTTTATAAGGGAGATGATTTAAATGAAAATATTACACATTATTTTTTTAAATATAATGTGGTGTGTTTAAATAAATAATACAATTGTTGCACAGAATTGATTTTGTCATCCCAAGAGTGCTATAATGTACAGATGATTTAAATGTAAATATTATACATAATGATTTTAACATAATTTAAAAATGTTTATTTACAATGGTTTATAAATGCATAAAAAGTTTTAAAACTATTGCACAAAATAAATGTTGTCATCCTGGGATTTTGGCAATCTGGTGAGTGTTGAATAAAACATCTGTTTGAAGCAGTTTGTTGGTTGTAATAACCCCAAAAATGTAAATGACCTTTGATACGTTCAACTCCCTAACAGTGCACAGTGACGAGAAACAGAAGCTTCAGATATGTGCAGATGAGCCAGATGATTGACGAAGGTTCACTGTCCTTTATAAACTGTGTGTTTAAAGACATAAATTCATGCATTTGTGTTTGATTTGTTCCGTTTGTTAGGACATATTTCAATGACCTCGGTTGCAAAATTCAGTTTTCTTTTTGAACAGATAAATGGTCCAGGCCTGTCTCTGGGGTGCATTTCTAAAAGTCTTTGAGAAAGGTTTCAGTTTCTCAGCGGGTTTTACTTTTTATGGGCTTAATAACTACAAGCCAGGGAAACTAGGGAATTTCAGCATGCAATTTCACATACAAGTCATAGTGTTCCTGGAAAACCATAAACTTCTGGGAAAACTAAACTGGACTTGTGTGGCTCTTTTTAATATTTTGGAAGTGTTGGAATACATTTCCTGTAACACACTGTGTCGCGCAGTTTATTCAGACACAACATATGAGCAGATGTGGTTTTAATTCACAATACAAATGACTAATAATTTTGAATAATAAGCCTAATTTAACTATGATTACATTTAAAAAGTTAATTTATTCAGTTTGAATATGTGAAACACTAACATTTCATTGATATATCAACAATGGAAGTAACCTCATCAAATGAGTATGTTTTACAGCAGTTCGTTTTTAATGTGAGGTTATGAACGCTTTAGCTTCTGAAACGATTTGCCCCCAGTTTGCCATCCTTTCATTCCGTACTTCAACTTCCATTTACGGTAAAACTCACAGATTGCCTGCTGAAGGTTCTCGTTTTATGGTCAATGCCGCCCCCTACCGGACAAACGTTTGAATTACTCTAACATGTGAGGGGGCCTAAAAAAATAAAAAATATCTTCCAAAATTACAGCAAATAAAGTGCAGAACATTCATAAAGTACAATTTAAAAAAATAAATATGTGTATTTTATATGTGTCTGTAAAATTTGTTTCCTCTTATTGATTTAGTTTCTCACAGAGGTTGCTTCAAAGCTTCTTAATAAACTCTAAGGAATTTGGCTCAAAATTCTCACCCTCATGTCCTTCCAAATCAGACTTTCGTTTATCTTCGGAACACAAATGAAGATATTTTTGATGAAATCTGAGAGCTCTCTGTCCCGCATAGACAGCTACTCAACTACCACTTTGACGCTTCAAAAAGTTCATAAAGAGATCTAATCCATATTAATTAAGTAAGACTAATCCATATTAATTGAGCACTTTAGTCCAAAATTTCTGGAGACTCGATCGCTTATTTGATGAACAGATTTAATTCATTTTTATTCACATATAACCATTCATCAACTCACATATCAGTTGTGGTAAACAAAGGATCAAGCATGATCGCTTGACGTGCCAATGATGATGTGCATTAATTTATGTCTTTAAACACAAACCAATTATTATTCATTTTCGTGTTTTACGCAACACATTTGAGCTTCCTCAAGAACCAGTGAGGTTCATTCTTGTGTTACGCAGCACGTTTGAGCTTCCTCGAGAACAAATGAGGTTCATTCTCGTGTTACGCAGCACGTTTGAGCTTCCACAAGAACCAATGAGGTTCATTCCCATGTTACGCAGCACGTTTGAGCTTCCTCAAGAACCAGTGAGGTTCATTCTCGTGTTACGCAGCACGTTTGAGCTTCCTCAAGAACCAATGAGGTTCATTCTCGTGTTACGCAGCACGTTTGAGCTTCCTCAAGAACCAATGAGGTTCATTCTCGTGTTACGCAGCACGTTTGAGCTTCCACAAGAACCAGTGAGGTTTGTTTTCACGCATCAAGCAGGTTCGATTGAGATTCTGTTTATGTTCACTGATCAATGTGTGAATAAAAGCCTAAGTTAAATTTGTTCATCATATAAAGTGATCGAGTCTCTTCGGAGAATTTGGACAAAACCGCTCAGTTCATAAGGATTAGTTTTATGATCTCTTTATGAACTTTTTGAAGCGTCAAAATGTCAGTTGCATTGCATAGCAGTCTATAGAGGGACAGAAAGCTTTCAGATTTGAGGACGGACATAGTAACCAATCAAAAGGCATTATCTTGCTCAGTGTTTGTTGCATGTTCCTCTTGCTTACCGTCTCCATGGCACCAGCACGTGCCTGCCAGTCTTTGCACACACATGCAATGGAGCGCGCAGACTCTATGACAGACTGTTTTTATCAACTAAATGAGTTTTTTTACACTTTGTAAATTCTGTAAATAGTTGCTTTAGTTTTTCAGGAACTGTAAATGCATTATAATTAGCATTGCACATTTATTGCAGATTTATTTGTATGAAAAACTACTCTTTACAATTACACATTCTGAAATAAAGGCCTTTTGGAAAAGACGCCTAGTCTTTTTTTTTTTTTACACAAAAGCTCACAGAAGCTACATTTCTGAGAGAATCATTCTCAGATTTGAATCAAAACATGATCAGACATTCAGTTTTATATTTAGGTTATTTTCAGGGCCTCGGCATTAAAGGGCACCCTTTTTACAATATGTAATATAAGTGAAGTTTTAGATCAAAATTCCTAACAGATCATTTAATATACCATGTTGAAAATGGCAATTTTGGGGTTGAAGAAAAATGAGCTGTTCAGTGTTTGTTTCCCCTTAAATGCAAATGAGCTGCTGCTCCCCACCCAGAGGGCGGAGCCTTCACAGCTCGTGAACACCAGAACACGCAAATGAAAACTGAAACATGATATCTGTGTGTTTTGATGATCATATCTATCAGACAGGGACGTGCACTCACTGCTCTTGCCTGACTGAACTTTAGTAGCTTTAAGGACTGAGAAAAACAGGGTCTTTATTAAACTATATATACGCAAAGAAGTAAACCTATAGTATGGTTCAAAAACACTATAGTATTTAATAGAGTAAATTTACTGTAATTTTACTATAATATAATATACTATAGTATTTTTTCATGTGGGATGCAATACTTCCATCATTCATTCTTCTTGCTAAAACGAAATGTGAGAAAATCAGCAGACATGTTGCTTAGTTTGCCTAATGCCTACCAAAAAAAAATAGTGGCCTGATTTGGACCACAGTGTACCAATTTGGACCAAGTTGAGTAAAAGCTTGACTTAAGAGCTCACATCCACTCTTATTAAATAATGCAATTGAATAATGAAGTATTGTATCTGTAATCCTTTGTTCTAAGACCATACATTTCTAATAAGGTGCAATGCATTCACATGTCTGCTTGCACCCTAACATTCTTCTTGCTAAAACGAAATGTGAGAAAATCAGCAGACATGTAGCTTAGTTTGCCTAATGCCTACCAAAAAAAAATAGTAGCCTAGGCTGCTTGTCTGCAAGCTATCTGTCTGGTTATTTAGGCTAAACGTGGCCAACTCATCCTGGATTTATGAAGATTTTAATTCATTTCATAAAACTTGATGATGATCGTCCATTTGTTATACCTTTCCGACAACCGCGTCAATCTCCTTCTAGTGCCGCTCATGCAGGCTCAGCTCAGGTGCCGGTCGCGTGAACCGCTGCAGCCATGTAAACAGAGTTTGCCCTCCCCCCCCCTTACTGACGTTCCCTTTCGGACGGGTGCCCGAATATGGAAGTGAATGAGGCTTTGCGAAAAAAATTTTTGTGATTTTTTTTTATTTAATTTAATTTTTTTTTATCTAGGCCTACGTGAAATTCTGCATCTATTGAACGATTTTTTTATTTATTTTTTCCACCTCGGAAGGGCAACGTGAGTCGAGAAGGGCATATGGGCAGTTGCCCGGGCAACCTGAGCAACCCCCCTGTGCACGTCCCTGATTGCGATTAAACTGCCAAATGCTCACAAGGTGCACGTATGCAGTTACAGAAATCTTGTGTGTATTAGATCCATCTGTCATTACTAAAGTGAAAGCGGTTTAATACAGTATGTATTGCTCTATCTGAACAGAAAATCACTCACTGCTCTTGCCTGACTGAACTTTAGTAGCTTTAATAAGAAAATATCTCTTACTTGAATGCTGCTGTTAATGCTCTGGTGAGGAGATAAACATGGCCGATTGTGTACAGCTCTCTGAGGGAGGGGTCTGTGCTAGTATGTCAGTCTCCATCAACACTCGCGGGCTGAGCCTTTGCAGTGTGATGTCACACTGCAGGAATCTGCAAACAGCTTGTGCTGAGACACTGCTTATGATTTAAGGGGATTTAAAAAAATTAATTTTTACCATTATAGGGTGGTTGTGTACACACACTGACAACACACATTTATGTTCAAACACCTTATAAAAGTGAATTTTGCATAATATGTGCCCTTTACAATCTTATACTTTTTACCAAAAAATAAAAAAAACCTGAGTCACTTTAATGTATATTTCCCCTTGTTTTACTCTATTCCTATATTACTTTGAGTTATGACTCTTGAGTAACAAAATTTCAAGTGTCTAATTTAAAAGAAGACCAGATTTATGAATATAGACCATAAGGTTTAAGAGCTGCAGACATTTTTATTTGGGTATGTCGTTTTTTGCAAAAATGTGGGTGCTGGTTAAGTATATATAAACTATATGTAACTATATGTAAACGGAGCGGTGGAGAGCAAAGTGAGTGTTTCAACTTTTCAAATGAACTTCCTATGAAAGTTAAACTTCCAAAGACATGAACTGAAAATGCGCCAGACTGTTCACGTGCTGTGAATGCGGCCGCAGCCGCGAATCCCGCGATTACCTCAGCTCATGTGATGAATGTAATCCGATCCTGCTGCGTTTGTGCTATGACAGCCGTGACATTCAGTCGACTCACTCATAATATATCGAACAGACAGGTTCATTTTGTAATTGTAGCATCTCTAACTGAACTGATTTTATGAAAATGAACGCGGTGGGCAAGTAAACCAGTAAGCCGTGCCTAGAGCAGCCTCGGGCAGCGAAGTGCTTTCTGGGAATTGTTGTCTTTCATCCCCATGAGACAAAAATACATTTTCTGTGTTTTCTCAGTCTAGAAGGCACCAAATTCAAAAACAATGTCACATTTCTACTACATTAATGACCCTTTAATGCAAAAACTGCCTTATGTGAAGTTTACATGTTTGCATACAATGTGTTATTTGAGTGTTGATTACTATTTCTAAAAAAAATAGCAACTGAATTTAGGCTAATAGTTTGGACTATTAGCATTTTTAAAGAATTTATTTGCAAATTATGGTGGAAAATAAGTATTTGATCAAAAACAAAAGTTTATCTCAATACTTTGTTATACCCTTTGTTGGCAATGACACAGGTCAAACGGTTTCTATAAGTCTCCACAAGGTTTTTATACACTGTTGCTGGTAGTTTGGCCCATTCCTCCATGCAGATCTCCAGTGCAGAGCAGTGATGTTTTGGGGCTGTCACTGGGCAACACAGATTTTCAACTCCCTCCAAAGATTTTCTATGCCACTCCAGGACCTTGAAATGCTTTTTATGAAGCCACTCCTGCGTTGCCCGGGTGGTGTGTTTGGGATCATTGTAATGCTGAAAGACCCAGCCCGTTCCATCTTCAATGCCCTTGCTGATGGAAGGAGGTTTTTACTCAAAATCTCACAATACATGGCCCCATTCATTCTTTGTAGAAAAACAGCCCCAAATCATTATGTTTACACCCACATGCTTCACAGTAGGTATGGTGTTTTTTGGATGCAACTCAGCATTCTTTCTCCTCCAAACACGACAAGATAAACCAGAAAAAGTTTTTACCAGAAAAAGTTATATTTTGGTTTCATCTGACCATATGACATTCTCCCAATCCTCTTCTGGATCATCCAAATGCTCTCTAGCAAACTTCAGATGGGCCCGGACATGTACTGGCTTAAGCAGGGGGACACGTCTGGCACTGCAGGATTTGAGTCCCTGGCGGCATAGTATGTTACTGATGGTAGCTTTTGTTACTTTGGTCACAACTCTCTGCAGGTCATTCACTAGGTCCCCCTTTGTGATTCTGGGATTTTTGCTCTCCGTTCTTGTGATCATTTTGACCCCACGGGGTGAGATTTTACATGGAGCTCCAGATCGAGGGAAGTTATCAGTGGTCTTGTATGTCTTCCATTTTCTAATAATTGCTCCCACAGTTGATTTCTTCACACCAAGCTGCTTAACTATTGCAGATTCAGTCTTCCCAGCCTAGTTCAGGTCTACAATTTTGTTTTTGGTGTCCTTTGACATGCAGCTCTTTGGTCTTGGCCATAGTGGAGTTTGGAGTCTGACTGTTTGAGGTTGTGGACAGGTGTCTTTTATACTGATAACGAGTTCAAACAGGTGCCATTAATACAGGCAACGAGTGGAGGACAGAGGAGCCTCTTAAAGAAGAAGTTACAGGTCTGTGAGAGCCAGAAATCTTGCTTTTTTGTAGGTGACCAAATACTTATTTTCCACCATAATTTGCAAATAAATTTTCTAAAAATCAGACAATGTGATTTTCAGGATTTTTTTTCTCATTCTGTCTCTCATAGTTGAAGTGTACCTATGAATAAATTTACAGGCGTCTCTCATGATAGATAGATAGATAGATAGATAGATAGATAGATAGATAGATAGATAGATAGATAGATAGATAGATAGATAGATAGATAGATAGATAGATAGAAAGATAGATTCAAGATTCAAGATTCAAGATTCAAGAGTTTTATTTGTCACATACACAGTTATATACAGAATATACAACTGGCAGTGAAATGTAAACAGGTCCGCTCTAAAGACAGTGCAAATAACAGTTACAAGAAAACACAAGAGGAGATTAAAATAGAAATAGAATAAAATAGAATAAAAAGTACTAAACATATGTAGAATTATAAATAATCAAGTAAAAGATAAAAATAGGAAATAAAGATAAAAATAAGTGGAATATGATAAGTGGGATAAACTGTAGACTTAAATAACTGGTTAGCATAAAAATATATATATAAAGTATAATGTGCAAACAATAGGTATAATGTAATGTGCAAACAGAAGAATAATGTGCAAACAGGTTTAATTACTGGTTGTTACACAGTAACAATAAGAACATAAAGTGCAGTGCAATGACAGTATGTGGATGTTAATGTTAAAACCGGATGTTTATGTGTGTGCGGGTGAAGTGCAGTCACGTGACTGAGTTCAGGAGTCTGATGGCCTGGGGGAAGAAACTCCTCCTGAGCCTTTCAGTTTTTGCCATCAGGCTTCGAAAGCGCTTACCAGATGGCAGCAGGGTGAAATGAGAGTTCGCAGGGTGGGTAATGTCTTTGATTATTTTAGTAGCTCTACCTCTGCAGCGTTTGGTGTAAATGTCCTGCAGAGACGGGAGAGCTGACCCTGAGATGCGCTCGGATAAGCGCACCACTCTTTGCAGGGCTTTGCAGTCAAAGACAGATAGATAGATAGATAGATGATAGATAGATAGATAGACTGTTTAAGGGTGTCTTCTCCCCTGAGGGTTGAGAGTGTGAGAGCAAGAATGTGGATATAAACCACTGCATTTTCTCTCCTGCAAGCTGTGGTGACTCTACCATCTGTAACACTCTGTGACTCATTTGCATATCAGATCTCATTAAACTTGTAATATATATGTTAAACGTAAAATTATTTTTTACGAGATACGTGTGCTAATGTATTTTACATTGATGTTTTAAATTGAATTGTTGTAAAATATATTGAATTCGAATTAAATTAATCAGAGACTAAGATGCTTCCAGAAGAAATCTGGCTCCTTAAAGGGACAGTTCACCCTAAAATGAAAAGTCTGTCATCATTTACTCACCCTCAAGTTGTTCTAAACGTGTATGAATTTCTTCTGCTGAACATAAACAAAGATATTTTGAAGAATGTTGCTAACCAAACAGTTGATGGTAAATGAGTTTTGTGTGAACTATCCCTTTAAATTATTTGGCTTTCAGGTGCAGTGTCGGAATGGATTGTCTTTCACTTATCTGGCCACTAGATGACCTGCTTTCTCACTTTATTGTTAAACAATGACGTGTGTTGCAATGCAACTGGAGCTAAAACTCTGATGCAACTGAAATAAAAGATTAAATTGATTTTAATGTAAGTTGGTGAGCATTCTCTATTTACTGTATTATTTTATTTAGAACATGTAGCCTAATTAAATATGCATTTCTAAATAAGTTATTTGTGTAAATGAGTTCAAATGATTTATGTTAATAAAGGCAAAACACCTAAGGTGATGAGTTTTGAAAAAATAAACATGGTGTTTGAGAACAGTTGAGTGAGAGGATTAATAATTGTGAAATAGCCTACCTCGTCACTAATAAACAGCACTTTCCAGTGTGAGCTATAGACCAAACAAACAGCGGCCAGTTCGTATCACACTCATTTAAATGTCTTCAGTAACCACAAAATTAATATTAAAAGTTAACCAGAGCTCACTTAATAAACGCTCGAAAACAGAAATCGCGTTCGCCTGAAGAGGTAACCACAGCAACAGACCGCTCGAGAGCTTTCCCCGGCGTTGGACGTTACACAGACAAAAACAAAAGTATACAGTTATTTGTCACATTTATACGTTCATATAACGTTATATATTATATGTATACATTGATTTAAATATTGTAAGGATATCATAAAAAGTTGTTTAAAAGGTCAGAGGCCAATTTGTTTGTAGCATCAACAGCTGCACGAGCACAGAAATTTCCATTTTGATGGTATAATTCGCACATTAAGAAGGTTTCCTTGTTAATGAAGAAGAGTGGGGATTTAATTAGCACGGCTAGGGAAATTAGCAAATCAGGGCTGGACATAATTATCAGCGTTTAACACATCTGCTTCCACAGTTAAATAAAGGGTCACACTACTGTGTCACTGCACTAAACTGATGCCTGCATACATGCGTGGCGCTAAGACACGCCCACTCGCCGGCAAACGCAACGCCGATTGGCTGCTATACATACCAGCGGGCCTTGCTATTTCAGGATTGGCGGATCCGCGCTTTGCCATTACGTTATCCTCTTTTCCACACACACACACAGGGATGCTAGAAAGAGAAGACGTAATGGAGTGTTCCTGAGCGTCCTTGCAATGAAAATCACTATAGAATTCGACAGTTTTCACAGACGGGAGTTGCAATGAAGGTATGTAAAAATGCATAAATGTCACATTTTCTTTTGATATCGACGAGATGTGTCATCTGCGTGGAAACAACTACATCATTTATTTCCGTAGGCTGTTGACGTTTGATATGTCAACAGACTTCTTAAGAGTTGCACCACTTGAATGCATCAAATGTTTGTTCTTCCTTATTCTGCACGAGTTGCTTGGGTGACATAATCATTTAGCAAGAGATTTGATACTATCGGTATCTGTAGATGTCAGGACAGGTGCAGCTCGATGTGTCCAGTGGACGCTCGGAACAGAGTGTACGAGCAGTGATCATCATAACCCAGTTTATCGCAGCACTTCTCTAATGAGATTGGAGGATAGTCTCTGCCAGCAGTCACTGGATGAGCTGATATGAATGGACAAGCAGCTCAGACAGTCATGAGGGATAGAAGTGATTTCCCCTACTAAAACGTCACAATTAAATGATAGCATAGTGATTATGACGTCAGAATAGCGATACGGGTATTGCTCGTGAACAGCCAGGCTTATATCAATGAACCAGCAAGGCGGGATAGAAGTGGTTTCCCCTATAGAAACGTCGCTATGTAATTACGTGCTTGGTGATTATGACGTCAGAATAGTGATGCAAATTATTGTAATGATTGCTACCCGTATAAATCGACAAGCAGTTCAGACAGTCATGATGGGCAGAAGTGATTTCCCCTACTAAAACGTCACAATTTCATTATGGTATGTGAGGCTAATATCAAAGCAATTCACACAGTTTATTCTATAAAAATGAATGGAATTCTGAATGTGATGATTGCTAGTTTTATGAATGTACATATATAATATAAAAAGAGATTCAGAATAGTAATGGAAATAGTGATTCTGTTTGTGATATCTGGCTGAGCTGTCATTAGGCCAGCAGTTCAGACAGTCATGGCTAAATTGTCATTTTTTGAATTGTGGCATAGTGATTATGACATCGGAATTGTGATGAAAATGATTCTATTTGTGGTGTCTGGTGGAGCAGTTATAGTTGGACCAGCAGTCCAGACCGCCGTGACTAAAATATTGTATAGTGAAATATGACATCAGAATAGGGATAAAATCTTTGGCCAGGGTGGTATAAATGGACGTAAACATCATAGATGAACTACTGTGATGTCAGAATAGTGGAATATGTTGAAAAGTGTGAAGATGAAAATGACTGATTACAATTGTGATAAAATGTGTTTAGACAGAGATGATTGCTCTCATTAAAGTGCCCCTATTATGGATATTTGAAAATGACCTTTCATCTAGTGAGTAACATAGAAAACACCCTGCAAGGTTTTAAATCTGAAAGTGCACCGTATATAAAGTTATTGTCTCTCAAAATTAAGGATCAACTGAGTCAATTAAACGAATCCCAAGCCGTTTCTTTTTTGATGCGTAGACGAAACAATAGCATATTGATACTGATTCCTGTGGATACTGATAGCATCATGTCGAGAAGACGTTGTGCTCTACAATGTTTTTATTGTGTTTCATATTGTGGCTAACCGGCTAACTCACGTTATTACTGTTTTACTGAAAAACTACTGTAAATCAGCTGTGGGCTGCAGTATTGCCTAAAGCTGTGTCTATTAATGCAGATTGTTTGTCATTCTTACTACTTTGAGTAAAGATAAAGGATGGAGCATTGACACGGTTCCTGCATGTGCAATGCATGTGCACAATTAGAAACACACACACACACACACACACACAGGTTTGTTGATGGATGCACACTTGTAAATGCTGAGGGTGAGGCATTCAGTTGAAACATCTCATAATGTACCTCAAGCTGAGTAGCATCAACGTCCTGCTCAAGGTTCGGGCTGAATAACTAGTTCTTTGAATGTTTCATTGATTCGGACTCGCGCTGGGATTGGTGTAAAATCAACATCATCGCTACTGTCTTTACAGTGCGTAATCCCTGAGCTTTAGGAAGCCTCCGGGCGGAGCTGGAGTTCAGTTATGGTAATGAGCTTCTTTTTTTTTTAAATACGCGCTGTACAACAGACTGGGCCATCTGACCAATCAGAGCAGAGCAGGCTCGCAGAAAGGAGGGGTTTAGAGAGACTGATTCAGCCGTGGAGATGCAAGTCGATTGAGAATCATTGAACATTGTGGTAAGGTGTTATGTATATTATGAGAAAATTAAACTTTTAAATAGCTTAATAGGGGCACTTTAAAACTCGAAAATAGCATAGTGATGACACACTATGATGGAGAAATGATCAGGTGATTATAATGACATCTTTGTCAGAAAGGATCTTGCGTTCGGCACATAATGACTAAATGCTTTCAAATACACACTAATTCCCATTCAGAGTGTGTGGTGTTTTTTTTTTTACTTAGTGTTGACCTCACTTTTCCTGGGAGCAGCCATGAAGAAAAGCGTGACTGGGTATAATTAGAGGGTTAATCACACCTTAGATAATTCTGAATAATTCCTCTCATTCATAAGGGCACCACTGTCTGGCCTCGTTTCTCCCTGTGGTTTCTGTAATGACACTGTGTGTAGTGATACTTAAAGCACAGAATCTCCCGGGAAGCAAAAGGACAAACTGCCTTCTGAAACAAAGCGTTTGCTGAGTATATCCACTCTTCTGTTATATTGCTTTTGCTTAATTTGAGTGGAAAAGCATTTCAAATCAGACATAAGGTGGAAGTATCGGGTTTATTTTTTAAATGTGAACTGTTAAATGAATGTGGTAATTATTTCTGGAGATGTTTAGATCTCTGATATTGTACATATCAGGCAATGATATTAATCTGATAATTATTTTATATTCTTCTTAGCTTCTATAGCTGAAGTGAAGTCTGGAGAAATTTCAGATGGAGATAATCTGCCTTCATCTGTTTCATATTAAAAAACAGTGGAAATGAAATGGCTTATCTCCACCAGAAGATCATTATTGGAAATGACAGTAACTTTGTAATAAAGTTTTTAAAAAAAATGTCTTTGTACCGTTTTCTAAATACGGTACTATTAACTACGTCTTATTAAATTCTATCTAAACTTCTTTAAAGGTATAGTTTACCCCCAAAATTTTTTTAAAATTAAAATGTGTCATTATTTACCCTGAATCAGGGTTATTATAGTTAACTAAAACTGAAACTAAAACCATAAAAAAAAACATTTTCATTGCTTGAAATAATATACAAATTAATTAAAATAAAATAAAATATATTTCAGCTAGTTGCCAAGGCAACATTTCTCATTTTAATTGAGTTTACCTGAAATAAAAAATAATAACTATATAGATATATTAAAAAAAAGAGAAACGACAAAAACACAGAACATAATACTTTAACTAAAATGAAAATAAAAAATCCAAAATATTAATAAAAACTATAATAGTATCTCAATGATATTAAAATAACACAGTAGTTAATAAATGCTCTGCTGAGCTCAATAAAACATTTATTTTAAACTATATTTAGTGTAATATGGATCAGATTTATGATGTTTTTAATCATTGTTCGTGGCTTGACTCCTCATTTTCCGTTTTGATGAACTATTCCTTCAAGAAACATTTCGTAAACCAACAACATGTTCAAAGCTGCTCAGTCCCATATCTGCTGGTGTAATTAGTTATGCACTCTCATGCGAAAGCTCATTAGTCAGAAGTCATTAGAAGTCGTGCATCTCTGTCAGTGGGAGGGATTTCATTACTCTGTAGTCCTTCCTGAGCTTGACAAACACCGTTGCTGCAGGTGAGAGGAGAGACAAGGAATTTGCTTTTCCTTTATTCCATTGTGAGTCAGAAGTGCTGATTCATTGTTTTTAAGGAACATGGCTCAAGACAGTGGAAAGTGTCTTGTCGAGTTATCTTATTCCCAGTGCTTAATGCAGTTATACATTTCTGCATGTATTCTATCATGAGCGCTGGAGACATTAGTCTGAATTTCAGCATGCACATCTCTCTGGAATCCAGTGTACTCATCAATTAAAAATAAGTATTTACCATAAGATTCGCTTTTAAATGAGTCCCTGTGGAGCGAACTGTGACTTATGGGGACTTTTCCTTGAAGGAAACAGAGCTCTCTGAGGGCTCTTGGTCTGACGTGAGAGAATAGGTCATCATCTCTAAAAGCAGGAGACTCTTTCGCTGGAGTCCTCCAGACTGTCAACCTGTCAGAAACTACCAGAACCAATGCTGGGTCAGATGTATTTTAGCCAGACAGATGAGTTGTGCGCACACACTTATGTTATAAATAAACACTGGAAAGTAGATGTGGTGCTTTTTCCTTCGACTTGGTCAGTCATTTCTGTAACTATCTTTTTGATGCCTGTATAATGTATTATGATGGTATTCTTAAAGCACACTAGTGTTGGGGAAAGTTACTTTTAAAAGTAATGCATTACAATATTCAAGGTCAATGTGTACTTTATAATCCCCAAGGGAATTTGTCTCCAAAATACACCCACCACATCACATAAAATATATAGTTACAAAATAGCACAACACAATAACACAACATTACATAATCACTGTAAAGCTAAGATATATTGCATTACTCAAATGTGCTACTTAGTTACTTTTTTATGGAAAGTCAACTGTCATGTCAAGTCACCTTTATTTATATAGCACTTTTTACAGTACAGATAGTTTCAACGCAGCTTTACAGTGATAACAGGAAACATTTTCAACTACTCATGTAAACAGAGTTCATTTCACCAGCTCTAAAAGAAAGTAGTGCCATTGTTCAGCTGAAGTCAGTTCAGTGTTGATCCATTATAAAGGTCATTGATTGTTAAATTAGTTCTTCTATAAAGTGGTTCTAAATCAGTGATGTCATCATCCATCTGTTGATGGGCGTCGGAACTATTGTGTGTGGGTAGGACCAGAGCCATAGAAAAAGAGACTTGCGACACTCTTTGATCTCGCCGCCACGTGGTCACGTGGTTCATGGAACTCTCAATAGTTCCAAACAACTCTGCTGTCAATCCGTTTGAATAGGATTAAGCAGGATAAACCCAAGATTCACTATATTTGCAGCAATTTTTGGCAAATATTAACACAATATGTGCATTGACTTCGACTAGGCTTTACAGTGACATTTTATTCTGGGGAGAGATACAGAAAAGACAACGTTAATCTTTTTCTTGGTTATTTTAGTTGGGTCACGAGAGTACAACATGAATTTACAGTTGAGTATTGTAGCCAATCACGGCATTTATGTTAAAAATAATGACCAATCAACCATCCTAGCACTGAGCCTTGCGGTACTCCATACTGAACTTGTGATCGGTGTGACATCTCTTCATTTACTGCTACAAACTGATAACAGTCAGATAAGTATGATTTGAACCATGCCAATGCCAACATACTTTTCGAGTCCATTCAAAAGAATGTTGTGGTCGATAGGATCAAATGAAGCTCTAAGATCCAGTAACACTAATAGTAAGATACAACCATGATCAGATAATAAGAGATTAAATAAACATTTTTTTTACTCATTTTGGTCATACTTGACCTGCTCCCAGTGGGATTCGAACCGGGGTCTCTGGCATAGGTGGCAGGCTTGCTAACAAGGGCGCGAAAGACCACAGCCTCCAGCTATGCAAACTGTAAATGCAAACTCATATTTAGTCTAGAACTACACTAACTCTCATGTTTACACAGCGCACACAATGTCTCTGCACTTTCTCTCAACGTGGGGACAGGAGAGGTGTCAGTAAATACATGGGAAAACAAAGTAACTTACGTTACTTATTTGAAAAAGTAACTCCGATACTTTGTTGTAAATGTAAATGTAATCCATTACTTTACTAGTTACTTGAAAAAGTAATCTAATTACGTAACTTGTATTACTTGTAATGTGTCATTTCAAATTTATTTCATAAACAGTACATCTTTCAATACACATTGTTTCAAAGCAGCTTCATAGAAAATGTATGTTTCACTGTTACAGTCAGGAATTATTCTGTTATTAGTCAGAGATGAGTGTGTCAAAGTAATGTTTATATGGCAGTAATATACAGATATAAGCTAGTAACTAAGTTATGTGGTTAGTAAACATCATGTATTCACAATGAACATGTTAAACAATGATTTCAGTTTGTGTTTGTGATGATTACATTATAAGGATAATATTTGACCTTGAGTTTTGAATGTCAATCCAAAGTTGGCCTCATCCGAAGTCTTTGCGAGTTTAAAAACCATGCATTATTTCATATACTGTTATACATGGTTCATAAAAAGTGCTGCAATGTGCAAGTAACAAATACATATATACACAAAGAATGCGAGCTCTTGGGATTAGAAGCTGCCGTGCTCTTCTCTCAGTGGTTTTGTGATGGACGTGGCCGGCTCGCTGAGCTCACGGGGCTCTAATTGAAGTGACAGGGGGAAGCTGCGCCACCGGCTCTCTGCCAGACTGAAGCACGAGCAGCGGCTTCATGCCCTGACCTTATGTTACGCAACACGGAGATCACGCTTACTGCCATACTGTTCAAATACTGAGAGCACTGCCAGAGGGACTCCACTCAAACCCAGGGTGCACCTCATGAACAGCCAACATCATTTATAATAAGATAAACAGGAAATATTAGTGACCTACCAGAACAGACTTCAGTTTAAAAGGTTGGGCTTCTTGAACTGGCTTTGTTTATTATAATTACTAGTGGCTAATACCAAGTTACAACTGTTTTGCAGAAACGTACACTACCATTCAAAAGTTATTAATACTGGTTTCAGTAAAGACTTATTGCATTGATCAAAAGTGACAGTAAAGACATTTATTATGAGATTTCAATTTTTTTACTTTCTGTTGATCCTGACAAAGAATCCTGACAAAATGTATAATTTGTTTCCAATAAAAAAATATTATGCAGCACAACTGTATTCAACATTGATTATAATCAGAAATGTTCCTGAAAAGCAGAAAAACAGCATATTAAAATGATTTCTGAAGGATCATGTGACACTGAAATAATAATAATGCTGATAATTATAAAATATATTCAAATAGTTCTTTTGAATAGTAATATTTCACACAATATTTTTAATGTATTCAAACAAATTGGTGAGCATAAGAGATTTCTTTCAAAAACATTAAAACTAACCCCAAACTTTTGAACGGTAGTGTATTTATGTTTATTGTCAGGTCCACAAGTCTGAGCTACTTTTATTTTGTATTTTTCTAATTCAATGCAGATGTTTCATTACAAATGATATAATCAGCATAACAATTTGAGTGCAGTGTTGCAAAATCAACCAGCCCTTTTGCTTTAATGTTTATTTATTTCACATTTTATAATTAATTGTAAGTTAATTTTATTTTTTATGTTTATTTTATTGTTTTGTGCTGCGTCTTTCTATATAAGAGAAAGAATCACTATTATCTAATTGTTGTGTGCTCATACATACAGCAAAAAACACTACAGCAGTGTTGGCCTGCATTATGTAAGTGTTTAAACAATAAAGCCATGGGCCAAACGGAGATCTCCGCCTGGCTTACCCCGCTCTGCACTGTGTAAGAGCAACAACAGATTTCAGCCGCTCAGCCAACACTGATACGTCAAACACAGAACAGCCCATCGCTATCTCGGTCTCTCTGCACCATAAGATGCATGTATGCTCATTTCAGCTCATCGATTCTCCTGCTCTTAAACAGAAGATGCATGCTTTCACCCCCCCATCTCCGGAGTGTTATTCTGAGACTAGACATCACGCCATGTTGGGTCACAGGCGCTGATAAAAGCGGCCGGTCAGCTGCTGGTTAGCCATGTTTCATGATGTTTGTGAGCATTTGTATTCATGAATGAGGGTTTATTGATTCAAGAAACAATGGATGTTGTTGCCTGTTCAAGGATTTTGTTTATTTTGAGTTCTTATGCTTTGCTGTCCATTCACTCATGCACAAATCTGATCGGCAGACTTCACAAAACTTCTGTGAGTTTTTATTAAAGGTGCACTATGTAACCTTTTTTGTTACGAAAAAACACATTTTAAATAATGAGTCAATACACCATTAATCCTTCTTCTAAAACATGTTTTTATCTTGAATTCACTTTTCCTGGGAAATTGGGTACTTTTTTTTCAACAGGATTAGTAGCTGTCATTAGTAAATTAGATATCCATAAGAAGAATCAAATTAACTGTGGTTGCTTTACATTCAATCAGATAAAAAAAAAAATCTAAGTAGGCCAGAACAATTTTCAAAGTGGACCAGCTGTATTATGACATATCCAGCAGAGTAAAACCAACATCTTCTAAATTTACACCTTAAGTAAATGAAAGCTCTTAGAAACCCCAGACTATTAGACCTTGGGAGAGTAAGAATATCCCGGTAATGCATGCTTTTTATGATTATTAAGAAAGCATTGTTTGGTTTGCACATACATTTGGCTGAAACCCGAGAGACATCCATTAATCTCAGCTGTTTAGCTCGTACTGGCGTTTTGCTCTGCCGACACAGTTTTAACACTCCAAATGTGCGCTAGAATTAGCTGGACCTTGTCCTGCCCTAAAAGCCATTTACACTGTATCATGTTCCTTTAGGATTCACTTAAGGACTGCAAAGCATTGATTTATTTCAGATGATTACTAGCAGAGTTTATGAGTATTGAGGTTGAGTGGATTCAGTTGTTTGTGATGTACAAGTTACATAATGTAAAGATCAGTAAAGTCGCTTATATATATATATATATATATATGCCGATCAGGTAGAGGTGAAGTGAATAACACTGATTATCTCTTCATCACGGCACCTGTTAGTGGGTGGGATATATTTGGCAGCAAGTGAACATTTTGTCCTCAAAGTTGATGTGATAGAAGCAGGAAAAATGGGCAAGCGTAAGGATTTGAGTGAATTTGACAAGGGCTAAAATGCAATGGCATCTCCAAAACTACTGCTCTTGTGGGGTGTTCCCGGTCTGCAGTGGTCAGTATCTATCAGAAGTTGTCCAAGGAAGGAACAGTGGTGAACCGGCGACAGGGTCATGGGCGGCCAAGGCTCACTGATGCACGTGGGGAGCGAAGGCTGGCCCGTGTGGTCAAACAGACGAGCTACTGTAGCTCAAATTGCTCAAGAAATTAATGCTGGTTCTGATAAAAAGGTGTCAGAATACACAGTGCATCGCAGTTTGTTGCGTATGGGGCTGCATAGCCGGAGACCAGTCAGGGTGCCCATGCTGAACCTTGTCCACCGCTGAAAGTGCCAAAAGTGGGCACGTGAGCATCAGAACTGTAAGTTATGGCTGCTTAAAAAAATTCACAGAAATATCTTACAATATATTTAAAAATGGAAACAGTTCTCTTAAATTGAAATAATATTTCACCATGTATCTGTTTTAATAAATGCAGCAATGGTGAGCATAAGATATATATTTGATGGATTTTATCTGTGACTGGCACACAAATCTGCCCTCTGTGATAAAGTACAGGATGGTTTTTGCCATTGCTTTATCATAACACACTTCAAACATGTCATTCTTCTACAGGCGGGGGCCACCTCCATGTGGGCGTCATGTTGCGGGCTGCTGAACGAGGTGATGGGCACAGGGGCGGTCCGCACCCAGCAGCCGGGCTTTGGAGCCGGAGCCGGGCCGTTCCGCTTCGCCCCAAGTGCTGGTTACTCCACCTATCCACCCAGCAGCACCACCTCAGGAAGCGCAGGCCTGGCGTGCAAAGCCTGCGGACTGGCCTTCTCCGTGTTCAGACGAAAGGTATGATGCCTGAGATTTATGAAATTTGATTTATGAATAAAGTATTGCTCCTGACAAGAGGTGCAGGAAACATTGATCTGCCATGCCTCATTTTCTGGCAAAGGATAGAAGTGATGAAAGATCTAAGCATGAACTTTTCCACAAAGCATCAGTGTTTTGAAATCCTATCAGCACTTTCACACCTGTCTGCAGACGCTCAGATGCCCAGACGGTGTGATACATCTGCGGATGCTCACGCCAGCACAGATATGCACAGACCTGATGGATAGACCTGACATTAACCCAGAGTGCAATGGTTTGATTGAACCGCTCATTCATCAGCTGGGTGGCATTTGATAACAGCCACTGAGGTTGCCAGCAGAAATTCCACAACTGCGTCTGAGAGTCTGAAAGTGTCTTGTAAAATGAAGTTCATGCCGCAGTAATTTAGAGATGTGTCTGTATTCTCTCAGTGTCAATCAAAACAACTAAAGCATGACGTTATTAAATCACTGGTCTAATGCACACATAATAGTTGGGTATTTAAAGCTATACTGTTACGGTTCAAGCACAAAACTACAAGTTAGTTGCGTGTTGTGCTTCAGCTCTGCTATTCTGCACAGGAGAATCTGATGGTTTAGAGGCGCAGTGCTGTTACAGATGATCGCCTTATCAGTGCTGATGTCAGTAACAACATCAGAACTCCCAATAATGGAATTATTTATGAGAACCTTGGTAACTTAGTTAATGCACAACAAATGTGATGCTACCGTCTACATTGACTTTGTATTGCGTGATGCTGCCTCCGTGTCATTTCTGACTGAACAAAAAACAGAACAATGTCTAAAACCTGCTATGTGACAAGGAGTACAGCAAACAAGCTAAATCATTTTTATAAGCTGTTGACCCAAAAAACTAGCGTTTAAAGACTCAAAAATGGATACAGGCAATTGAGACAGAGCGCAACATGTTATATGCGACAGGAAATATAATATATAAAACTGACATTTGGATATTTGACAAAATGTTAACTACACACGTAGGCATACTGAGTGTCAGGATCCCAAAATTGGCCCAATCTTCCTGCTGAAGCTTCACATCTTATTGCCTGTATCTACTTTTTTCTCCTTAAAGGCTAGCTTCTATGGTTCGGTAGCTTATAAAAACGTAGTTCTGATTTTTGTAGCTTGTTTGCTGTACACCTTGTCACATAACAAGTTTTAGACAATGTTCTGCTTTTGTTATAAGTCAGAAATGACAAGGAGGAAGCCTCACGCAATACAAAGTCAATGGAGACGGCTGGATTGTTTTCCCCTGTTGTGGGCGTGGCCGGAATTAGCTCTATATTTTTTTGTCACGTGACTGTCGCGGAGCCTTGGCGGGCAAAACCGCCATAGAACTCCACAGAACAAAAATATGTCAACAAGATGCACGTTATGGGCACTTATGATCCATATACAGCACCTGCTGCAGTATTTCAATCACTATAAACAGCGGGACGTTTTTAAAACGCTTAATTCAATTGAGCAAAGTTTAATGCTAATCTAGGATTTGTTGATATGGGTTTTATTTTAAATCGAGTTGTTGCACCACTTCATTTTAAACACAGATTAATTACGCAGTAAAACTGTTACAGAGCTGATCAAGCAGCAGATGAAGGGTGAACTGACGTCAGGCTAAAGACGACACAAAGTATGCAATATCAATAAGGTGTCAATTTAATTTGGTATTTTAATATCACTGTCTTACTGCATTAATGCTACAAATCTGGTAAAACTGACTGGCGGGCAATGGAGGAAAGCCTTGTTTTGCCCTCCAGGTGGGTCCTATAAGCGTGTGCTCTCCATTGACTTTGTATTGTACTTATTACAAAAAACAGAACAATGTCTAAAAGCTGAAATGTGACAAGGTGTACAGCAAACAAGCTAAAAAACACACTAATACCTTTTAATAAGCTGTCGACCCCAAAAAAACGAGTGTTTAAGGATACAAAAGTGGCAATAAGACGTGAAGCTTCAGCAGGAAGAATGGGTGAATTTTTGGATCCTGACACTCAGTGTGCCTCAGTATGCCTACGTGTGCAGTAAAAATGTTGTCAAATATCCAAAAGTCAGTTTTCTATATGATATTTCCTATCGCTGATTGCGTTCCCCTCCAGTGGGCGTAGTTCAGTTTAATATAACATGTCGTCGCGCTCTGTCTCTACTCACATTTATGTTTTTAAACGCTCGCTTTTTGGGTCAACAGCTTATAACCACCTCTGGGTTTTTGGTTCTGTGTTCTTTAGCTTGTTTTCTGTACACCTTGTGACATATCAGCTTTTAGACATTGTTCTGTTGTTTGTTACAAGTCAGAAATGACAAGAAGGCCACTTCACGCAATACAAAGTCAATGGAGACGGATGGTTTGTTTACGTCCCGGTGGGCGTGGTCTTCAGATTATGACGCGTGGCGCTCTGTCTCTAAAGCAGAGGGGGAGGGGCAAGCAGACTATGATGTTGAATGACAAAATAACCTTATACAATTCATACACTACACAGTTCAATACATACTGCATAGTATAAGTAAAGTGTGTCATTTGGATCACAAACTAGTGTTTTGAAAATTCCCATCCCTATTATGATGTACTCTCTCATTATTCAAATTTTGTTGATTTATCTCTCTCCCTCTCTTCACAGCACGTTTGCTCGGACTGCAAGAAGAGCTTCTGCTCGCTGTGTTCTGTACTGCAGGAAAACCTGCGGCGCTGCGCCACCTGCCACTTGCTGTGGGGCACGGCCTTCCAGCGGCCCAGGTTAATGCGACTCCGCGTTAAAGACCTGCGGCAGTACCTCACGCTGCGAAACATCAACACGGACACCTGCAGGGAGAAAGAGGACCTGGTGGACCTGGTGCTCTGCCATCTGGGTGCCGAGCTAGAGATCGGAGAAGATGAGGAGGAGGAGGAGGAGGAGGAAGTAGAGGAGGCGGAAGCGGACACGGACAGTCTACCGTCACTTCCGCGCTCTCTCTCCACACCGCCCGCTTCCACAGCGCGCTCCTCCTCCCAGCAGTCGGCGCTGTCCGTAGCCGCGTCTCAGGGAGAAGCTCTCAGTCGCAGTGATAGCTCAGGGACAACCAATCAGGTGAGGTGCTTTCTTTCAGTCACTTTGGCAATGTTTTCTCATGTATAGCATCATCAGAACCTCAACTGGTGACTAATATTCTTATTTCCTTTTAAATTTTTTAATTTAGCAGACACTTTTAAGCTACGTTCGCACTGTCAGGCCCTGTTTACACCTGGTATTAAGATGTGTTTTGGTCAATTGGATCACATGTAGATGAGGGAGACACATACTTGATTACACCTGGGGTGCTTCTCAATACTCAAATTGATGCTTCCTCGTTCCCTCGCTCCTTCGTCCTCCAGCCCGTGACCCGGAAACCAATCATACTCAGCCATCTACAAGGACATCTCAATTCTATAACTGCACCATGAAGAGGCGAGGAACGCGGAGTAAAGAAGCTTCCTGAAGAGGCATGAGCGAGGATACACAGGTGAATCCTTCCCTCGCATCCTAAGGGGTCAGAGCTAAGATGCGTGGAAAGGAAACAAAAAAGGAAATGAGGATGCACAAATAAGAAATGAGAAGCGTCTCAAGTGTTTTAATCCATCTCTTTTGTCCATTTTCAACCACTTCTGTCCTGATTGCTGTAACATTTTTACATTGTGCTTAGTAGTTTTTCATCTTCAAACCAAACGTATGTATCCAGCTGACAAAGTTTAAATCCCGTCTGGCTAGCGTGCTTCCCATTAGGTAAGTTGGCGGTCTTTTGCGACTGTGACCACATGACCACAGTACGAAAGCAATCCGGTCTAATGCTTTTTCGACCACCTCTGGGAGTGGTTGAAAGTAGACAATCTCCAGTTTACATCTGTATTTAGTGTCGTCCACGTGTGATCTGATCGACCAAAACGCATCTTAAAATACAAGGTGTAAACAAGGCCTCAGTTTTTGCGATTAACAACCGCCTTTACTTACAGCACTGAGTCCCGTTCGCACAGCAACGCGCAGTATCGTCTCGAATACTGTCTTTATGAACGTGCAATGGGAGTCAAGCCTGTATTCTCTTTTCAGTAACCATAGCAACTGTGACCAAAGTAATATCAAAGATGGCGAAGTCAATAAAACTGAAAAGCCTTAGCACTTTTGACACGACAAGGGTCCAATGCGCTCGAGTTAATCCATCAAATCATCATTAACCGACAGACGCTTTTATATCCGGTGGAGAACAGTAACTGGATCTAAACCCTTCAGATGACACACAGCTCATATCTCTGTCACTGTAAGTTACTGAAACCACACATGAAAACCCGTAACACAAGATAGACATGCATTCGTGTAGCGCAGAGCAGCTCTCTCACACTGTATGATGTTACAAACTAATGTAACTCCTATAAATGTTGGTAAATATATCTCACAATATTGTTATTGTTTTATCTGCTTCTATATTGCGAGACTGACATGACGTCAGTTCCCACCCGTGTCGTAAGTCGCACATTCTGAATACATAAGCAAGGATTTCTTCTCAATCTTAAAAATGTTTCACCCTATTCTACTGACTCCTGTTCTCTGTACAGTTATTAAGCTGCTTACAACCCTGTTATCAGACGCTCATCCGCTCTGACGTGCTTTGATGCGACGTGACCGCGTGGATACTGGAAACAGCTGTACTCCACGAGGCTAGCCGTGACGTTTAAGCCTTTCCTTTTTATTTAGATGTGACATGCTGAGTGTGTTACATAATGTTGGAACAGGTCTTCTGATAATTCCTGAATGACTTACACTTACAGTTACAGGCATTTAAGTGCTTTTAAAGAGGCAAATGACTTAGTTTGATCACTACGTAATTCACCCTGAAGTTTTAAAGAGTGTGTTTGGGGAAGAGACTGTGATGGTCTAGTGTGACTTTAGAGCTTGAGTTGGCAGACTGACCCATTCATTATTAATACGCAGCCAGCCAGCAAAGCTGCACGACGTCTGTATGTGGCCCGTGTGAGATCTCCGTCCATGTGCTCATAAAGATAGTCATTCTTCTGCAAGACAACAGACAGGAAGAACACAGAGCCATTAGCTAATTGTTCTGAATGCGGCAAATAGGAAAAGAGAGAGAGAGAGAGAGATAGACCAACCAACCAACCAACCATCCAAACGCTGTCCGCACACAGTCCTTGTGTGAATGACACAGGAAAGAAATGATTGCAATCAATAAATGATTGAATCTGTAATGTGCTGTTATTTGATGAGCAGTTCCAGAACCGAGGGAAGTTAACTGTGAGGATGTGATGGTAGATGGTTTCAGTTAATTGCACTTAAACAGACAGACATTAATGTTAGATGAATATCACTTTAAGTGAAAGAAAAAAGCATTTTGACACTTAAAAAAGGCAAGTTTTTTCAAGGCAAGGTTTTCAAGAATTGCATGAAAGACTTTAATGTTTAACATGGGGAAAACTTTCCTTGATCAATAGAATGGCTCATTTTTTATGATTATTTTAAGATGTGTGTCACGATTTCTAATCATTACATTAATTAAATTAAATGTATAACTTAATAAGGCAATTCATGATAACTTATGTGATGTTTTTTTTTTAATGTAAGACAAATGGAATGCAAAAACTTTGAAGCGTAATATTTCAAAACTGAACTTTTGCAGATCTCTATCTGAATTTTAGTACTATATATATATATATATATATATATATATATATATATATAGTACTAAAATACATATATATATGTATATTAGTGATGGACAATCGATTAATCGCATTCCAAAATGAAAGTTTGTGTTTACATAATATATGTGTGTGTGTTGTGTATAATTATGTTGTTTAAAATATAAATACACACACATGCATGTATATATTTAGGAAAATGTTATATTTATATATAAAATATTTATGTTTATTATATATATATATATATATATATATATATATATATATTCAGTATAGACATGCAAATATTTCTTACATTTATAAATGAGGGAGAGTGTATTTATATATACATAATTATACAAAACACACGAACACACATTTTATACAAACACAAACTTTTATTTTGGAATGCGATTAATCGATTGTCCATCACTATATATACAAAAATATATATACACGCACGCAAATTATATTCAATATATATTATTATATACTATAATCAAATAAAAAACAATTATTTTGAATTGTAATATTTCACAACATTACTGTTTTTGCTGTATCTTTCTTTGAATTTGAAACTTTTGAATGTTTTTTTTTTATTGTTTGAATTTAATATGGCTTGAATTTATATTCTGAATCTTTAATAAAAATATTTTATATTTAAAGGTGCAGTGTGTTGTATTTATGAGGATCTATTGACAGAAATGCAATATAAAATACATACCTTTTTTTTTAGTGGTGTATAAAGACCTTACATAATGATCCGTTTTTATTACCTTAGAATGAGCCATTTCTATCTCAATACACCGCGGGTCTCCTTACAGTGAAGTCGCCATTTTGCGCCGTCATGTTTAAGTATTCTCTGCTCTCTCCGACGACAACATTTTTGTCCTGCATCAGCCACCATAGCTTCTGGTGATTGCAGTTGACAACCTCACCACTAGATGCCGCTAAAATGTAAACACTGCACCATAAATATTTTTAGTCTTCAGGTTTTAGTCTTATTTTTCTTTTCTGGCCAATCATTACATTTATTAATTTAGCATATGTTTTTATCAATATCCATAGCTTTAATCTATCCAGTTAACGCAAACACTAAAGAGGAGAGATGGTGGGATCTGAACTCACAGCACCCGAGTGATCACCTCGCAGAACACACATTCTGACTTCAATCAGGTTTTAATCTGATATCTTGATTTCTGTGTTTCATCTTCAGGAACATAGAGAGACTGCATCAGTTTCCCTCCTCAACCTGGAGCCTCACGACGACATACTGGAGGTGAGACGAACCATCGGTTCACTTCTGAATCAGCATGCCTTGGTTGATTGTGCCACCTACTGTGAAGACGATTGGGTTACTTTAAACTTTAAAACCCCTGGATTCTCTCAGAATCCATTAACATTAATAATTCAGTGGCATCCAATAATTCTGCTTAGTGTTTGACAAATACTTCAGAAGAACATCTACAGAAGTTAAAAATGAACAGTCTGATGTAACATCAGTGTGGACTAAAGATAAATAGTAAAACGTGTCTCTGTTGACGTCTGTCCTGAGCAGGCGAGCCCAGCGACGCAGAGACGTGCACGTGCCTCCCTCTCGGACCTGTCCCGCGAGGACGACATCGAGAGCCTGACGGTGCGGCAGCTGAAAGAGATTCTCGCCCGCAACTTCGTCAACTATTCAGGCTGCTGTGAGAAATGGGAGCTGGTGGAGCGCGTCCATCGTCTCTACAGAGAGAACGAAGTCAACAGAAGATCAAGTAAGACCCAATGTGTTGCATTATAAAGCAAGTTTAGACTCTACATAAAGTGGTCTACTTATACTGTGGTTGTTTCTAAAACATCTATATATACGGTAGATTTTAGCTGATTCAATACATGTTATTCAATTTCAATAACAATTCAGTGCAATTGAGAGTTCAATGTTCAGAGTAACAGTATTCAGTTCTCATATGGCTCAGGGGTAGAGACTGTCCTTAAAGGGACAGTACATCTAAAAATGTCATCATTTACTCAACCTCATGTTGTTCCAAACCTGTATGAGTTTCATTCTTCTGTTGAACACAAAGAAGATATTTTAAAGAATGTTGGTAGACGGCACCCATATCTTTTTTTCTTACTATGGAAGTCAGTAGGTGCCGTGGTCTGGTTACCAGCATTCTTTAAAATATCTTATGTTGTGTTCAACAGAAGAAAGAAACTCATACAGGTTTGGAACAACTTGAGGGTGAGTAAATGATGACAGAATTGTAATTTTTGTGTGAACTATCCCTTTAAACCTGTGCACCTGAATCGCCTAGCAGAGGGCAGCCGGACAAACAGATGAAGTCCAGGGTGGAATGGGTCTTTCAGTATGTTAACTGCTCTACTTTATACAACGAGAGCTGAATAAGGCTTCCAGTGAGGGCAGTGGGCAGCCGATGATCTTCTGGGCTGTACTGATGACCCTTTGAAGGGCTCTCCTGTCCGCTCCTGAGTAGTTGGCATACCACAAAGAGATGCAGTTTGCTAGCACACTCTCATTAGAACAGAATAGAAGGTTGATTTTGCTTGAGGAGTCTCATGAAGTCTCTGCTCTGCCTTCTTGACTATTGCGGTTGTGCTGGTAGCCCAGGAGAGATCTGCAGAGATATATTTGTCCAAGAACCTGAAAACAGGAACAATTTCCACACGGTCCATGTTAATGTATAAAGGCTCAGGGACTGCAAGGCTTCAGGGAAGTTTATTATGAGTTCTTCTGTTTTTAAAAAGTTCAGTATGAGACTGTGGTCTGAGCTAGCCTGGCGTGGCCATACTCAATTCTAGTCAGAATATGAGTCTGGTACCGCTCCATTGAGCTTTGATTATGGGGCGTGTTTCAACCGAGCCAGGAAAGACCTCAATTGGATAGACCCACAACCAATAAGAGCAACAGAGCGACGCGTAACGTTAGTGCAGTTGAGATCTGTTGACATTTGACAACTGTGTTGCCAAGTCCGTGTTTTTCTCCATGTCCGCGGGTTGAAGCGACCCCAATGATATGATTAAATAAACCCAGGAATGCAAATTTTAGCAGGCAACCTTGCCAAAATAACATTTTGCCAACCAAACGCCATTTTTTTCTGGAGAACCCCGCAGAAAGTTATTGTTTTGGGCTATAGTTTTGAGTAGCAATTGTGCGCAACATTGCAAAAAAGCGTGGCAACCCTGTCTGCAGCTGGATTAAGTAACGTTAAAAGAAAAGATGAGTGGATCTTTGCCAGTGTTGTAATAAAAGAATTTAAGGTTACACAGATTAACACGATCATCATTTCTGAGAGAAATAGTGAAGGTGAATGCATGTACGAACAAGTTCTCCGTTTAGGATAAGAGCAAATTCAACCCAAGCGCCTTTGATGACGTGGATGATTACGTTACTGTTGATCATCTGTCCATCATCGTCTAAAGCCCGCCCTGACAATTTCATTGGTCCGAACAGTTTCTGTTCGGGCATAATAACTCCTCTATGGATCGATTCCAGACCGAATTGCCCGAGCAAAGAATTTTGTGGGCGGGGCTAAATTCGGCTGGCATCCAGGCTAGGTCTGAGCACCACAGTGCCAATCTTTGGACTTCATCCCTATAAACTGTATCACGACAATATCAGAATATCTCTCTCAACGGCTCTGTAACAAACCAGCCTCGACAACCGTGTAAACAATAACACGGAGACGGAACTTTGTGGTCCTTTTTAGCAGCCGTTGTGCAGTTAAACGCTGTATTGTATAATACTGCAGCTGTCTACATGCACAAGAGGCAACTTTTTGTGTACACTTGTACGCATGCCCAGTGTGCATGAACGGTCATGTGGCATGCGTTTTCGTTCGTGCGGTGTAGACAGAGAACATTTATGAAACACAATGGAAACGCCAGTGTAGGCGAGGATCGGTTTTATTTTAAAATGCCGTTTTAAAACGAAAACGCACAAGTGTAAACGGTTCGGTTAGTTTAAAATGAACCCTGGTGCGATTGCTCTGTTAGTTCGGTTCATTTGAATAAGTGTGAACGCTGCCATCTGAACCCTGACGCGCACCAACAAGTGGAAAAGATGGGTCTCGGTCAGTTTCCAAACAAACTCTGGTGCTGTTCGACTAATATATGAACGCAACACAGACCAAAGACATGCAAACGAACCAAAAACAGGAAGATGAGATCCTAAAAGGGACAGAATGCTCACACATACCTGTTTTTTCTCCGTATAGTCACAATGTTGTTTATCACAGTTCGGTACAGGCGTCAGAACCATGTCTCCTTACAACAGATCTTGGTTTGTGTGTGTGACGGAGGGATTCCTGCCGTTGTTTTGACTCCTTTACACATTTTATAAGCGCTTCACAAGTTCTCAGCTGGTCAAAATACCATCATATGTAGGCTACGCACATACAACAAGCACATTTAGCACAGCACACCGTTTTGGATGTTGCCTCAAAATAGGCAATACATATAGTGAAAAGCCAAGCAATCGGGTTGAGAACTTATCCCTGTGCCTTTAGGTTCGGTATCTCTAGGTTTGGTGATAAAAATGCCAATGTGAACACTAAGCGGACCAGATGTGAACACACCCTAACAGTCTGAGGGCAATGTTTCAAAAATGTCCTTGATCCAATGGCACATGGATCAGTCAGCAAGTTTTCTAGAACAGTGGTTCCCAAACATGTTCCTGGAGGACCCCCAGCAGTGCACATTTTGGATGTGTCCTTTGTCTGGCACACCCACATCAGGTCTTGGAGTAGCTACTAATGAGCTGATGACCTGAATCAGGTGTGTTTGATTGAGGAGACATGCAAAATGTGCACTGTTGGGGGTCCTCCAGGAACGTGGTTGGGACCCACTGTTCTAGAAGATATCATGAAGATGTTTAATTAGTAGAATACTGCATGAAATGTTCCTTGGATACTTTATATAACAGACTGTTTTATCTTCCGCTGGCTACATAATTGGCAGAATAATGAGTAGGAAACTCTGTGGTCAGTTTTCTAGATGGTCAGGCTGAAAAGAGCACAACTGACATCATATAATAAGAGAGACGGATGAGAAAGAACGCAGTCTTTTTATCACAGCCAGTCTTCGAATCTTTTTGACAGGCTGCATGTGAGGAAAAAAACAACATGAAATTGAATCAGTCAAGGATCAGTCCCAAATCAGCTGTGGCTAATAGGATTTTCAAACAGGCATGTGCTCTCCATAAAATTCATTCTTCTCGTTTTCTTTTCCTTGCAGTGGAAAATGTTAGCAACAGCCTATCTGCAGGTAAGCCAACCTGTTCTGATACATTGCACTTGACAAGTGTTATTTTAATATTATTTATATCCTTTTATAGCATTTGTTAATAATATTTTGAATAACTTTTAATTTGATATTTTATGTTTGAATAGTAATTTTTCTTTATATTTCTCTTTAGCATTCATTTATTTTTTATTTTTAGTGTAATTTTAGTACTTTCAAGGCTACATTCTCATTTTTCCTTTGTAATTTTACTTTATTTCAGTTTTATTATTTTTTTCACAGCTTTAGTTTTAATTAACAATAGAAACACAGTTACTTGAGACACTAACCATGTAAATATAAGCTTTGCCGTGTAGATATAAGCTTTGCACACCATGCTTAACTCTGGATTATTGTCTTTGTGGGTTAACAAGGGGTCAGGATTTGGCTAGTTAGCTAGCGTGAGTAGTTAGCCCCTGCTGGTAGATGCCATAACTACACCATTCTGCTCACTCACTTCATTGAGGGTCTTTTCAAAGTAGTCATGTATTGTGACAAATTAATTGGTTACACTTTATTTTAAGGTGACATAGTTACCTGTACTTACTCAAATAAGTACTGAGTAATATTAACTACATGTACTACAGGTAGGGTTAGGTTTAGGTAATTAGTTACTTGTAACTAATGCATTATTTACAGTTATTACTATAGTAAGTACATGTTAAGTACATGTTATGCATAATATTTAAGGCATAAATATTCAAATAAAAAACAGGATTTACAAATGTATATATACAAATATCAAAACCATACCCTCAATGAATTACTATGAACAGTGTGAAAAATGGAACAAGGTTTTTTTTCTTCTTCTGGTTAACAATTTCAAGTGTGAAAAGACAATTATCAATATCCATGTGAGCTCTTTGACAGGACTGTCCAATGCTAATAACGCTAACTCTACCATTACTATGTTTCTCAATCAAAGTTATAGCTTACCCTCCTCCTATATGCAATGGAGGTATTGGAGGTAAGACTCAGCCTTTTTTATTGCGGCTCCAACATCATCATTACCATCATCTCATTACCATGAATGAAAAGTGACTCTTCTCACGTGCATGATCGCATTTGTGCCATGAATTGTGCTCCTAATATGATCTGTCCGTCTTTTTATAGCTTGTCACATTACTGTAATTGCTCATTGCCATCATTAATTTATATTAACGATTAACACTGCTTGGAAAACAGCCCAAAATGATCCAAAGATTATTGCTGTCCTGTCTAAGACAAAATATTAATGGGCTTTTTGGAGAAGGTCCAAGTTTCAGATGCTTTGCGGATGTTCCCCATTTCGTTTTTTATAGAGCAATTAATAGAGATAATAAGACTGACATCAGCAAATACTGGATTAGTGTGCCATACAGGACAGCTGAAAGCACATACTGTAAATCATTCATTAAAAGGTCTCACCGCTGAGATTGGCCGGCTAGAAAGATGTCAAATAAAAAAGACAGTCGCTGCATTTGCCTACTTTCACTATGCCCTACAAGTATGTCCTGTTTTTGAGTGTGTAGCAGAAGAGTAGGCAAGCTTTAGGGCATACCACTTTGTCATAACTGCATCTTTAACTGGTGCGTCATCGCGCGTCACTCCCGGATAACAGAAAATGGACAAAGAGGCGGGACGTGGGAAGAGCTGAGATGACGTGATGACTAACAGACAGCAGATAAATGGCTACCCACCTGCCACTCAATGTGGCCACGCCCTTAATTATGCAGAACTTTAAGCCTTTATATAATGTAAACAAATGAGTTATAAGAGTCATCCCCCTCACAGTTGTCATGAAGGGCAAAATTAGCTCTATCGACCAAAACTAGAATCTGTACCAGGCTGTAATCATGTTTTATTCTGCTGTAAAGTTGGGCATTTTAACATGCAGCTCAATGAGATTCTGCTCCCTTCTGGAGCCTGTCCCTAGTGGCCAGTCGATGAGCTGCAGTTTAAGTCACTTACGTATTGAGAGACTCAAGATAGTCCGCGGGAGGTTGCCGTTTTTTTGGGATGCACAAATTCTAATTTTGAATACTATTTAGGATGGATAGCAAGCGTGGTAAAGGAGTGACCATTGGTTCGCCATTTTGAAATATTATACATTTTAATATATCTTTAATTATTTGACATATCGGCAAATTTGGTAGGGATCATCAACATCATGTCCTGAAGGTACCTGAGAAGTTTGAACACAGCGCCACCTAGTGTTCCAGAGATATAAGGATTTTTGCAAAAAGGCTTATAACTTTTTAAAACATTGTCTAAATATGTCCAAAAAAGATACCTCATTTTTCATCATTTTGTTTGTCATCTTGAAGTGAATTAACTCTTTGGACTGATCTGCACAGAAATGACTGAACAGATTTTTCCCGAGAAATACCTCTCTGAAGTTGACCGTGCCTGTGTTTGTTGTCTTATGGTAGTTAGCTTAGCATGCGAATTGGTTAGCATGTTAACCAGTTGCCATTTTTTCAAGTGTTTGCTCTTCTGGCTCTGCACTGCTGTTGGCCCCGTATCAATGCTTGCAGCTATATTTTAAATTTGCATGCTCAGTTTTCCTTGAACAAAAAATTCACATTTCTGCTTTTAAATATTTAACATGCATGGCCCCTTATATTTCCATCATAATGACTTTTATTAATTTAGGCTGCAAGACAAAAACATGTCTGATTGTTCATAAAAAAGTTATGCTCAAAAATTCTTTAAAAATGTCATTGTCAATGCAGCTACAGTATGTTCAAAAATAACTTTCCCGATGTAAAAAGAAAAGCTTATTACATACGAGCAGAACAGGCTCACAAGATCAATAGACGATTAAACAAGATCTCATACCATCCATGTGTCTTGCAGATGGTGTGCAAGCAGCTCAGCTGGGCGGCGTTGATGAGAACCTGTGCCGTATCTGCATGGATGCCGTGATAGACTGCGTTCTGCTGGAGTGCGGTCACATGGTCACCTGCACCAAGTGCGGCAAGAGGATGAACGAGTGCCCCATCTGCAGGCAGTATGTGGTGCGGGCGGTGCACGTCTTCAAGTCTTAACCACGAGCATCACCTCTACTGAAAGACCAACACACGACATGCTTCCTGCTGGACTGAGCAGGCTGGGGCCGTGACTGGACCAAGAGATTGCCCCTTTAATTTCACACTGGGTTAAGGTCGTGGAAACCGGTACTGCGCACACCTTATTTACAGAGGGATTTTCCTGCTGCACATTTTGATTTAGTCATTCATTGACACTTTTATGAGTTTCTGTGGTTACTAACCCAGGGAAGACGGATTTTAGAAGAATAAAGTATAAAAATATGAAAGTTTAAATGGTTTACATTTCTGTAAACATTTGGGAAATGTCTTATTGTATGTGCAATATTAGAAATCTTTACGTGTGCGAGTGTAGAGAAACCGATTGCCATTAAGATGCATGTTGTCGTAGCAACAGTGAAGACCAATGCCGTGAAGGGGTAACGTACGTAGGTGCCAAAGTTAGACATGTGCAGAACGGCTTCTGGTTTATGTTTGTACGTGCTATATTATTAATAAGCGTGTTATTTTCATGTATTGGCATACCACAGTTCAGCATCCGCGACACAGGATCAAATGACCAGCTAGCAGTTATTTATAGCAAGATGATGAGAAACTGTATCGTATTTTTTCAGAGACACTGGAATCCAGCATCTGCCGTTATGTAGCTTATTACTGGAACCTCAATTACTTTTTTTTTAAATCTGTCAAATGTCAGGTTTGTCTCCATTGTGCTTCATCAACAAACTTAAGATGTGCTAAGTAATATCATATCATATCTCATATGAGTGTACATTATTAAAAACATTTGTCCAAAGCAAAATTACTTAGTGCACCTTTAATTGATCACATGCCTTGGTAGGTTTTATTTACAAAATATTGTTTTTACTTCAATGTTATTCATCTCCAGCAATACCATGAAAGACGTCTGTTTTTTTGGTGTTATGTTGTACCACATTTACACGGCATCACAAGATTTCCTCAAGCGGTGCTACATGGATTTACGCATTACAGTTCTCTATTGCATTTGCTCCATAGCTATTCAATTTAAGCGGAATAAACTGTTTATTTCCCCTTTTTTGATTTAGTGTTCTAGATCAGGTTAAGATCAAGAGGAAATTGTTACTTGATTCCTCTGGATGCCCTTTGTTGCTGTGAATTCTGTAGTCAAATGCAAGTTATGTCTGTGGTTTTGCCTAGACAAACAAATATAAAGGAACATTTAATTAATTAAACATATGATTTTATATACATGTGAAAAAGATGTACATGAAGTATATATACTATATTTCCTCTTTTCTCCAGTTTTTCTTTTAAATGTGTATCCCCTTCAGCATTCCATTTTTTTCCTTGAATGTAATCGACATTGATTTAGTTTATCTTTTAAGTCAAAAATAATGCTACAGTAGAATCTTGCATTCTGATGTCACGTCCATGTATTTCTATAATCAGACTGTTTTTTAATTTGCTTAAAACACTTCCACACCCATCTGCCCAACACTGACACTGTGCTTATGTGTATGTTTCTAATGCTGCTAATTCTAAAAGATGTCACTTGGTAGTAGGTAACTACTCTAGCTGAGCAGACTGGACAAGACTATGACTTAAACTGAGCGCTGGAAGACGTTTTGGGATTTGGTCTTTGTATTTTGGAATGTTGAACTTTTTATTTTGGTAATTCAAAGATGATTTATTAAATTTAATAAAATATGGTACCTTGAACTAACAAAATAAAGATTTTTTTCCCATTCACTGTTCACTCTTCTTTTCTGAGGCGCAAACGGCGAAATGCTAATCTGCGCCCTCTAATGGCTGTTAAGTGAACGCACGTGGTCATGGGAATAGAATATTTCACACTCAGACGTCAGCAGATAAAAAGTTAATAATTATTATACGCCTATATATCAATGACACAATACTGGAATGTGGTTGCTAATTATTATGGAGAACGAATTCGTCAAGGTAAGCCTGGTCTTGTGTTTTCAACTAGGGAGTTAGAAAATGAGCGGCAAAAACAGGCGGGAATCGATCGTAATATATAAATCTTGTATGTTTGAGGTAATTTTATGATCATTTTAAAGGCAAGTTTTTCACACAGTCAAAATCCCGTTAAGCAAAACACAAATACTGGAAAAAATAACTATTTATTCAGGTCAAACAGTGCAAATTACGTTTTCCCCCCAGATATATACATATTAAAGAAGCCAAGGTAAGTAATATAGTCGTGTGGAAAAAAGAGAATGTACCTGTAGAACATCTTATATAACAATAAAGAACATCACATCTTAAATTAACATTACAGAAACATCTGCACAGTTACTATAGCTAGTAGGCCTATAGATATGAATCTGCTTTACTTCCTACTGTGTAGAAAAAAAGAAACCTTGTACTGACTGAATATTGTCAATAAAGTCTAAATATATTTATACGAGTGCATTTAATACTGCACATAAAGTGTGAAATCCCTTCTGATACAAAAATTAATACTGCATGACGCTTAACGTTTGCATGGTAACGAAAAAAGCACATGCATCTTGAATATTTATTTTCTGAGAAAGAAAATAACAGTCAGTTGTGTCACTGCAACACTGCACTGTGACTATAAAAAACCTTTTTTTTATAACATTTAAGCAAAATATATGGGTAAACATGCCTTTCAACAGCATTTTAACGTTGGCACGCTCTGCCAGCTGTGCCTTAATTGTAAACTTAAAAATCAATAAATGTTTGCCTTAGCAGCACAACAAATAAAAAATAATAATAAAATAAAATAAAAAGATTGAAAGGCAGAATTGGCCATTAGAGATGAATACATTTCTTCACTTGTGAGCTCTGGCAATGAGTTCAGGCATTTGCTTGGAGTGTGTTGTTTAGCAATTAGCCATTTTTCTCTGCTGGTTTTCTGTTGAGTGTGTTAGCCTCCAAACAGCCTGTGTTGTAAAAGTGTAGAAAATGGAGGGCGAAATTATTAGCTCCCTGGGTTGTACTTCAAGTTATTGTATGTCTTTGTTGACTAGCTCAGTTTGCTCAGTAGTTTTTCCTCAATAAGTCCGAACTGCACGATGACAGACATCTCTGCGATGAACTGCTCACAACCCTCTTTGGTCACCTGTTTGCAGTACCGCAGGTCAATGTGACAAATGTTTCCGCAGCGCTTGAAGTAGGTCAGTGACAGGTCCGTAACTCTGTTACAAACTGTGGAAATAAGAAATAGGAATTTAGAGCCCATAATGTTATTTCCTCAGATTTACATCAGTACTTGAATTTAGAAGCAAAGTAAAGAGTCGTGGTCTAGCATCATGCTTTTCCCAAGACACAATCCATCAAATGTTGAGATAGCAATCTTTCCAGATTAAGGGGAGTTTGTGTATGTGTATATATATATGCACAGTATATACACACACAGTATGCATGTGTTTTCCAGCGCACTCAACTGTCTGTTAGCATGTCTAACCTGTTATGTGAGGGTTTTAGTATTTCCTGCATACCTGACAGATTGATGTGAGTGAGAGAGTCTCTGGTCGTGGTGCCAGCTGCCGTGAGGATGTTGACGCTCTGGTCGGTGATGTGGTTACAGTAACTAAGGTCCAATTGAGACAGTGAAGGCATGTGTTTTATGATCAGCTTCAGGGACGTATCTGTGATGTCCAGACCAACTAGACAGAGATCCTCCACATTCCTCAGTTTACTTCTACTGTCCAACTGACCTGAGAGACACAAATAAGCATATTTTTTCAATTTTTAAGCAAGATAACAAATGTCACTGTGCTACTTGCTGTGTGCACACAAGGCCGCCATGAATTGGTAAAATAAGAAGAAAAAGAACTTTTCACATTTGTCATATTGAACATAAACAGCGGTTAATGCTATCATTTAGTACCTGGTCTGTTGTCTGTTGGCGGAGAGAGCAAGTCTCTTATCTGGTTGTCCTTAAGTCCCTCTACCCACTGCACATCTAGAGTTCTTAGCAAAGGACAACTGGATGTGCATAAAGCAGATACAGCTGCCCACGAGCAGCCTGCCAGCAACAAAACCCTCAGACCTACAAGGAAACCAACACAGTTGTCATGCAGTTATTCAACATGAGAGTGGAATTTGAATACATCAGGGGTGCCGACTCCTGTTTCTGCAGATCTACATTCATGCAAAGTTAATTAAGATCTAAATGTGTGGTAATCTTAGGTGTATACAAAGGGTACACCATCTGGAGAGACACAATCCATCTGTACAGTTAACCTGAGAAGCATTGAAACAAAACTGTTAAACAAATTAGGTGGTAAGTAAAAGTGTGATTGTACCAGGTAATCGGTTGATTAGCCAGCTGAGCTGCTTCTTGGAGATGTTGGTCCAGCTCAGGTCTAAGGAGACCGGCTGTCTTCGGATAATGCCGCTCAGCATGAGAGGAGTGATTGACTTGCACCGGTTCAGATCGATCTTGGTCCACAGTCTTTTATCACAACACCTGAGATCAAAAGACAGAAGACTTAACCTTAAAGCCCAGATATAATCACAGTGAAGTTCTTTTTATTTTTAAGTTGAATACGGAAGGCGATTGGCCGGAAGCTAGATAATTGACTTTATAAAGTTTTAAATATGGATATTTTTTTTACACAAACGCATCGATTCGCTTCAGAAGGCCTTAATTAACCCCCCCGGAGCCATGTGGAGCACATTATATGACGGACAGATGCACTTTTATGCCCCCCTACTATGGTAGTCAATGGGGCCCGAGATCTAATAGGTTACCAACATTCTTCCATGTATCTTCCTTTGTGTACAGCAGAACAAAGACATTTATACAGGTTTGGAACAACTTGAGGTTGAGTAAATGACACAATTTTCATTTTTGGGTGAACTATCCCTTTAAAAGCAGGCAGCTTTTAAAATCAGGTCTCGTTTCATCAGAAGTACAACTTCATTTTCTACTATAACAGCTCTCCAGTGTGTTCATGCTTTTACTCACAGACGGCTGAGCTCGACAAACTAAACTAAGGAAATAAACTGGAGAAGATCATCATGTGAAAGAAGGCGGAGCCTCAGCGCACACATACCTATTACATGATCGCCACGGACTAATGCTAGTTGGTGTTTAACAGCCTGAGCAAACTTTTTGTGAAAGCCGTTTCGAACTCCCCAAAAAAACTTTGTCTTGGCCTCATTTTATTCGGAATGACGTCACATCAATTCGTTCTTCGATTTCACTTGAAAGAGTAACTAAACCCTAGAACAACTTTTTTTAGTTGATGATATGCAAGACTGGGAATTTATTAGTGCTGTTCATTGACTCAAGTAAGAGTTTTGACATTTGAGTTACGTATAAAGTGTTTTAATTCTATAAAATATGGTGTAAAACCGCCTAAGTGCTGCCCTCTTAAGGTTGAACGGTGGCTACTACAGTTGAATTTTCCTATTGGACGTTGTGGTACATCCACAAGGATGTACCACAAGGATGGTTCTTCCAACGGCTCACTACCACGCCCCTGGCATGAGCTCACCACGCCCTTGGCTCAGCTCCTGGTATAAGCACCCCCCGCTAAGCCCCGCCCTCGGTTCTCAGAATTTTTCAAATATTGCCAGTGGGTGGAGTTAGGCTGTGAACAGGGGTTTAGTTACCCTTTAAGTATATCGGGGTCTTCACTATGCATATTACCAAGTTGAGTTGAGCACTTGCTTGGAATACAAAACCTCAAGGATCTGAAATACTTCAAGGGTACATTCACCCAAAAATGAAAATTAATTAATTACTGTAATTAATTACTCACCCTCATGTCGTTTCAAACCTGTAAGAACTTTGTTCATCTTCAGAACAAAAATGAAGATATTTTTTATGAAATCCGAGAGCTCTCTTTCCTAGCCTGGCTCCGCCCTCCTACATACTTCCGCTTAATTTTCATTTTCCTTCAATACTCCGTCTGGGATTGCGGTATATTTTCTGGTTTTCTCCAGTCAAAACCTGTCCAATCAGTGAACAGAGGGAGTGGCTGAGAAAGATGACGTTGATGTCGTGCGCTAGTTTGAGATGACATACGTCACGACCAAACGTTAGCGATTGGTTATGGTAGATCCAGAGAGGCTCTGGGCAGATCCAATAGTTTTGAACTTCAACAGAGTACCCGCCTTTAAGGAAGTTAAGGCTTGTCAATGGAGAGTGGCCAGACTCTCTGTACAAATGAAATGTACGAGAGTCTGGTGGAACCAGGCTACTCTGTCCCCTCCATAGACAGCAATTTAATTAACACTTTCAAGGTCCAGAAAGGTAGTAAGAACATCGTTAAAATCGTCCATGTGTTTCCAGTGGTTCAACCTTCATTTTATGAAGCGTTGAGAACAGTTTGTGCACAAAAAACAAATGAACGAAGGTCTTACGGGTTTGTAACGACATGCAGGTGAGTAATTAAAGACAATTTAGTGTTTTAATTTGTATTGGTCAGGACAAGGATTTGGTGTGAGGTTAAGGCTGAGAGCAAGGTAGAGCCCATAGTAGACCAATAAAAACACATGCATCCATGCTTACTTAGTATTGCAGGAAAGGGTAGACCTCTAAAATATGCGTAGCAGCATAAAATCTCTAGTGCATATCCAAGTTAAAATACGATGATGCTTTCTTTCCTAATTTCTAGAAGACATACCATCTGTTCCAGGTCTTGCAGACCTGCATGCAGACACACAGGTCTGGGTGTGCAAGGTGGCTGAACACTGCCATCCACACCTCTCTGTGCATGATGTGATTTTTGCCGTCATCTAGAGGCAGCCGGTCCGGCGGAGGACTGATCGGAGGGGGGCGAATGACATGCCGCTCCATCTGAACACATTTCGGTGGAGAGCGGCAAGGTTTTGGCCGGAAGACAGGGGTAGGTGCAGTCCTGATCCAACTCACTGGGGACTGTTCTTGCAAGGATCCGTTTAGCTCCCGTTTAGGCCCCAGCCAGTCTTTCAGATGGCTGCTGCCATTATTCAGTGGTTTTCTGTCCTCTCCATCACTATCTGGTTCTGTCTTCACGGTCCTGCCATTTTGATGAGCCAGACAATCCTCTGTCTTTTGGATCTCCTGGTTGAGTTGTTTGCTCAGTTCTTTGCTCAGTTCTTTGTTGGGCAGGCGAGGTTTACGTTTGGTTTTCCGCTGGATTCTCAACTGTGCATCAACACCCGAGTCGTTGCTGGGCCCCGCATGGGTACAACGTCCCTGGGATTGGTCACCTTCCCGTGAAGCAGAGGTCTTGTGTAAAAGCTTCCCATTCTCATCTCGGCTACTCTTTTTTTTCATTGTCTCCTCTTCTTCTTCCTCCCTTTCATCATCTCCATCGTCCTCTTCTGAGGGTACAAAACTGAAGGGTCTCCTCTCTAGTTCTTGTCTTTTATCCTCATCATACTCCTCATCATCCTCTCTTTCTGTCTTGATCTGTCCCAGGACTTTAGAGGTCGAGAGAGCATCAGGCTTTGAGTGCTTCTTCTGTGGATTTAAAAGAGGGTCAAAATACATGCTTTGCAAAGAATATTATTTCATGTCTTATTTGCTTTTACTTAATCATTTTCTTGCTACCTTTTTCCTGACATTGGAATCAGAGTCTGAGTCCTTTTCAAAGAGTTTTCTCTTTCTGCGGAGTGGGTTGTCCTCCATTTTGGGGGAACGTTTCTTAAATGTGTCTTCTGACTTGCAGGTAGGATTGTCCTCTCGTTCTGTCTTCTTCTTCATGACAGGTGAAACATTTGAGGTGTAGGACTCTGTAGACATATTCGAGTCCGGCTCCTCCTTTATGTCCCGGATTCGCTGCTCTTTGAGCAGAGAGCCAGGGAGATTGGAGGCGTACTTAAACCCTGGGCCTCTTTTTTGCTTTGTGGCCAAATGGTGGGAAAGAAGACAAGACGAATTTATATCAAATACGTTTTATCAGAAACTCAATAGTTAACATTGCCATCATCATTTACATTATATGAAATAGTATGTTGTTGGGTTGGACAGTGATGCTTACTTTCCCTGTCTTTCCAGCATGATTGCATTTAGGACACTCCCAGCAATTTGGCAACTCATCATTCACAACGCCACCACCATCCTTCTCCTGAACAACAGAACAGAATAAGTGTCTACTCAACAGAACATGTGACAGACCACTCAAATGTGAAAGATTGTTTATGCCATTATGGCTCAGCTATCACAGTTTTCAATTTTTGTTGGCCTGATTAGGAAGATAACCTTCAAACATGCTGGATGGAGGATCTCATTGCAGATAGAGCACTCCATGAGCATGAAGTTGAACTTGTCCTCCTCGTTCTCTACAGTGTCTTCTTTCCCAGCTTCTCCGCACACCAAACACACAGCAGTGTGAGGTAGTACAGGCTGTAAAACACGCAAAAAGCAGCCATTAGCTCTTCCAGATGTCATTCAGCAAATCAAGGTTAAAATCTGATGTTGAATACTCAGACTGACCGCTATGCACTGTCTCATGATGCAAGACTGCTTCATGCGGCCTGGTCCACCAAACTTCTTCATGTCCTTGCAGAAGTGGCACTCCCCACACTCTTTGCGCGTACATGCCTCACACTTCCTGCAGCGTGTTCGCCTGCGCCGAGCACTAGATGAACCACGACTTGATGAGAGCTTCACTCCACCTGCTGTCGAGCATGGAGCAGCAGATGGAGACGAGCCCATCTTAGGTTTGGGCCGATTAAGCGGCCGTGGCTGAAACAAATAGAACACCAAAATCATGTATACAAGGAAAATGAAAAATGATTACTAAAAAAAGTATCATACTGCATGACACCTATTTCACATGCAGTTAACGGAACATAAACCAGGACATGGTCGACACAATATGTTTAATGATATGCTTGCTGAATTTAGCAGTATGGCGATGTAATGCCACACAAACAATGGAACACAAACATAATGAATGCTTCACAAACCTATCAACTTTTAGACACTCTAAAGGTGGGTTTATATGGTTCAGTTTTAGTTGTATGTACAGTTATGCAAATTTTTATATGCCCTCTAGGCATTCTAAGGAAAAAAAATAGAACATCAGCACAGAACATGAGAAAATATTTGTGTTACTCTGTAAATACCGATTAAATCTGCCAACAGTGTCAGTCAAGTAAAGTTGGAGGACATTCCCTGCTCTTATTCAAGTCCGGGTACAGTTGCAGGAACGTGCATTTACCAGTCAATGAATATTATTCCTAACAGCTTTACTAGAAACACAAATAATCCATCTCTAATGAATATAAGCGTGTGTGTATTTGCCATTAGATCTCCTTGATGTGAAGCACTTTCCATTATTGATTCCATACTCACATACTCCCACACAAGTCAAAGGGAATTATTCTTCAAACAGCAATATTCCACATCCCCTTTGTTGCCATGTCCCCATTATATCAAGTCATGCCTGTCCCAGCACCCAGACTATCCTACAGCACCATGGGACACAGGTGATTAATGGGAATAGATCTGGCCTCCACCCTTTTTATGAACCTTCAGTAATGGAGAGGAAAAAACGAACAATCGCATTAGCCAGAGGGGGAAAGTGCAACCCGACCTCCTCAATAGGTACTTTACTTATAAACAGCCTAAGTGGATTTCTCGGCCTCTGAGAGTTGAGATTAGCTCTTTAGACAGAGTCAAAAGTCCTGTTTGCACGGAGCTTTGGATTTGATCCTTGTAGTAGAATTGATTTTTTCCTTGCATGAGTCTTCCCTACGTGAAATGCTGTTTAGTGGAGAGAGAGAGAAAAAAACAGCATACTGTTGAGTTCTTGCAGAAAGCAGAAACTGCTGTTTCACAACATCTCAGTTGTGATGTGTTATGAAACTATGTTTGGAGGAAAACAGAAGCATGAATTGAAGCATGTGGTCAGCAGAGCCGGGGGAGAGGGAGATATTTATGTGGCTGCCAGTGGGAAAAACATTCCAGGCCAAATCTAATATTGCTTGTTAATGTGATGGATGTCATGATTTTGCGATTGTAAGAGCTGCTTTCACACAGATTAAAGACAAGAGCTTGACATTTCTGTGAAGGTCCTACAGTACCACCACTCAGAATCCAAGGAACTTGGAGTAGAGGTCAACCAACTTATTGTTTTGCCAATAACATCTAGTTCTTTTGGAACTATTGGATGTTGGCAAAAAGAATAATGATTTTTCTTTTTTGCTTTTTTTGCAGTGGCGACACGAGTATGACAGCAAAAATAAATCACTAGCTCCTTGTGGGATTAGCGGCCCCTTAATCTCTCATCACTATATCCATATTTGTATCCCCACTTCAATGCACATTTTGTCATTTTGATATCAGATCCAAATGCTCAGAATAAAATTTGAATGTTTCAAGGCTTATCAGTCACATGACTGACATCATTGTCGAAATATAAACTTATCAAGTGAGTAAATGTTTCACTTCTCAGTCGTGAAACCACTAAAATAAGATCTTCCCAAGCTAACCTCAGCTACAAACCATCACAGCTGAGTGTGTGTATGCCATGATAAATTAATACCTTAAACAGATTTGCTTGCCGTCATTAGAGCAGCTTGCAGACAAGGTCAAAAATTAAAGGCTGCATCCATCACGTTATAAAACTGCTGCAGAGATGAAAGACCTCTAAGACAGGATTACTATAGATATTAAGGGCAGTTATGGATTGTGCGTGCTGTCTGGTATTGATGCGTGTGCCAAATAAATACATATCCATGGTAAACATACACAAACAAACGAGCACTTGGTATGTGATAATGTCATTAACCCAGATGATCTTTATATAATTATCAAACTTACTATTCAAATTAATATTAATTAAAATTATTCTCCAAAAACAACAGAACAAATAAAAATCACACCCAGTTGTAGGGACAATGATGAGGCAAACTGTAATTGGTAGGGTGTGAAGTTACACTTGATATTTAACACTAAGCTCGCAAAACTGGATGAGACAGATATCAGCAAAATAACGCCTTTTCACCGCGGCGAAATTTATCACAAAACAAAAACATATCCAAAGGTTGCAGGACCAGTTCTAAGCAGAGGTGACCAAAAAAAAACAGAGGTTAACTGATGCAATTCACAAACTAGCTTGATCACTAATGCACCACTTAAGTTAATAAGGAAGTGTTTTGAAGGTATAAAATTTGACACAACACTCTCTCAATATTCAGTAATATTAAATACATATAATCTTTACGAAGATGACATGTGTAGCGGGGTCAAGCCTCAAGTGCTGTCCAAGACCAGATGTGTTGCTTCCCAAAAGTAACATCTGACCCAGAATACATCTACACTTTCATAACGGCAGGTCCAGGACTAAATATGTTCACAACAGGAACATGTCTGAACTGTTTTTACTCATGTTGGTTCTTTGTCTTGCCCCTCCCCCATGCGCTCATCTCGTAGGACCGGCTCAAAGAGGCCCTTGTTGGGCTGTGGCCAAAACTGTTAAAAATATCCTTGAAATTGAGGAAGTTGAATAACACAATGATCTATACAAACATGTGGAACGAGCTGTGAGAGCAAAGTGTACTCAATTGGGCAAACATACTTGTGTATCTTTTTACAAGCAGAAAGAGATGCATTTTATCCAAATGATGGATGATTAAATGATAAAGATCTAGCAGTTGCATCCTTTTTTTCTGTGCTGTCAGCATTTGGGATGAAAAGCAATTGTACATTTCACTAGAAGAGCAATACAAAAGGATTCACTGGAAGAGAATCAAAGATTCGCCCAACCCCAGGGATAAAACAGCGATGGCAGAGTCTCACGTGGATAGTCGCGCAAACAGACATATGCAAAGTGTTCAAAGAACACGCCTTCGAAGCAGTGTGCATTAAAACATCAACTGTATCTGATACTCATACTGAAAGTATGTGTAGCTGCTGGCATAGCAAGTAATATCACAACTTCCACAAATTAATGTCACCGATTTCACTTTCATCTGCACCTTCTGAAAAGTACCTAACACCTTACTGCATCATGTAATGCTACTTTAGGTTCAGGTTTCAACAACCTGCTGCAATATTAATTTAAGTAAAATGGCAAAAAAGGTTTCTATTGGAAATAAACATCAAACAATGTCAGACTTGATCAAAATGAGCACCAGGCTGAGTAGAGTCATAACAGAATTCTCATGCTGGTCATATGTAGTTATCAGTGGTCACTATAAGCATTTCTGACAGCTCCCTTATCACGTGCACTTCAGTTACACATGCAAATACACACAAATGCAATATTACAGCTGCCAATTGCATCTCCTGCCTTTAAGTCTAAGGAGGACCCGTGGGTCCAGCTTAACACGGCTACCTGCTCAGCATCCGAGTTCTCATAATCCTCCTCGTCAGCTATCAGCGACATGGCCATGGCTCTTAGAGTCCTCTCAGCGCTTTGCTAACTGACATGGCTGTAGCTCCGGCTTGCTACTGGCTGTGGGGCGGCACAGCCCTCCCTTCTGTTCCTTAGCCATCCGAGCACACAGGCAAGAGCAAGACATGCTCATGAATATGCAACAAGGGGGAGTTCCAAGAAGTGGGAAGGGAGGAGAGCGGTAGAGCCAATGGGTGTGCAATATGCAAAATAGGCTCTTTAATATGTGCCAACACGGCTTGGACACAACCAATAGGAAGAGGGCATGCAGAACAGAAGTGTTACATGTTCAAACAGGGTCATGAGGTAAAGAAGAGAGGCCAGTTGGGGCAGTATAAGGACAGATGGTATTTAATCACAAAAGACAGACACAATAGAGGAGAAAATTCAGCAGCTGGGATTTTAGTACACAAGACAGTTTTAGTGTTGTGAAGTGGGGGGAGTACAAAAGCCAACACCCAATCGTGTGTGTCACAGTCAAAAGGGAAATAACTAAAACAAGTCTATAAACACAGATTCGCGTGTTATCGGTCAGGTCTAATTTTGGGGGACTGGCAACACTTCCCTTGAGTCATCATTCCAGTGAAATACTAATGCAAATTATCGTCTCACCTTTTCGAACACAAATACAGACATTGCGCCATATTTCCACAGAATCTACCTCACAACACAACTATTTTGGTGGTACAACAACAAAAATACTACATCAAAACCCACTTTCATTTGAACATTTACTGTAAATCACAGATGAAGATTAAAAACTTTCATAACACCTTTTGCCCCATGTCTGTTTTGCTGTTAAGAATATTTAACCAATGACATGCAAATCTTATTAATAACTTTAAACCAGGTTAAAGTATGTTGCTTGGCCACATATTTATGTTTCTAATTGCTCTGCATAAACATTCATACCTTGCCTGTCTTCTTTGGCCAGCATACAATAGGAGAACCAGTGATGGCCAACTTTGGATTGTCATCTGCATGTTCCTTCAAGACAACCTGTTCAAAAAGCAGAAAGGACAGAATGAAAAATAATATTCAGGTATAATACATTTGATGAAAGAATGATGAAAACCAAAAAAATTATTTATATTTTATTTGAAATAGTTTCATTTTTAAATATTTAAAAATAAAAGATTGACCTAATAATTATCTTTCATAGTTGGCATAAAAGAGTTCAAAGAGATGCGCCGTTTTGTATTAAAACCTAAAACCGAAAATGTTTTTCGTGATTTGGACTTGGTGCAGCCATGCAGATAAGCTGTCACTTTCCATCCAACTTTTGGGATATCACATAAAAAAATATTGAAAGGAAACGCCAATATGTGCATGAACTCTAAAAATGTCCACTTCAGCATTTTTCGAATAATTATGACGTATGCAATATTCGACCCACGGGTGGGGCACAGAGCTGAAGTGGCTACAAAAAGTATGCGCTCAGATGAGTCAGATCTTTCTTTTTATCCGATAAGAAAACATGCGCATAAACTATGATGAAAACACATTTACTGAATAAATTCTTTAGTTTGCAATGGGACGGCATAGCTGGACTAACCAGCTGATCGATCTCATTTGGTTATTCTGAAATGCCTGAGCAAAGTCTGTTGTCAAAGTGGTTCGGTATAATTCCCACCCAGAACTGTCTTACATTACTGCATTCCCAAACACCAGGCATCCGCCTCCGAAATCAAGATAACGTGACCGTAACATTTCTTCCACAAGCTCTGAGGTGCAAGTAATTTATTATATACGAAAATGATTATTACATAGTGGCTTCTCGTACTGCAGCAACTTATATATAGCACCAGTTTATCAGGAAGTGATGATTTTGTTCTCTTTAACTCACTGGATGGAAACGCTGCTTTATAAGCAAATGTTTAATAAGATATTCCAATTTTGTGCAGAAGTTAAACTTTGGATGGAAACATAGATAATGTCACCATAAGACCTCACCTTATTCTACCTGGAGCAAACTGGTGTTGAGTGTGTCAGAGACACAAAATCGTGACAGATCATGCATTGTTCCTTATAGGGTGTGAACCTACAACCTGAACCTACAAGTCTAGCACTGCATCCAAAATTGCGTACTGTATTAGTAGGCCATACATTTGAATTTGAATTTACTTTGCGACCATTAAAATGTATGCTCTATTTAGTATAAATATGGGTAGTATGAATGAAATTCGGGCGTGCTATTTCCGCCATGTTGTTATGGTCACGTGACCTACCAGTGTCAGTTGTGTCGCTTCACTTCCATTCATAAATCCCCTCCCATGGCCTCACGAGCTAGTAAAGTGACCATCGAACGCGCACTTCAGAATCTCGGCGGATATGGTAGGTCTTCCAGGGACTTTTCGCTGTTTTCAAATACCATGTATTCGGACATAATACTCTTTTGGCGTACTGTTTTTTGCATACTACAAAGTAGGGATTAGGGAAGTATTGGATTTCGGACACTAGGAGTTTACTTCTATTTATTATCCCTAATAAAAGGAAAAACCGCAGTTTGTGGCAGTCAGGAGGCAGCAATAATGATGTCAATTCAAGGCATTATGTGAGAGATAAAACAAATGACAGACGGACCTTCATGTCATCTAGCAGTGCTTGTGGATCCTCGATGCCCTCTGGAACACATTTCTTCGTCTCCGGAAGGGACTCCAGTTTCTCCACCAGGGCCTTGAGTCCACTCAACTCAAACTCTGTCAAGTGGGTCCATTTGCCCGAGTGCTCTGTTCCAGGTGAGCCAGACGGAGTCTTGGGACACTCTGAAGGGAGGGACTTGGAGCTGTCATCAGAATCATTGACTGAGGGTTTGAAGGTCTGATAGGGAGGGACAGCTGAGGAGGGCTGAGTCACCCCCTCTGTCCTCTCTAACTGCGTCTCACACGAGTTCTCCTCCATGTCCAGCCGGGGAGCAGCGACGAGGCACTCGGTTACAAGCTTGGGTTCAGCTAATTAGGGTCAGAAGGGAACACATGCTACTAGGAAGATCTTCCCCAAAACACCAAAGAGTACACAAAAACCTGAAGACATCATGAGGAAGTCTAGGAATCATCTTGATAAATGTTGGTACGAGTGAAATACGAGATGTACTCTCTGAGATTGAAAATGCAAAAAAGGGCTAATTTAAAAGATTGGCTCGTATTCAGTAAGAGTGATAAAAATGTATACTCCTAAATCCTCTCCAATAAAAATATATGGATCATTTTTGCAGCTTACACGCAAGTAAGTTCACACTCATAGTTAAAACACTTGTACTAGATGTCTGTGTCAGACGAGAATTATGCCCCGTTCCCAATAAAAATAAGTCATATTTTGTTGCATTTGTTGCAGCAGGCAAAAGGAAGATGCTTTCAGAATATCTAACAATGTACCCGTAAACCATTTATTTTTGCTGTACAATAGATGAATAACATTTTGTACCTTATAACATAACATAAAACTTTATTTTATTTTAAGCCATTTATATTGAGCGGGAGTCCCACAAGTAATTTCTTTCTCCCACTTCCAGTGCACACAGAAACTTCCCTCCAGCAAATTTGTCCCGCACTGACTGGTCATGCCTGGTTAGGGCAAAAACTCTGATCAACTTGAATATAATTAAGAGGCATTCCCACTGACAGTGATTGGTTTGCTGAATGGCACCAAGTTGCTGTTATTTTGATTGCTAGCAGACGTTCTGTATCGGGCGGGGGATTGTGCAAGCTTCCCATTAGTAGTTGCCACATCATATTATTGTGCTTTTGAATAGACTTGAACTTTGTCACATTGCCAGTGTGCTGTGTCAATCGAAAATATCTTCTGGTTATGTTTGTCACTGCAAATTGCTGTCAGTTTAGCCAACTCACCAGCGTGAACGCGGAACTCCAGGCTGAGGTGTGAACGTCTGGTCAAGCAGTTCACGTACCTCTCCAGCACATACCAGCACATCTCATAGAAGAAAGGGTGGCGGAATTTGGAGTGCACCTGAAACCGATATTCAACACAATTAGAAACCCTGGAACACTTAAAAACAATTGCTGTTCATTGTCAGTTCAAGATACCTAATTCATTAAAGGGTTAGTTCATCCAAAAATGAAATTTCTGTCATTAATTACTCACCCTCATGTCGTTCCAAACCCGTAAGACCTTCGTACATCTTCAGAACACAAAAATATATTTTTGATAAAATCCGAGAGCTCTCTGACCCCTCCATAGTGACGAGAATACTAACAAAAATATCCTGTTGACGTAGTTACATTAGAGCTAGGTCGGAACGCCGGCTTACCATTGCCCAACGCTGTTCACTTGAGCACCACGACGCATGTGTGCAATGTTGATGCAGGAGCTGGCCAATGTAAACTGCGTAGGAGACTGACACAGACGAGAAGAAATTGTTGAATGAAGTCGTTATTTATGCACAAAAAGTATTCTCGTCGCTTCATAAAATTGAGGTTGAATCACTGGAGTCACATGGACTATTTTAACGATGTCTTTACTACCTTTCTAGACCTTGAAAGTGTTGATTAAATTGCTGTGTATGGAGGGGCCTAGGAGCTCTTAAACAAAAATATCTTAATGTGTTCTGAAGGCTGGGAACGACAAGGGTGAGGTAATGACAGAAAAAAAATATTTAATTAACCGTTTAACTACTGTTAACCCTACATCTATGTTTGTATATATAAAACTAATTTAACTGGCTTCACAATAGATGGTTCTCACAGTTTGAGAAAAACTACAACATGACTAAGATGCTTCTCATGCACATATCTTTCCATTCCAGCTCCTCTCCAGGGAGAAAACTCACATTCTCAGAGTTATGGAGGGCTTGTGCTCTCATTCCCTCATACCTCCTTCAGCCAGCGCTAAATTTAGAGCACTGCAATAACGCAGCCCCTGGAACAACAGAGCCAGTGCCACAATCTGTCTTCTTCTTTGCCTGCTCTGTCTAGCAAATATAAAAATAGCCCGGCCCCACCGGCTCTAAGCCCTGCAGAGCACATCAAAGTGTCCTGGAGGATCTGCTAGCAGAAAGTGAGAGACCACAACTGGTTTGTCGCTTTGAAATGTCACAACACACCAAAGGTGTCCAGTGCTGTCTTTAAAACTGCCTTTTCACTGTCAGCAACTGAGCGGCTCAGAAGCCAGAGGACTGAGATTTTGTTTTCAGGCGCAGTCCTCTTTAATTGATGCGGTTTGGGATCATACTCTATATAATGCTAAAATAGCGCATGACCCACAGCAAGGTTATTTACTATTGTAGTGTTTAACTCTTTTGATGGGAATTTCCGTCATTTGTGAGAAAACGTTTCCCTGATATTGACGTAATTTTCTAGCTGTTATACAGTATGGGGCGCTATTACGCATCTTCTGAATGAGTACTGAATCTCCTGATCAAAACACATGGAAAAAATTGCAGAAACAAGCGATATCAAATCATATGTGAAATAACGCTATTACCAACATTAAAACGTATATAAATCAAAACTGCCTAATGTTACTGGATGAAATGTGGACCCAGGACGAGGTCTAGGACTGTGTAAAGCATTAGGGGTGTTAATGGACTCGATCTGCTCCATCTATGTTTTGATCATCGTACTGAAACTCTGATCCAGACGTAGTCATTTTTTGTCGCAGCTTTTTGCTCAAATGTTGCTTTTTTATTAAACTTACCCACATAAAAAATTATATATATATATATATATATATATATATATATATATATATATATATATATATATATATATATATATATATATATATATATATATATATAGTTCTTTCTTTTGATATAATGCATGTTCATTTATACAACTAAATATTCTGGGGGCCATAAAATTGTGAAAATTACCAAAAAGCTTTTTTTTTTCCGCTGGAGGGGAAAGAGTTAATATTCTGAATTAGCCATTATTTTTACATTTTCAGTTTTCATTTTCATTTTAATTTAATTTGTTGTGCTTTTATCATTTTTAATAGCTTATTTTTTTAGTACTTTAAAACTTATTTCAGTTGGTTTCCATGACAACTAATATTTTATATTTCAGCTTTATTTAAATTTTAAAAAAAAAGAAAATTCTGTCATTAATTCCTCACCCTCATGTCGTTCCAAACCCGTAAGACCTTCGTTCATCTTCAGAACACAAAAATTAAATTAAAGTCTTACGGGTTTGGACGACATGAGGGTGATGATCAAATTTTCATTTTTGGGTGTTACGCACTAGTTATGGAGAGGTTCTGGTGATATCACAGGGAAAATATTGTCATTTGTCATGCCTCAACCTCTTCGAACGTGCCTTAAAACAATACAGATGGCATTTAGGCCGTGTCCACCAAAGCGTTTTTTCACGCAGCTTGCTGGCGTATTCAATTGTTTCAAAGGGTGCGCCGTGTTTTTGGTGTAACGAGGTGCTGAGCGAGTATTTTTTCGCTCAAGCGCTGAGTTGAAGAATTTTCAACTTTGAGTAAAACGCAGTGCTCATCGCGGTCACTTTTCACCCAGCCGTCCAATCACAGTGGAGGAGGGGTGGGACAAATACATCACCGACCAGCCGGCACATTGTGGTTGTTCTGTACAACAACGTCCACAGATGAAAACAAGCAGCATAATAACAGTGCAAAATAATTTATTAAAGAGCCAGAGCAAATACTTAACATTGTATCGGCAATTTTATATAGAATCAATACAGAATCACACTACCTGTGAAATTAGATACTAGTAACACTTTCGCAGATATTCCGTATCATAAGTCTCAACTGAAAAAAATCGCTGCCCTGCCAAAACGCTCTCAAGTGCCCACAGCGAGGCGTTTTCAGCTGGATAAAAATGCTTTAATGGACACGAAGCCTTACAACATACTCGGATCAAAACAACTTCCAAAAGCTCTTCCCTTCCACATGCAAATTAGAATGACATCCTTCAACGCTGACTAATAAATCATATATACATTTTAAATTAATGATTTACCTTTGTTCTGTTCTCAATTTCGTACACAGTGAGCTGCATGGGAATGTTAAAACTGTGTAGAATATTCCCGCCAAACACCAGGGTGTCCTCTGGCGTGTAGACGGCATGGATCCAACCTACACACACACACAATAGCACAAGAGCAAAAACGTGAAGGCTCACTTTCAGCAAAGAAAATGTTATACAAAGGATTCAAAATCTGTTCTAAAATGTCATTCTCCATCTCATGTGCATCACTAATGTCAAACATTGCACTATTTTTGAACTCAAAGGCAAACACGAAATGACATTTCAGAGCTTCAGTGGAAAAATGACAATGCTGCCTTCACATGCAATTGGACATTTCCTACTTCCCACTTCTGAAGTTGTGAATACAAGCGTGTCGCATTCAAATGCTTTGTTGACAGTAAGAACAGGAATCATGGAGGTTTATTCTTGCATATTTATTAGGAAAACCCTATATTAAAACAATAATGATATTTAGCATCCCAATTATTTACACCCATATAAACATTCACTGTGCTATCTAGATAGCAATTTCGGTCAAATACAGGCAATTTTCGCTGTGTATAAAACACACAATAGCCTAAGCTTCAAATGATCATTCATATATGTAAATATGCACTACTTTAACGACAAGGCGATGCAGATTTTGTGGGGGAACTAATAAAGAACAGGAATCATTCTCCCCTCCGCCATGTTTAAAGTTTATGGCCCGCCCAACTCGGGAACTTGGGTATCAAAATGATCTCCGAGCTTACCAATGGTAAATACGACTTACCGTTCATGTCCACTATCTTACTAAGAAACTCATATTTATGAAAATGCAGATAGCACGTGAAGGCTGCATAAATTTAAGTCTGTTCCACACACAAAGCTATTGTATGACTTTAGAAGAGCACCAGATTTACCAACAGCTTGCATTGTCGCAAACCCTATTTTGGCGTTAAACTACAGTCAGGATTTACTGAAGACGAGCAGTGATAAATTAGGTGTGGACCACTGATCTATATAAATGACTGGATTGCTCATTGCGCTCTAAACTGCCATGAAGCCACCGGAAGTGTTCGAGCGGCCATCTTAGTATTCCTTCATTGACTTACAGCCAGAACATTGACCTAAAAGCATCTGATTTGCAGCATCTCAGTCTCACAGGATTAGTTTTATGATATACTATGTATAATATATAAATAATAGTTACTTCAGTCTTTTGGAGAGGATAAGTCATATATTGACAGCAAACTCTTATTAACCCCCTGAGCCGTATGGATTACTTTTATAATGGATAAAGCACTTATATGGACTTCAAAAAAGAAAGAGCCATTCACTGCCATGTTAAATTTTTTAATATAACACTAATTGTATTCATCTGAAAAGAAGAACTTCATATACACCTAGGATGACTTGAGGGTGAGTAAATCATGGGCTAATTTTCATTTTTGGGTGATCAATTCCTTTATAACTGCTTTGAAATGCATGCTGTTAATGAAATCATTGTTAAAACATTTGCAGTTAGCCTACTGTATGAATAAAAACATTACTACAACACAACATAAATACAAACACAACAGTACGAGGCGATTTCAGGTTACAAGCCTTAAATCTGTATTCCGATGTCAGAATGCGATGTTTCAGAATCTGATGTTCACTACTGTAATGAATATTAACGTAACTTTTTAAGCAGCGGAAATTCCTGACTTTAAACGAATAACCATTTACATGCTTAAGATGTTTGCTTAAGACGGTGTCTCCTTTTCTCAGTAAAATCATATCATTTCCTATTAATTCAATAGAACGTGTGCTTACTAGGGAATACCAATATGGTGTGGTGGCTTCACTTTTTATGATGTCATGAGAAATCCAGTTCTCTATATAGATCAGTTGCGTGAACACACTTAATTTTGCGGCCGATCTTAGTGCATATATGCATTTGTAGGAGTTTCCCTGTCTGACCACTAAATTTATGGTGGAGAGCATTTAAATAAATAAATCATGTAACGTGATTTACTAAGGTTTACAATTGTCCGTTCAGAGGCATTTGCACTATTATGTAACGCCGTAAAAAGCCTTAAGCGATTTTAATACATTGAATTTGCACATTCTCAGTATGCTGCATGCTGATTTGCCATGTTTAGTAAATCTGGCGGATTTCTCCTTTTGTGTTCCACAGAAAAACAAAAAAGCAGCATACGGGTTTGGAAAGGTGAGTAAGCAACAAAAGAATTTACATTTACATTATGCATTTGGCAGACATTTTTATCCGCATCGGCTTACAATGCATTCATTTCACACATTCCCTAGGATTCTAACCTATGACCTTGGTGTTTCTAGCGCCACGCTCTACTGTTTGGCTTTAATATATTTACGCAAGCTCAGTGTGTCACCTGAAGGGATGAAGAACGTGTAGCCCTGTTTCAGATCTACTCGCTGACAGCCGTCTGCGCGGTCACCCAGGAAGACATCGCTCTGTTTGCCTGACAGCACCCAGTCCTCATACAGAGACAGATTGTGTGAGTTTGGAGGAATCAGCCAGAAGATCTGAGGAACGTGAGACAGAGGGAGAAAAGCAGGTGTGATTCTAAACTCGGATATGATCTTTCTTATTTGAAATGAATTATTCACAACCTCTTGTCACCATTAATCCTTTATTTTCAAGTTATTTATCACTTCCACAGACACACAGTGTGGTCCAAAAGTAAAAAAAACGTATAAAAATAAATATAATTTAAATTTTTTATATGAAATCTATATTTTCCAAATCACGTTTTGCTCTAAAACGTTGCGAAAATCAAAGTCACACATTTAAACAAGCTGTGTTCCAAATTTCAGGTTGATATCTAAAAAAATTAGCTTTCAGTAAGATTTTGTTTGTGCGCAGTACCAAACGTTTCCACTAGATGAAATTTGTCTCCCGTTCATTTCCAATGCAAACAATACAAGAGTGATATATATATATATATCAAAAATGACAAAAGTTTAAACTTGGAAATAAGTTTCAAAATTTTTAAAATACATTTATTAAAGAACTTTCATGACATATGAAGATGCTGTTATTTCTTACGGTGACGCATTGCAGCCACATACATATAATTTTTTTCTCCCAATTATGTCATAATAACGAGATGCTATGTCGTTAAAACAACATATTTTTCTCGTTAAAACGACATATATGTTCTCCTAATAAGGACATGTGTTGTATAGTGATGTGTACAAAATATGCCTTTATCCACACTAGAGAATTAGCCTATGTGCCTTTGTCAAACTTCCATGTTTGAAAAGCAGAAGCAAGCTCAGTGTAAAATAGACTTTTCCGCTGCCTGTGTCAGTGGCAGTGCCCATAGCACGAAATTGTTGTAATTTATTGATGTAGCCTACAGTTCATATCAGATAGCCATCATGGACCTCTCATGATTAGCCTCACTGGTGTAACTTTAACCTAGTAATGCAGCCACAAATATCATAACTATCTATAGGCCTGTAATTAAGACAAATATTCAAGAAATGTATTGAAAACAAAAGTGGAAACAGGCCAGTGGGTTCGTTACACACGTCAATCCATTCCCAACGTTCTTGGTTTTCTTCTTATTTTTAAATATACAGGAAATTAGTTGATGAAACATTGATCAAAATTAAAATATACGTTTTTATTCACTTTAAAGAAAGACTTTCTACAAAACAAAACTCAATGAAGTGGTCAAAATCATGTCTGACCCCACTTCATGTCTCCAGACATATAGCGCATCTTATGATGATTTTACTCATGCTGCTCACTTTTTTATAATCAACATATGAAATTTATAAAATTATATTGTACGCTAATAATTGAAACAAAGCTTAACTATGAAGATAAATCTAAGTTTTCGTTAACCCTCTGTCTGACGAAGGCGTCTGTGATTTTTTGTTCTTTATGACAGCGGAAACAACTCATAATACTCCATCATTTTTAGCCATACAGATAAGTTCAAGACATAATTATAAACTATATACTTTTAATACTTTTTTTTTGTGTGTGTACACTCACAATATGTGGATTCAGGGAACTGATTATTTTGCATGCACTCCACTTTTAAACGTTGCTTCATTTCAAAAAAAGTATTTTGTTTTATTACACGCAAAGTTTTTCATTTCAAAAGCATTGCTAAATTCCGTTCATATTTCCAACAAACGGCATTCCAAACCAAAATAACGAAGTAATAAAAAACCTTTGAGTTAGCACCATGCAAGTTCAAACATGTCACCCTTGACACACGACAGGGGAACATTAATTAACTAAATGTTCTAAATAAATATGCACATAGCCTAATAATAATAATAATAATAATAATAATAATAATAAACAAATACACAACTTATATAAAAAAAACTCAAATATGCTACAACACGTAGCTATAAAGACAAGCTACCATAAATGACGGAGTAGTCTATTTTAAGTTGTTACACTCCTATAGGCCTACGGGAAAAATCCAAACTTCACAGTCTATTCGTCATCAAACTGAAAATGCAGTCAACCAAATAAAAAAAGTTATTTGGCTTAGTTTTATTCTGTTGTACACAGTCATGACTGCCGCTCTACAGTGCAATGGTGTTATTCCAAACACATTTTTGCTCATGCGAATGTTGTTTTAGACTGGGACACGAGTCATACAAAGCATTGTTACCATAATAAATAGTTTAGCATCCAAGTGCGAATATAGAAATATTTGGATTTGTGCAGAATAAGAGGGGAGCAACTCTGGTTTCAGTTTCGCTTTAAATAGACTGGCCTAATTCGTCTCGGATTTAAAATAAATATTGTTTGAATGCTAATTAATTAATTTATAAATTATGTTTGTTTTATATTTTTCCATTCTTGTTATGAATTTCGTTACATTTAAAGGATTTGTTTTGGAAACACCCTTAAATAGCTACATGTTGTTTTTACCAGTATTTTTAATAAAATGCGACTGACACACCAGTGCGATTTACCTGGGTTTATTTCTCTCAAAAATGTAAGTCTTACCCAGGGCATACTCAGGCAGACTCACTGTGACAAAGGCACATAGGCTAATTCTCTAATGTGGATAAAGGCATATTTTGTACACATCACTATACAACACATGTCCTTATTAGGATAAAATATGTCATTTTAACAAGAAAAATATGCCGTTTTAATGACATATCTCGTTATTACGACATAATTGAGTGAAAAAAAATAATTTGTATGTGGCAGCAATGCGTCACTGTAATTTCTGGCTCTCAAATCAAATTTATATGCAAATTTTTAACATTCACCATGTAGTTAGTTTTTAGACATTCTGCAATTCAGGTTAGGTTTTGTTGCTAATAATAATTGCTAATAATATTTGTAATATAGAACTGCAATCTTTTAATAACATTAAATAATAAAAATGATCAATAAAAGCATAAAGATCTCAGACTCAACTGTATGTCTAAACATTTCCTTGCAAGTGAAATTGGTTCAATTTTCTGATGAAAGCAGGAGGATTACATAAGAGGGATAAACTCCTAAAACTATTCCTAGAAGTTCCTTTAGTCATACATGTGTCACTCTCGTCTTTTTTGCACACGCCAACACTCATTTGACCTTTCAGAGCGGATATTATTTGATACCCTCCAGCAAACACACAAGCACGATTTCTGCTGACACTGCAGCCCCAGCTGCGATGCAACAAAGCAAACAGGGAAGAGATTCATTTACAAAGCCTCTAGATACCTGATCTTTACCGATCACAGGCAGAGACAATCCTGCAGCCCTAAAAACCATGGTTTATATGCATGAAAAATAACTGAAGAAAAGCTCAGTGTTTTTCTGTGCACACGGATGCTACTATGTCATAGTTATTTGGTTGCTAGGTTATTCTAGATGGTTGCTAGGGTGTTCATTCCACATTAGTAGTCCGTAGATATACACCGATCAGGCATAACATTATGACCATGAGGTGAAGTGAATAACACTGATTATCTCTTCATCACGGCACCTGTTAGTGGGTGGGATATATTAGGCAGCAAGTGAACATTTTGTCCTCAAAGTTGATGTGTTAGAAGCAGGAAAAATGGGCAAGCGTACGGATTTGAGCGAGTTTGACAAGAGCCAAATTGTAATGGCTAGACGACTGGGTCAGAGCATCTCCAAAACTGCAGATCTTGTGGGGTGTTCCCGGTCTGCAGTGGTCAGTATCTATCAAAAGTGCTCCAAGGAAGGAACAGTGGTGAACCGGTGACAGGGTCATAGGCGGCCCAGGCTCATTGATGCACGTGGGGAGCGAAAACTGGCCTGTGTGGTTCAATCAAACAGACGAGCTACTGTAGCTCAAATTGCTCAAGAATTAATGCTGGTTCTGATAGAAAGATGGCCGGGTGTGCCTCGCTTACCTGGGGAACACATGGCACCAGGATGCACTATGGGAAGAATGCAAGCTGGCGGAGACAATGTTCTGCAGAGTAACCTTGGTTCCTGCCATCCATGTGGATGTTACTTTGACACATATCACCTACCTAAGCATTGTTGCAGACCATGTACACTCTTTCATGGAAATGGTATTCCCTGGTGGCTGTGGCCTCTTTCAGCAGGATAATGTGCCTTGCCACAAAGCAAAAATCGTTCCGAAATGGTTTGAAGAGCACAACAACAAATTTGAGATGTTGACTTGGCCTCCAAAATCCCCAGATCTCAATCCAATCGAGCATCTGTGGGATGTGCTGAACAAATAAATCTGATCCATGGAGACCCCACCTCACAACTTACAGGACTTAAAGAATCTGCTGCTAGCATCTTGGTGCCAGATACCACAGCACACCTTCAGGGGTCTAGTGTAGTCCATGCCTCGACGGGTCAGGGCTATTTTGGCAGCAAAAGGAGGACAAACACAATATTAGGAAGGTCATAATGTTATGTGTGATCGATGTATATACATAAATGCCTCATTAGAGTCTGTTTATATGGGCCACCATACACAATTTATCCGCCATATTGGAAAGGTCAACTCTGGTCCGTGAACATTCGAGAGCAAGTTGATTGCACCCGCAGTTAGATGCATGTATGAATACATGAAATTGACTTCAGCAGATGATTTTATGAACACAATACAGGACGAAGGCGTCAGCTAACACAACTTTAAAAAGTTACTATAGTAAAAGTTTTTTTCAGTGGCATCATTGATTCTTACTGTGAGTTACGATACGCTGACTGCTCCAAGATGGTGGCGTGTCTGGATCGCTCGAATGTGGCATATCTATGCTAGTCTCTACTTGGTTTCTAGGTTATTCTAGATGGTTGCTAGGGCGTTCACTCCACATTCTAGTCTCTATTCGTCCGTTCTATTATTTGCCACATGAAAATCATAAGCGCTTTGAAAGTAATAAACAAACCCCTACCCGTAAGCATGTGAAATAATAATAGTAAAAGCACCACCAACAACCAAACACTTACCTTTCTTCCTTTAAAGACGTGGTACCATACCGACGTGCCGCCAAAGTCAATGTGGAAGTCAGTGAAACAGCCTTTTACACTCATCAGACAGTATCTACAGAGAGAGAGAGAGAGAGAAAGAGGGAAAGTACAAGGGTGATTCGCAACATCTGCATAAATAGAGAAGAGCGATAAATCCCTAATGCGGTTTATAAGTCCTGACAAAAAAGATTGTATTTGCTAACTGGGAGTAACCACACCATGGGAATGTTCAACTCCCAACTCAAAATTAATATTTCCTTCAAAACCTTGTACAGTGGAATTTCCCCTTCTCAATCAACAGCGTTATCAAAGCACAGCAAAATATTATGACTTCAAAAAAATTGTTTCTGTATTATGTTCACCAATAAATCAAGGCTAATTTCTCTTTTGTGGACAGAACATACAGAATGATAGTCATGGACGTGGGTTTGTTTCAGATAAAGCCTTCTCAACACCGGGACAGGGATGGAAGCTATTTGCGGCTTACGCATTTGTCATCCGCAGCGTTTAGCAAGGAGCGAAATTAATCAAACCCTAAACAGCCACGGTGTCTGGTTAAAATCTGTCCCACTGAGCCGGGAGAAGAAGAAAGCGAAGAAATCAGTTAGCTCTAATGAGCAAAAGGCATCGCTCACTGCAGGGCATCTTGAACTAAAAAATGATAAGGCATCAATCTCGGTGCAGACCCAGATGGTTGAGGGCTTGAGAAACGAGACTTCTAAATTTAGGGTCACCAAAGTATGGATTTCACCACGGTTAGACATGCGACTGACAGTTTAATTATTACCAGGCACTTTTGCATGTGGTATCTCTGCACATCAGACAGTGCCAGCCGAAGTTCCAGCAGCATAAATGTCAGATGATGTCACTGGAGATGACATCATATGTTACAGCATCAACAAACAAGAACACGGAGCGCTTTGGTTCCAGATGTTTTCCAAAATACAAATAAGGCAAAGACAAACAGCTTAGACTCTTTGACTTGCAGGCTGCAGAAGGTAACACTAGGGTAATACCTTGCAACCCGAACCCTCAGAGGTTACATCCTATAATTGGAGCTCTTAGATGAAAGGTTATGAATAAATAATCAATGACTAAATAGTACCCTCACAGAGGGACTAATGTTGCAGTCTGGCCATTTTTATAGATTAAAATACTTTATATTTTTCACAGAGATCATGACATTAATTTAAAAAATAGTAATATAAAAATAAAGTAATACTAATATAATTTGTATATGAATGCATTTAAAAAAATAATAATAATATTAATACATTATAAATATTTACATTTTGTATTTTTTAAAATGTGAAACATTAATAGAATTAATGGTATTTGTAATATTTATAACATTTATAAAAACACATTGATTATTTATATGAAATATATGTTTAAATATTTTAAATATGAATATAAATCTAATGTAATACTAATATAAATGTAATATTAATCAGAAGTATTCTTAAATATGAATGCATTTAAATAAAACACACATAAATATTTAAAAAACATATTTAAATATTCATAAATTTCACAAAAACTAATTTAACCTTATAAAATATTTTAAAAAATTTTTTTTAAATAAAATGTGAAACATTAATAATAGAATTAGAATTTATAGACTTAATAGTTTTTTTAATATTTACAACATTTTATTAAAACACATTTAACATTAATATGAAATATATTTTTACATTTTAAAAATATGAATATAAAAATAATTATATAATATATAAAATCAGAAGTATTCATAAATATTAATGTTTAAATAAAACACAAATAAATATTAAATATACATATTCAAATATTAATACATTAAACAAAAACAAAAACATTTTATTTAAAAAAATGTGAAACATTAAAAGAATTTTCATAGAATTAATATTATTTTTAAAATGTATACAAAATTATAAAAACTCATTTAATATTAATAAAAAATATATTTTTAAATTTTAAAGAAAATTGCATAACACTATGTAAGCATACATATATACACACACATATCAATTTCCTGTCATATTTGTTTTTAATTCATGCATTTTCATATTAACATATTAATTTTATATTAATTTCAATATTGATATAAAGTATGATTAAACATTAAAACCATTCATTTTGTTTAAAAACTTAAACTTAAAACATTAATATAAAATACTTTACATTTTAAATGTGCCATGTGAAACAATAAGTTTCAAATTAATATATTTATCTCCTGCCATATCTGTTTTTATTTTGTGCAGAATTGCATTTTCAGGCTACTTGAGCTGCATTTCACATTCTATAACTGTATACATGCATTATGACACCTAGCCAGAAAGGCGGGCAATCAATCTTTCTGTTATGTGAACACCGATATCTCAGACTGTGTATTTAGTATCTAAACCATGACCGCTGCAGCCTGTGTCATTCATCCCACAGAGTAGTCAGCCAGAGGGATGACGCACCAAAGCAGCCAAAACAAAACTATAACCTTGATGTGCACAAACATGCTTAGTGAGCCTTTAAAATTTCAGACCACACATGCATCCCTCACAACATTTATTTCACCAGAACACATATGTTGAAAGACCACAAATGAATGGTCACACTTTCATAAAACAAGCAAAGAAAGTTCGCCAAACTGTGCTATAACTATAAATCCTAATGGGACTTCTAAAGGATTATTTGCATTCTCATGCCATAGTTTTCAGTGAAATAAAAGACATACCCAATAGATTTTCATCCCCGTTTGAGACACTTCACTGTTCTGGCATCTGCCCATGTAACCCAAAAGAAGAGAACTGAACTGACTTTTAGCATTGAATTCTTCCTTTATAAAGAGCTCCATGAATACAGAGAGTCGGGAGGAGGGAGTTAAAGGGAGAGAGAGAAAGAGAGCGAGAGTGGGCTTTCCTGTGCAGGAAATACTCCTATGCCATATTCTGATTGGCTGAGGAGATTCATTGGGATACTGCAGCAGCCCGTGAAGATCCGCCTCTTCTCTGCATTAGAAGTGCACTGCCTAGCAACCTGACGGAGTCACGGCAAGCTGCAGGCGAAAGAAATGCGCAGCATGCGCTGAGGAGCAAAGCAAGGGACTGTGGGAAATTAGCAGACCTCATCTTTGACTAATGCAGGATGTCAAGAGAACAGTTTTCAAACTGACTCAACAAGCTTTAACTGTCCACATTGAGCTGTGTTAAAAAGCTGAAATACTTCCCGAAGTGAAAGGTGAAAAACCTTGTCAAATTACAAACATGTAATTTAACTAAGTGGACACTAATTTTCGTATTTTATTTGAATTTAAAATGCATAATTTCAGTTAGGGGGAAAAAGCTTTTGCCTTGTCTCTGGAGGCAAAATATTAATGCACCACATTAAATAGTTTATTCAAAGCAATGAATTTATGATGACTTTCTGCACAAAGTGGACAACACTTAAAGGGATATTTCGCCCCAAAATTTATATTAGCCTATGATTTACTCACCCTCAAGTCATCCTGGGTGTCTATGACATTCTTCTTTCATACGAATAAAATGCGAGTTATATTCAAAAATGTCAATGCCGAAATCAATCTGCAGCAGTCAGGTAATACATCTAGAGCTCTTTAAGATGCTTACGTGCAGTATTATTGTAATGTTATGTCATTTTGAGACATAAGGGAAATTAATGTTAAAAGTCTTCTTTTAACTTTACATGGCTTTCTAAACATGTGGCTCTCGTGTGAGACGCAAGTACAGCGGTCAAAGATGTCCGTCATCTCCTGGATGTCTAAATGGAAAACAATGGAAAAGCAGCACATAATGCGTTCTGTGTGAATGCGTTCTGTCATCTCTATTTCTGCAATGTTTTAAGTGAACAATGCAGCAGCGCCGCATCGAGTGGGTCAACTGGATAGACTAAGAAAAACATTACAAATCTTCATCATCATCATCATCATTTAATAAGGCTGCCTGAAGCAAACCTAAAATTCAAATGCACCATCATTGCATTCTAATTTGGATTTTTATTTTAAATTCAATGAATTTCCAAAATTCTAACTTTAATTTGACAGCCCTTCACTGAAACACCAAATAAAATTGGAATTTCCAAACCAGTTTCCCAAAACACACCCCCCTCTCCAAACTGACACTGACTCACAAACACACTGTCCAGTTCTTTTCTGCCATTTACAAAGCCTAACCTTTCTGTGATTTCTCAGGACACACTCTGAAAAAGCACAGAAAAGCGATGGTTATTTGTTTTCCAAAAGTTATCATAAAATGTTACCTCTGAACTTTGGGATATTTCATCTCAGACATGACGTTTGTGGCTTCCGTTTGTTTCTGCTTAAGATGCCGCGGCCACATATTGTCCACCCAGTCCACCAGATCCACCTGAAGTTAAACAGAAATACTTTCAAATTAAAGCGACAGCCATAATAAACATTTTTAAGTACTTAGCTACTAAGTGAATTACAAGAGTTTAAAATCTACCATACTTTATTATTAAAGGCACAATATGTAATTTTCACTGCTAGAAGTCGCTTATTAAAAAGAAAGACGTAGCTTGGCGACAACTTGATTTCACAGAATCACGGAGTTGTTGTCTTCACATCAGCTGGTGGAAAAGAATCCGATAGGACCCTGGCAGAAATCATATTCATGGATGAGCTAATGGATTAAAGATTTATTAACGTTACTGTAGTATGAAGCAGGATGGGGTTGAAAGCTGTTGGAGCGGAACGAGGCCGCTGGAGAGACAAGTGCGATACATGGCTCGAGAGCAGCTTTTATTATGCTGCAGACGCCACTTCCGCTTCTCCCGCTCATGTGTATGAGGGGTAACACAGCTCTGTTTTATCATTTTATCATATTAGATACATTTGAGTGTGTTGAAAGTTATGTTGTAATGCTACTCTGTGCGTTCACTTGGCGACTACTATAAGACACTTGCCGCACACTGCAGTAAGCTTGATCAATATTAGGCATGGTAAAACATGGTACTCGCGGTAAATCAAGAAATCCAGATTTAAACCGTAAGACTAACTGTGTTGAGCTATAAAACAATGATTCGTTTTCTGTCTGTTAATGTATCCAAACAGTTGCTCACCTGTCTAATAAAACATTAATTATATAAAAATGTCTTTAGTGTTTATATGGTTTCTACAAAATAAAATGGAAATGGTGGGTAACACGCGTATGATGTCATTGATAGATGTTGCATGGACATGGTCCGTGTCCTGGTTAAAATTGCTTATTTCTCTGGATTTAAACATTCTTGGGAACATTTGGGATAATGTAAGTACACAAGTCAAAATATATATAACACTGTTCTAGTAGTTTTTGGATATTTTAATCCAGAAATTTTACATATTTCGCCTTTAACATTAACAGTTGCACTTGCATGACAGTTTCAGCAGAACATGAGCTGGACCCACATTTCCACTGGCCTATAGGATTCATTTTAACCACAGATTTTTTTGTAATATCACTACCCAAAAACTCATGAACTCATCTGTAACTTATAAAAGACAGATAACAGAAAAAAAGGATGTATGACTTGGTTTATTGTAAATAAAATGATGACTGTAAAATACCAAAATTGACCAAAGGCATGAAACGGAAGTTGCAATAGTCTTTTCTTCCTTATTTTGAATATATACAAGTGAAACTGCTTCTCTAACAAGAAATAATACAGGGTGGGACTTGCTTTTGTCCATCAGGAATTGATTGGATCATTGGATGGTTGTGGTTTGCTATTGGTGGATCTCGTGTGAGTGACAGGTTGCCCCGCCCTCACGTCAGTAAACACAATCAGAGAAGACAAAAGATGTTGTTCCAAGAGCGAGGGGAAGTTATTTTGATTAAACATTATAAGGGCACATTAATTTAAAAAATAATGATGTGCATGGATAATTTATAATAAACACTGCAATATTCCATTTAAAAAATACCAAGAATAGTCCATTTTGATTTCATGGTGACTTTAACATTGTCATTTTAAATCATGTTTTAGAACAATTGCATGTTGAAAAGTGACTAATCGATGCAAAAGTCTACTCAGTTCAGTTTGTACTGTTACTACTTACCACTGTAGGTCTCTTGATCAAGTTCTCCAGTTTGGTGTGACTGAACTCCAGGCTGATGACGTTGAACAGCTTGTCGCGCTCATCCTCGGGCGTCTCATAGTAGCGGACGAACTGCGCCATGCTCATCTCCGAGCCCTTCTGCGTACTAACGTCCATCACATCAACATTCCGTCGACTGCCTGAAGGTCCATGCAGAATTTTAAGAAAAAGTTCCTTCTAATAAATCCTTATGTTAAATATGTTATTTCATGCTAAAGTGAGATGTATTATACTGATAATAGAATAATGAACCTGATATCAAATCAGTATGAGAGGAAAGTTTAGTTCATGGCAAGGCCTATTTTGAGTTGCATAGTATCACCACCAGAGGGCGCAACAGAAAAAGAATCACAAGGTTGTTTTAAATCCATAAATGCATAAGTAACATTATGTCCTATTCATGCATTATGCAAGGTCTGATTAAACACTGACTATGTAAAAGTCCCAGACACTGTTAATGTAAACTAAAGATTAACAAAGTACTCAATGCTATCCAAACGTATCAACTTAGTCACTTGTAACTGTCCATTTCAGATGAGAATGTAAACCAAATAAAAGACTAATGTAATAGTGTACTTACCAACCAAACCCTTGATCTCACTTACAGTAAATTCTGGATCCGGCATTCTGTTGTAGATTGAACAACCCTGATAAGCGATTTGCAATGTAAAAGGTATAGATCTATGTGAAATCAGCCCGTTTCACTTTCTCTTACCTAATTCCCAGTCCATCTTTGGCTTTAAATATGAGCGGGGTTCGGAGTGCCTCTCTTTGAACATATTCATAGGTAAAATCTAGGGTGGGGTAAAAGGAATGGTTGCTAAAAGTCAGAGTGTTTTAATTAATAAAACAGTTAACGGGTTGTACGGAGCGCACAAATAAATGACAAATACTTGTAAGTGAAGGAATGATACATATCAAGAATTTAGAAAACATCTGCTTGTTCTTTATTATGACTATTACCACATTTCAAAATAAAAGTAGTCATCAAAACTATGAAATAACAAATTAGGGCAAATTGGGAATTAGATAGATAGATAGATAGATAGATAGATAGATAGATAGATAGATAGATAGATAGATAGATAGATAGATAGATAGATAGATAGATAGATAGATAGATAGATAGATAGATGCTATCAAATCGATTAATCGTGATTGTGATTTGAATCCAAATTAAAAGTTTGTGTTTACATAATATATGTGTGTACTGTGTATAATTATTATGAATATATAAATACACACACATGCATGTATATGTTTAAACAAACTTTTATTTTGGATGTGATTAATATATATATATATATATATATATATATATATATATATATATAAGTAGTCATCAAAACTATGAAATAACAAACTAGGGCAAATTGGGAATTACATAGATAGATAGATAGATAGATAGATAGATAGATAGATAGATAGATAGATAGATAGATAGATAGATAGATAGATAGATAGATAGATAGATAGATAGATAGATAGATAGATAGATAGATAGATGCTTGGTTATTCATATCATGCATCTTTAATTTTTTCTTAATAAAAAATAAATTAAATAAAGTCACCCCCAAATTACGTCTACCCTGTCACCATTAACTATTTAAAGTAATAAATAATAATAATGTTTAAATGTGGACACTGTCAATCATTAACTATTTAAAGTAATACATTATTCTTATTATTATTATTATTATTATTATTATAGTAATAATACAATTATTTTTAAAATATTATATTACAAAAATGCCTAATTTAACTGAAATAAAAATCTTTTAAGAAATATTATATTATAATCTTAAGTATTAGGTTTTTAAATCTTCTGTTGGCCCCTGCACCTGGCTACTATACATATATAACAATTTCCCAAATGTTAATATGGCAAGGATAAGCAGAACGTCAAGTAAACTTATGAGCACCACCACTAGGCAGCTACATCTTATATCTGCAGCCATGTGCAGGTGCCAACAGAAGAATCAAAAACCCAATATTTAAGATTACAAATAAACATAATTTGCAATAACAAGCACCAACACACTCAAAAGAGTGAGAGAACACTTACCTTTTCCCTCCATTTGCTGAACAAATGTACTGTTGTACGAACTGCTCTCAAGTTTGTCCTCCACGCTGAAGCCCCTGATGTTCGTGATCTCCTCCACATCTGACAAGTCCTCGTTCTCATCGTACATCCTTCTGCCGATGGAGCGCTGGACGAAATGAACACATGATGAGGAGAAGAAGAGAACCTGTCTCGTTCTGTGATCGGATATGAGATATCACCCTGCGCTGGCATGTTACATCATTCGCACGCATGTCAAATTCCAGGCCTTAATCTACGACCATCTTAAATGTATTATATAATTAATACGTGTCAAACCAGCGTGAACGAGTTCAACTTCCCGATGAACATTAGACACGAGGTTTGTAGGGTAACAATGTGTCCCGTTTCGCACGAGCGTCTCTATATGGAGCATCTTGCTCTCTTTGTAATTTTACGAAACATGTGTCCTTTCCTGTTTACCATTACAGCGTTTAACCTATTAATGTGGCGTATGTCGCTCTAGAGTCTCGAATTGCAGCGATTCGCCCTGATTCAGGCCACTAAACACAATGCATATCGATGCGAGACTGAATTTCCCGATTTAAAACGAGTCTTTGAGAGGACAGCTTCAACTACACACCAGTTTGCGTCCGGATTCCGCACACGCCTCCATGTCCGAGCCTTTCGTCCGTCTTAATTCCCTCAGCGCTTTATCTGGACCATATTTAAAGCGTAAAGTTGTGCACACTTTGATTGCTTGTATAGAAAACTAAAGTAGGAACCATTTTTGTGTAGTGCACCGTGACGTCACGGTCAACAGAATCAAAACATTGCAGAAACGTCACGCGGATCGTGTTTATGAGGGGTCAAAATAATATCCGATTTTTTTTTCTGAGTACTTATCAGAATGGGGGTTTGTAATTGTTTTGTAGTCATGCAGAAATTGTTTTTGGAGGGAGTCAGAATTCCTCTTTCTTTCTTCTGTTTGGCACGCGCGCTCCTGCACGCACGCGCTGCAGCTGCTAAGCTCGTGCATAGGCTTCATCAACAAGACTACAAACACTACTGAACATTCACTACCGTTTAACATAATACAAATATAATAAAATATATATAATTCTAGTTAACAATGCAACAGTGCAATGCATTATAAAAAATCATTGTCCCCAAATTATGTCAACTCTGTCACTATTAACTATTTAATATATATATATATATATATATATATATATATATATATATATATATATATATATATATATATATATATATATATATATATATATATATATATATATATATATATTGTTGTTGCTGTTGTTATTGTTATTTACTAACTTAATGGTGGCAGAGATGACAATTTGGGGAATAAGGTTGTATTAATAAAGCATAATGTTAACTAAAATAAAAAATATTAAAATATATATTTTATATATTTTTTATGAAGATGGTCTTATTAATTAAATATATATAATTAACATAATGCATTATTTAAAAACTTAAAGTTTTCCCCATATTATGTTTCAACTCTTGTCACAATTAACTCTAAAGTGTTAAATATTAACAATAATAATAACGTTGTCGTTGTTGTTTACTAATTCAAGTTAATGGTGGCAGAGTTGACATAATTTGGGGACAAAAAATAAAGCATAATGTAAACTATACCTGTATATACACATTTTTTATGATTTTTTATAAAATAGGCATATTTTTTATTATAGTTAACATAATACATCATGCATCAATGCATCACTATTAACTAATAAATATTAATAATAATTAATAATTAGTTATTTACTAATTAGGCCTACTTTTAAAAAGTTAATGTTTCCAGAGTTTACAAAATTTTTCAAAAATTGTTTAAAGGTTTTTAATAAAGCATAATGTTAACTAAAATAAAACATATTTTTATTGATTTTATTAAGATGGGTATATTTTGTATTACCGTTAACATAATGCATTATAGATTTTTTTAAATTTTGTATCCATATTATGTATCAACTCTGTTACTATTAATTATTTAAAGTAATAAATAAAAATAATGTTGTTGTTGTTTACTAATTACTTTAAAAAAGTTAATGGTGACAGAGCTGGCAATTTGGGGACAACAAAGTTTTTAAATAAAGTATAATGTTAACTAAAATAAAAAATATTAAAATATATTTTTTTCTGTTTTTTTATGAAGATGGGCTTTTTTATTATAGTTAACATTATGCATTATAAAAAAACTTAAGGTTGTCCCCATATTATGTATTAACTGTAACTATTTAAAGTAATAAATATTAATTATAATAACAACGTTGTTGTCGTTGTTGTTGTTTACTAATTACTTTAAAAGGTTAATGGTGACAGAGTTGGCAATTTAGGGACCACAAAGGTTTTTTTTTTATAAAGCATAATGTTAACTGAAAAAATATATATATTTAAAAAAATCTGGGTTTTTTTTATTATTGTTTTTTATTAACATTTTATTATAATTATAAAAAATATATCAACTTTTAAAAAAAAAGTATTATAGTTATCATTATGCATTAAACTTAAGGTTGTCCCCATATTATGTATCAACTCTGTCACTTTAAAAAATTACATTCATGGTGACAGAGTTGGCAATTTGGGGACAACAATTTTTTTTAATTTTTTTTTAATAAAGCATAATTTTAACCAAAATAAAATAAAAAATAAAAATATTATTATTATTATTATTATTATTATTATAGCAATATTTGCTAATATAGCCAGGAGAAATGGGACAAAAAAATGCATCCTCCTGACAAATAAACAAAACATAAAAACAAAGTGTTTGCTCATATGTTCAGAAAATGTAGGCGTTAGCTACTAATAGTTAGTCATTTTATACGTATGAATAAGAGGGACACAAATTACATTATTTTTAGAATGAGTATTTAACCCTAATAACAAGAACAGCAATATTAATGAAGATAATAATAATTATTATTATTATTTTGTAAACAAACTCTTAAATTCTAGATATTCACCTACAAAATCGAGTGAGAAATTCCCCAACATTGGCACAATAGCTTTCTATGTTTTGAATGTTGTGGCTGTGTTTATCGTTCAGTTTAATGGATCCTATGAAGTATCGGCGTTGTCGCGGAGGCTTGTGGGTAATGCCTTCACGATGCATCCAGTTTCACTTGAACAGCCAGCTGAGTGTCTCCCGCATTAACCCAGCGCAATGCTTCGGTTCGGCTGATTCTCTCTGATAGTTCCTCATAACCTCTGCTCGGATGAACATGAGTCGGAGCGAACATTCGTTGCAGGCTCTGTCCTGGAGAAAGCTTTATCTGAGCCGAGCCAAACTCAAAGCGTCCAGTCGCACGTCTGCTCTTTTATCCGGTTTCGCAATGGTGAGTTGCTTTTCCGTGCCTGCTGTTCATTTAGTGCTGTCGATGTTCAGTTTGCACTGACAGGATACAGACACTGGGTTGTTAAAAAAGAGCGCTTATTTAACCATGTTGTGTAAGTTAAAGCGAAAGATTTAGGTTTTGAATGGCACATGACTCGAGTCTTTGGTGCATCTGCAATAACAAACTGTCAGCCACAGTTGTTTAGCTTGTGCTAATGCTCAGCTAGATATTCAGCTGTTCATGAATGCATGGCTGCAGTTTTCACTTTGTGAAGTTGTTTATAAAGAGCATCACGAGGAGCATAACGCCGGATAATACCCGGATGCAGCTAAACTTCTGAGGTCTTCCACTGCAGTGCACTTTAAATCTTAATTCAGAGCCAAAGGATTATTAAAATCTTACAGTTTTACTTGCTCATGTCCAACGTTAAATGAGCGTGATCATCATTAGAGTCTTCACTCTTCACCTAAATGACCACCGTCCTAAATGCATTTTGATATAATTTTATTAATTATAACAGTATATCCATTGAAATATAATTTCAATAATTTCCCATATAGATGGATACGTTTAAAAAGAAAATATTGCTATGTTCTGAGAAGGGAGTTCAATTTTAATTACATTTTTAAATATATTTGTATAAATAATAATAATAAAAAAATTAAATACATTAAAATGTATTTAATTTATGTATGTTTTATTTATTATTCAAATTTATTTCAAAAAATCATATAATTATTTATAAATAAATAATGTAATACATTTTATAATTATAAAAAATACATTTCTAAATATGTATAATTATTTATAAAAAGAATTATATAGAATATATATATATATATATATATATATATATATATATATATATATATATATATATATATATATAAATTTATAAAAATAAATATAATTTATAATTATATATACATATATTCCTTAAATGTGTAATTATAAAAATTCTACAATTCTCTCTTATATATATATTATTTATTTAATATCAATAATATTAATATTATTTATATTACATTAAAAAAAAAAATTCTCAGCACAGTGAGATTTTCGCTCTAATGGTGTTAAAAAAAATCAATATATGCATTAGAAAATTCATCCCAACCTCAATTCATCGATATGAGTACATATAAATATAAACTAAGATTAACGATATTTGTTGGGTTCAAGGGCCTAAAACGGTTTTACCGGTTTTCTTTTTGTCCAACAGGTGGCCATGGTAGAAGTACAGCTTGACACCAATCACGACTATCCACCGGGACTGCTCATCGCTTTCAGCGCTTGCACCACAGTGCTGGTGGCCGTCCACCTGTTCGCCCTCATGGTCAGCACCTGCATCCTGCCGAACATCGAAGCGGTCAGCAACGTGCACAACCTCAACTCGGTGAAGGAGTCTCCTCACGAGAGAATGCATCGCTACATCGAGCTGGCCTGGGCTTTTTCCACAGTCATTGGAACGTTGCTCTTCCTGGCCGAGGTGGTCCTGCTGTGCTGGGTCAAGTTTTTACCCATTAAGCCGAAGGACCAGAAAAACGGTACTATATCCGCCGGGGTGGCCGCTGCGATCACGTCTACCTCCATCATGGTACCCTTCGGCTTGATTTTTATCGTCTTCGCTGTGCATTTCTACCGCTCGCTGGTCAGCCACAAGACCGACAGGCAGTTTCAAGAGTTAGAAGAGTTGGAGGACTTACAGAACGAACTGGACCATAGAGGGGAGGCGTCTACCTTACAGTCTCCCAGTTCCCTTTACCCCTAGTTTTGAGTCTGGGAAAGAGCTTCTGTTAATGTTTTAGGTTTGTCAAGTGTTGCAACACATCATGCTTTTGACCATGGTATTGCATGTGGACACAAAAGCGTCCAGTTTTATATGTGTTTAGTACTTGTACACTGTTTGTGCTAAATTTAATGAGAACAGACTCTGATAACTGTGAAAGCATGCACTGCATGTTTTATGAATATTTAGTTTTAAAGTGCCCTTATTATGCATTTTAAAGATTTCTAAGTTTTATTTAGGAGGTCTCCTCCAATAGGTTTACATGCATTCAAAGTCAAACTCATAAATTACATTGCAGCTTCAGTTTTTTTCTCAGTGTCTGAAACGGTTTGATAAAGGATTAGGTCTCTTTAAACCCCTCCTTTCTGAGAGCCTATTCTGTCTGTCGACTCCGCTCTGATTGGTCAGATGGTCCAGTCTGTTGTGATTGGTCGACTCTGCTCTGATTGGTCAGATGGTCCAGTCTGTTGTGATTGGTCGACTCTGCTCTGATTGGTCAGATGGTCCAGTCTGTTGTGATTGGTCGACTCTGCTCTGATTGGTCAGATGGTCCAGTCTGTTGTGATTGGTCTACTCTGCTCTGATTGGTCAGATGGTCCAGTCTGTTGTGATTGGTCGACTCTGCTCTGATTGGTCAGATGGCCCAGTCTGTTGTGATTGGTCGACTCTGCTCTGATTGGTCAGATGGTTCTGTCTGCTGTGATTGGTCTACTCTGCTCTGATTGGTCAGATGGCCCAGTCTGTTGTGATTGGTCTACTCTGCTCTGATTGGTCAAATGACCCATTCTGCTGTGATTGGTCGACTCTGCTCTGATTGGTCAGATGGCCCAGTCTGTTGTGATTGGTCGACTCTGCTCTGATTGGTCAGATGGCCCAGTCTGTCTACTGCTTACAGCACGGGTCGGAAAACAAAATTAAACCATCACCATTATCTGAATTTCAGTTCCAGTAGCTTCATCAGCGCTTGATACACAGTTTTACTGTATCAGTTTGAGCGTGAGTCTTCATCCTTTGGAAGTGCATGCAAAGTAGATTTGCTTTTGCAGCGCAGAAAACAGTCTTCTTAACATGTCGACAACACAAACCAAACTCTACCAGACCTCAGCTACAACTACAGTGTTTGAGGGCGGGTCAAAGTAGACATTTTTCGCAGGGAGCCAATGAAGACCATAGGCTGGCATTATGCAAATTTGTTACAAAACTACATAGGTTTTGTGCAGGAAATTAGACTGGAATTACTAGCGACTCGTTTCAGGCAGTTCAGAACCGGTTCTTTTATTTGGGAGACTGTAACTCCATTTATTGTGCTCTTTGATCTTTGAAACTTTGTAGACCTTTTAAATTCTCAAACAGTTATATCACACACAACATGAATGGTTTTATCTGAAAAAGCATAATAGGGACATTTTAATTATTTTTCTCTTCTTAATTCACCACAGGGAAAATCCTTTTTTTCAGTATGGCAGCTGTGCCAATTTTGCTACTTACATGGTTTTTATTTTCACGTAAGGCAAGCTACATTCTTACTGACATGAGTGTATATTACAAAAATATTTTTTTTTAACATTGATCAGAGGCTGTATTAGAAGTTATCGCAGTGCAGGGGACACTTTTATGTCCACTTGACCAAATCATTTTGATGCGTTCTGAATCAGGGCTTCGCTGTTGAACAGCTGAATCAAAACCCAAAAAATAAAGTCTTATTCATGCTCCATTGTTTTCTTAAATAAAGAAATTATTTAAGAAAACAATGGGCCCCGCATGAGCACATCTTTAGTAGAAACAAAGGCATTTTATCAACATGTTTGTCTGACCTTTTTTGGTAGTATTTGAAACCGCTTCCCATTAGAGGGGCCTCTGTTCAGTCAGGGGTTTAAACGGCAGTACTTAAGAGCCGTCATGGCTGAAGAACTAGCAGGATTGTACGATTATGCTAGCAAACTCATTTTAAACAAAGTGTTCATTAAGCAGAGGACCGTTTAAGAATGTAGTTGCATCAGCAATATTGACTATCACAGCAATCTGATCAAAATGCCACATATTGACATTTATTTAACGTTGTATTGCCAAATTGAAATAATTTTTTCTAAAGTATGTGAAGCAAAATTCATGTTGTTGAAGCAGCTTGTGTAAATTTTGGTTCAGAAGCTCTTTTTATTGGTGCACAGCATGTGCTGGAATTTGAAAATCCACATTTTTATACATTTTGATTAAAGTCTTAATTAAATCAACTTCAACCAAACACCTTTTTGTGATTTATTTATTTTTATATCAAGCATGACATTCTTGCCAAAATGAACATCAGGAGCATTTTGTCCAATACTACTAGCATGTTGAACCGACAGCTTTTCTATGTTTAAATTATGACTGAGTTGGCTGAGGGGTTGATAAAAATAATTCACTGCTTTTCTCACACTAGTCTTCCCTTCTTGATTTTGAGATATTGTCAATGTACATATTGCCTAGCAACCATATGACTTGGAATCAGTTGGTTTCTCCTTGTCATCTGTGAAATATGCTTGTGCCTTCATCAGTACAGCCTGTGAATCCTGTAGGCAAACCTTTGGACATAAAAGCAGAATTGTAATTTACAACATATCAGAATCTGCACTCGGTATCAAACCATGTAAATAGACAAAACATTTTGAGCTGTTTGCTATTACAGTGGTCAGAACCTATGACCAAAAGCTTGTATTTGCTTCAAGCATTACTGTTAAAATGGAAATTATGCAAATTAGTAAACATCAGCGTTAATCATTCACCATGGGAATTGGATACACTGTTGGCCTAACTGCTGCTTCTCTGCCAAAATCAGACATGGTTCCACATTTAGCAACACCGTCAACCCAAAAGCCTTCGTACAGCTGACCTCTGTCCAGGTAGAAGAACTTGCCCAGTCCGTTTTTCTGTCCATCGCTCCAGGTGCCCACAAAGCGGTTTCCATTAGCTTTACAGAACAAGTTAATAATGTTTGTTATTCACAGTTTTAAAAAAATTTGTTACATTTTGCAAGAAGAAAATTACGTCTTATTAAGATATTAAGATTATTTGCATTACATCATTATTTTAATTAAGAAGATTCCCCTAATTATAATTACTATAATGCAAAAAAGATGCATTATATATATATATATACACATATATATATATATACATATACATATACATACACACACCGATCAGGCATAACATTATGACCTTCCTAATATTGTGTTGCTCCCCAAACAGCCCTGACCCGTCGAGGCATGGACTCCACTAGACCCATGAAGGTGTGCTGTGGTATCTGGCACCAACATGTTAGCAGCAAATCCTTAAAGTCTTGTAAGTTGCGAGGTGTGGCCTCCATGGATCACTTGTTTGCTCAGTACATCCCACAAATGCCCGATTGTATTGAGATCTGGGGAATTTGGAGGCCAAGTCAACTCGTCAAACTCGTTGTTGTGCTCCTCAAACAATTCCTGAATAATTTTTTGCTTTGTGGCAGGGTGCATTATTCTGCTGAAAGAGGCTACAGCCGCAGGGAATACCGTTTCCATGAAAGAGTGTACATGGTCTGCAACAATGCTTAGGTAGGTGATACGTATCAAAGTAACAACCACATGGATGGCAGGACCCAAGGTTTCCCAGCAGATCATTGCCCAAAGCATCACACTACCTTCGCCGGCTTGCCTTCTTCCCACAGTGCATCCTGGTGCCATGTGTTCCCCAGGTAAGAGACGCACACGGTGATCCACGGAATGTAAAAGAAAACGTGATTCATCAGACCAGACCACCTTCTTCCATTTGCTCTGCGGTTCTGATGCTCACGTGCCCACTGTTGGTGCTTTCGCCGGTGGACAGGGGTCAGCATGGGCACCCTAACTATGCAGCCCCATACACCACAAACTGTGATGCTCTGTGTTTTCTGACACCTTTCTATCAGAACCAGCATTAACTTCTTGAGCAATTTGAGCTACAGTAGCTCGTCTGTTTGATCAAACCACACAGGCCAGTCTTTGCTCCCCACGTGCATCAATGAGCCTGGGCCGCCCATGACCCTGTCGCCGGTTCACCACTGTTCCTTCCTTAGGCCACTTTTGATAGATACTGACCACTGCAGACCGGGAACACCCCACAAGAGCTGCAGTTTTGGAGATGCTCTGACCCAGTCATCTAGCCATCACAATTTGGCCTAGTCAAATTCACTCAAATCCTTACACTTGCCCATTTTTCCTTTTTCTAACACACCAACTTTGAGGACAAAATGTTCACTTGCTGCCTAATATATCCCACCCACTAACAGGTGCCGTGATGAAGAGATAATCAGTGTTATTCACTGTCTATTTTTTTTCCACGGTGTCACTTTTATATTAAATGTGATGAATCAATTTGACAACATTAATATATACATGCACAACTTTTAATTATCATTTAGATATAATACACTTATTTAAATAAAATAAAATGTAACATATTTTGTTAGATGTAATTATTATTACAATTAATCAATATGACAGCACTAACATATATATATATATATATATATATATTATAAGTTATATATAATACACTTATTTAAATAAAATGTAATGTTAAATAAATATAAAATATTTAATATAATTTATGTATGATATAAAAGATAAAATTATAATATTTGTTTGTGGTATTGATTTTATGCTGATGAAAATTTTTACTCTAACTATTCTATGTAATGTATGTGCACTTAATTGTCACAGAGCAATAATATTAATGGTCCTAATAACAGGCTTAATTTTCTTTCTGCAAAATATAATTGACTTGATATTTATTTTAATTTTGGGTCACATATGAGTGAGCTGGGCATGTTTTTGTTAAGTCCACCAAGCTGGCTCATTGGTGAAGAGTTTAAATCCGTACCTAGCAGAAGCAAACCCCGTCCATGACATTTGTCCTTCAGCCACTCTCCCTCATACAGCTCCCCGTTGTCATACTGCATCCGTCCCCATCCACTTCTCTGATCTTCACTCCACTGCCCCTCATAGAAAGCCGAAGGACTGTAGAAATATGTCCCAGCACCCTTTAAATAAATTCCAAGAAAGTTTAAATGCGGGAAAATATGGGTCGTATGATGGCAAACAGTGTTTGATACTTACTTCCTTTTTGTCATTTCTCCAGGAACCGACATACACCCTCACATACTCTTTCGTTTCAGGGTCAGTCTTGCTCAGGGTTCCAAACCCTTCTCGCTTTCCACTCCTCCACTCCCCATCATAGATCATTCCTGTTTTCTTCCAAACCTGTGTTCCTTTTCCTTATCAGAGTAAAAGCTTTGTTCAGGAACATTTTGCTAATGGAAGGAAAATTAACTCATTCTGCCAAGTTGAGCTTTGATAAGACCGCAGTGTTTCCTAGTAACGCGTAATGTAATCTGCAGAACACATCTAAATAACAAAGTAAATTAAATTAAGCTTGTCCATTAAAACTGCCAGCATGAAAGGTTTCTTACTGATCTTCAAGGCCTGCAATGTTTAAAACATGCCATTAAATATTCAATCCTTTAAAGGGATAGTTCTGTCATCATTTACTTACCCTCAAGTTGTTTCAAACATGTATGAATTTCTTGCTTTTGTTGAACACAAAATAAGATATTTCGAAGAATATGGGTAACCAAACAGTTTCTGGTGTGCCCATTGACTTCCATAGTGTTTTCCCATACCATGAAAGTCATTGGGAACCAGCAACTGTCTGACTACCGACATTCTTCAAAATATCTTCCTTTATGTTCAACAGAAGAAAGAACTTCATAGTTTGGAACAAATTGAGTGTGAGTAAATGATGACAGAATTTTAATTTTTTGGGGTGAAAAAATGGGCTATCCCTTTAAGTATTACCATGTTTCGTATTATCCATCCAGTCGCCCGTGTATTGATCTCCATTGACAGAATACACTGTGTGATGCGGTCCACATTTTTGCGCCTTTCTCTCCCAAAGTTTTACAAGTGGCTCTGTAGTCTGGGGTCTTTTCAAGTAAGGCATAACGTACTGCACATGAAAAGATTATAACTATTAGAATATTATCATCTACAATATGGTATGTTACCACTATAGTACTTTTTGCAAATACAACAGTAGATAAATATGGTAATCAAGTACCAGGTAGTCTATTGGTATCTGATCAGACTTACCTGTGACCAACTTCACTTAAACCAACAAAATATGTAAGAGAATCAACTATATCTAAACTTTAGTGGTCAAACTGGTCGATCTCGCACAGGAATTCGTCTACGGTAACCTAGCAACAAGCTTTGACTGATGTTTATGTTCGCTCAGGCTCCCATTCATTAGGTGGCGGTGTCGTGCTCGGAATCTTATGCTTGCCTGTGATTGGTGGATGAGTGAAGAAGCGGAGCTTATATAAATGCCTGGAGCGCCTACTAGCGGCAGTGGGCGGCACAGCAGCGCCAGCGCCGACGGGTACAATGTCACTGGAGAAATGTCAAAGTGAATGGACAGAAATAGATCAAGAATATCAGCAATTGCAGGTTTGAACTGAACGGATATATGTTATATTTGTGTTTAGATAGCCAAAAGATGAATCTTGTATTAGTAATGAAGAAAGTGTGTCTGTTTGAGATGTTTATGATGCGGCTAACAGGCTTTAGCTCATCAGATGAACTGATTTTCTATTGTTACTGTACATGTGTTTTTAACCAGCGTTAGTTCTCTAAATATGACAAAATAATAAGCCTTATATTCGTGTCATGTGTCGGTTTTATCATATGAATAAATGTGGTGTTGCTAAAGTAAATATGATAATGATTCACGAATTGAACTGGTTAAACCAGGTGAGATGTTAACCCAGAGTTGTTGCTCAACTGTTAAAATGATCTTATGATCGATTCGTGAGAACCAGGGTCAGATTACAGGATGATGACGATCTATCATTTAATTAGAGATTGACATTAAGTTCATGAAGCTTCAGGGGTTTGAGCACTATCAAAAAAAATGTGTTTTTAGGGCTTGCTACCGTTGTAATACTGTGGAATATGGACATATGCCATAGTAGTACCCTGGTATTCTTTGAATTACTTTGGAGTACCATGTAAAAACCACAAAACATGGTAATCATTAAGTCCTATGATACACAACAAACATATATAGTACATTCATATCTTGTCTGTCTTGTTTATCGTGTACAAGTGTGTTATTTGTCTAGTTGTGTGTGTGTGTGTGTGTGTGAGTGTGTGTGTGTGTGTGTGTGTGTGTGTGTGTGTAAATAACATGGTACCGGAATATTGTAGTCTTTTCAGTACGCTTCACAACGCTCAGCTGTCATCTGTAACTTAGAGTTAGAGATGGAAATGATTTCCCCATGCTTAAAATGCCCTTCTAATGTTTGAAATACTTTGTGCTTAAAATGGATGTCGTTTTCCCATTGAAAGGCCATGCATCTATTAGGAAACCATTTTGATTCCATGTTGACTTTCAATGCATTTTGTATTTTAGGAAACACACAAAGTCTACAGACAGAAGCTGGAGGAGCTGACGAACCTGCAGGCGATATGCAGCAGTGCCATTAGCAAACAAAGAAAAGCCCTGAAAGACCTCAAGCAAAGTCTTCACAAGTATGAGCAGAGTTTCAGATGGTATTAAAGACCTTCACTACACATTCCCAATGATGTAAACGGATCCTTTTCCTCTTTTGTTGAAAACAGGTGTAAGAAAACCTGTGATGAAAAAGAATTGGAGGTGATAAATGACCTGCAGGTCCAAATTAAAGAAAAGCAAAATGTCTTTTTTGACATGGAGGCCTATTTGCCAAAGAAAAATGGGTGAGTTTTAGTTCTTCATTTTGACTGTGATATTTATAATGCCACAGTTATGTGGTTAGCTTTTGAGGCTTTTCTGACATCTTAAAGAGTGTATGGTTTTACACATTCATCTTTCTTTAGTGTGTGGTGTTGCTGTTTGAGCATGAAAAAGATCTGCAAAGTTACAAAGCGATCACTCCAAAGGGAGTTATTCTCTATATCAGTAACTCCCTAAAACGCCTCCTTTGTAGTCTTGAGTTTTCTTCCGGGAACGAACATGTCATCTCATTTAAATAATTCCCGTCCAAAGCATATGCAAAAAAGTAGTGACCTCGGGACCTGAGTCTGCGCAGTAGTGACCTCGGGACCTGAGTCTGCGCAGTAGTGACCTCGGGACCTGAGTCTGCGCAGTAGTGACCTCGGGACCTGAGTCTGCGCAGTAGTGACCTCGGGACCTGAGTCTGCGCAGTAGTGACCTCGGGACCTGAGTCTGCAGTAGTGACCTCGGGACCTGAGTCTGCAGTAGTGACCTCAGGACCTGAGTCTGCAGTAGTGACCTCGGGACCTGAGTGCGCAGTAGTGACCTCAGGACCTGAGTCTGCGCAGTAGTGACCTCGGGACCTGAGTCTGCGCAGTAGTGACCTCGGGACCTGAGTCTGCGCAGTAGTGACCTCGGGACCTGAGTCTGCGCAGTAGTGACCTCGGGACCTGAGTCTGCGCAGTAGTGACCTCGGGACCTGAGTCTGCGCAGTAGTGACCTCGGGACCTGAGTCTGCGCAGTAGTGACCTCGGGACCTGAGTCTGCGCGGTAGTGAACTCGGGACCTGAGTCTGCGCGGTAGTGACCTCGGGACCTGAGTCTGCGCGCAGCAGTGACCTCGGGACCTGAGTCTGCAGCAGTGACCTCGGGACCTGAGTCTGCGCAGCAGTGACCTCGGGACCTGAGTCTGCGCAGTAGTGACCTCGGGACCTGAGTCTGCGCAGTGGTGACTTCGGGACCTGAGTCTGCGCAGTAGTGACCTCGGGACCTGAGTCTGCGCAGTGGTGACTTCGGGACCTGAGTCTGCGCAGTAGTGACCTCGGGACCTGAGTCTGCGCAGTAGTGACCTCGGGACCTGAGTCTGCGCAGTAGTGACCTCTGGACCTGAGTCTGCGCAGTAGTGACCTCGGGACCTGAGTCTGCACTGTAGTGACCTCGGGACCTGAGTCTGCAGTAGTGACCTCGGGACCTGAGTCTGCAGTAGTGACCTCGGGACCTGAGTCTGCGCAGTAGTGACCTCGGGACCTGAGTCTGCGCAGTAGTGACCTCGGGACCTGAGTCTGCGCAGTAGTGACCTCTGGACCTGAGTCTGCACTGTAGTGACCTCGGGACCTGAGTCTGCGCAGTAGTGACCTCGGGACCTGAGTCTGCCCACTAGTGACCTCGGGACCTGAGTCTGCGCAGTAGTGACCTCGGGACCTGAGTCTGCCCACTAGTGACCTCGGGACCTGAGTCTGCGCACTAGTCTATTCAGTCACTGATTCAGTCAACTTCGCTCAGAGAAGCTTTCTTCACAGCTAACTTATTAAACAAACTTATTTTTTTAAAGAACACTTAAACTTCATCAGTGTGATTAAAAACTTCCTAAAATGACATCTTTGGAAAAAATTTATTTGAAGTGTAATTTGATTTAGTTTGTCTCGCGTCTCATTAGAATAGATGGAGGGGGTGGGGTTTATGAGCTAAACTGGAACCAACCACAGATCAAGACGCTTTGGCTTGGTTCAAACGCACTGGTCCAGCTGACCAATCAGAGCACATTGCGCTTTTCGGAAGGAGGGGCTTTCTGGAGACTGGAACTAAACAGGGGTGCATATTTCCCAAAGCCAACTATGGTCGCAAGTTCGGTCGTTCCCTATAGAGTTCAAATAGATGCTTTTGGGAAACACACCCTAGAGCGTTACTGACAGACTGGGAAGAGAGGTGCTGCAACAATGTCAAATATTGTGTTCAAGCATAAAACCCTGTTCTAGTAGACCCCAAAAACAACATCAAGACTTTTATAAAAGAACACAATATGGCCGTTTTAAAACCGTTTTCTTCTCTTTTCAGATTGTACTTAAATCTGGTCCTTGGAAATGTGAACGTTACGCTCCTCAGCAACCAAGCCAAGTGAGTCAGATGCGAGCATGTCCATCGAGCCCATTGAGATTTCCCAGCACCAAATTGCTAATTTTGTGTTTTCCAAAACAGGTTTGCGTACAAAGATGAGTATGAGAAGTTCAAACTTTATATGACTATAATACTAATGTTTGGTGCCGTCACCTGCCTCTTCCTTTTCAACTACCGGTAAGTCGAAAGGTCTGAAAAATGTAATGTTATTCTGTGGAGGAAAGTGTTCTGTTGGAGGCTAATGTGCAGATGTCTCCTTCACAGGGTTACAGATGAAATCTTCAACTTTTTATTGGTGTGGTATTATTGCACATTGACAATAAGAGAGAGCATCCTCATGAGCAATGGGTCACGGTGAGTTAACGGTCACTTTAAAATGCAATTGTTAATTTGCGTGACTTGACGGTTAGCTGTGTTGCCAGTGGGAGATCGAGGGTCAATCTCTCCTCCCAATTCTTTCTTCTTACCGCTATTGTATCAATAAACTATGCGCTTTGGCAACAAACAAAAAAATTTGATTTGTAGTATTTTTATTTATTTGTTTGTCTGTTTATTTATTTAGTTGTGGTATTTATTTGTTTTTGTTTATTTATTTGGTTGTGGTATTTTTTTTGTTTGTTTATGTATTTATTTGGTTGTGGTGTTTAATTTATTTGTTTTTGTTTATTTATTTGGTAGCGGTATTTATTTTTTGTTTGTTTATGTATATATTTGGTTGTGGTATTTCTTTTTTTCTGTTTATGTATTTATTTATTTGTGATACTTTATTTTTCGTGCTTTCAAACCGATTAATTGTAATTTATCGTGTGTGTGTGTGTGTGTGTGTGTGTGTGTGTGTGTGTGTGTGCTCGCTTTGACAGCACTCATTTATTTTTCGTTTATGTATTTATTTATTTGGTTATGGTATTTAATTTTATTTGTTTTTGTTTATTTATTGATTTGGCTATGGATTTAATTTATTTAGTTTTAGCTTTTTTTAATTGTATAATGACGGTTATGATTTAAATCGTTTTCATTTATTATTTCTTTGTAGAATTAAAGGCTGGTGGGTGTCACATCATTACGTCTCAACCTTTTTATCAGGTGTTATGTTGACATGGTACGTGTTTTAGACTCTAAATCATATAAATAAATCATTTTTCACCCATCCACAACTTGTATTTCATTTCAACTCTCTGTTTCTCTCCTTTAAGGCCAGAAGGTCCAATGTATCAGATGTTCAGAAGTCAGTTCCTGGCTTTCTCCATCTATCAGAGTGTGTATAATCTATTAGCTGCTCAGTGTGTTTTTTTGTTTGTCTTACAGTGAGAGGTTTTGCTTTATAGTGATGGTTTTGTTTCTCCGGCAGGTTGTGTGCAGTTTCTTCAGTATTATTATCAGAGCGGCTGCTTGTATCGGTTACGGGCTCTGGGGGAAAGAAACCAGCTAGACCTGACAGTGGGTAAGAGTTGTGACAGGTTTGAAGCATGGGAGAAATGATGATCTGTATCTGTTCATGCTGCCTGAAGTTAGAACCCAGACTGACCCCTGACCTCTCGTGTTCCTCTTACAGAGGGCTTTCAATCATGGATGTGGAGGGGGCTTACGTTCCTCCTTCCGTTTCTATTCTTTGGCCATGTGAGTACCAGCATTTAAGTGTTGCCTTTTGTTTCCCATGCATCTTTTCCTTTTAAAAATATTGATTCTTATGCAACTTCATAGTCACATTAAAAATGAGTTTAGTATGTCGTTTTTATTGCATTTGACAGTGTTACAGCTATGAAGGTCACAACATGTAACTGTGTGGATTTTTAGCATATACACTACAGTTGAAAAACTTGGAAGTTAGTATGATTTTTTTTTTTTTTTTTCATAGAATTTTTTTTTAAATTCTCAATCGCTTTGGCACATTTTTCGAAACAGACTTAACACTCTCTAAACTGTAAGTTAAATTGTATTTTAATAAACTTATTAAACTATTAACTTGAACATCAGAACTCTATAGCATGTCTGCAAAACGTAGTAACTCACCCAAAATATTTATTTCATGCTTCAAAACCTAGTTATTGTCTCAATAAATTGGCCAATGGGACCAAAACAAAAAGCGTTTTTGTCATTGTGTGAACCACACTGTTCGAAATGTTGTGTCACCAAAAAAAAAACTTTTTTTTTTGACTAACTGCTTACTATACAAGAATGTCAGGGTGACACTTTAGAATAATGGTCATTAGTTATTAACATTAGTTAATGTACTAACTAACATGAACTTAGCATGAGCAATACATCTATAACTGTATTTGTTCATCTTTGTAAACGTTAGTTAATATAAATCCAGCTGTTTATGGTTTGTTCACGTCAGTTCACAGTGCATTAACTAACATTAACAAGATTTTAATAATGTATTCGTAAATGCTGAAATTAACATTAACAAAGATGTGTGTGTGTGTGTGTGTGTGTGTGTGTGTGTGTGTGTGTGTGTGTGTGTGTGTGTGTGTGTGTGTGTGTGTGTGTGTGTGTGTGTGTGTGTGTGTGTGTGTGTGTGTGTGTGTGTGTGTGTGTGTGTGTGTGTGTGTGTGTGTGTGTGTGTGTGTGTGTGTGTGTGTGTGTGTGTGTGTGTGTGTGTGTGTGTGTGCGACAAATATAACATGTCAGATTTTAATCACTGAATGGATCATTTTGCATGTGATGGCTCAAACGATGAAAGAATGTTTATAAGTTGTGAAGAGTTGGACAATTTCACTGAGAATCAACTCGTCAGTTTTTATCAACATGCCCTGTGCGTTTAGTTATTGTGTAACTCTTTTGCCCACATTACTAAACACATGCAATTTGCTTAAATCAATAAGAAATTCAAATCTGATGTGAAGTGAACAAGAAAATATTTGTTCAGAGATCTGAACTTTTATTGTTTTGAAAAAAAGTCTCATTTGAGAATTGAGCCAAAGCGATTGAGAGAAACTGTAATACATTTATTCAACAAGGATGCATTAAATTGATCAAAAGTGACAGTAAAGATTTTTATAATATTTTAAATAGATTTCTATTTCCAATAAATGCTGTTCTATTCATCAACGAATCCTGAAAGAGATGTCATGGCTGCCACTAAAATATTAAGCAGCACAATGGCTAAAAGAAATGTTTCTTGAGCAGCAAATCAGCATATTAAAATGATTTCTGAAGGATCATAAGACGCTGAAGACTGGAGTAATAATATTTTGTAGTAATATTTCACAAAATTACTTTTTTTTTTAATCATATTTTTGATCAAATTCTTTCAAAAACAGTAAGAATCTTACCGACCGATCGCTAGTGTATATAGATTCAAGGGTTCACAGACAGGCATGTCAAATACTTGTTGTTTTTCTGTCCTCTGGTCAGTTTTGGCAGCTGTACAATGCTGTGTCCCTTTTTAAGCTGTCTGCCCGAGATGACTGCAAGGAATGGCAGGTAAAGAGATACAACACCATTATAGCTCAAAACCCCAAGTATTAATACTCTGCACTTCAAATCATGTAGTTTATTGAGGCGAGGTGTGCTATTGCCTTTCTAAAAAAATATATGAAAGAACCGTTTTAATCCAGTAGATGATGTAACTGGTGGGGTAAAAAAAAGGTGCAAAATTGAAGGTGGACTCGTTAGACTTGGGCCAATTAATGACTGCTTAAAGGAACACTCCACCGTTTCTAGAAATAGGGCTTATTCAACTTCTTTCCTACATTTAGATATGTGGGAAAATGCATTTTTGTCTCAGTGCATGCATTGTTTTAGTTTGGCAGGGTCGACGTTAGCTTAGCTTAGCATTATGAATGGAATCCTATGTTGCCAGCTAGCATGTCCCGAATAAAAGTGATTAAAAAAAAAAACCCACCTAATTACTTCTTGTGGCTTGCGTATTCACAACGAGTACAAATAGCGATGCAGATTAAGACTAGGCGATTTCCTATAGGCAGATATTGACTTGGGACTATATTATGGGGAAGCACAGGCGAAGCACTGCTACTTGGGCGCAGAGATATGACGCAACACATGAAATCCCCTATTCACGCCGGTATGTTGACGGAAGTTGTGGGATTTCATGTGTTGGGTCATATCTCTGCGCCCAAGTAGCAGTGCTTCGCCTGTGCTTCCCCATAATATAGTACAACAGCATTTTGCCCACATATCTAAATGTAGGAAAGAAGTTGAATAAGCCCTATTTCTTAAAACAGGGGAGTGTTCCTTTAAAGGGGACCTATTAAGCTAAACTCACTTTTATAAGGTGTTTGAATGCAGATGTGTCCACAGTGTGTGTAATCAACCAGCCTATAATAAAAATCCACCCACTCCAATTTTTATAATCCCCATAAATCATAAGCAGTCTCTCTAAACTAGAGGTCCAGATATCCTCCTAGCCCCGCCAATGACTGGTGACGATCTGCCCAATTAGCATAAGTCCCGCCCTGAGTAAGCCAAGGCAGTCCGCCATTTCTGTTTCCTCGCTGTAGCAGCTGGAGATATAACATGTCTGCACCAAAAAACATTAAAAAATACTCTGTTATTGGATGTACTAATGGACATAAGAGTCTCCATAGACTCTTAGCATCTGAGCCATTGAGGACACTGTGGTTGAATTTAATTTATGAAGGTAATGTGCCAAAGAAAGTCATTTTACACCAGACTGCTTCACAAACGAGGGTCAGTTCAATGCTGGATTTGCACAATAGATTATTAACATGCCGGTACATGCTAGTCGACGAGTTGAATCAATGCAACTCTACAAAAATGACTTAAAAAATGTAGCAACTAAATATCCAGTTGCATTCTAAAAGTTGAGTCTCTCCTGAACATTTAAAGCTGAACAATGCAATTTCTGACATTTTGGCTGCGTGACATTCTCCAGTTTTGTTGTTGCCGGAGTATCCGAAGCACAAGCTGTAAAGGCTCCGCCCTTTTTGGAAAGGAGGCGGGAAGCAGAAGCTCATTTACATTTAAAGGGACACACAAAAACAGTTTGTTTTTGCTCGAACCCAAATAAGGGCAAATTTTACAAGCTATAAAAATGATCTGTTGGGTATTTTGAGCTGAAACTTTACCGACACATTCTGGGGACACCAGAGACTTAGTGTATGGTTACACGACACCATTTTCAACTGAAAACGGAATACTTTTTATGCGTTTTGGCCGTTCATTAACACGACAATGACGTTTTAGGGGCAAGCTTTTAAAAATGGGTTTCATGCGTTGTTTTCGCAGATCCATGTGAACGGGGATCATTTTGACAACGTTGTTGCATAAACATACGTGAAAAGGGGCCTAATAGGTCGCCTTTAATGCCCATGGAACCACCCCATTTAGCAACATTTTAGGAATCACTATGAACAACTTATCTACCTATAACTCACTATTATGTTTTACAGAAATCATGCAAACATTTATAGCTTTACTTCAAATAACTGATTGATTGATTAATTCATTATTTGTGTATTTGGCTGGTACTGCGAACTGATTTTTTATTTTTTTTTTGTTCTTAAATGTTTTATCTTCCAGGTATTCATGTTGGCCTTGACGTTTCTTGTCCTGTTCTTGGGAAATTTTCTTACTACACTAAAAGTGGTCCACCAGAAGGTCCAGAAGAACACAGGAAAGGTGAAAACTAACTAATGAGACGCCAACTGGAAGATTTCATTCGCAGCGAGGCCAGTGTGGAACTCAAAGAACTGAACTTCAAAAGCGCACAAAACTGTTTCGTCTATGGGAGTCGCATCCCACGAGCTGTTTGGAGAGGGTTGAAGGTAGACGTTGACGTCTCCCTTAACCTATTTCAACGGCGGCAGTGGAAACTCAAGATTATGTGTTACGTTGCCCTATCGTCTGCCATGTTGTTTTTGCTCTTATTTATGCAATCACAGCAATTAGAGGGTAATGTTTGGGTTAGGAACCACTGAGAACCTTCAGACACTATACTCAGTTTGTGAGGAGACTTGGATTCATGTTTGTTTGTTCCTTGTGCATGGATATGTTTACAATAAGCCACATTTAAACTTTATGCAACGCAGCAGAAAGGCTGTAGAACTGCAGATGCTCGGTTCATTGCAGCACCTCAAAGGGATTTGTTATGGTTTTTAATAAAGCTGGATCGTGATTAAAGTACTTGTTCTCCTACAAGACATTTTAGCCTAAGCATATGTTACATACTTGTGGGAAAGAATTGATATGATGCAACTTGAAGGGAAAGGTGTGTTTTGCTCGTCGTGGCTTGTAAGTAGCCTAAGGTGATTTAAGCAAGAGCAAATTTATGAATTAAGGCAACATGATATTCCCTGACAAGTAGATTATTAACAATGGCAATAAAGCTTTGGTAACTCTTCATAGTACATTTGAATCAAAAAGAAGCATCCCTTTTCTTTTGTTTCATTATGTCCACCTGTTTGGTAGTTTAAAGGCATAGTCATGCAATTGCGTTATAAGTCACAATAACAGTTGAAATTCTGAACTATGTCTTGCTTAATGTGAATGAATGCTGTTAGGATTACATCTGCTGTAATAGGACGAACTGGTATATGTGTCTGTTACTTTTACTTTTACCTTCTTTCTTTTTTTGCCAACTTTTTTAATTGTTTACCATCAGGGAGTTTGCTGAAAAGACCTTCTTTCGTTATATTACGCAGGCAAGTGGTGACAGTAGTTGCATTTGGTTCCTGAATGATTTGTTTCCTTTGTCTGTTCACACCTGATTTACTAGTTTAGCCTAGAACACAATTGTGTCACAAGTTGTTTGGAATTTCATGTGGATTGTAACTGAAGCAAAATGCTGTAATTAAAGGAATTTCTCATGTTGGGAAATGCTTTAGTGAACAATTAACCACTCTGTAAATCATGCGTAACAGTTGTCACAATTCACAATGTCATCTCACCAGTGCTTGTGTTGAACAAAATAACTGCACTTTTTCGCTTGAACTTAAAATAAGCCTTCAGACTGAAGGGCAAAAAGGTTCCCAAAGGGCCGATTATGTATCAAGCTGGATTTCGATTGAACTTCTGTTGCTATATAGAGCAAATAAATTCAATCTGATGCAATTTGTGTGGCTTTGTGTGAAAATCATATTTACACCTTCGCCTGCAGAGGGCGCAAATGTGCCGCTCTTTAGGACTTGTTAAATGAGGGTAAAATGAATGCTATGTTTTCATTTATTCAGAAAACCACAGTAAAATAAATGGTTTCACTTTTTTAAACAGCAAAATGTGTCTCTACTACCTAACAGATAACTGAACTAGATGTGGAAAATCCCATCTGTCTCTACGACATCGCAAGGCACCATTTTAGCCAATCAGAATGCCTGTCTTTTGTTCAATCATTTTGCCTGTTCGGTTTGCTGAAGGGCGTGGTTGTGCAAAGGGGGCGTGTTGTTGATTTATATATATATATATATATATATATATATATATATATATATATATATATATATATATATATATATATATATATATATATATATATAATGACATTCAACATGAAAATGTTTGTGTGGTTGAATTTGGCAGAACTGTTAAAAATTCTTATAAAACCTTTAACTCTATCCAGTATAAAAGCTTTATTATTTATTACTATCTAATTATTTTAATATTATCATATTTGTGACCAGTTATTGTAATTCCTTAATTTTTATTATAATTGTTTGTGTCAGTTCTTATAAACAACATACTGTATTTATAGAACATATAAAACAATCAATTATATATATATATATATATATATATATATATATATATATATATATATATATATATATATATATATATAATTAACTAAAAATTCTTTGAAGAGTAGCTTCAATGATGAATGAATAAAAGCATATGCAAAGCAGAAATACAAAACATTAAAATGCATCAAAATAAATCAATAAGTAGCAGTTCATTCTTTAGCTTTGTAGCTTGACACGCAGCAATATCTGGAGGCTTCCGGTACCACAGTCGCATCGCATCCTGCTATGCAGGAGTGTTTGTACTAACCACAAAAAGATCATATAGGTCTGCACAAGTTTTATTGCAGACAAGGCAGAGATTTTCTGTCATGTCTGCCTAAAATCAGAAAATTGCATCATGCAAAATGAAAAGTATCTGTGCCAATGTGAAATGAATACACGGCTATATAAAAGAGCAACAAACTTTTAATAGTGAATCCTGTTTCACAAACACATGTCCTTCGGTAGGCGAAAAGGCATTGCCTATATGCTCAATACATAACTTAAAACAAAAAGGCTTATCTGTGCAATCTACACACGGAATGCAACAGACAAATGATTTCCACATAAATGATTCAACACTTTCTGGCATTTATTAGATCTGAACAACTCAAAGATGGTAAATAACCCTTCCCAGACAGCAACATATGTTGGCACAGATCCGGCCCACATCTGGTATGTGTTGAATCCACATGTTCCAGATGTGGCCCGGATCTGGGCCGACACTATCTTGCTGTCTGGGAAGGGTTATTTACCATCTTTGAGTTACTGAAAGAAACAAAAAAGTAAGCTTCCAGTTAAAATGATGAAAGTGGAGGTGGTTTACAGTTATGTCCCGTTCACACTAAGGGCCCTATTTTAACGATCTATTCGCATGGCGCAGTGCACTGGGTGAAATGGTGGGCATGTGAGACGCTTGGTCCAAAAGGGTTGTACTAATGACTAATGGGTGTGTTTTGGGCGTAATGTGCTATAAACCAATCAGAGTCTCATCTCCCATTCCCTTTAAGTGCGCTCGCAACATAGCGAACATGGCGGAATTTGCGAGCGGAAAGACTGAGCGCTTCTCCAACGAGGAATCCTTGTATTTTTAATATTTAAAAATGTTTGTGTGCTTCTGTGGGTCCCTGTGTGTGTAATAAGCAGAGTGTACACGCGTTGTGCACCCATCTATAACAGCACTAACACACCCTTTAAATAACAAAAATTTAGTTTTTGGTTTCCTCAAAATAGCAAAGCACCAACAACGTGCCTAAACACACCTCGTTTTCAGACCAGAACGCCCATGGGGGAACAGGTGGAGCGAGTGTATGTGCTATTTTAAAAACGTGGCGCAGGACGTGAAAATGATAACTGCGTTGGGCTGAAACTAGCCGTCGCATTGCACCGTGTATGATAAGGCCCTTTATCTTTATTGTTAACTTCGACGCTCAGCGCCTCGTTACGCTCCTGGCGTTTTAAAAACAATGCGCTCCCATTGAAAACAATTCCAAAATTATAACAGCCACGTAAAAAAACACTTTGGTGGACACAGCCTTATACATTTTCTTTTGTCAAATCAACACTTTCTTTTTTTTATACACTTTCTTTTGTCAAATCAATAATTAATGTGGTTCAGATAACACAATATTTTGAGTTTCTGTTGATTAAACCAATCTCCTACATTGTATTAACTATTTTTTATTTTATTTCAATGAAATAAAAATGTGAAGGCAACCAGGTAACTTACTTTTTAAAGTTGAACCAACTTCAGAAAGCTTTATATAATATATATGGACAGGCAAAATACTGTAACTCAGAGTTAAGTTTTAAATTTCAGCTGCAACTATTGTGTAAGTAAATTAGATAACACGAATTACACAATACAAACATGTTACACCCAGTGCATAATGGCAGTTACTCGAGTCAGTTGTGCGTTACAACAGTACACCATTAACCTATTATACAACAGTGCACAACACAGACTTTGAGACATCAGCAGCAGTTTTTCCATCTCCTATTGGATCCACGATCATGGATGAAAAAATTCCAATAGGTCATATCAGTAACGCCAACAGAAGGATGTGGCGCAGGCCACATGATCCCTGTCAGACAGTAAGCCTAGCTTGGTGGGAAGATTGTGAGAAAACGCACACCCCATGTCCTGAAAAATATTCCTTCAAGAAAAGCTTGAACAATTCTGAGAAGCTCTGCAGACGGTTCCAGAATGTTTACAAAATATCATAGTTCATATATACAGAACTTAAAAAAAAAAAAAAAAAAAAAAGTTTCTTCCAGGAATGGTCACAGGATATTGCAGCGTTTCTTCTTCTTTTGGAGGTGCCTTGCTTTAGCCCTGGCCGCTAGCGCTCGCTTGGTTGCCTCTCTGAAAATGTCCTCAACGTTTTCTCTATATTTAGCCGAACACTCCAAGTATATGTCAGCGTTCATTTGCTTCTGGACCTCTTCACCCTAAGAACGAGAAATAAAGGTTAGTTACACTGGACTTCCATCACTAACCCTACATTTTAAGCTAAAACCCCTAATAAAACACAACTAAATAAAAAGCAAAAGAGAAACTCTGTGAATCACCCTGTTTTATATGAATTTATGTGGCATAGCCTGATCTCTTTTTACCTGGTTAGTCCATAAGGCTTCACAGCAATAATATGTCAAGCACTTTAACAACAATTTTTTTTAGAACATTCTGAAAAAAGTATCATGGTTTCCACAAAAATATTAAGCAGCAAAACTTACATAACTCAATATGACACACACACACAGACACACACACAGGGCTATATATATATATATCCCAGTCAAAACTTTGGAAACATAACTATTTGTAATGTTTTTGAACACCAAGGCTGCATTTATTTTACCAAAAATAAAGAAAAAACTGTAATATTAAAACACATTAATTTGACACATCTTTGCTTTTTTTTTTTTAAGAAGTAAAAAAATATTGGCCCCAAACTTGTAGTGTATATTGATACAGAAGATGTTTTAACTTTTTATTCAGAAAAAAATCCTGAAAAAAGTATCAGGTTATAAAAAAAATTAAGTAGCACAACTGTTTCCAGTAATGAGGGTGAAAAAAAATTTTTTTTTTTATATTTTTATTATTTATATTATTATATTTTAAAGTATATTCAAATAGAAAACCGTTATTTTAAATGCTAATATTTCACAATATTACATTGTTTTTCTGTATTTTTTATCAAATAAATGCAGCCTTGATGAGCATATGAGACTTCTTTCAAAAACATTAAAAATAGTTACATTTTCAAACCTGTACTTTTTTGACTGGCACTATATATATATATGGTAGAGAGTATATATATCTTTCTCTACATATATATACTATATATATATATATATATATATATATATATATATATATATATATATACACACACAGTCACACACAGCCAATATATATATATATATACCTTATATATGATATATATATATATATATATATATATATATATATATATATATATATATATATATATATATATATATATATATATATATATATATATACATACACGCCTATATACAGTGCATCCGGAAATTATTCACATCGCTTCACTTTTTTCAACATTTTGTTATGTTACAGCCTTATTCAAAAATGGATTAAATTCATTTTTTCCCTAAATTCTACAAACAATACCCCATAATGACAACGTGAAAGAAGTTTGTTTAAAATCTTTTCAAATGTATTAAAAATAAAATGAAATCAACACATAAGTATTCACAGCCTTTGCCATGGTACTCAAAATTTTGTTCAGGTGCATCCTGTGTCCACTGATCATCCTTGACATGTTTCTGTAACTTGATTGGAGTCCACCTGTGGTAAATTCATTATTTGGAAAGGCACACACCTGTCTTTATAAGGTCCCACATTTAACAGTGCATGCCAGAGCACAAACCAAGCCAGAAGTCAAAGGAATTGTCTGTAGACCTCCGAGACAGGATTGTATCAGGGCACAGATCTGGGGAGGGTACAGAAACATTTCTGCAGCATTGAAGGTCCCAGTGAGCACAGTGGCCTCCATCTTCCGTAAATGGAAGAAGTTTGAAACCATTAGCACTCTTCCTAGAGCTGGCTGCATGGCCAAACTGAGGGAGGTGACCAAGAACCCAATGGTCACTCTGACAGAGCTACAGCGTTTCTCTGTGGAGAGAGGAGATCCTTCCAGAAGAACAACCATCTCTGCAGCAATTCACCAATCAGGCATGTATGATAGAGTGGCCAGATGGAACATGACAGCCTGCCTGGAGTTAGCCAAAAGACACCTGAAGGACTCCTGGACCACGAGAAACAAAATTCTCTGGTCTAATGAAACAAAGAGGGAACTCTTTGGCTTGAATGGCAAGGGTCATGTCTGGAGGAACCAGGCACCGCTCATCACCTGGCCAATACCATCCCTACAGTGAAGCATGGTGGTGGCAGCATCATGCTGGGAGGGGGACGGGGTTCAGCGGGAGACTAGTCAGGATCATGGGAAAGATGAATGCAGCAATGTACAGAGACATCTTTGATGAAACCTGCTCCAGAGGGCTCTGGACCTCAGACTGGGGCGAAGGTTCATCTTCCAACAGGACAACAACCCTAAGCACACAGCCAAGATAACAAAGGAGTGGCTACCGGACAACTCTGTGAATGTCCTTGAGTGGCCCAGCCAGAGCCCAGACTTGAACCCGATTGAACATCTCTGGAGAGATCTGAAAATGGCTCTGCACTGACGCTCCACATCCAACCTGATGGAGCTTGTGAGGTCCTGCAAAGAAGAACGGGAGAAACTGCCCAAAAAAATAGCTGTGCCAAGCTTGTAGCATCATACTCAAAAAGACTTGAGGCTGTAATTGTTGCCAAAGGTTCTTCAACAAAGTATTGAGCAAAGGCTGTGAATACTTATGTACATGTGATTTTTGTTTTGTTTTTTATTTTTAATAAATTTGCAAAGATTTCAAACAAACTTCTTTCACATTGTTATTATGGGGGTCTTTTATTTGTAGAATTGAGGGGAAAAAATAATGAACTTAATCAATTTTGGAATAAGGCTGTAACATAAAATGTGGAAAAAGTGAAGAGTTGTGAATACTTTCCAGATGCACTGTATACATATATGTAAATATAATGGCAACCTGAAGATAGGTGATGGGCGCCATATCTAAGGCTCTGAGCTTCCTTGTCTTCTCTTTGTCTTTTCGCAGGTCCGTTTTGCAACCTATCAAGATAATGGGGACGTCACGGCAGAAATGGCGGACCTCTGGGTACCACTGTAGGAGGAGAGGAAAAAATAGCTTAACACTGAACTTCTTCTTTTATGTAAATACCTTTTCTGGTCTTCCTCAATGATCTAATGGTGTACTGTCTCTATATTTAGGCCCTGAATGAACAGTCCCTCTGCTGTGCCTTTATTTAAACAGGGCTCGGCACATTCCTCTCAGCTGACATGACAGGAAGGTTCCAGAAATACTGTTTGTTTTCAGGGGTGGTCCATCTGTATAATCATCTACTGTTCATGTCAAAGTTTATCAGCTCACAGTTGCCAGCAAACAAAGTTAAAACAGACTTTCATTGCCAGCTGATTTCACCTTTATTGTGACATTGTCGAATGATGTTGGATTGGTCACATCATAGCAGATGATAACAAGGTTTACTTCTTGATACGACAGAGGCCTCAAGCGATCATAGTCCTCCTGGCCTGTCAATAAACAGATTTTGGTTAGAAGGAAATGACATGTCATTTTACCACACAGACACACTGACACCTACAAACAGTTCTGCATTATCTGGACTGTTTCTATGGTGCTCATTCAAACAGAGCCGGAGACATCTGACCATATAGAGCATCTTCCTGTATGTCGTATTTTATGAACAGAGCATTTTGATGAAAACCAGAGATGTGGTAGAAACCACATCCTGGCTTCGCATCCTGTTCTGGAGAGGAAGAGAAGGTCCAGGCAGAAGTGTGGGTCTGATAAGCAGCTTGATTACTGAAGATGCAGTTCAATTCATATAAATATTAAAAAAACATGCCCTTCACGGAACTTATCATGGAGAAATTCAGGTTTCACTGGAAGTAAATGAGACGTATGAGATCAGTACGGCAATGTACCACAGTACTTTAATGTGTGTTTCCAAATAAGCTACAAATTATTTGATAATAAGTGTGAGTAATTGCACTTCCTTATTATATGGTCATCTCAAAATTACAGCTGGCCAACCGATTAATTGCATCCAAAATAAAAGTTTGTGTTTACATAATATGTGTGTGTGTACTGTGTATATTTATGTATATATAAATACACACACATGCATGTATATATTTAAGACTTTTTTTTTATAAATATATATATATATATATATATATATATATATATATATATATATATATATATATATATATATATATATATATATATATATATATATATATATATATATATATATATATATATATATATATATATACAGTAAATATTTCTTAAATATATACATGGAGTGTGTATTTATATATACATAATTATAAATGCTGGGCATGTATATAAATAATTAAAATAACTGTTTTCTATTTGAACATATTGTAAAATATAATTTATTTCTGTGATGCGAAACGGAATTTTCAGCATCATTACTCCATTCTTTAGCGTCACATGATCATTCAGAAATTGTTCAGATTTTTTGAATCAAAGAAACATTTCCTATTATTATCAATGTTGAAAGTATTGTGCTGCCTGATATTTTTTGTGGAAATCATGATGCATTTTTTCGGATTCTTTGATGAATTGAAAGTTCAAAAGAACAGAAGTGATTTTAATTAGAAATTTAAAGGGATAGTTCACCCAAAAAGTTGTCATTACTTACTCGCCCTCAAGTTGTTGAGTTTCATTCTTCTGTTGAACACAAAAAAATGTATGTAACCAGACATGTTGATGGCACTCATTGACCTCCACAGTATATTTTTCCTACAATGTAATGTCAACTGTCTGGTTATCAACATTCTTTAAAATAACATCTTTTGTGTTCAACAGAAGAATGAAACTCATACTGGTTTGGAACAACTTGAGGGCGAGTAAATGACAACATTTTCCTTTTTGGGTGAACTATCCCTTTAAATGAAACTTTTAATCAATTGAATGCATCCTTGTGAATAAGAAATAAAACCTTACTGACCCCATACTTTTGAACAGTGAAGAATATGATGATTAAGTGTTCATCCACACATTTAACAGCATTACACATTCAGCATAGTGGCGCTCAGTTTAGATTGTTGCACCACATCCGCATACTAATTCTGGCCCAATAAGCCACTGCTTAGAAACTGGGGTGTGATGTGCGGTGATACCAAGAATATGATATTTCACCATGGCCAATATCGTTTACTTTAAGTAAATACTATAATATGCTGTAGGGCAAAACTTGTGAAAAAAGTTATTTATTTACATAAATATGTAAAGAGCAAAGTGTTCGTGCTGCCTGACCTCAGGGATGACAGCTATGAAAACTATTACTAATGGCCTGCTCACACCCAACATTTCTGCCTAAGTATTTAATCACCGACAAAGAGGATGGAATCTAAGGCTTGGAATCTAAGGTGCGTCTCGCGTCTGTAGACAGTTGACACTTACCTGCTGTGTCGTAGAGATTCAACTGAATGTCTTTCCCTCCATAAGACACAGTGGTGACATATTTGTCGAACACAGATGGAGCGTATTTCTGTTGAACAGCAAGATGAAATCAGTACAAATACAAGCATATAATGGATGATGATGCATGGAAAGTTCTTGTTTCTACAAGACACATTACAATCAAGGCGTAGGCAGAAAGCAGAGTGGAAAAACTTGCTGAGGATATTGTGTAAATGACTGTTATAGGCTACTACATTTTGCAATATTTCCTTCTCTTGAAACTGTGCGTGTAAATGTTTTTTAATGGTGCTTTCTACTCACGCTCAAAAAACTGACAAGTCAAATACATTTGTATGTTCCCAGTATAAAATCTCACCTCAGGGAAATCTCCTTTGGCGTACACCATTAGCAAGGATGTCTTTCCACAACCTCCATCTCCGACGATCACAATTTTGAGAGCATCAGCTTGAGTGCCATTGCCAGCTATAGTGCCGTTCTGTGTCATGTCCTTTTTGTGGGCCTCACTGGCCAAGTCAGTTCCTCCAGCAGGTGCCCAAGTGCACAGAAGTGTCAGGTGAATGCATCGGTGAGAATACGGTGAGAATTAAACTCTGCCAGGTAAGCATGCTGATATCCGGTCCTAACTGCCTCCTCCTCTTGCTATTTATCTTTTCTTTTCAAACCATGTGACTGTGTTTTCAAGTATACCCCAGATCAGAGCGTGTTACTGTAATTGAGGCTGTGTGACATGTGTGAGTCTTTCCTGTGCCTGTCTACACATGGTCTGCTGCACCCTCACTAGGCGGAGTACGTGAAGACACTCCCTCCAGCCGCTCGTGAGAGTTGAATTCTTATCTGAAAACCTTCATTTTTCACATTCTCCCGTCCACAGAGGGTGTTGCTCTGGATGGTACATTACTATAATCAATTGGATTATATAATTATGATGATTTTACATTAATAATAACAATTACATAACTAAAAGTGTTATTAATTGTATTACTAAGAGATATACCCATTTCCAGAGTTATTTTAGTAGTAGCCTATCAGGGAGATACTATTACAAAAAAATGTGTTATTTTTGTATTTTTCATTTACTTTTTAGATAGATTTTTTTGTATGCACTCATTACTAGTGTTATTTAGATATCAATGAGATATACACTGTAAATTATATGATCAATAAGTTCACATGGTTTTACATTGTTTTAACTCATCAAAATAAGTTAAGCAACTTTCAATAAATACGTTTTACAAGATTCAACTCATTTTTAAAAGTCAGTTTAATGTAATTTAAGTTGAAATTACTTTAACTTCTAAGTTGATTGTACATACAAATGAAGGCAGCAACTTTTTTACAGTGTCTATTTTAGTAATAGTAATTTATTACGTAGTAATTTTGTTTTTTTGTATGCACTCATTGCCAGTGTTATTTTTAGTAGTATCAATGATATACTACACTGTCAAAAATTATATGATAAATACATTTGAACATATCAAAATATGTTAAGCAATTTTTAACTTGTTAGGTTATACACTGTAAAAAATATATAAGTTAAAAGTGAACTGGTTGCCTTAAAATTTTGAGTTAATACAATGAACATTTTTAGAATCAACATCATCAAATTTTATTAAAAGATTTTGTAAACATATTGTGTTATTGTGTTTTATTTGTTATAATGCAGTGAAACTCAAAATGTTGGATTAACTCAAAATTAAGGTAACCAGGTTACTTGCTTTTTTAAGTTAAAATATTTTTTTAGTGTACAAGATTTGTCTTATTTTTAAAAATCTGTTTAAATATCATTTAAGTTGAATACATAGTAGACTATACAAAAACAGTGTCTATGTTTTTTTATGAATTTGTTTTTGTTTGTATTTTTCACTTTTGCTATCTTTAGTAATTTTGTTTTTGTTATGTTAATGTATATATATAGTTATAACCCTGTTCATAAAAAAGTATAAATGTCTACATTGATGTTTATGTACATGCATTAATTAATTTCATTACTTTTTAATGTAATTTATTTTAATAAGAATTATTATTGTAAAAAATAATCAAAATGAGAATTCAGCTCACACTTTTAAAAAAATCAATGCAATCCAATTATGATCTAAATGTCAATTCATGCTTCTTCTTTTTTTTTCATTTTATGTTATGAAATGTAAACAGCCTACTATATAAACTAGCGCCATATCAGTCTTCTAGGATGCTACTTCGTTAATCTGCTTACCAGTGACATTTGAATGAATTTTTTTTGTCTTTAACATATAAATAAATCAAAACTATATAAAAAGCCAGCCTAGTCCCAGCCAGCGTTGTTGCCATGAAGCGAATTGAACCCTTCATGGCTCCTGCGAGTATAAAACCCTTTCTTGATTTATTTTACCAATAGCCAATGGGTGACTGTCAATGTCTCCCCCACATCGGCACAGCCAATGAGAGACTAGAAAAGATAGTTGTTGTTCCTATGCTCATTCCTCACAGATAGGAAGCGTCATCATGTTATGACTCTCGTCACACAACTGTGAATATTTACTGGTTCCTAAGACGGTAACAAAGAGAGACTAAATATTGATTACAAAGCCCACCACCTTCTCACAACATCATATGGATTTGTTGGGTACATAAACAGAAAAAGCAGAATTAATCCATTAACGAAGGACAAAGGCGGCCTACAGCTGCGATAAACGGTGCCAGTTTTCCGCCATATGGGCCCCTTTGGTTCAGTCATACATCAGTTCACACACAGCGACATAACAATTTAGGCTAAATTAGGCTAATGTTAAAACTCAACGTCAATTCCGTTTAAAAGAAAACAGCGAATTGTGAGGATGCAGAAAAATTGCAAAATTAAATACGTATTACAATAAATACAAGACGAAAATGTATGCATGTAAGAAAATTTATTACGATATAAAACATTTAAGTGAGTGCAGGATCTCTTTGTTAAAATACTTACCATACTATTAAATAATACATATATTATAATCCATCTTTATCAAAATTCTAAATAAGAAATTGGTTAAAGTAAAATGTTACTACTAAAATAATGGTCCACGGTGAGAATTGGCTCTGTTTAGTGTTTCCTCATATTTCAAGTGGATTTCAGATTTAAAAAGGAACATTAAAAAGGAAAATTTACACATTACTGACATAAAAAAAATCCTGTGTAGCCCAATTTAGATGTCAAACGTCTCCACAAAATTGGGCTACATTAAAAAAAATTATATATATATATAGGCTATATATATATATATATATATATATATATATATATATATATATATATATTTTTTTTTTTTTTTTTTTTTTTTTTTTTTAACAATATTTGAAATAAAAGAATCTCAAAAAAGACTTTTCAAGAATGCTCTAGCCTAAATAAAAGCTAAAATAGCTTATATGATTAATGGCGAAGTTGAATGTCGAAATTTATCGAGGATCCCATCCAGCTGTCCAGAGCACAAATGAAGCTTTTCGCACACGTCTGCATATCGTGTAGCAAAAAGAAAAAATCATATAGCTATATAAACAGGTGTCGGCTGAGATGTCTGTAGGTCTTTCCTGCCCTTGGAAACAGCTTGCGTTCGCAGCTTACGAAGATAAAGAGGCTTTTCCTAATTAAACACACGAGTGCCATAAAATGGCCTCATGACCCACTTCAGCCCTGGGCGGCAGGAGACGATGTGGTCACCACGTCTTCAGTCCTTTTTCTCTGGCATATTCGGACACCAGTCCTACTTTAGACTATGGCATAGAGACAAAATCGTATTGGTGTGCATGCAATAACAAGCCTGAAAAACAGACGAAAGGCAGATGGTGCGTTTCCTTGCGCAACACCATTCTGGCTGAGAAATTGGACCTGGCGTTGCCCCAAACGCACAGAAAGAAGGGGAAAGAGAAAAAATACAGAGGCAATGACCAAATTCCAATGATGAGATGCTTGGCTAATAAATATGTCCGTTCTCCACACTTGTGGAAAAAGCTACATATACAAAATTACATAGCCATAAATTGTGCAAAACACGACAATTTGCATACCACATACCGGTATGTGTTGCAACACTGTGATATATTCACCAGAAGATCTGAGAAACCTAAGTAGTGCGCAATCCTGCAATGCATCACGTCAAATGATCCTCTGAATGGCTGGCGAATAAACTGCACCGAATGTTCTGAAAGGGGGACGAGAGAGCACAGAGGACTGGATATTCCCTTTATACTTGCTGATTGAAATGCCACACAGTGTTTGAGATTCTTTCTCCGACTTTAAATGGTTAGGTGGGTGCAGTCACGTCCCGGACCCGTGGCATGCGTCCAAACTCTCAGATTACTGCTGTGTGTGTGTTTTTGTGCCACAGGGTTTCCAGCGCCTTGCAGCAGCAGCGTCGAGGGCGCGTTTTACGCACGAGATAATACTGCGAGTTTTGTGCAATACCATCGCTTCTCAAACAGCAAGCCCCTCTGACCACATCTAGTCAGTTTGTGTTTGCAATGGTTGCCACGTACAAAGGCAGAATCAGCTGAAACAGCGACCGACAGCCTCGCCCATAAATGGCGCAGCAACCTTTCTTTTCCACAATGATGTCCTTATGAAGACGCCATGTTGAAAATGAGAACAGCAGAGAAGCCATTAAACAACAGGCTATTTCTGAGGTCGCTTTGGACATGGGTCAGCAAAGAGAGGTGTCTAGAATAATGATTTTTACACCTTTATCTATTTTTCTCTCACACAATTATCCCCACAGGAAAACAATACTTGTAATTTTTAAAAATGAGTTTGAAACATAAATATGATTTAATGTTACCTGTTAAAACAGAGTATTCCCAAGTCATTTTGTCAAATAAGGTCGCATAAACTATTACCTTCGGAAAGAAAAAGGACATGTCTTTCTTCTGAATGATGAAATGCAAGCGAGTCAATTTCTCTAGTCATTCTGTCTTCAGGAAGAGAGAGGGATTGTTTGCATATTGCAATATCTAAAAGTGCCTCAAGATTTCCAGCAGCTCCACTCGTTGGAGACTGCGCAGATTGGTGTGTTAAATGGTGAATTATGTCGAAAAACGAAGGCAGAAAAATGGTTATTGTCGTTTTCTTCCTTTTAGGCGTTGCAACCCAACCCCCTCTTTAAAGCCAGTGTTAAAGGATCCGACGATGGGAATGAAAACGTTCCTGTTTCTTCATCGTATAGGCCTGATAGAATTATTTCAACAAAATGTTAAGGTAAATATCTCTGTTAGTGTATTAATAATTATATGTGTTTAAAGTCTTATTTATACATTATCTCTAAAGTGAACTGTACACTGTTATGAGACTAATAGTGTTATGAAATGTGCCCTTGTCACAAGGTCAGATATATATAGTGAGTGTTCACTTACTGAAAAGATCAATTGATAAAGGGATTTCCATTCCATTGTAAAATCAGGAATACACTATTCCCAATCTGCACGCCATGAAAGATAAGTGAACTCCACTAATTTCTTTAAATATAAAATTTACTTTAAAAAATGTTATACCAGTACTGCTGTAGGATTAAAAACAGTGAGTCACAACCTGGATGAGCATTAAAACATCCACAAACCCTATCAATCATACCTGTGATTCAGCATTTTTTGTAAAAGGCCAATCGTCCTTTTTCTCTATGGCCTGCCTTGTTTGCTGAAATGTGAGAAGCAATCAAATTTAAATGGATATTTAAAAAAAGAACAACATGCATCTGAATGTTCTGAAGACAAAGCTTGGCTCAAAACTAATGACACTTAGGGAACGCTAAAAAGAAATTGAAATTCAGTCAATTTACATAAAATGCCTCAGTTTAATTAACAATAAAACATTTATTTTGCAGCTAAATAAGCAAAGACAATAAAGATAAACTTACTTATTGATTAATGCTTGGCCCTGAACAAGGCAGGGCCTTAAAAGCAGTTGGTTATTCTCATGTGTTTTTTTTTCTTTTTCCTTTTTACATTCTAGTTAGTAATAATATAACCAAATGCAAAATGTTTATTCAGTAGCACTTTACTAAAGAATAAAATGCTGTTATATGGGTGTGCCATGACCTAGTTTGCTGGGACAAAGATGGTTTCCAGGAAGAGAAAAAAAGTTTAAAAATGTCAAAGGGATATCATCCAACATTTCATCTTCCTTCTTCTCAGATCCTGCAAACAGAAACACTGTATGTATTAAATAGTCCATAAAAGGCTGATGAAACCAAGATTTAGATCCCTTTAGGAACAAAGGAAACCCATTTTGGCCATTGAGTCCCAATGTAGGAGAAAATGGCTGCGCCTGCATTCAGCCTTCTTTCTGCTCTCTGTAGGAAGAACTGAAGGCTGTGCTTCTAATAGCTGAATCTACCATGGTGCTTCAATCTGATTGGCCAGAGAGGGAACTGCTGTTAACCAGCCAATTGCCCAAGCACCGCAGAATATCAAACAATGTTGGGAATGGACTGAAAAATGTACCACAACTAGTATTAGAACAAGAACAAGAAAATAACATTAGGTTTAAACAGAATTATCACCACAGAAAAACTTTGCTTTTATAAGGTGGTCCCTCGTGAAAGTTCATTTTACTGACACATTCTGAATGCATGACTTAAAACATTTTCCGGAATAAGTGTTTAAACGAAAGAAAAACTGCTTTTAGTTTTTAAACCAAATCGTTTGGGCTTTCAGTGCGTGTCCCAATTCAGTTTTAACAACCTTCCCCAGCGCTGCTCCTCCATGTCCATCTTGTATTTAACGTCCATGTAAATCTATCGTGCAGATTCAACGCGCTCTAAACCTCCGCTTTTCTGCTCGAAATTGAAGATATTTCGACTTCCCACTCGTTTATCACACTTAACTCAATGTGTGTGTTTTATTGACATTTAAACAAGAATACTGCTTTAGCGTAACAATTAAGAATAATACATCGAAAGTGCCTGTCGAATGTGCTGAAGTGTTGAGATAGTGGTGTATTGTGGGAGAGACAGAAACCCCAGACTAGAGGCACACAATATGTGTTGGCTCGCAAAAAGGAGGCAGTATCTTTAAAATCATGTAATGTGATCGGCGAAAGGTTCAATATCTAGCCTTTTTATATAAAACTACTCGATCGGGCACAACATGTCCAGACCAGGAGAAAGAAATAAGCTAAATGAAGATCACGGTAGAAGACAGAGTTCAAGTAAGCTTTCTCTTTTTTCTTCCTCTGTAATGTCTGTTTCGGGCACAGCTTCAAAACCCCCCAGTTTTCTGCAACGTACTGTTTGTCTGCAAATATCAATCTTTGCGGTGTCAGTATAATGAAGCGTACTTTATGTTTTTGTCATCTCTTCGTTAGGTTTGGCGAACGGAATGGAGAACAGCCATCCTATCTGCAGTTCGGGAGAGAAACGAAGTCATCATTGGAGAAGTTACAAGTTGATTATTGACCCAGCGCTGAAAAAGGGATCACACAAACTGTATCGCTACGATGGACAGCACTTCAGCATGCCGGTGAGCGAAACGAGTCGTTACAACGGCCAGAAACGGATACATCGAGCCGTGTATTGTCGCGCTGAATGGATATATAATATCACTCGCGTTGTAAACACCTGACACAGCACGTCAAAGAGTTTCCCCGCTGACAAACTTTCATTACCGACTACTCTTACTTTACAAACTAAACAACTGAAACCAGCTCTCGTTGTGCTGCATTCGTTCTGTTGACAGCGACATGCCCGGTGTGAGCTGACGGTTTCCTTACGTAAAGTGTTAATAAATGTGTGTGTTTGTTTGCAGAGCCCCGGAATGCCACCCGTGGATATCGTCCGAGACCCGAGAATCGGTCGTCTGTGGACTAAGTACAAGGAGATTGATCTCCCGGTTCCTAAATTCAAGGTAACGTTAGTTCAGTCACACCCCCTGACACATGTGAGAATTTCTTCTTGAGTGTTTTCAAGTAACCAACTACAAGACGGTTGACGTTCACGGGACGTTTTATACAACAAATGTATTTTCTTCACTTTTAAATGAAAAAACAACTGATTTAACGGTCAGTTTCCAAGGCACGCGCTTTCATTAAAACCGTTTTGGACAGTCGGTCCATTTTGAATAACCTCAAACAAACGTTTAATTTCAAAGAGCCGTTTTATTTCCTCAGATCGATGAGTGTTACATTGGTCGCGTGCCCCCGAAGGAGGTCACGTTCGCCAAACTCAACGACAACGTCAGAGAGGGATTCCTCACTGACATGTGCAAGAAGTTCGGCGATATTGAGGAGGTGGACATTTTGTACAATCCGAAGAACAAAAAGCATCTCGGAATAGCTAAAGTTGTATTCGGAACCGTCAAGGCGGCGAAAGATGCTGTCCAGAACCTGCACAACACGTCTGTCATGGGCAACATCATTCACGTGGAGCTGGACCCTAAAGGTAAGGATGCATTAAATGTTAAAATAGTGAACTGGAAATGTATAACTTTATTAACATCTGACAGAAGTGCACTAAAATGCAGCGTGTGTTTGTACTTTTGAATAGATTGTTTGTAACATCATGTCACGTGCGAACATTTACGTTGGTTGCTTGGTAACCACTAAACGGCGTGTCAGCGGCAGAGGGATTTACTGATGTGTTTGCTTTGACATTTTACGTGAAACGCGTGCATTTGAACTGTTAACTAAAGATTTAGCTGTAGTTACAAACAAAATGGCAATTGTTTGACCACAGTATAATATGAGAACGAACGCTGAAGTGTTTAGATGTAAAGGATAACGTTACATGTTTTAGAAGATAAAGGAGCTGGCTAACCACGACTTAAACAATACTTGTGCAACTGAAAATACTTTTAATGTGAAACCCTTCGTTTAGACTCATTACTGAAAGCCAAGCACACGGACTCGACAGTAACCTTGTAAAAAGGAGATCCTAAAGGCAGGATGACAGCTGTAGTGGGTTCTCCCCTCTCTTAAAGAGACAGTACCGTTTCAACTATGATCAGCAGTCACGTGAATACAAAGTGCAGTCTTTTTATACATTATACTGTCATGTGTACATATAAATTATCCCTATGTACATAATCAATATATTGTACATATGTAAGTGATAAACCTACCTCTTAAATGTTTTTAGCATACAAAACGTGAAATTCACCATTTACATTTTTTGCAATAATAATGCTCTTTTGACAACTTTCTTTCTTTCTTATTTGTAATGCAACTAATAAATTAAATGTGTGTGTTTCTTTTAGATGTAGCCCACATTGTGTTTCAGTGATCATGTTCACCACAGAGATGTGTGTTCTCATCCAACTGTTTAGGTGAAAATCGCCAAAGGTACTTCCAGCGCCTGATCAATGGAAGTTATACTCCTCTCACTCTTCCAGTTGGTGGTGAAGAAGCCTGTGAAGTTTCTCCACGCACCTTGGCTGAAGCCCTGCTGGTAAAAATTAAACATTATGCTGTTACATGTGACATTAATTATAGAAAATATTGGAACACTTAAGATTTTACTTCAAAACAAAGTTAAAGACAGTGTTAAAGTATTTTCTTGCATTAACAGAGCTGTAATAAATGTGCTGTCCTGAAATGCCCCCACTTTCAAGTAGCTTTGGGCAGCCAGATTAATTTTATCAAAGTGAGATTTATATTTATATATATATATATATATATATATAAATATAAATCTAAAACTCAAACTCTATATTACACTTTGATAAAATTAATCTATTTGCCCAAAGCTACTTGAAAGTGGGGTTCAGACAGCATATATATATATATATATATATATATATATATATATATATATATATATATATATATATATAAAATCCTATGTGTCATGTCAAGTATTTGTTTTTTTTCTATTAGTTACCACAGAATTTTAATACAAATGGTATTTTACACCAGCGCACTGTATAACATGCCATGAGTCCCTCTCCAACAGAAAGTCTTTATCTCTAATCCAGTTTATCAGTTCAGCAGGTGGTTAAATGGACACTAACTGAAACGCACATAATAACTGCTACCAGCAGAGAACTGCAGGCTGTTATTGCACTTTGAACGGTTCCCCCTTAGTTCTGGCCATTATCTCACAGAGGGGCCATATGAATATAGAGATTGCCTTTAACTAGTGTTTATACAATGTGTTTTATTAGCTTGTTAATTGTTAAAGCCATTATTACTGGCCTGTGCTTTTGTTTGCAGAAAGTTTGCACTGAAATTCAGAAACAAATGTGTTTAAGTTGGTCTCATTCAAACTTTTGTGTCCGCAGGCATGCGAGCCATCGCGAAGACTACTCGAAGGCAGTTCTTCTGCAGTTGCAGGCACAGCCACGCCGGGTGGCACCAACACGCCAATGTCCCTGGATACGGCCTACTCCAGCCTAAGGCAGGATACGCCACAGTCCCAGGGTACCCCGCACACCCCACGCCCGTCAGGCACCCCGTTCTCTCAGGACTCCAGCTACTCCAGCAGGCAGGGGACGCCCGCGTTCCAACCAAACCGTGCGGAATCCTCGGGAGGCTACAAGGCGAGGAGACATGAAACCAAATTCCAGGATGCCTACAACCGCAGACCGGAAAGACACTACGTTCACGGCACTGGAGGGGGGCACCGTGGCAACGCAGAGCAGCCGCCCAGTTTTAAGCAACATCAACCGCCTGAGCCTCCATCGCCTGTTTTTGCTCACACACCACCGCCAGCATCCAGTGCGAATTTCAAAACTGCTTTCTCTCCTTATCAGCCACCAATGCCCCCAGTTTACCCTCATACAGAGCCCTCCTTCCACCAGCCTGTTCAGCGAGAAGTGGATTATAGGAGACCACCTCAAGCCCCACCTCCCCCGAGTGCCGACTTCATTCCTGTCAGAGACAGGCCTGCGACGCCGCCAATCCCTGAGCCTCCCCCTGCGCCAGAGACCCAACCAGCTACGCCTCCTCCCTCCACGCCAGAGCCCTGCCCGTCGCTGGGTACCCCCACCCAAGAGTCCGGACGCAACAGTCTGGACTCCCGCATAGCAATGCTCCTTAAGCCCTTACTGAATGAGCGTGGAGACTCGGACGCTGAGGTGCGCATGGACGGGAGCCCGATCTCCTCATCGTCCTCGCAGCTCTCCCCCATCCCGCCGCAACGGCTCTCGCGGCCTTCAAGCACCGGCCTGGAGGACATCAGCCCTACCCCGCTTCCGGATTCTGATGATGACGAACCTATCCCTGGTACTGCTTCCCTGTTGACAAACTCTAGGGCCATGTCACCCTGCAACTTGCACAGCAAAAACAGTGCAGGAGAACCAAGGACACCCACAGACAAAATGGACACGGTAAGACCTGAGAAGCATGCTATCGTTACACTAGTTTAAGTCAAGCCAAGTTGCATTTATTTATGTAGCACTTTATACAATACACATTCATTTCAACTAAAATTCAGCACTACAGAATAAAATAGAGTAATGCTGTTATTATTTAGATCAAGTCTGTTCAGTGTTGCTTCAGTTTAGTTCAAACTTTAACCAAGTAGCAATGCTTCTAACCTAGCTACAGTTTTTCATCTTTTTCCTGCGAGTAGCAACAAAATGCTTTTTAGCACTTAGTATCGCACATTATCAAACACACTCTCCTGAAATGTGCCCTTTTTTTGAAGTAATATTGTTTTATTGAATTAGTTTGCTTATATGGGATAAAAAAAATATATTCTTAAGTCGCTATAAATCAGTCATTTGTTTTTTAAACTGATGCAATAATGTTTTATTTGACACATTTTTAGTTAGATGCTGTTGTTTAGTGTTGTTTTAGACTTTTGTGCCAGATTTCAAAAGTAAATGATGTCATCTGATATGTTTACTATAGTTTTTGCATAAACTTTGTGATATTTTTAAAGATATTTCCCCTATATGGGTTCAGTGTAGTGTATCTAACTACCTGAAGGCTTTTGATGAGTTATGATATTATGAATTGCTGTATGGAGGGTTTCAGGACCCAGGAGAAATGTAGGAGGCAACCTCACTCATCTCCCTTAAAAGAGGCTCTTTACTTTCCTTTTTGTTTCACATTTTAGCAAAAGAAGAAATTGTGCAATCTGGCTGGAACAAGTTTTTGTATCCTCTTTTCTTTTTGTTTTGAAATCTCAAAGGCGTAACATGTTTTTTTTTCCTTTTTGATTTCATTTATATTCCAGTGTGCAATGTTTTGTGGTTCTTATTTGAACCCATAGGTCTAGGCAAGAGACTTCTTGGCATCACTGTTTGCTTGAGATTTTGCAACTCAACTGTTTGTGACATTTCAGCAGCATGCTGAAAAATAGAAAGTTTAGCCTGGCACAGTAAATCCTACATGTTAATCTGAACCTAATAATCTGAGCATTGCATTCCATAAAACAATTTGTGAATCTTGGCCGTCTGCAGTAAGGGCATAAATGTTCAGTGCATAATGAGGCTCTGTCTTGTAAATGAACTTGTTTGCATTACAGCCCCCAGCTCTGTATGGCAAACCCATGAAATATGATCCTCCTGTGGATGGCGCTTATGTGCAACACACTTTCACTTCCTCTTACACGTAGTACAACACGAGAAACAATGCACAGCCGTTAGCTCACTTTTGTGCTTTACTTCCTGCTTAAAAGCTGGACCATCAGGATAGTGCTGTTATTAAATCTCCAAAACCATTGTTCAACAAGAGCTATGTCATATTTGAAAGTGTTTAGATTCCTAGATTCAAACTACCTGTAATCATGTGTTTCAAGAGAATATTTTTATTGCTTGTCACAGTGTTGTCAACTGCAACTTTTTTTTAAATCTGCAACTAACTGAATTAAATCATTTTGAATTGTAGTACCAAAGTTACTAAAATAAAATAAACATTTATTTAAATCTAATTCAAAATATTAATTAATACTATAATGGTATACAAATATTACAAAATTAACACTAACTTGTCACTTATAATGGTTGTTCACCCAAAACGAAAATTGTGTCATCATTTTGGTCACCCCTAAAAGTTGTTCCTGTATGAATTACTTTATTCTGCTAAACACAAAAAGATATTTTGAAGAACTAAACTTTGATTTGACTTCCATAGTATGGGAAAAAATACTATGGAAGTCAACAGGGCCCATCAACAGTTTGGTCACAAACTATCTTCAAAATATCTTCTTTTCATAGTAATTCATAGTAAATTATGACACAACTTTCATTTTTGGGTGAACTATGCCTTTAAATGGTCATATACACAATATTATGCTCATTAATAGCAAGAGAACTTCATTGGAATTTTGTATCCAGATCAACTTAAATAAATTAATTCAGGTTCTGTTCATAGTTTTACAATAGTAGTCAAACCAAAGGCAATATAGACCATAGATTGTTTATCTCCCTGTTTGCTTCGAACATGATTAGTTTGTGCTCTAATGCAACAGATGTTTGTGTTTTTATTACACAGGGCCATCAGTCATCAGGTGAAGACATGGAGATTTCTGACGATGAGATGCCTGGCACACCGATTGCTAGTGGGGACTGTGCCAAAAGCATTGTGGTCAACTCTGCGGTTTCTCCGATGCAGACAATCCCCATGCCCCCACCAGGGTTTCCCCCACTGCCCCCTCCACAGGCTGGCTTCCCTCTGCCGCTGCCTCCTCTTCCACCCCATTCTACCGTTCCGCACCTGGCTGGCCCACATCCGATGCTACACCCGTTGGCCCATTACCCCCCTGGCATGATGCCCATTATGCAGGTGGACCTGATGAGCGCCTTACCACAGTGGGGCAGCGTTCACATGTCCTTTCAGATGCAGACTCAGATGCTAAGTCGCATGGCACAGAGCCAGCGACCGTACCCTTACCCTCACTTCATCAGCGAAGCTGCTGCAAATGCTGGTGCTGCTGCTGCTGCCGCCGCCGCCATGCAATTTGGGGGCCCGTATCCACCTCTGTCTATGGTTGGGGCCCCTGCAGGCTCTGTGGGGCACGGGCAACCCTGGCCCCAACCAAACATGCCCAAGTTCAACCCTGCTGTTCCCCCTCCAGGCTATGAGCACCAAAAGGAAGATCCACACAAAGCCACTGTTGATGGAGTGCTTATGGTTATTGTCAAAGAGCTGAAGGCCATCATGAAAAGAGATCTTAACCGTAAGATGGTGGAGGTGGTGGCCTTCAGGGCGTTTGATGAGTGGTGGGACAAACAGGAGCGGTCGGCTAAGGTAAGCGCCATTCCACAAACTCAGCCCTGTTTTAAATGTTACATGATACACGTTGCCGGTAATGTAAATACTTTGTAAATGAATCATAACAAATGCAGCCAATTTGGTTTTCAAGCTATTGAAGTCATTCCACGTACAAAATCACTGTCAAGTTGATAAGTACTTTCATAAGTATTGTTTCCCTTTATTTGTAGTGTTGGACAAGAAGTAATTTAGAGTGTTTGATCGTGGTACGTTTAGCCTAAATGTTTTTGAACTGCACTAATAGTGCAGAGTGAAATACGACAAATCAGTCTTGAAAGTTTTTTAGGCTTCTGTGCTAAAATATGTAATGTCAAAAAACTGATAAACAAGTGTGTGTGTGTGTGTGTGTGTGTGTGTGTGTGTGGGGGGGGGGTTATATATAAATACTATAAAATTAAAAGACATTTCTTTACAAGCGCAGATTTTTTTTATAGAAACATAGGTAGGGTAGCACAAGATATGCTATTAATTTTAGGGCTGGGCGATATGGAGCAAAAATTATATCTCAATATATTTTTCTATATCTCGATATACGATATATATATATATATCTCAATATCTTTACAGGAAAAATAACCCCCCAAAAACTACTGCAAAAACAAATGTGCCAAATATCACAGTCTTTTTTTATTGAAGTGCAAATGTATTGCCTTCTTTTCATTCAAAAATAAAACAACTCAACTCGAGGTAGGCAGTGCATATAGGAACAAAGTGCTTCTGCTATATTTTAAGATAAAAAAAAATCCCTGATTACATAAATAATATTAATTTAACTGTAAAATAAAAGAAAGAGCTAGTGGGTTTAGTGGCCGGGATTCTTAAGGCCGCAACATACTCCGCAAGAACCAAGAAAAATTTTCCTGTTCCCAGGGCTGCGAGAACAAAATGACGTCATTTTTTTCTCGGAGCCCTGGTTTGGGAGTTCTCGCAGCTCGTTCTCGAAACATTGTCTGAGCAGAACTTTTTTCTTGTGGGTGTCCGAGAACTGTTAGAGATTTAAAGTGGGCGGGGTTTAACGGAGATGTTCGGCACCTGCTGTTCTCATGAAGTATGTAATGTCCTGGCCAGAAGGAGCTTTGTTCTTGCCACCTCGAGAAGACTAACAAATTTCTTTGTTCTTGCGGAGTATGTTGCGGCCTTTAGTCTGGTGCACTCCTCATATGTGTGCCTCGTCTGTAAATGGTGGAAAAGGTTTGTGGTGCTAGCTTTGGTTGGCACCAACTTTCGGCATTCACGGCAGTAGACATCTGTCTGCTGTTCGTCCGACGCCTTAAAACCAAAGTATCTCCATATAATGGAGCCAGTTGTCCTTTTTTTTAGACGAGTTCTGTCGCCTCTGGACTGATTGCGAACGCCGCCATGTTCAATGAGACAACACGCGAGGGTGAGGGCGAGCACAGCACAGAGAAGGCAAACAAGCAAAGTGGCGGAACCAGAATTAAATATAAACAATATATCGATATATACGATGTGTCAAAATGTCGTGTTCAATCCATATCGTGTTTAAAAAATATCTCGTCATATTTTAAATATCGAGATATCTCCCACCCCTAATTAATATTCATTAATTTGTGCTAAAGTATTAAAATATGAAAGGCTCCAATATAGAGTGCAACAAAGCGTTAATAAGCATCCCGTTTGCAGAATGATGAAGCAATGACTTGAAGCAACATAGCGTCACAGCGCACATCGCTCCTATGCAGCAGTTTATTGAGCATTTTCTTTTACCAGTTTTATATTTCAGTTACTATGTGTGAACTGAGGAACGATTCATAGTGATTTACATCTTCATGTTTCTGCACCTGCAGGCTACACTTACACCTGTGAAGACAGGTGAGGGCAAAGAAGAGGATAAAGAAAGGACCAAACCCAAAGAGACTATATCCTCTAGCTTACTAGAAAACTGGAACAAGGTTGAGGGTCTGGGCTTCGAGGGAATGGGTCTCAGCATCGGCCTGCGTGGCGCCATCCGGTTACCATCCTTCAAGGTACCAAACTACCATCCTGTAATTTTGTTAGTGTGCTGTTGTGCTTTTAAATTGCTCATTATCAATTGCTACTCTTTTTTTTTTTGCAGGTTAAAAGGAAACAACCCCCTGAGCCGACATCCACCAATGACAACAAGAGGGTGCGACCATCAACACCTGTCGATGATGAGCTGGAAGATGAAGGTGTGTGCTTGACATACCTAGTTAAATGAGCAAATTACTGATCTTCAAATGCATTAAATTGTTTCATGCCATTTCTATAAACTAACTCTGTAAGGTCGTTTCTCAGAGTCAGAAAGAACAGATCTTCGCATGGATGGATCCAGAACGGATGGCAGTGGTTCTTCTGCCAAACGAAGGCCAGCCAGGCCTCTGGAGCTGGACAGCGAAGGCGAGGAGGAGGAGGAAACCTCTGGTAAAGAGGAGTCATCACTTTCAGACCACGAAGAGGAGCCAGTAGAAGATCCCTCTAAGAGGTTGTCCTCTGGCAAGGTAAAGAACCAATCTACAGTACTTTGAAAGGGGGAAGTAAAAGTACTATTTTAACAGTTTATAAAAGGACTGATATTCGACCAAGATAATTGGCATCTGTTATCCTTTTAATCAGGTGTAGTTATCAGGCTGCATAAGAAACTTGTATTTCACCCTAACATTACAAAAAAACCTTGCCTTCATAGGATATTGAGGATAAGGAAGATGGCGAAAAGAAGAGCGAATCAGACTCCAGCGAGAGTGAATCATCTGACTCATCAGATGACGGTAATGACTATTAATGGCGAGAGGTTGATGAATATTGTGCCCTCGTGGGCACTGTAATGGGCCTGAGGTAATGACCTTCACCATTTTTCCTCTCTCAGAAGCTTCTAGCTCATCATCCTCCAAATCTGATTCTGATTCCTCTGGGAGTGAGAGCTCATCTGACTACGAATCGAGTTCAGAGGAGGAAGAGGAAGAAGAGGAAGAAGAAGAGCAGGCAGTGGGAATAGAGGATGAAGATGAAGACGATGCACAAACCTCATCGTCATCTTCATCTTCTTCAGCGTCGTCCTCTAATGTAGAAGAGTTTGTTGATGTAAAATCACCCAGTACCCCCATAGGACCACCACCAGAAGATGAGCCAAACGAGTTGAGCAGACTGGAGGTGTTAGACAAGGCAGAGATAGATCACAAGCATAGTATAATGAGCTCAATCAAGCCTGGAATTAATGATGTGCGGCCCCCATCTCCCAAAGGTTTGCCAGGTCAGGCTCTTGACTGTTTTTTTACTTCATGTTCCTATAGCAGTTGATTATTGTGTTGATGCGGTCAGATCATGATTGGTTGTCTCTTTCAGTTGATGAACCCAACATCGATTTGGAGGTCATTATTCCAGTGCCCAAAGCTGAAGCCAACCTGGATGATGTCGGTAGCTTGCGGCCACCCACCCCAACAGGTTCGTTTGCAGACAGTGATCAGGACACCCAACCAAAGATCCCTGCAGAAGACGTCCCCAGAACCCCTGGTCGTGATGGCCCAGTTCCCCTAGAGTCAGAGGTCTCAATCCCTCGGTCTCTTCCTACACCTTCCATGCACCTTCCACTTCCCCCCAATCATGCCCATGAAGCACGATCCCTGCTGCCGCCCCGTGAAGCTTTGCCAGATTTGCCTGTCCGTGGGCGGTTGCCTACGGAAGAGGACATCCCACGCACACCGGGGAGAGACCTCATGGACAGACCCCGGGGTTTGGGCAAGTCTCAGAGCACTGATACGGTTCCTGTCACACCAGGTAGTGACGCTCCACTAACAGGTAACAGCTTGAGCTCGCCTCATATTCCCGGCAGCCCTTTCTCTTACCCTGCTCAATCCCCTGTTCTCAGCGCTGGTATTCCTCGGACTCCGGGTAGAGACCTTACTTTCACCCCAGCTTTCCCTGACTCTGCTGCTTTATCTACAGGCCTTCCCATTCTCAGGAAGGCCTCATCAGAGAGCTTGGAGGAGAAGTCTGTCTTTAAAGAGCCTCAACTCAGTGCCTCTCCCCAGGCCAGCCTACCTAACAATACAGCTTCTTCCCCAATCCCTGGTCCTCCCCTTCCTACTGCTTTACTTCAGGAGCCAGCTCTGCCTCCTCAAAGCTCCTCTCCCACTTCTGTAGAGACTTCCTCTCCTGCTGCTCCAAAAGATTTACCTGTTCCAATGATAGATGTTCCTGTGCCCTTAGATGCTACTCCAAGCAAGAGAAAACCGGGACGTCCCACCAAGTCTAAAAAGCTGCCTGTCGAGTCCCCTCAAGACTCTGAAGAACCTCAAGATCCAATAGTGGACTCTTTACCTCCAGCCCTACCAGTAAACGACACGTACCCAGACCACCCTTTAGACACCTTCAAAGGTGAAGATGGTGATTCCACAGCCTTGGAGGAAGAGGAAAACCAAGCCCAGACAGTCATACCTGAGGTGGAAGACAGGATGTTTTACGTTGAGGAACCTGTTCAGAAGACGCGGCGACAGAGGCGGGGATGGCAGGAGCTGTTGTTGTCCATGCACTCCCCTGTGACGTCACCACGCTACCCCAGCTTCTTGCCCCGCTCAGAATTTGAGGAGATGACCATCTTGTATGACATCTGGAATGGTGGTATCGGAGGAGGACATCCGATACCTTAAGACCACTTACGACAAGATGCTTCAGCAGGACAATGGCAACGACTGGCTCAACGACACCCTCTGGGTCCACCATCCTCATATCCTTTACTGCTTCAGTCTTAAGGGGTGGTCACAGGGGGAAAAAGGCCCACTGTCCATTATCAGTAGTGTAGTGATGTATGAAGCACAGCTCACACAGAAGTTACTTTAAAACCAAGCAGCTCTCTGTTGGTCAATGCAGTTAATTTGTGTGACCAACTTGAAAAATCTGTGGAGAAATCTTTCGCCCTCCATAATTCCAGATTGCGTGGATTCATATTGAAAACACTGTATGTCACTGGATTTTTTTGTGTGAAATCATATTAAAGCAGATGTTTGTAACATCTGCTGGCCTAGTGGCAGTGACTAGAATTATATTAAAAAAGCAAAACAATGGAAGCTTTCAGAGTGTTTAGAAACAGTTATTCAGTTTAATGTTATTTGCTAGTATTTGCAAACCTGTTATGTGGAGATGTATCTGTTCCTGTAAAGAAAGCTGTATTTCCTTGACTCCTCTGAACCTACCAACATGGGCAGTGCATCGGTGGTGAAGAAGAAGCGGAAAGAGGATGGTATACGAGACCATGTCACTGGCTGTGCCCGCAGCGAGGGCTACTACAAAATCGACAAGAAAGACAAAATGAAGTACCTAAACAGCTCACGCCTGCAGTCCGAAGAGCCTGATGTGGACACTCAGGTGGGCTGCGGTGATAAAATACTGAAGTTTATTCACAATCAATACTTCATTAAGCTGGTTTGCTGAAGGCCCTGACATGATTGTTTTTGTGTGTGTGATTTCAGGGGAAGAGTATTCCAGCACAGCCCCAAGTGTCCACTAGGGCAGGTTCAGAACGACGGTCGGAACAGCGTCGTCTGCTGTCGTCCTTCAGCTGTGACAGCGACCTCCTCAAGTTCAACCAGCTCAAGGTATGACAAGCAAAAACCAGCTGTTTATATTTCACAAAACATCATCAATCAAAATATCAGCCAAGGCATCATCTAATTACTCGCAACGTTTCCACAGTTCCGTAAAAAGAAGATACGGTTCTGTAGAAGTCACATTCATGACTGGGGATTGTTCGCCATGGAACCTATTGCTGCTGATGAGATGGTTATAGAATATGTCGGCCAGAATATCCGACAGGTAAGTGCAAAGCCAACCAGACTTTTAGCATCACTGCTTTTTGTGTGGTCTGTTCGTAACCGTCTCGTCCCCATTTGCAGGTTATTGCAGACATGCGAGAGAAGCGATATGAGGAAGAGGGCATCGGCAGTAGCTACATGTTCCGTGTGGATCACGATACCATTATAGACGCAACCAAATGTGGCAACTTCGCCCGCTTCATCAATCATAGTTGCAATGTGAGTTTTGTGCATGAACATTTAAAAAAAAAAAGGGATCATTTTGAAGGCATAACCCATATTGACCATGTCCTTCTGTGTGTCTCCCAGCCAAACTGTTATGCCAAGGTCATCACTGTGGAATCGCAGAAAAAGATCGTCATCTACTCCCGGCAGCCAATAAATGTTAACGAGGAGATCACCTACGACTACAAGTTCCCCATTGAGGACGAGAAGATCCCGTGCCTCTGTGGCGCAGAGAACTGCAGGGGAACCTTAAATTAACCCCAGCAGATAGGTGAGAACTTTCTTAAAAACATGCACTGCCCCACAACAAGCCCAGACGCCCCGTCTTCTGGAGCTACAGAGGAAATAGTGGGCGAGATCATCCAATGGATATATCGTGCAGCTAAGTGTCTGGGACTTCTTTTTTGTACTTTTTCATGATTGTTTACGAATTACAGGTGCTCTTTCAAGCATAAATGAGTTTTCTACCACTCTTCCATTGACCTTTATGGAAATGGACATATCCCCAAATGATTGGGCACCAAGCGTATTGTCTGCCCATTTGGCACAGTTTGTTTTTCCTGTGGAGCTCCTGCTCCTCATCAGTCCCTTTTTTCCTCTGCGGTTTGGTTTGGAGAGACCTCCCCGTCCCTTGAACTCTGACCCTGAGCACTTTAAACTGCTCATGTCTGTCCCACACGCACAAAATTCTTCAGTTTTTTTCCCCGTCTTTGTCCTCCAAGCCCCAAAAGATTCATTCAGGATGAAGTTTAGTGTATTGCCAGACACTGTAACAGCCCAGAAGATTTGGCATTCAGCATGACACTAACCAATGTCAGGGGTATTGGGTCAATTGTGTTCACTTTGCAGAACATTCAACAAAAGCACACCTGTGCCGCCACAAAACAAATCAGTAGAAAAAGGGCCACAGCTCAGGCAAATTTACACAAAGTGAAACGCTCCTACGATATTTCAGCGCTACATATTGCACCTACGGACTGGACCATTTATTTTAAGGATCAAAAGCAAATCAAACAATACACTACACTTAATTCTTTCATTTATTCATGCCATTTTTTACAACCATATCTGTAATCTGCTCATTTGAGTGTGTCTGCTGCCCCCTATCTTCTGTAAGGTGTAAAGGCAGAAAGCTCCTCGTCCTAATTCAGATTCCACTTTCAAGATGTACAACGTAGTATTAACTCTGCATTTGTCATGTCAGCTCACTATTATAAACATGCGGAGATCCAATTGGCTTCATGCATATTCAGGCACTGGTGCTGAATTTTCTATTATGGAGCGAATCTCGCCAATAAGATGCTGCTATTCTGCAAACGTATATCCCAACTTTTCTCCACCAGTTCACTTTAAGATGGCAAAATCCACCTACACTGGTTTTAGGTCAGTTAGCATGGGTTTTCATAGTATTAGGAGTTCTCTGTGAGTGCGGTAACAGTCGCACAGCACTGATGCTTTTCAAAATGTTTGCCCAGACACCAATTCATCTAATCTGAGTAGTTGCACTGGTGTTTAGAATAGCAGACCCTGGAGTATTGGGTCCGTCAACCTGAAAACGTCTGCAGTGGACACAAAAAATCAAGTACGAAGTCGAATACAGTGCCAAATTTGTACTTTAGAGTGTCTCACCTCCAAAGGCAAACCTTTGTCCTTGTGTGTGTGTGTGTGTGTGTGTGTGTGTGTGTGTGTGTGTAAGGATGACCTAAGCTCACTGGTACTTCGGGCAACCCATTTGAGTTCCTTCTGCAATTTGCTCAGTATTTAACCATCAAAATGTATGTTTAAACAGCTATTACAGCTTCATTCAGCCAAATGTCCCTTTGAAAGCAGAAGACTCTCTGATCTGCTAGGCAGCATGGAGACTGCGTTCATCTTTGTGATTTGGTTATTTTAATAAATGCACTAGAGGCTTCCAACCCCATCAAGCCAAATGGCACTCACAAGACCAAGCTATGAAACGCGTCCTTCACATTAAATCACTCACAGGGTAAGGTCTCCCAGCTTTTGTGTTGTTTTTCGTTTTAAATATGTTTATATTGTACAGGATATGATGATTTGTATAAAGGAATGGGTCTTTTTTATCTCGATGGGAGTGATGCATCGTTCTGCTTTTATGAGCGACAAATGGAGTATTTAAAATGACTATTTTTCAGGGATCGTTATAAAAAAGGGGTTGAATAGCTAATTTAAAGAAAATGATGCATCTTGTACATAACACAGATTTGTACTTCCTTTTGAAAGATTGTTTCTTGTAGAAACGTCTTTTTTTTCTGCCCATTTTCCTTTGGATTCTTATGTGTAAATACTTTAACTGTGAATATATAAATATAAATATATATATTTTTGTTCCTGAGGATTTGCTACAGTGTCACGGCTCGGAAAGGTCTATTCGACAGTGAGTGCAGAGAGCTGGTGGCAGTATTTTCAGCTTGTGTCAAGCTTTAATTTTTATTTTTGGTTGTAAATTCTATGAAAAATCTGTTTGCAGTGTGGGGGAAAAGCATTATCATTCAGATATGATGGCAAGGGACATTGGTGAAATTGGCCTTTATCCCCTGTCTATTTATTATACCACAAATGTATGGAAAAAAGATCATGGAAAAAATAAAGGATTTTTTTCAGCTTTGTCTTGTAATTAATCTTTTATTAATTTGTGTCACTTTTATGCAATGTTGGATGTTTTCTCAGGGTCAGTTCCTGTTAGCAGGAACAGGATTTCAAATGTGAGTTTAATTAGAATTAATAACTTCACATGTTTGTGTCAGTAGGAGGTCTCGGCACACTCTGGTCTCACCATCTGCCCTTCATATCGCCTCGCATCATAGCTCTATTCATAGGTTTACCCTTTAGAAAAGCCCTAGGGTCATTTAAAAGGATTCAGCTTGTGATTGTAATGTATTTATGTAACACTTAAAACAGTACAGTTTACGTTACATAAAAACTAATGTGCAGAAAAGTATATTTTACAGTCATTAAAGCCCCATGTAGTTATTAATTGTATCCCTTAAAGGTGCACTGTGTAAATTTTAGCGGATTCTAGCGGTGAGGTTGCGCCCACCGCTCACCCCTCCCTTTTGATTCACATACAGACGCTACGGTGGCCGGCACAGGACAAAGATGTCGTCGGAGAGAGCAGAGAGTAGATAGCGCTCTGTAGAGCAGTTTGTCCGTTTAGGGCTACTGTAGAAACATGGAGGCACAAAATGGCGACTTCACTGTAAGGGGACCTGCGGTGTATGGAGATAGAAATGGCTCATTCTAAGGTAATAAAAACATAACGGTGCATTAAGTAAGATCTTTGTACACCACTGAAAACATAGTTGTGTATATCATATTGCATTTCTGTCAACAGACCCTCATAAATACTACACACTGCACCTTTAAAACTTAACCAAAATTACTTTTAAATTTTTTTTCCAAGAATAAAAGTTCTTCATGCCTTAAAATAGCCTAAATGTAACTCTATACCCATGCCTCATTTAGAATATGCAGTTCTATGATTATGCAAATTAGCCCCTCCTCCACTCACTCGCACCAGCTCAGATCCACTCCTTGACGATCACACCTTGACATGATTGGTTACAAGGTAGTTGGTCACTTCAGGAACTTTCGCTTTTTTTGTCTGTCTCTGGTTCACTGCAGTTTTAAGGAGAAAATACTCAGCAATGGTGTTAACATGAATTTGCACATGGCTTGTCTTTAAAGGAACACACCAACTTTTAGGACTATAGCTTTTCCACCATATCCCCCAGAGTTAGATAAATCCATACATACCATTCGCATCAAGGAACTTTGCTGCTGTCCTATGGTTGCAGCGGGGCAATGATATTACGCAGCGCCTGAAAATAGTCCCCAGCATACTCTCTTTGCAAGCAGGTTGTCACGTTGGTTATGTTGACGGAAGTTGGCCTATTTTCAGGCGCTGCGTAATATCATTGCGCCGCTGCACCCATGGTACGGCAGCCAAATTCTGGATTTTTATGCAGGAATGAGCGGTGTTCCTAGCCATATCGGTCTAGAAAATCGCAACTTTTCATTTTCCGTCGGTCTTAGTACACAATGCAACTATAACGTTACACATCACACCATAAATAGGAAATTGTTGGATTTATTTTGTCACTTGTTGAGCAGTAGGCTTGATGGAGCCGTTTAGCTCCAGTCTTTGTGCTAAGCTAGGCTAGCGGTGGGTGCATCAGACAGAGTTATGGCACACATGGAGATAAGAATGGTATATATAGACTTATCTAACTTTGGGGGATATGGTGAATAAGCTAAAGTCCTAAAAAGTTTGCATGTGCCTTTAAATATAACTCTGATATTCGTCTAGTGGGTACGTCAGACAGAGTTATGGCCTTATGGCACGCACGGAGATAAAAATGGTATTTATGGACTAACTCTGGGGGATATGGTGAATAAGCTAAAGTCCCAAAAGTTGGTGTGTTCCTTTAAGCATATTAAAAACACCACATAAACATATAACATTAAAAATTGGATTTTCACCACAGGGTGACTTTATGTCACAGTTAAACATTAAAATATTCTTAAAATTATCGATATTTGGACCTAATTTCTAGTCTAATTACCATTTTCAAGTACAATAATTTATAGGCTCGTATTCGTTGATGAGGTCCACTTCAGACTGAAATAGTGCCTGTTTTGTACTGTCAGTGAACACCAGGGAGGGAGTGACCTCACTGGCCAGATTTGCAAGACTAGTAACCTCGAAAGGGACAGAAACAAGGGCTCTTTGTGTGAGTGAGCAGTGCCCCCAGTGTCAGTAACAGGACGAGAAGGGTATGACCACTACAACAACACGCTTGTGAGCCAGTCAAAATAGACAAAACACACTAACACTGTCATTTTTATTCCAATACTTTACTTCAATACTTTATTATTTGTAAAATAACACTTTGCACTTGAGTCAAACTATTGCTTGCTATTCTATTGTATACATCAAATAGTTTGCCTCCTGAGGTAAGTTTGTATTTTTCACAGAATGATAACAATTGGTTTACCAAGTTTGAAGTATCTACATAGGTGTACATACATAGAGTCCTCAAGCTCCAATACCCACATTAAAAATACTAGCCTATAGCATATAGTAAAATTACTCTAGTAAATACTTTAGTGTTTTTGAACCATACTATAGTAAATATACTACAGTAAATTGTGGTATATTTTAGTATTTACTACACGTTGTTGATTTACTGTAGTATATTTACTATAGAATGGTTCAAGAACTATAATAGTTTTACTATAATATACTATAGTATTTTTTCATGTGGGATAGCTAGTGAATGTGAAGCCTATCCAGTGAACTGGAACTATTTCTCTACTTTAAGGCATCATTTGACATTGAGTGGCCTTTGTGTATGACTGGGGAAATTCTGAGGAAAAGGCTTTGAGTGATCAAGTTCAGTAAGAATGAGCGAGGGAAAATACATACATCTTTTCTCACTTTACTTGTAATGTGTTACCCCAAACACTGGCTATAACGATGACAACAAATAAACTATATTATTGTAATCACTTTCAAAACTTCCAGCTGATGGACGATAAAAAGATTGACAGCCAATCAGAATCCATCAAAATTTAAAGAGCTTGAGCATTTAATGGTGTGAATGGGCCTTTAGACTGGCTAATGACACTTTCTCAGTTGTTTTGGCCACAGTATTATAAGTGTCACGATAGTCCAGTGTTTTTAATGCTGCCGCTCTTCTATATGCAAAATGCTAAAAGTTTAAAAGATAAAAGAAAATGTAAAATATTAAGAATAGCAAGAGAGGAAACTCCATTGGTGAGCAGCTTGGCGTCTTTGGAAGCGTACACGGACCGACCGTAGGTTGGGTGGATGTGTCTGTAGTTGTCATGCAGGAGAACCGGGTTAACAGCTTCTTCCTCCGTGGAAAATATCCTGCTTACAAACTGCTCAAACTGACAAAAGAAAGCAAATGTTGGAAATCACTTAAAACTTTAATCTCTAAACAGGTATGCAGTTGCGAACTGGCAATGCAGGGTTTCCCAGAAAAGTGAATAATTAATTAAATCCTAAAAATTTAAAATTGCAACGTCGATGAATTATTCATTTAGCTTAGCTGAAAATACCTTAAAGGGATAGTTCACTCAAAAATTGTCCCATAATTTGCTCACCCTCAAAGTTTCAAAGTTTTATTAAAAATGTCCTGGCTCTTCCCAGCTTTATAATGGCAGTGAATGGCAGCCCAAAATTTGAAGCCCAAAAAAAGTGCACCCATCCATTATATAAGTAATCCACATGGAGGGTTAATAAAGGCCTTCTGAAGGCCTTGGATAAGCCAGGACATTTTTAAAGGAACACTTATCGGTACAAAATCGCTACTGTCTTAGTACAAGATGTAACTATACACATCACAACATGTAAATAGGAAAATGCTGGCGTTATTTAGCCACTTATTGAGTAGTAGGCTAGATGGAGCCATTTAGCTCCAGTCAGACAGAGTTCTGGCACGCACGGAGATAAGAATGGTATGTATAGACTTATCTAACTTTGGGAGATCGGGTGAATAAGCTAAAGTCCCAAAAAGTTGGCGTGTTCCTTTAAACAAAACTCCAATATTCGTCTGAAAGAAGAACGTCATATACACCTAGGATGTCTTGAGGGTGAGTAAATCATGGGCTAATTTGCATTTTTGGGTGAATTCACTTTAAAGGGATAGTTCACCCAAAAATGAAACTTCTGTCGTTAATTACTCACCTGCATGACTTTCGTTCATCTTCAGAACACAAATGATCTTTTTGGTGAGAGCTTTCTGTCCTTTCATTGACAGCTACTCAACTACCACTTTGACACTTCAAAAAATTCATAAAGAGATCGTAAAACTAATCCATATGAATTGAGCCGTTTAGTCCAAATTTTCTGAAGAGACTCGATCTCTTTATATGATGAACAGATTTAATTTATGCTTTTATTCACATTTAAACATTGATTTAGTGAACATAGAAGCTCAACCGAACCTGCTTGACGTGCGAGAACAAACCTCTTGCTGAAGCTCAAACGTGATGCATAACACGAGAATGAATCTTATTGGTTCTTGCGGAAGTGATATGTAACACAAGAATGAACCTCATTGGTTCTTGCACGGCAAGCGAACATGCTTGAGTTTCTGTTTAGCACAACTGATGTGTGAGTTGATGAAAGTTTAAATGTGAATAAAAGCCTAAATTCAATCTGTTCATCATATATCATGTCTCTTAAGAAAATTTTAGACTAAACTGCTCAATTCATATGGATTAGTCTTACTATCTTCTTAATTAACTTTTTAGTAGCGCTGTCAATGGAAGGACAGAAAGCTCTCAGATTTCATCAAACATATCTTAATTTGTGTTCCGATGATGAGAATGCAAGTGTTGCATTATGAAGTGTAAAATAATAAATGTTTTGTTTACATATTTGCATCGAATATACTTGAGTGTAATGTCTTACCTGAGCCCATGAGATATAGACAGGCACTTCATACACGGTCCACAGCACCACCTGTGAACAGGGCGGCGTTGTGAGACTGCCATGATAACGGTAAAACTGTGTTAGGTTGTTCTGAGGTAACAGATTCATCAAAGGAAATGGTCTTATTGATTTTGTTTGTCCTAGAAAGAAAATGAAAATATGCCTATTTAGTTTAAACTTCTGCACATACTCAATATTTTATTTTTATTTTTTCTTTGAAAAAGGTCTCAACTAACCTTTATGGGCAACAAAAGGAAGAGCATTTGAGATGGACTGGAAGTTTTCACTATGCAAATATGTCACCTGTGGTAGAGTATTAAAGATAAAATACAAACCAGTGGTGATAATGTCTATCATGCATTGATGAAATGCTACTTCAGATAAAAATACATCTTACATCAACAAAGATTCCAAGCACAGCAAGGCCAGTTGGGTCTTCAAGTGCAGAAGTCAAGTTTGGATGTGTGGATTTGATGTTGACTATGTGCATCTGCACACAAACAACACGGACAAACATTACCAAAAAAAACGAAGTGAACATATTTGCTTAGTTTTCAGACAAAGGCAACGGAAGGCTCAAACCTCCATAGGAAACCTCAGGTGGTCCAGAGTGTGTTCTGATCCGTTTGAAGAGACACTTCCCCAATGGAAATGCAGCTGGATTGTGCGGTAAATTCCAGGAAGCCCTCCGCCACTCACCTGCATACCGTTCCCGACCTCCAGCACAACTACACACAAAGACATGTTTCAGACAGAAACCAGCTGAGCTACAACAGTCGATTCCCAGGGAAACTTTCAATAATATAGCTACACTTTGAAGATGCCAGGGATAAAAGCGTCCAAAACATCTTTCTAAAAGGTCATTAGACTGCAACTGTTGGTTTTCAGGGGTAAATTTTTTTTTTTAAATGGAAACTTATAAACCTTTAAAGACTGCTGTGAGTTCAGAGGTTGTTAAACGATTGTAGATGCTTTTCTTGATGGTTTAAAAAAAAAACATATATATATCTGAATTTGTGATGAAAACTACATTACCCAAAATGCTCTTCAGACAGTTCACCAATTAGAGTTGAGGAGAGGAAATTGTACACCCACGTAGCACAGCATATGATTAACTTAATAAAATTAATAATAAACAATAAACTTAAAATGTATTGTTTTTTTTCTATAGATATAATCAAGAACTTTAAATGAATAGTTTTATAATTCTCCATCAAAGCTCAAACATGCTGCGTAACGCATGAGAATGAACCTCATTGGTTCTCGCTGAAGCTCAAAGGTGATGCGTAACTCGAGAATGAACCTCATTGGTTCTCGCTGAAGCTCAAAGGTGATGCGTAACTCGAGAATGAACCTCATTGGTTCTCGCTGAAGCTCAAAGTTGATGTAACATGAGAATGAACCTCATTGGTTCTTGCTGAATCGTAACACAGAATAAACCACATTGGTTCTCGCTGATGCTCAAAGGTGATCGTACATGAGAATGAACCTCATTGGTTCTCGCGCTAAAGCTCAAAGGTGATCCGTAACATGAGAATGAACCTCATTGGTTCTCGCTAAAGCTCAAAGGTGATGCGTAACACGAGAATGAACCTCATTGGTTCTCGCTAAAGCTCAAAGGTGATGCGTAACATGAGAATGAACCTCATTGGTTCTCGCTGATGCTCAAAGGTGATGCGTAACATGAGAATGAACCTCATTGGTTCTTGCTGAATGCGTAACACAAGAATAAACCACATTGGTTCTCGCTGATGCTCAAAGGTGATGCGTAACACGAGAATGAACCTCATTGGTTCTCGCTAAAGCTCAAAGGTGATGCGTAACACGAGAATGAACCTCATTGGTTCTTGCTGAAGCTCAAAGGTGATGCGTAACACGAGAATTAACCTCATTGGTTCTCGCTAAAGCTCAAAGGTGATGCGTAACATGAGAATGAACCTCATTGGTTCTCGCTGATGCTCAAAGGTGATGTAACACGAGAATGAACCTCATTGGTTTTCGCTGATGCTCAAAGGTGATGCGTAACACGTGAAAATGAAACTCATTGGTGCTCGCAGAAGCTCAAACGTGCTGCGTAACACCAGAATAAACCTCATTAGTTCTTACAAGCTTTTAAGCCATTTTTAAAATAATCATGTTTAACAGCTGAATTTGTGGTGAAGACTACATTACCCATAATGCTCTACAGAAAAAACTCAAACACCCATGAAGCACCGAGTATGACATAATCGAGTTCTGCAATGTTGTCAATATATAGCTATAAACTTAAAATATATTGTTTCTATAGATATAAAAACAACTTTAAATAAATAGTTTATTAATATATCCATCGCTTAATTTGATTGTCATTTGTAAAGCTTCATGGGAATGTAGTTCTCCAAAGTCATGAAGTACACAGGCTCATACCTTTTTGTCTGATTTTCAAACACTTAGTTTGTAATGTTTTTGTAATGATTTACCTTGTAGCTGGTTGGTTTGGGTCATGACTTAAAACACTTAAATACTTCCAGAACCAACTGAAAAGGTGGACGGCTACTAATGCACTCTATAGAATCACTTACCAGAGTGACCCTGGTTTGTCAGCCACCATTGGCCTTTATGGGTCAAATTAAAACCCTCCAGGTGCAGAGAGTCCAAAGACTCGTTCTTCATCAGCTGATGGCCCAGGTTGATCGGAGAGTGATGGCTCTCCAGAAGAGGATGGCAAGAGGGGTAGGTGTCTCCCCATGAATATGGATCTACCAAGAACAATTAAATCTTGTTTCAAGTCATGATAATACTAGTATTGACAAAATGAGTACTGTTCTTCTGAATAATTACCAACAAGATACTAATCACATATGAAAACTCACCACAGTGCTTCTCGTCATAACAGAAATCTGAGGAAAACAGTTCAACTCTTTGTCAGAGTTCATAAAATCAATTTTATTTCAAATAAAATTACATTTTACAGTAAGGAAATGTATCAATGAATCTCGTGTCACTCACCGTCATCACTGTGTGTCAATAAAACCAGAGACAACATCAGCATCAGAAGTAACATCATGTCCTTAAAATGTATAAATATGTTCCCACCGGTCTTGCACCCCAAAATATAGAAAACGCACAGAAAACGGGGGTTTAAATAGTGATCTTGTTGAATGGAGGTAGGATGTCAGGGTTTTTCTGACTGTGCTCATTTGAGCGTGTCGCTGCCACTGTGCTCGTCCACAGTCTCAGACAAATAACATTTGTTGAACGAGGAACTAGAGAAGTGAACACTGGCCATACGCGAACAAAGCGGTGGTTTTAAATCCAGAGTTTTATTTTATATCCATAATAATGCAAATAGAACGTTTTACCAAGGTAATCAATCCAATGTGGGGAATGAGTTTAACAAAACAGATTTAAATGATCAAATGTTTTTTTTTTCTTCAATTAAACGATCAATACATCTTTTTTAAACATGAAATATTAGTTTACAGTGGCCCCAAAAAGTATCTGAACATTTAAGCCACGCTTTTTAAAGGAAACTGATACTTTTATTCAGCAAGGACACATTAAATTGATCAGAAGTGAAAGTAAAGACATTTATACTGTTATTTAAAAAAATTATATTCATCAAAGATTCTTGGAAACACACGGATTCCACAAAAATATTCGGCAGCACAACTGTTTTTAACATCTTAGTAATGGAGTAATGGCTGCTAAAAAAAGAAAAAAAGCTTTTCAGTTATAACATGTCAATTACAACTTAAAATATAATAAATAGAAAACAGTTAAGTTGTAATCATATTTCACAATAACTGTTTTACTGTATTTTTTTTTTTGGTTCATTAAAGCAGCCTTGGTGAGCATAAGAGACTTCTCTTTTCCAAAATCAAACTTTTGGACGCTAGTGTACATGAATGTCTATTTTGCAACTTGATATTTTGTATTGAACTCAATGACATTTTGACATAACTTTTTGGGGCCACTGTATATACAATATAGTTCTTATGAGACATCACAGTAAATCCTTTATTTGGGAATGTCACAGCTATGTCACTGATTTCTAATCTCTCGAGGAGCGAGAATTCCCAGGAAGCTTGAGGAACAGCTTTTACATCAGGGAACTGAGTGCTTCCTTGCATTTGGGATCCCCCTGTTGGCTCACATGACATTTAAGAGCGATCGATTTCCAGGACGGACAGGGAAATCTCTGAGAAGGCTTTAAAATTCCCAGAGGAGTCATTCTGGATTAGAGTCATCACACAAAAGAATTAAATAGCACACGTCATGAGATCTTAAAGGGGCTATTATGATCAGAAACTGCTGTTATTAGTGACACCGGTGGCCGTTAAGAGAACTGCAGCCGGCAGCTTACTGGTTGTGCTCGCAAATGTGTACAGGTAACGTACAAAGAGACTGAACGTGATTCAATGGCCCGATATGCTCACTGCAAAGTTGTTATTCGTTCTTAGCTTAGAAGTAAAAAGAAATTGGAAATACATTTGCAGTGATATATGGTAATGAACATCCAGACAACAGCGACATTTAGATGAATATGTAAATATGTGCTGCACACTTTCCTCTCAATAACAAAAACACACAACAAAAATGACAGCGATGAGAAAATAGCAGTTAAGAAAGCATCTGATCATAGCGATGTGGATATTTTTGCACAAGCTTTGCGTCTGTATCATTTCGACAGATGAGGTTATTAAAATGACACTAAGTTTGATTATTTTGTAAACCAATCAGGCATAACATTATGACCTAATATTGTGTTGGTCCCCCTTTTGCTGTCAAAACTACCCTGACCCGTCGAGGCATGGACTCCACTAGAAGGTGTGCTGTGGTATCTGGCACCAAGATGTTAGCAGCAGATCCTTTAAGTCCTGTAGGTTGCGTTGGGCTCCATGGATCGGACTTGTTTGTTCAGCACATCCCACAGATACTCGAGTGGATTGAGATCTGGGGAATTTGGAGGCCAAGTCAACACCTAAAACTCGGTGTGCTCCTCAAACCATTCCTGAACCATTTTTTGCTTTGTGGCAGGGCACATTCTTTTGCATTATAGTGATTAGGTAGATAGTACGTGTCAAAGTAACATCCACATGGATGGCAGGACCCAAGGTTTCCCAGCAGAACATTGCCCAAAGCACCGACTTGCCTTCTTCCCATATTGCATCCTGGTGCCCAGGTAAGCGGCACGCACAAGTCACGGCCATTCACATGATGTAAAAGCGTGATTCATCAGACCTGGCCACCTTCTTCCATTGCTCTTTGGTTCAGTTCTGATGCTCACGTGCCTACTGTTGGCGCTTTTGGTGGTGGAGAGGGGTCAGCATGGGCACTATTCTGACACCTTTCTATCAGAACCAGCATTAACTTCTTAAAAAATTTTGAGCTACTACAGTAGCTCGTCTGTTTGATCGGAACACACGGGCCAGCCTTTGCTCCCCACGTGCATCAATGAGCCATGGCCGCCCATGACCCTCGGTTCACCACCGTTCCTTCATCACAATTTGGCCCTTGTCAAACTCGCTCAAATCCTTACACTTGCCCATTTTTCCTGCTTCTAACACATCAACTTTGAGGATGGAATGTTCACTTGCTGCCTAATATATCCCACCCACTAACAGGTGTCATGATGAAGAGATAATCAGTGTCATTCACTTCACCTGTCATAATGTTATGCCTTATTGGTGTATATTTGAGACTGTAGATTATATACAGTTGTGGTCAGAATTATTGGCACCCCTGGTAAATATGATCAAAGATAGCTGTAAAAATAAATCTGCATTGTTTATCCTTTTTGGCAGCTTTTTTTTTTAAGAGCCTTTTGGCAGCAAACTCACAAGATGAATTTGGTACAAACAGGGATAAAAAGTACCATTCCTCACAGTTAAATATACCGCTGGATCTTTAATGTTGTGGGCCTATTTTTTTGCTTGAGGTCCTTGACATCTTGTTTAGATACACAGTATCATGGATTCTATCAAATACCAACAGATAAAAAATATAAACCTTATAAATCTTATAATGGGCCGTGGTTGGCTCTTCCATCAGGACAACGATCCAAAACAAACATCAAAATCAACACACAAATGTGTCACCAAGCACAAAATGAAGCTTCTGCCATGACCGCCCCAGTCCCTTGACCTGAACCCTATAGAGTGAACTGTGCACTGATGTCACTTTCCCGACAGAGCACGCCTGCATAAAAGGTTGGACTTGATATAGTGTTCCTTACAACTTACCAAAGATCCAGCGATCCATTGATATTGACATGCATCCAGGAATCGTGTTTCCTGACATTTATATGCGTCTGATTTTGATGCCGGGGAAATACATTAAGCAAATTTGCCTTTAAACACTTAATATAAAAACAATATAGGTAGGTCTAAATCAGGGTGCTCACTTATATCCATTTTATATACATCGTCATACTGTTCAGACCTAAAACTTGTAGATTTTTGTCAGTGTTTATTGAAAAACATCAAATTAGGCAGAATATACAATATTTAATTGATGATATAATACAATTTATAAGGATTTTACCCCGAAATTCAACATTAAGACAAAATGATAGCTGCAAATCCACGTTTTGCAAATCTGGGAATCTGAAGGATCTGGAGAGATTCAGTATGGAGGAATGGTCTCTGATCTCTTGTCAGGTTTCTCCAAACTCATCAAGCATTAGAGAAGACGACTCAAAGCTGTTATCTTGGCGAAAGGAGGTTACAAAAAGTATTGAATAAAAGGGTGCCAATAATTATGGCCAACGTGTTTCGGAGAAAAGCATTTATTTCATAATGTGATTTTCCTACAACTTTCAATTCTTCTACTTTAATAAAAGGTTTGATTTTTGCAAATGTTTTGAATAAATGATCAAAAGGGTAAACATTGCAGATTTATTTTTACAGCTATATTTGATCATATTTACCAGGGGTGCCAATTATTCTGGCCATGACTGTAGTTTAAATGAACCTCTTTCTCTACATGACACATTGACATCACTATACAGAATAGCTCTTTCTGCATTATCCTGAACTTTGTAGGCATTCATTTAATGTGTCATTAAAGGCTCTAGGGAACGTCACATCCTTTGGATTTTCCTGGCAAAACCACCAGTCATTTACATAAAAACCAGTCTACAGGCTTTCATTGACAACCCAAGTCGGGAAGGTCTCGTTTTCAAGTTTCGTTACAAGATGTTCAAACATCGGCAATAAAAAAGCAATTAATACTTCTTCCTCTTATAAAGCCCCTTTAAACCCCCAATTACACAGAAAGAAAATTCTGTCGTCCTTTGACAAAAAGAAACCCAAACACAGCTGTCCTTCATGGTACAATTTATTTGGCATTTGATTAGATGTACATCTACTTTAGAGAAAAGAAATCCCTCTGACAAAAAAAGAAAAAAAAAAGCATTACATGACAAAAAGAAAAAATTGTTTTCAAGAAATCGACAAATTTACCAACTGTTGCATTCTACATTAAACATTTCATGATGCGTTTTTCCTTGTAGCACCACAAAGCCTATCTAAAAGAAATAATCTACTTTTTATTTAAAAAAAGATTGCGAATGGTATGTGGGAAAAGAGGAGCCAGATGTGCCTCGAACCTCGGTTTGCAGACGAGCGTCTGTAAGCATAGCAGAAATGAAGAGTACAACAGCAGAAGAGACGTCCTCTCTGCATGCGCAAAAGAGTAAAACATGCAACCGGAGGTCTGGAAAACATTCATGCCAACTTTTACTTTACACACGACCAATCCACGCGTATACATACATTTAACAAGCACACGAAATAAAAAGCAAACTAATGTTCCCAGGATTGTCTGTGCTGATGAAACCCTGAAATTAAATGCAAAACAAAGACTATACAGTGAAAGAACATTTACCTGGATGATAAAAAACGTCTTTATGATGTTATATACTCAGTTATTTTGGTGCTGGTGATGGATCTTTAGGGAAGAAAGAGGGATCTGTGTGCCACATTAATTTGTCTTTGTAGTTCATTCAGCCCAATGCAGCAGGGCTGTGTGCTTTTGTTGTGCAAAAACATCTGCCTGATTGTCATTCAGTTTGGGCTTTTTGCTGCATTTCCAGTCAGAAAAAAATTGCATTTCCATTTACAAAATCCAGGAATCAGAATATCAACTTTGCAAAAGCAGTGTTCATTTCAGTCAGTAACAATGCAGACCAAATCTAAATCTATCCGTTCATAACTTATGCATTTCATTAAATACATATTTAATTTGCTGGAAATGTCCAAATGGCAATTAAGCATGTAAATTGGTAAATGACTAAAATAAAAATGAAACAAAAAAGAGGAAGTTTTGCCCTTACATACATGCACATTTATGCTCGTGTGCAATATACGCTCACATTTACTTAGTGTCAAGTAACGAACGGTTTACTTGTTTGATTTACATCGAAATAACATTGAGAGGAGAGCACTTAGCTTACAGATGCTGAAAATGAAAAATACAGCCATACGCACACACACCCCAGCAGACCACCAAGAAAGCAAAACTCATTGTAGGCAGGTCTAAACATAACATCCAAACTCAGGATCTCAATAAGAAATATCTATTTCAAAAAACATTTGTTTCAGCACACTTCGAGATCAGCTTGAGTGGCAAAAATGAGTGAAAAGATTTATTAATTGGGTAAAAGTTGAGCTTTTTTTTTTAAATGGTTACATTCTAAATTCAAAACGTATATTGGTGCCAAACTTTTTGGATGAATCTTATTAAGAAATTACCAGATCATATTTCATCACATGTATTGGATATATATAAAACAAGTTGTAAAAAAAAAGAAAGAAAAATCCCCCAAATTCGTATTACCACAATGAAAATAATAATAATTTTATTATTTAATAATTCGTCATTACTGTAATGCAAAAAAAAAAATAAAAAAATAAAAAAATACCACCACGACCAATACTTACATTTGTAGAGTACCAATTATATATATATAATTTTCTTTTTTTCAGCATCACAGTAATGGAAATGAGATTTCTTGAAATATTGTGGGCCACTGAAAAATAATTGGTTCAATAAGCTTCTATGCAAAATATAATTTCTTCTTTTTTCTTTCGGTTTTGGGTGAAAACGAGTCATTTCTAGACTGCTTTTTAAGATTCATTTCATAAAAAAAATTATAAAAAAAATTACATTTTTGAAAAAACAAAAACCTCGTACCCTTGTAGACTTGAGCAAATCTGATATGCGTTGCCGAGACGACACACTAATGTCTGAGTTTTGAAGTTTACCTCGCAAAAGAATCTCAAATGCTTCTAAGTTGGAGTTGACGCTCTTTTCCAAACACAGGGAAATGGATTTCATCACCACATCCCAGCAGGATACTTAAAAGTGGCTGAAACAAACTCGTACCTTGATCTAAAAGAATCAATCTTTTTTTTCTTCATCGTTTTTGAGTTTGTTGCTACTGATCCAACAGAAAAGTAAAAACCAGACATCACAGGAATCCAGATAAGAACATGGTATTGCTCACATACAAACGGATCCTTCCCGGAGATATGGACAGGTGTTAGGAACGCCGGCGGATGACCGCACAGGAAAGGGTTCGGAAGGGTCAGTTTGGACAGAGCGGTAATCAATCAAGGAAAAATTGCTTCTTTGTGCCAGGAAAGAGTCAGTGTGCAGGACACGATTCCAGTGAGAGAACATCAGGTTGACTTAATTTCACCACTAAGGCCTAAAATGTCTTTTCAGCAACCGGTTCATTCGCTCAAAGTGTGGTGATCGACACATGCCAGTGTAAACCTCAAATGGCCGACGGAAGTATTTACATGGGACTGAAGCTGAAAAACCACCGAATAAAAACCCGAAACAAGCGTCTTTTCTTTCATGTCTGAAGTCTCTGCTCTGAACAGGAAAGCCTCCAACACCTTCATTTAGTACAGCGATCAGTCTGGACACGTACCCTATGATCTCTACACCACGGTGCTCAGCGAGGGGCCGCTGCTGCAGTCTGCGGTGATGCTGGTCTCTGATTCGCTGGGGGTGTCTGGCGAGACCAGTAGTGTGCTGCTGTCGATGGAGTCCTCGCGCTCCTCCAGGGGCGGCGGCGGTGTGCGGAGCGGCG